>VDFB02353493.1:412049466-412672452 GCA_007258455.2 Sequoia sempervirens | reverse complement strand
AAATTTTGCCCAAGCCATTTAGGTATTTCTTGGGGATATCTCTTTTACCAACTTTAGGATAAGGGGCCTGGGGACATTAATGTCCAACATCGATGCCACAAAGTGGGAGCAGACATCTGTATTCACCCGATACCTATCCTTGTACTCTAAGCAGTCCTTCCCCAACACCCATTTAATGGCTACCAATACCAGAGAATGTTTGTTCTTGGTCATCCTCTTAGGCCTCCTAGTTGAAATCTCTATTAGAAAGGTCGTTTGTGACTTGTATGAAATTAAGGCGAATTGGGGTCTCCATGTTTCTAACACTGTCCTACGCTTTTGATCTAACACTAGAATTTCTATCACCTAGCTTATCAAAAGACTTGCTTATGGACTCTACTATCAACCTATCAAATGCTCAAAATGCTAAGTATGATTTTCTCACTACTTACCAGCCTATTTAAAGAAAAATGACATGACACTTGCTAATCTGTTCGAAAAAATGTGATAAAACTAGAAAAGCGTGCCTGCGTTTAATCACATTTCCAGGCCAGTTGCATCCACATGGATATGACTCAATGTGTGCTAGATCAATTAGAGCTAATTAATTAGCCTTAAAAAGGTGGTGTTCATCAACCATGAGCTGTGCAGCCGTATGTTGTGGTGTCGCCTCCTAAGCATTTTCCAGAGCCCAAGGCGATATTCATATCTCTTCGGGCTATGAAATCTTGCCATGGTGTAATCATTCCAGCCAAGATATTAATTTTTCATGCATTCTAATGTAAGGTTATAAAGCAAGTTGGCAGCTCAAGTTCCAAGGAAAATCGCAGCATATCACAAGAGTGCCAAACGCAATAATGAACTCATGTTGCCTCAAGATGGCAAGTAGTTTATTCTGCACAAATTGTAAAATTAATGGTACATGCCGAATTAAATGCAAAAAGCATGCTTTGGTCTACCACCTTGAAGGAAGGTTGCTATATATTGCATGAAAATGATTGATTAAGTTCAAAGTCTTTTTATAGGTGCTGGAGTTAAAAGTGCAGAGTTGTTTTTGAGTGTTTGGAGCCAAGACAGTTGCAGAGCCAAAAATTTGCAGAGATCCTAACCCAAAAGATGTCGGAGACTTCATCTCAGCCCATGTAGGAAAAAATCAACCAGGAGCTATTGACAGCTATACAATCTTTGGATGAGGTGTATGTCTATGACGATATGGCATACGCTATGCCCGACATACCCAGCAAGCCAAAGAGGGCATATACAGAAGAGTTACAGAGGCCCAAAGATTGCAGGAACAAGAAAAGGGTCGAAGAGAAATGGGATAATATCCACGACCCACGGCTCGCAAAAAACCCTAAGTCCTTAAGGGAAGCAATCTGTGCAAGGTTGACAGTGGCAAAGGTAGATAAATTCACAACCCAAAAATTTTCGCTCAATGGATTGCCTCAATACATGGTCCCACTAGTTCATTACTGCCCAGAGGTAGTTGATGCTACTATCTAGCATTATAACCTGAGTACTCATGCAATTGAAGGCCGCAACTTGAGTGTGCACCTTAATCCCCAAGCCATCTAGCATATGTTATGCATCCCAGACCCAAGTAAACGAAAGGAACCGATTGAATCCTTTTTCCCTAGCAAAGGAGAGAAAACATGGAAGGCAATGAAAAAGAGCTCAAAGTTCTTGATGGAGGAAACTGCAAAGAGAGGCCTCCCAATCACAAAACCACCAAGTTTTTCATTGTCACGTGGTGCATTTCATGAGGACCTACAAGATGCCATGTCCATGCTAGCTTTTGTATGTGGCCAAGACTCTAATGAAAAGGTGGAGACTTTTCAAATGGGACCAACGTTCCAATTTCGCAAGCAACATGATATCTTCTAGTATGATTTTACTGAGTTTATGGTGGAGGAAATGATACGACAAATAGAGAGCTACCCAATGGAAAAAAAAATTAGATTTGTGTCCTTCCTGGTCCACATGTTTCTACATCAAAACCCTGATTTCTTTGCCCGATATTTTTTGTTATCGATTTTTTACGAGTAGAACAAGCGAAAGCTGGTATCCACATGGATGCCTCTTCTTGTGGCATCATTTGATTATTATGCATTTTCAGACTTTTTTATAATTCTGGTCTTTCATGATTTAATTGAAAGCGGCGACATAATCTGGCTTGATAAAGAACATATCGGATTTATGCAGAGTTTCACTCCCACCTATGACTGGTTCATGGGCATTGATTTCACAATTCTATGGATGCGGGGCTTCACTGGTAAACCTTTCTTGCTCCCAGCGTGTGTCACCGATAGGGTGCTCACACTAGAAATGTTTTGGCAGGTATGTATCATTGATTTTACCTTCTGTAGCAGCAAAAGTGTCAAAAAGAAGGGATTTTTCTCTTGTCTGAAGAGTTTTAGGTCTATAACTCTGGTTAAGAAGCAATCAAACAAGTTGTTAGAAGAAAAACTAGCTTATCTAGGCTTGGTGCTGGTAAATGATAAATGGGAATACAACCCTTTCAATGACTTTTCAGAGCCACACATGAGGGTAATGCATGTTCGCCGACCTCAATGGGAGAAGCGGCAGAACCCACGGGCAGACAAAGAAAAGAATCTTATTGAATTAGCACATATTCCTAAGCAAGATACTAGAGGACCATGGAACAGGTTCTACCCTACCGTGGTAGTAGTGTGGGATAATGTTGTCATGGAGCAGGACATGTGCAATAAGTTGAGGAAGGATGAGGAGTGGAGTGTTGAAAAAATAAAAGCTTTCTGGAAGTATCGCGAGGAAACCGTGCAGTTGAATGCCCCTTACAAGAGTCTGAGAGCCGACCAAGAATTTGAAAGATTATGGGATGAGGGCCACTCTACTTCGAGCTCTGGTCTTAATAGGAGCAAAAATATGGACGAAGAGTCCGATGAGCAAGAGGAGGAAGCAGCGACATCCACTTCTTCTGCGCCGAAAGAAAAAGGCCCGAGACAGCCTGCCTACGTGGCTACAAATGTGTGTTTCAATATATCAAGGGGTTCGCACACACTCACTTGGGCCGCTAAGCCAGCTAGGTTGTCACTACAGCAGGCATCAGTAATGGCTGAGGCTCGAGAGACCCCACCATTGAAGAGGCAGCACACGAAGAATATAATCGGGGAAGGTTCGCAAGGACCCGTCGGAGAAGAAGTGCATGCAGCTGGCCAGGAATCTAAAGGTGAGAATGAGTCACTGACAATTCTAGAGACGCCATCAACCAGTCAGTAGGTAAGATTTTCTCCCTCTTCCCTTGCTTCTTAATCTCTGGTATCTACCCCCAGTGCATTACCAGCGTTTCCCTCCATGAGTACTATCCTAAAGCTTCTTGTTCTCAATCCAACCCATACGGGAGGTTTCACACAATTTTTGCAAACCACTCCCTTTATCCTTACTCCACCGTGAACCCTTACACTCACCGTTGCCACTTGGACTATCGTTACCTCGCTTTCAGAAGGCAGCCTCCCTACATCTACCTCTTCTTTTCCAGAAATTACTACAACTCCTTCACCGCCCCGACTAGTGAGTCCCACTGCTAATCTACTGACACAGTCTTTGCAAATGGCTAGCCCTAGTGTGGGTCAACAAACCAAGCTTTGGAACATACCTCACTTCTCCCTGCAAATGGTCACTTTTCAGAAGAAACAAATTCCTACGCCTATGAGGGTTACCTATCCCTATTCATTCCCTTCCGGTGCTCCTTTCGCAGGTGGACTAGTTGAGTAGCCAGTTGAATTCATCGCACAGATTGATGGCGGAAGGGAGGCTTGCACAAACAAAATGCAAAAATGCAAAGCAAAAGATGAAAAAATTCCTGCCGAGCCAAGGCTTTAGGTTCTTTATGATGAGGCTCGACAGGAATTAAAATTTGCAACCATGTACCCGAGGGCAATTAAGCCACAAGGAGAAATGCGCCCAGAAGATTATGAGGTGTATGCAGTCGAACTCGATATGAAGGTGGCTCGACCATAGAATAAAGTTGAAATCATGGAGGAAACGCAACGGGTGGTCACTTCCGACTTCCTTAAAACTGGCCGGCAACTAAAGAAAAAGGATGAGCAACTTGAGGAGGCAAAGGAAAAGGTCAGTTTCCTAGAGAAAAAAGAGAAATCTTTGGAAGTGGATGTTGCTCATCTGATAGAAAGAGTGCTTGCAGTAGAAGATGATAGGAACCGGCTTCGGGACGAGATTGCAAAGTCTTAGGTTGCCAACCCCGAAGCAATAAGAGAGCTACAATCTAAAAATAAGGAAGCGGAGCGAAATCTGTAGCTGAGAAATGAAGAACTGGAGCAACTCCGTCTTGAATTCAATCAGGGACTGGTGCAAAGAGATAAAGCGTTGGAGGACCAACAAGCTCAATATAAACAGAAAATAAAAGAAAAAGAGGTTGAGTTTATGAGTCTAAAAGCTCAAATAGAGGAGGAGCTCCAAGAGACAAAATCTTCCCTGGAGGAGCATTTGTTGAATCACTCCCGAGCCAAAGAAAATTGGAATAAGCAAATGAGCAGCTATGATGAACAGCTAGTGTCCGAGAAAAGAAAAAGGGTAGAATTAGCAGAGGCTATTATTTCGAGAGATACAGAGATTGCTTCTCTTATAAGCTCTCCCCTAACTCCCGCTACCCAGCCCAACATCATTCCGTTGATCAGGCAATTGTATATCTCGCACTGGGAAAGGATTAAAGCCTTCTTCCTAACACTGCAACCTACCCTCTAATTCATTGCCAAGGCGTCAAAGTTGAACTAGGAGACCCATGATGCGATTGACCATTTCCCAAAGTTCATTTTGGAGAAGGTTCCAGATGCAAAGGATTTTCTCATCAAGTTGTATTCGGTATCAAACGAGAGCCTTGCTAAAGTAGGTATTGAAGATCGGGATGCTACTGCCCAGTCAGTGAACAAGTTCATACATTGCCACTCCACCTTCCAGCGCACTAAAGCAGCTGCGGCTACTCTCAGTAAGACACTGAACGATATGCGGGGAAGTTTATCTGAGTTAGGCAAGTTGGGATTGCTATCTTCGTTCCTTGAAGATGGCTTAATTGCCATGACCGAACAGGTTGCTGAAGAAATTGATGAGAAGGAAAATGATCTGGAGGCTTTCAAGGATTTCAGTAATCCTCCCACGGCGGCCAATATCGAGGGGGTCCTTCATCCCCTCTTGCAGCTACTATTTCGTTGCGAAGTAGGAGCCAGTTTGCCGAATGAGCTGCCTCATAAAGAAATAATTGATCTAAGTGGAGCACAGGAGAACTTACACCACATATTGAAGCCCTCTGAGGATGAGTGGTCTCCTCTACAGGCGGCCCTTTCAAATCTTTGACTCCATTGAAAACAATGAAATGGCACTCTGGTCTGCAACACTAGAGAAAATTTTGGGTTCTTCGTTCCTTAGTCGTAACACCCCTGTTAGTCGCCAAAAGCTGTTAATAAATATTTTACTAGCTCCCTTCGGGTTTTATTCTTCTACTCTAGGTGTTGGCCCGTGCTCTGCTCAGGTGTTCGGCCTTTTTGTCTAAGTTTTGTCCCACCACCGCTGCATGTCCATTCTTCGCAACTCTAAGTCTCAACTTCCTTTTCGCATCCCAACAAGCCCCGAAACGCTGCCACGAAGCCTTCAATCCAAAAGGTCTGGCGGGCCCCGCGATGCTATCTATAGTTTTATGCTCATGATATGGCTGCTTTTTGCACATCTCTCAACTCTGAGATAAATTAACAACTGCAGGCAGCAAAATGTTGCCACGCATCCCTTGTGCACCCAACAGATGATTGTTCCTTCGGAACATCACTTAGGGCTTCCTCTTTTGGCACGTACTACATTGACTCAAGTTCTGAAGTGATGAAGGGAGAAGGGTTCATACGGGCAGCGAAAGCCTACCACGTGTCTAACCGGTGAATCTCACATACAGACGATGTACCAAACAAACCGAATGATGCAATGAGATGTTGCTATTGTGATCGCTTGCCGAAGGGATGACACTTGTCCAAGCAGGCTTGTTGGGACCACCGCCATCATTACTGAGGATGCACCTGTGCCAGGATGACCTGATGCTCGGTTCTTGATAATTTCTTTTGTAACTGCCTCTGGATATCCTGATTCCTTCATCATAGCCGAGGATTGCAGAATCTTTTCTGTTACTGGCCTCCTAAGTGGTGTGAGTTTTCTACTATAAATACTTTCTCTATTAAGAGAAAGGGGTCCCAGATTTCTAAAAAAGAAAGGACATTGGTTTAGAAATAGACGTCAGGCCTCTATTACTGTTTTATTTAATTGCAAAACTTTCATACTATGCCAAGTGTTCGGCCTTTCTGTTTTCTATGTTATTTAATGAAATTGTGAACTGTGTTGTTATTGTCTTAATAGTTCATTTGAGAACTTCAATACATATTGGATGCAAATTTGCTTGTCTAGATCATTTCTAAAGACTCTTCTCGGCAGTAAGAATATGTGCAATGTTATTTTATGTCAATGAATGAGTTTTCTATGCTATGATCTTAAATTTCTGATACCCTGGAACACTACAACACCATTCAGGACCTTAAATCTATGATTTATCGTTCCCATCACTAAATCTTGGTGCATCACCTTATTTTGGTCTTTATTTTATGGTTTTTACTTCTTTTCCCTTTCCTCCCCCCCATTATAGAAGAAGTCGGCTTCTCTAAAATCCGGAGGTTACTTAGTTTAGCGCAAAAGGTCCCCCTTGAACTGAGTTTCCCATAAGACACTGTTACCTTGTCATTTTTTGGTGTCAACAGGCACCAAGGTTATTGAAAAAATTTGGTTCATGGAAGTCTTAAGTTAGTTTTTTTTCTTTTGAGTTTTGTCAATTGAATGAGGTCATATTAGAACAATTGATTTATAATGTAATAAGTCATGTTCCTTAAAAAAAAAATAGCTAGTCACAATTGGAAAGATGTAGAATAATTTGTAAAAGCTATTTAAAGCCTCTTGAAGGCTCAGACACAATGTAATTTTGCTAATTGAAGAAATTCAAAACTAAAAACAACGTTTTCTCAATATTTTGTTGAGTTTTTTTAACTTTCTTTCCCTTGTATGGACCCGTACAGGTCCTTGTTATGAAACCTTTTTCATTGTGTGGTAGTGTGAAGTAGATTTAGTTTGCGATTTCTCTTCAGTACTCTGCTGCTCCCCTGATTTAACACTGTTTGCTTATTGAGGGTCTTCTAAAATGTGGATTTGACCCATTCCACTTTATGTTTCCATTGTTTCTTATGGAATGGGTCATGAAAAGTGTAATCTAACTATACAAGGGCTTTGGAATTTTGAGAGGTCATTTTGGTTAGTTTTGAGTGATGCCCTAGGGCTAGGCAGAGTAAAATGCATGTGAAAATGGAGTTTTATGAATGGTTTTAGTGAAAAGTTGATGGATTTTTCTTGGTAATGGCATAAAATGTCTTTCTAGACCTAAATAGATGTGTTGCAAACAATTTCAAAGTTTGGAAAGCCCATTTTATGGTAGATCTAGCAAAACCCTAGTTTTATGCATGAAAAGGGAGGGTTTGCTAGCACAACACCCTAGAAGCCTTATGTTGGTGTAATGATTATTGAATTTGATGTTTTGAGTCACAATTAGTGACTATCCAAGGGATTATGTGATTACAAGAAGTTTAAAAGGTACTTTGTTTGGAAAAGTGGGCTAATTCTAGTAGCCTTTAACATGTCAGTTTGTTGGTTCTCCGTGATGGCACACATAAAATTATGGAGATATTTTGTGAATCTTGTAGTAGGACTGTGGTAAGTCTCTAGTGATGATTTGTTGTATTTTTTATGGCCTTAGCACTAGGATAACTTCATTTGTTGAATATTGAAGGCTAGAAGCCTTTTGAGTGTGTTTTGAGAAATTGGGTGTTTTAGTGATCAAATATTGGGTTCATTGTTTGAGAATTGATTATTTGATGTTGAAAAGAGTTCCTCCACCTTGAATTGCATCAATAATCCCTCTAACACAACAAACCTCAAAACTCTCTTCTTTCACAAGTTAGGCAAGGGTTTATTGAAAACCCATACTCCAAACCTTCCCACAACCAACCAAAGCCTGAAACACCTTCAAAAAGGTTTAAAAAAGCTTAAAAGTTCAAGAGATATTTCTTCCCCCAAAGATTTCTTTAAACCCTAGCACTAAACCACCATTTTCCACTAAAAAATGCACCATTTGACAACTAGGGCATCACCTAAAAACCCTCTATTCACCTCCCTTACACACAAAACTTTTCACACATGTTTTATAACACTAACTAAGCCTTTATATTGAGTTATAAAAGCATACAGTGGGTGGAAGGCTTAATATGACATTTTAATGCACTCAAAACCCTTAAAATAAGGTATACAGATCGACCTTTAGTAATTGGCTTCTAAAATGCACAAAATCACTTAAAATCCAACTAAACCAAAACTAAAACAAAGTTAAGTCTACTTCCCACCAAATTCCATTGAAAAGAGAGCACAATCACCCTGTATGAAACTGTATAGTTCAAGGAAACGTCATATCCCAAAGTGCAAAAGGGTAGTAATCTTTGATGGGGTATTACTTGGAAACCATGGCTCTTACAAAATCTCTGTCTAAACCTACGAGATCATTATGGGCCCCTGTATAATAACCTCTCTTAGTTTTTGTTATCTCGAGGTGGTTTTCCTATTGTGTCCAGTTTTCACTGAATGAAAAAAGTGTCAAATGCAAGTAGTGCAAAGTTCCAAAGTGGTGCAACTTTCGTTCAACAACTCATGTGACCAAACAGACTATTCCAGTGCATGAAAATAGGTAAATTTACACTAGGAATTGTCCTCTTTCACACACAAACACTTGGAATCGCTCTGAGCTACGTTCAACTGGATCGATCCCTTAAGGGTCCAAAGTGCAAAATGGCTGCAAACTTTAGCATGTTGGTACTCGGATACTGTGATGCTTGGAAAATTCTCATTTGATCTCATGAGATCATGGTGGGCCCCTCTACAATAACCTCTCTCAATTTTTTTTATCTCGGAGTTGTTTTCTTGTGGTGTTCAGTTTTCACTTGATGGAAAAAGTGTCAAATGCAAGTAGTACAAAGTTTCAAAGTGGTACAACTTTCATTCTGCAACTCATGTGACCAAATAGACCATTCCAACATGTCTGAATAGGTATGTTTACACTAGGTATAGTCCTCTTTTTCACCCAAACACATGGAATCACTTTGAACTACGTTCAACCAGATTGTTCCCTTAATGGTCAAAACTACAAAATCACTACAAACTTCAGCATGTTGTTACCAAAATACCGTGATGCTTAGAAACTTCTCATTTGATCCTATAAGATCATGTTGGTCCCCTCTACAATAACCTCTCTCAATTTTTGTTATCTCAGGGTTGTTTTCCCGTGGTGTCCAGTTTTCACTTGACGGAAAAAGTGTCAAATGCCAACAGTGCAAAGTTGCAAAGTGGTGCAACTTTCGTTCTGCATCTCGTATAACCAAAGGGATTGTTCCAATGCATCCAAATAGGTATTTTTACACTAGGAATGGTCCTTTTTCACACTAAAACATATAGAATCACTTTGAGCTACATTCAACTAGATCGATCCCTTAAGGGTCCAAACTACAAAATGGCTGCAAAATTCAACATGTTGTTACTCGAATACCATGATGCTTATAAATTCTTGTCTAATCCTATGGGATCACATTGGGCCCCTCTACAATAACCTCTCTTTATTTTCACTATCTCGAAGGCATTTTCCCGTAGTGGTAGATTTTTACTTGAGAATAAAGTTGTCAAATGCAAGTAGTTGAAAGATGCAAAGTGGTGCAACTTTTGTTCTGCAACTCGTGTGACCAAATGGACTGTACCAACATGTCTGAATTGGTATGTTTATGCTAGGAATGGTCTTTTTTGGCACCCAAACACGCGGAATTGCTCTGACCTACATTCAATTGGATCAATCCCTTAAGGGTCCAAAATGCAAAATGGTTGCAAAATTTAGCATGTTGTTACTTGGATACCGTGATGCTTAGAAACTTCTCGGCTAATTCTATGGGATCATGTTGAGACCCTCTACAATAAACTCTCTCATTTTTTTCTATCTCGAAGGAATTTTCCCGTGGTGGCAAATTTTCACTTGGAAAAATAGTTGTCAAATGCAAGTAGTTGAAAGTTCAAAGTGGTGCAATTTTTTTTTTGCAATTTGTGTGACCAAATAGACTGTTTCAACATGTATGAATGGGTACATTTATGCTATACATGGTCCTCTTTTGTACCCAAACACAAGGAACTACTCCAAGCTACATTCAACCAGATCGATCCCTTAAGAGTCCAAAGTGCAAAATGGTTGCAAAATTCAACAGGCTATTACTCAAATATAATGATTCTTAGAAAAAATTTATCTAATCCTATTGGATCATGTTGGGCCCCTCTACAATAACCTCTCTCGGGTTTTGCTATCTCAGAGGCATTTTCCCGTGGTGGTGAATTTTCACTTGGGGAAAAAGTTATCAAATGCAAGTAGTTGAAAGTTGCGAAGTGTTGCAACTTTCGTTCTACAACTCGTGTGACCAAACAGACTGTTCCAATTCATCTAAATGGGTACTTTTACGCTATACATGGTCCTCTTTTGCACCCAAATATGCAGAATCACTCTAAGCTACATTCAACCGTATCGATCCCTTAAGGGTCCAAATTGCAAAAGGGAAGTAGTCTTTGATGGGATATTACTTAGAAACCGTGATGCTTACGAACTCTTCATCATAGCCTACGAGATCGCGTTGGGACCCTCTACAAAAACCTCTCTTGGTTTTTTTTATCTTGGAGTTGTTTTTCTATGGTTTCCATTTTTCACTTGATAGAAAAAGTGTCAAATGTAAGCAGTGTAAAGTTGCAAAGTCATGCAACTTTTATTTTGCAATTGGTATGACCAAAAAAATTGCTCCAACACATCTTGATAGGTACATTTACACTAGGAATGGTCCTCTTTCACACCCAAACACATGGAATTGGTTCGAGTTATGTTCAATCGGTTGATCCCTTATGATGGCATGCAAAACAATCGAAAAGAGAAACATATGCACGATGGTTAATTATAATCCATTCTTGTAGAATGGTTTTAGCTTTGATTAGAATCCATTCATGTGGAATTATATTCAGTTCCAAGTAACTTAGAAGTAGATTTTTGAAACAGGTCTAAACTTGCTCAAATAAGGGTTTGAATGTAATATGTTGAAATAGGCCATTCCACCTATTGTTCAGACCATGTCTTAGTGGAATGGGCTTCATGTAAGTAGGATGGGGAGTAGGAATAATAAAATAGCATTAGTAAAGGAATTGGAAGAGATTACTAACGCTACCCCTATTGAAAATTTAGAATTGAGGCCTTGAAAGCAAGGCTAGAAGAGGTGAAAAGAAGAAATTTCTTGAGAATAAATTAGAATAGGTTGGAAATAGGGTGAGGTTGTGTAGTTTGATGTGTTCAAAAGGTCTGCAAAGACAAGGGAGGTCAAAATTATGTTATGGCATGATGCCCTAGTTGGGAAAAGAGGGGTTTTGAATGAAAAAGAGAGGTTTGAGGGAGTAAAAGTGGGTAAAGTTAGGGAGAAAAATAATTTGGTGGTCAATTAAGTTTGTGCAAGAAGAATGAAGAGTGTTGGAAGAGGTTTTAAGGTTGTATGAGGTTTAGGTTTGGGTTTGGGGGTTCAGTTCATCAGTTCGACCAAAATATTTTGGAGGTGGGTTCAATTCATTTTGGGTTCATTGGTACAATAAAAATGTTAAAATAATATATATATATATATATATATATGTGTGTAGCCTAGAAGCATGAATAAGGATTATAATATCACATAAACATCATATAAACAACAAAACCACCATAAACTTGAATGTCATTTAAAACATGCATGATAAATATTCATCATTGAAACTTGAATTGTGGTAGCTTGATATATAGAGTCTATTGATGCTAGGGTTCAATTTGAATGATTTTGAAAGAAGAAACCAACTGAGTAGAGTTATCAGCGTTCTTAAAAAATCATAAGAATTTTTTTAGTAAACTAGCCATTTTAATGTCTTCTTATAGTCTCAAACATTATTTTGTATCATTGTTACAATGGTCTTGAGAGTGGTAGCTTAATATAGCTCCATAATACAAAAGTTGGTTTACTTGTGCAGTGTAACAGTGGCATAGGCAGATTTTTCTTTCAAAGAACCAAAAGGAAAATTCATTTTCCTAATTTGTATGCAGCCTTGCTTACATTGTCAAAAAGAGAAAAACTTCCTGAATGATGCAAAGGCATGGCCAAGCAATTCTAACTCTTCACAAGAGAAAAGAGAGATGTTGGAGAGTACATCAAGTCAGTGAGAACATTAGCGTAATGTGCTCTAGTTTGTAGTATTCCTCTATTTCTCTATAGATGTGTGATAAATTCTCAGTTCAATGATGTAGAACAATTTTTGAAAAAAGAAAGTTGTGTCATAATCTACTTTCAATCTAACAAGCAAAAATGAAAGCTTGGCCTCTTAGAATGAAAATGCTTGTTTGCAAACCAAATGAATAAGAATGAGGTAGTCAAGGTATTTGAAGTGATTTATAGGTCACTTTTAGGGTTCCCTTGGGCGTGGGTCAAAGTCAAACTCCATAAAACATTAAAAAATTGTTCAAAAAAACACGTTTTGGATGCCTAGGCATGCGGGTTCTGTCTTGGTTCGCCTGGGTTCTATTTGGGTTCTACCCAAGTTCTCTTGGGTTCTGCTTGGGTGAACCAAACCCAAAAATGAAGGACCTTTGTCGAACCCACAGACGAACTGAACCAGGACCAGAACTAGGGCTAAAATAGAAGAACTCGGTAACATAGATAATGTGTCAAGAAGTTAACTACTTCATCTACTCTAAATAGTATGTTTTGCAAGTGTTGTGAAGATTATGTATCCTTTGCTTAATTGAGTTGTTCCAATCAAAGGATTAAAATATTGGAATCTTTTTATGAATCATTTCATGGAATACCAATTGAAAACATGTTTTTTTTTCATTTAGATAAAGTTGTTTAGCATCAATCAATTACTTTATTCAAGAAAAACCATAAAGGACAACAATGATCAATGCTAGGTCTAACCAATTAATAATTATACATGTGAATAAGTCAAGCATGTACGTGTGAATAAGGGAAGCACAAGTAGTCACAAACACATAAGCCTTGAAGTATACAAATGAATACATAATATACACAAATTAATACAAATTATATGCACGAATACAAGGCATACCCATGAAAATGCATAAGTCACAAAGTATACATTGGAATATACGTAAGTGACAAAGTATACATGTAAGTTGTAAAGTATACACTTGAATACACATAACTCATATCTATTGAACCATGGATTTATAATGCAAATATGGACACCATCGATAAAAGAGATTTGTATTAACCAAATAGCCATATATGCATACATCAATATATGTCGATATAAGTATAAAATATAGGTACAAAATAGCCATATAGGCATACAATGTCAGATATCCAATACAAAATATGTACAAAACTGCCATGTAGGCATACAACAAAGGGCTCTTGAATCAAAATTCATTTATCTCCATGCTCTGGAAATAAATTCTTTCCCTTTGCTTGTCAATCTGATGGTGATAACTCTATAACTTGTTTGTGTTGTGCTTGAGGAGTGCTCCTCCTACTCCTCCTAGTGTTAAGTTCTTGGTGAATTTTTAACTATTACAATAAGAAGTAAAGACATTAATATATAGAAATTAGATTTTAAAAAATGATATATTTAACAAAATAATCACTTACCACCATCTCACGATCACTCTCCACGAGGGAAATATTTGCATGCCCAAGCTAAGGCATGCTCAAGCCCTATATAAACCATCCAAATAGAAATTAAACTACGAATCAATAATGGTTTGATTTTTCACTAGAACTAACATCTATAACAACGAATGTAAATTGAAATTTAGTAATTTTCCTCATACCTCCCCTGTCAGAGCCATCAAGAATTGTATAGCAGATGAAACACCGATACAAATTTTCCTCATAACATTTGGAGGTGTTTCCGCATCCAACATTTGAAAATAAAAAAACAAATTATTCAATCACAAAAACTACTATAGCGATTCATGTCATAACTTATAAGGTATGAGATAATGAACAAAATTTTGAGTACTAATTAAACTATATATTTCTGACTATCATGCTTACTATTTTCCCTATCCATATATTTTTCGAAAGCACATTTTTTTAGGCTTTTACCCATAGCCGTAAGCCTCTAAACCGTTTGATAAAATTATTTCATAGACATGTACGATAACTATGGTGGCATAGAGAAGGTAGTGAACTGTTTGAACAAATGCCTCAAAGAAACGGGGTCTCATGGTGATGGAATGCCATTACAAAAATATGCACATCATGGCATTCCATCATGATAAGACCACATTTCTTTTAGGCATTTTTTCAAACAGTTCATTTCCTTCTCTATGGTATTATTGCTTACTATTATGCTTTCGATAGAAATATTTCCAAGCATCCATAGTTTGTTGGAAAGCACCTATTTTAGTCTTTTAGCCATAGCAACAAGGAAGTGAGTAGTTTGATAAAATGATTTGGTACACATGTATGGAAAATGTGGTATCATAGGAAAGGTGGTGAGTTGTTCGAAGAAATGTGATCTCATGGTGATGGAATGGCATTCCATCAGCATGAGACCACATTTCTTCAAGGCATTTTTTAAAACTACTAACTGCCTTGTCTATGCTATTGCTTACTATTATGCTTTGATAGATTTTTTCCAAGCATCCATAGTTTGTTGGAAAGCACCTTTTTTAAGCTTTTAGCCATAGTAGTGAGGTAATGAAATTTTTGATAAAATGCTTTGGTAGACATGTATGGAAAATGTGGTAGCATAAAAAAGGTGGTGAGCTATTTGAAAAAGTGGTGCAGGTGCACCTTTACAAGAGCATGCCTCCATGAGGAAAATTTAGGATTTTGAGGTTGTATAGATATTTTCATGATGTAATAAGGCTTAAATAGCCATTTTTGAGTTTGTAGTGGTCTTTGGTAGTCATTTTACGCATAAATTGTAAATTTGCAAAATATTAAACAAAAGTTGTCAATCAATGTTGCAAAAATGCAAAAAGGTGACAATCAAATGCAATTGGAAGCTGCTCCTAGACATATTGCTTATGCTATGTGAAGTAATTACATCACTACTTATGTTGAATTTCTAAACAACTATATTGTAGTTGAAATTTTGTCATCTATCAACATCTAGTTATTAGTTATGGAATGTGAAGTAATGCTTTGAGTTTGAATGATGTGCAATGCAACGTAATCAATGATATGAAAATAAACTACACAAATCTATTAAGTACAATTGATTAGTTAAACTCTTTATTCTATTTCCTGCATGTATGTTTGAGTAAATCCACTGGCACCGAGAGGTGTTCCCTCGAAACCTCCAATATTATCCTATTCAGCATATAAAATCACATATTAAAATACCATTCGTAAAACAATGCTATTAACATGTAATAAATTTATAATTGTTTACTAGTTACATAGGCCACCGATAGGTGTACTGCAAAAATAAGTAGGTGTTGGTCTGGTGTATCCAGTATCAACAATGTGACCCTACAAGTTTCTTAAAATCATAAAACTAAATTAGTTAATCTTGCATTTCAAAATCAAAATTTAATAAATTAAATTTGATGAACATGCTATCTTTTACCTCAGTATCAATTCCATACGCGTCATGCAAAATTTTATTTTCCTTCTCCATCTCCATACCTATAGATGAATCTTGCGTAGTAGCCTCCTGAGTGTCAATGGGGTCATATGAACAAGTTTCCCCAGAATATTGACACACATGGGATCGAAGCCCGCCTCTCGAAGACTCCCTTGGATGGTGATGTAGAAGAGGGCTCACATGTTGGATGACACTCTGTGTCAAAGTGCTGATGGTTTGTAGAGTCTCTACTTTGGCACTCTCCTTTGTGACCGAAGGCATGATGATATACTCATGAGGCAGCCTAGCGAGAGGTTGTCTCACTTACCGCATAGGATCCAACTGTGCATTCGGTCTATCTTGTGCCGACCCCCACCTCTCCCCTAGAAGTCCCTTATATAAAAATAATTTGGGATTTTTTTCAAGAGGAACTCACCATATAGTTTCCTAAGGAAATACTACAGGACTTCACAATTGTTGCATGGTGGGTAATAAAAAATAAAGTACCACCTATCATAAAAAATTTCCTAATCTATTGGAAGTGGAACCAATGAATAATCCTGAAAACTCTTCGTATTGAGGATAAGATTTTGATTTGTTTTAGGGTCAGTGAGTGATGAGCAAAAATCACCTTTTGTAATTATAAAATCCTTTACACCTTGATATGATAATTTATCTACGTAATAAGCCCTAGCCGCCTACCTCCTATTTTTCCATCCAATTATTTGTTTGCTAATTGAATCTACATTTTTAACATATCTTTCAAAGAAGTTGCCAGGGTCATTCTTTTCATGGTTGAACTGTTTGGATTGCTCAACCTCCTGATTAAATCCTTAATTTGGGTTTTGTTGTTCTCAATTTCACTCCTTAAATTTTGTTGACTTCAAGGAGGGTGTTGAGGGATTAGTGGAGGAGGTTGATGTTATGGTTGATTTTGTTGTTGAGGATTTTGTTGATCTGCTTGTTGAGAATTTTGAGGGTTTGCAGGTTGATTTGTATCTCCTACAAATTCAAAAGAATAAAAATCAAATACAACCTAAAACTAGCAAATTCAACCTAAAACTAACAAATTCAAAAAAAATCAAACAATCCTTACCTATCACACTTCTTCATCAATCTGGCAGCATCCTAGGGATGAAATAGCAATCGTTGATGACATAAATCCTTAAATTTTCTCCTCCTAGAATGCGAGCATGAAATAATGGGGGTTTTGGCTGTAGGCTGCAAACAAAACACAGTGACAAATAAAAATGAATTTGTTTTACTTCTTTTTTTTCTTTTCTTAGGTTATAACATGAGCGTGTTATAGGCTTGTGGTGGCTGAGCCTATAACATGATCATGTTATAATGTGCTTGTGTTATGAGTTTTCAAAAAAAATTTAAAAAGTGGCCACAAAATTGCTACCCATCTTCATGCACCCGCCCTTCTTTATGATAACACTTAATTTCTTTAGGTTATGAAAATAATTATATGACGTGATCCTAAATCTTTTTATGTAAAAAATACCTTTCCCATTTCTTTAAACTTATACACATAACAAAATTGGAAACATATTGATACAAGAGTCAAGCTACATCCTTTGGTGGTAAATATTGAAGAAAAATAGAGAATTGTATAAAAGGTATTAGACCTTTTGATGAAAATTATCTATAGGCATCTCTACCTGTAATTCTATCACTATCTAGACAGGCAATAACAACAATTTCTTTGTAACAATTTATTTCTCAATTGAAAATTCAAGCTACATTATTTGTCACTAAATATTATAGATAAAATAGAGAAATTGTAAAACAACTATTAAAAAACACTTAAGAATCATAGGTAAATCACAAATGATCGGAAACCCACACTAAAAATATTTGTACAAGACAAAGAGGCTATGTAAGACTTGGTTTGTCAATTCAAAATTCAAGCCACATTCTTTGGCACCAAACCCATATTAAATAGAACTCATAAAGACAATGATTAGCAATAATCTGCACAAACTGCCTATAACGCCACAAGCTTAATCAAAAATTCGAGCTACATTGGTTGGCACTAAATTTTGTAGACAAATAGAGAATTTGTAAAAGATCTATTGCACGACAAATCCTCTTCACAATTAAGCTTCAAAGAAAAACCCGCCAGAAACTTCAAACACATAAATTGAATAGATATAAGAGATATTAGAAACAATAACACTTAACAACCACCAAACTAATTTTAACTCAAACATGTTCATCCTCTCACACCAACCCTCTACAAATACATTTTTATGCAATCACTCCTATGTTAATCTGCAATTGGTCCTATGTTGATGCGTCTAATGGTAAAGATGCACACAGATAACTAAAACAATAAATGGAGGCTAATAAAAATACTAACCTAAGCATATTTTTTGAGGAAAGAAACAAGATTCAACTATAATTGCTCCTATGGTAATAGGTATAAGGCCAAAGATGGATAGAGATAAACTCACTCACATGCCAAGCAAGGGCTTGTCAAAAATTATGCAAATTATGTGAAAGGTGGACAATGGGAATAAGAATATCATGCAACATATTGGTGCAAGACAAGCAGTCTATGTAACAGTTGTAAGAGCTATTAGGATGATACTTAAGAATCAGATTTATGTCATTCTCTAGTGTTTTCCTTATAGTTATTTTACACTTTTCCTATTAGTCTATAATATTTAATGCCAAATAATGGAGATTGAATTTACCATATATGCATGTATATATGTATAATATATATATATATATACATACATATATATACATATGTATATATATGTATAATATATATATACATACATAATATATACATATGTATATATTCATATGTAGACACATATATATACTCTGTGCATCTTTGTTGTTATACACATTTTGTACAATTAGTCCCTTGGTATCTTTGTAACTGATCTAACTTCAAATCCTTACAAAGGAAATGGTATGGATTGTGAGCGGCTACATAATTTATTCATGTGTTTGCATATATACAATTTCACATTCATTGAGCTACCATGGTTTTGATTTCACTGTGGTGCCCACAATCTTTGTAGTCTGCTAACAAATAGACTAATTGTATAAAAGGAGTTACATTATCTGGCATTTAGTACTATAGAGAAATGGGGAAATTGTAATGTAGCTATTAGTAAAACATACATACATATATTTGTGCATATATACATATCTATACACATGTATATATATACATACATACATGTATATAAATATACACATATATATATATATATAATCTATGCATATATACATATCTATACACATGTATATATATATATACATACATACATACATGTATACATACATATATACATACATACATACATATATATAGACTTAATCAAGAATCCCAACTACATTAGTGTTATTCTAATACCTCTTTTATAATATCTCTATTTCTCTATAATATTTAGTGTGAGGTGATGCAACTCAAATTTTCAATGAAGTTTGTGGGGTTATACTCTTTTTTACATGGGTGTTTTGCATAGATTATTGATTTATTGTTAATGTCTTCTTGTTATATGTTTCTATCTTTGATGTTATACCCATTTTGGAGACTTCAAAGAGATTATTGCTCTTTGCAGGTGCAGGAATTGCAATTAAATCTTCTTTCTTCCGTGAGAAATTGTAAGAGAGCTATTACACGATAAATCCTGTTCATGGCTCAGCGGACTGAAATTTGGTCAAAAACTTCAAAAAAGTAAGAAAGAATCTGCATATCTATATATATGCAATCACTCATATGTCAATCTCCAATCACTCTTATGTTAATGCATCTAACAGAAAAGATACACGTAGGAAACTAAAACAATAAATGGATCACAATAAAATTACTAACCATAACCATATTTTTTGATGAAAGAAACAATATTTCACTACAATTGCTCCTATGGTAATGTGTATCAGGCCAAAAATGCACAAAGATAACTACAAACAATAAAATAGGAACATAAAAAATACAAACCCTGACCATATTTTTTGACGAAATAAAGAAGATTTAACTGCAATTTCTCCATCCATACAAAACCATAACGCTAGACATCCATGGAAAATGACTTACAGATTTTGGACAAAAATAGTTTTAACATAAATAATAAATAAACCATTTAGACAAAACACCCAAGTAAAATGACTTATAAATTGCATAGAACGACAATTTTAAAACCCTCAAATCTACCATAGAATGGAGCCGAAGCTGACGATTTTTACAATAGTCTTTTATCAAACAAACTAGGGAACCACAAACAATGATTTTTAGAATAGTCCACTATGAAACCAAAACCACAATGGCTCTTTCAACAATGCAACTTATTAATATACTTCCTCACACATTAAGCAAAATCTCTGAGCTACATTGGCTGGAATTAAATATTATAGAGAAACGTAGAAATTATAAAACAACTAGTACACAACAAATCCCATTAGAAACTTCAAACAAATAAAAAACCCTCTACATATCCATATATATACAATCAATCGTATCTTAATCTACAATTGGGCAATAAAATTACCAACCCTAACCATATTTTTTGATGAAACAAACAAGATTTAACTACAATTTCTCCTATGGTAATGGGTATAAGGCCAAAGATGCACAGAGATAACTACAAACAATAAACTAGGAATGAAAAAATTACAAACCCTAACCAAATTTTTTGATGAAACAAAAAATATTTAACTACAATTTCTCCATCCATAGAAAACCATAATGCCAGACATCCATGCAAAATGGCTTACAGATTTTGGAAAATAGTTTTAACATAAACAATAAAGAAACAATTTATACAAAACACCCATCCAAGAAAACTTACAAATTATGGAGAACGACAGTTTTAAAACCCTCCAATCTACCACAAAAAGTAGTGGAACTTGACGTTTTTTACAATAGTCTCCTATCAAACAAACCAAGGAACCATAGGCGATGATTTTTAGAATAGTTCACTATCAAACCAACACCATAATGGCTCTTTCGAAAATGCAACTTAATCAATATAATTCCTTGCACATTACACAACACATCAGTGTTGAAACCCTTAAACCTGCTATCAAAATGAACAATAAGAAGAGAATGAAACACATAAACAATAAATTAATCATTTATGAAAAATACCTATGCAAAATAACTTACAGATTCCACAACACAATAGTTTTAAAATTGTCCAACCTGCTAAAAAATGGAGTTGAACGTGATGGATTTAACAATAGTTTGCTATCAAACCAACACCATAATGGCTCTTTCGACAAAACAACTTCATCAAAGTATACTTTCCCACACACCAACATTGAATATTGCATTTACTTCATCTTTCACCATCATACAATGACATGATGTATTTTCTCTCATGCCAACAAACACTTACCATTCACCTTCCCTGTATCCATGTCACCATCTCCACCACTACCAACCCACATAATTACCAAGGTCCATGTTGCCAACAAAAAACCTGGTGACCTCCCTACTGGCTGGGACACCCTCGGCAACGACAAATCCAATTCACAACTGGGCTAATGAAAATCCCAATGGAAACTTCAAACAATAGCCTATCAGCTAATAAACCATTACAAAATTAATATAATTTATATTTATAATAATAATATTAATATACTAATTCTTTTTGTTAAATAAAACCTAGTTTAAGGATCCAAGAACCATCAAAATGGAAGTAGTCAATAGGCTATTAGGAACATTGCAACACTATACCAAAGTAGGAACCAAAGGCCAACATAAGCCAAACATACAAACAAAGGAATGCTCACCAAGAACAGAAATAGAACAAACAAAACTATGTACAAAAAATCCATGATAGGAAAAATCGCCAGAGGCTCGTAGCCTTGAAAACTCAACCAACATCAGGTTGATGGGATTTAATATCCTCTTGCAACATATTGAAAATGGAGTAAGGGAAATCATGCCACTAGACTCTATCGCTAACATACTCTCTTTCAAGAAGATTGATGCCATAATTTGTTGCCCAATCAGCAACACTATTCCCAGAACGCTTATTGTGGGTTAAAAAATAGCCTCAAATCCTTTCTAAATACCTTTTGTAGTATTTGTAATCATCTCCAATCACCAATTCTTTAGGGCACAACCTTGCATAGCATCAATGAACAACTTGTAATTACCCTCCACCCATAGTCTATGCCAACCTTTATCTCTAGCAATGTTCAATCCATACCATAGTGCCCATGCCTCTACCATGTTATTTGTAACATTAACATAGTATAAACAATACAAACCAATTGGTTGATCCCCTATAGTCTCTAAAATAACCTCCACTACCCGTTTCCCTAGGATTGCCTTTGGTAGTGCCATCAAAATTGAGTTTGGCCCATCCAACCTCTAGAGCCACCCAACAAGCCTGCTCCTTAGACCTACACAAGATAGCACCACCACCCTTCAAACACCTAAATCTAGGCCAAGCATTGGCACACAACAACTATGAAACATCCAAGTCTGAGGTCTTAGCATTCATAGTCTCACTTGATTCCATCAATGAGCTCTCAATCAAGTCCCAAACCTGTTTTACTTCCTTCATCTTATCTTGAAATAATCTTCTATTATGCTTGAGCCAGATTTTCTAGATGATGATGGTTGGCCCAACAAGCCCAAGAAATCTCAAATCAAGACTCTTAATTTTTAAGAACCATCCCTCCAATAGAGAGGGAATATCTGCCGACAAAACCCATTTAAAACTCTACTGACTCGAAAAGGACTACAACTTCCACACAAAGAGGAAGTGTAAGAACAAATGGTTACTACTTTCTTTCTCACCACCACAAAGGACACATCTGGAGGGGATAACCTTCCCCAAAATCTATAGCCTATCCCATGTGAGAGCCCTCCACCTTCAAAGAACCCACAAAAAAGCATTTTCCATTAGAAGCCCAGCATTGAACTAGATTTGATTGATCACCTTAAAAATAGTCCCTTCAAAAAAATAGCAATTGCAAACACAATTGATAGATAAATTCTTGTTTGGACCCCAAAAAATACAGTCCTCGCAGCCCAACTCACCCAACAACCACTTGTCCAAGTTGTGTAAAACAACATCACATGCCTCACGAAGCTCCATAGCTGGTGGCACTAGCTACTCCAATTTCAAATGACCATTGCAAACCTCCAAGTAATTGGACAACCAAACCCCAATCATATCATCAAAGTGGCTAGCTAGAGGGCGAAGGCACTATTGATCATAAAACACTTTTTTATCTATCCAACAATCTTGCCAAAATTTGATTTTTTTGATATCTGAGGTAATTATGTCAACACAATCTTGAGCTTAAGAAATTCCATACACAAGAACCTTTGAGGAGATCCACCCTAAATATGAAATCTATGTTATTCTCCAGATGCTTTTCCTACAAAATCCTACTCCACTACTGATGGTAGTCCACATAAATGCACCATAACAACTTGATGCCCAAAACCTTGTTCATATTTAGACACCTTTTGATGCCCAACCCCCCTTTGTTAATTGGATTGCACACATTAATAATACATAAATTAAAAAATGAAACAAACATATTGTAATTGTTGTTTAATCCTAAATTTTTAAAATTTAAAATTTAGATTTAGATTTATTAGCTGATAGGCTATTTTGTTTGAAGTTTCCACTGGGAATTTAGTCATCCCAGCCATGAATTGGATTTTCCAGTGCCAGAGATGTCCAAGCCAGTGGTGACTTAACCAGGTTTTCTTGTGGTGACATGGACCTTGGTGATTACGTGGGTTGGTGGTGGTGGAGTTGTTGTCCTCAATACATGGAAGTTGAAATGTAAGTGTTTTCTCATGGGAGTGTTAATGCATTCTATCATTGTTGTATGATGGAGGCAAGGGTAGTAAATGTGGACGGATGAAGTAAATGCAATATTGAGTGTTGCATTGTGGGAAAGTATACTTTGATTAAGTTGTATTGTCGAAACAACGATTGTGGTGTTGGTTTCATAGTAGACTATTGTACAAATCATTGCCTTCGGCTCCATGGATGGTTTGATAGAAGACTATTCCAAAAATCGATCAACTATTGTTCTCCGAAATTTTGTAAGTCATTTTACATGGGTATTTTGCATAGATGATTAATTTATTGTTGATGTCTTCTTGTGATGTGTTTCTATCTTTGGTGTTATAATACCCATTTTGGAGATTTCAAAGAGATTATCGCTTTGTATGTATGGAGAAATTGCATTTAAATCTTCTTTCTTTTGTCAAAAAATATGGTCAGGATTAGTAATTTTTTTGCCATTGGTTTATTGTTTTAGTTATCTCTATGCATCTGTATGGTGAATCATTTTGCGTGGGTGTTTTGCATAGATGATTAATTTATTGTTCATGTGTTCTTGTTATTTTTTTTTATCTTTTGCGTTCTACCCATTTTGGAGATTTGCAAGACATTATTGCTTTATATGGACAAAGAAAATGTAGTTAAATCTTTTTTCTTTTGTCAAAAAAATATGGTTAGGGCTCATAATTTTTTTGCCATTGGTTTATTGTTTTAGTTATCTTTGTGCATTTTTGGTGTTATACCCATTAGCATGGGAGTAATTGCAGATTAACATACGAGAAATTATTTTTTTGGACTTTGCTTATTGTTTTAGTTATCTTTGTGAATCTTTCATTTATTGTTTGTGGCTATCTATGTGTATCTTTGGCATTGCACCCATTACCATAGGAGCAATTGAAGTTAAATCTTCTTTCTTTCATAAAAAAAATGGTTAGGGTTAGTAATTTTATTGGCCTACATTTGTTCTTTTAGTTATCTTTGTGCATCTTTGTCATTATACCCATTAAGATATGAGCAATTGGATATTAATATAGGAGTGATTGCATCTTGTCTCTATGAATCTTTCATTTATTTTTTGTGGTTATGTGTGTTTACCTTTGATGTTGCACCCATTACCATCTAGGAGCAATTTTAGTTAAATATTTTTTTCCTTCATTTGTTGTTTTGGTTATCTCTATGCATCTTTGCTGTTACACCCATTAACGTAGGAGCAATTGCAGATTAGCATAGGAGTCATTGCATATATTGTGTGTGTGTACATATATATATATATATATATATATATATATATATATATATATATATATATATATATATATATATATATATATATATATATATATATATATATATATATATATATATATATATATGTATGTATGTATGTATGTATGTATGTATGTATGTATGTATGTATGTATGTATATATATATATATTTGTAGAGAGTTAGTATGACAACATAAACATATTGTAGATTAAATTAGTTTTGTGGTTGTGCAGTGTTATTTTGATAGCTCTTTTAGAATTTTTGTATTTGTCTATAATATTTAGTGCGAGTTGATGTAGCTGGAATTTTGAAAGTAGTTTGTGGCATTATACTGATTTGTACATGGGTGTTTTACATATATGATTAATTTATAGATAATGTCTTCTTATTATATGTTTCTATCTTTGGCGTTATACCCATGTTGGAGACTTGAAAGAGATTATCACTCTTTACGAGTGGGAAAATTGCAATTAGATTTTGTTTCTTTCATCTCAAAAAATATGGTTAGGGTTAGTGATTTTTTGTTGTTTAGTGTTATTCTAATAACTCTTTTACAATTTCTCTATTTTTCTATAATATTTAGTGCCAAGTGATGTAGGTTGAATTTTCAATGAAGTGTGTGGTGTTATACTCATTTTACACAAACTATTGCTACCTATTGGGCTTAGGAGTTATGTTTAATGTGGATTTGCGTTCATCTGTGTTGTATGAATATGTTTCATCATATTCTTTTTTCCTCCTATGTTTGAAGCTCCCTATAACAAATTGTTCTTCATGATATTCTTTTTTCTAGTTGCTCATAACAAACCATTGACTATCATAGTTTTCCTGTTCTATTTTGCATGTTTTATTTATGACATTTTTGTTCCCTAGTCTGCTTGAAGGAAAATTCATAATTTTTCCCGATCCTTATTGACCAATGAGTGAAGTTTAGCAACATTCTTTGTTGAAGAGGCTAGGTCCATGTCATGATAAGCAAATTGAAAAATATTGTTCCCTAGAATCTGTAAGTCATTTTACATGGGTGTTTTGTTTAGATGATTAATTTATTGTTAATGTCTTCTTGTTATATGTTTCTATGTTTTTCTTTATACCCATATTGGAGATAAAATTAGTTTAGTGGGTGTTAAGTGTTATTCTAATAACTCTTTTACAATTTCTCTATTTGTCTCTAATATTTAGTGCTAGGTAATAGGTTGAATTTTCAATTAAGTCTATGGGGTTCCACTCATTTTGGACACATTATTGGTAATGAACATAGCTTGAAGCTTGTATGAATATGGTTCATGATGTTCTTTCTTCCCTGATCTGCTTGAAGGTCCATGGAACAAATTGGTCAAGTCTATTTATGTGGGCGGTGGATCTTCCTAATTACGTGGGATGGCAGTGTCTTGTATGAATATGTTTCATTATACTATTTTCCCCTTGTCTATTCGAGGTTACCCATAACAAACTACTCTTCATGATATTCTCGTTTTTAGTTCCCTATAAGAAATTGTTCATTATTGTAGTTTTCCTCTTCTATTCTCCATATCTTAAAGGTACATTTAAAGTGAGTTTGAGAGAATTTTCCATTTTCCTCTAATTCTTAAGTGTTTTCCTAATAGTTCTTTTCCAATTTTTCTTGTCTGTCATTTTGTGCTTGCCAAAAATTCTATCGCTATCTAGAGAAGCTGTAATAGAAAATTCTATGTGATCGTTGGTTTGTTAATTCAAAATTCAAGCTACATTATTTCCCACTAAATATTATAGATACAACTTAAACAAAGTATACTTTCCCACATTGCAATGCTCAATATTGCATTTACTTTGTCTATCCCCATCGTACAACAATGACAGAATTTGAATTAGCACCCCCACGATATATGTATATATATTTACATACAATGTGAACTATATGTGAAAATCAATGCTTCAAGACATAGATAGATACATATACGTGAAATAGTGTTGTTCCCCATACCAAACTGCTCATTATCATTCTTTTCCTGTTCTATTCTCCATATTTTAACATTCTATTTAATGTGGATTCTCAAACATATCTCATTTTCCTTTGATTATTAAGTGTTTTTTCTAAAAAGGTCAGTGAAATGCATGTATAGATTTTTAGCCAATAGGCTATTTTGTTTGAATTTTCTGTCGAGAATTTTGCTAGCCTAGCCGTGAATTGGATTTTTCGGTGCCAGAGATGTCTCGGCTAGTAGCAACTTGATCGGGTTTATTTTGTGGTGGCGTGGACCTTGCCAATTATGTCAGTTGGTGGTGGAGTTGGTGCCCTTGATACACAAAAGTTGAATTCTAGGTATTTGCTTGTGTGTAGGCCCATGCACCCTACCGTTGTTGTGTGGTGAGGTTAGGTGAAATAAATATGGCTATCCAAAGTAAATGGAATATTGAATTTCGTGGTCTGAGAAAGTATACTTTGATTAGGTTGCATTGTTGAAACAACCATTGTGGTGTTGGTTTCATAGTATTTTGGATAGGTTATTGTGCTCTTCTATTTTCCATGGTTTCCTCCATGATATTCTTTTCCCGTTTCTTTGTTATTTGCATTTGCTTCTTAAGTGTTTTCCTATCATCTCTTGTAATTTTTTAATAGACTACTTATCTGGTACCAATATGTTTCATGGACTTGTTTCTCCCTAACATGTTTGGACCTGCTTATAATAAATTATTAATTGTTGTGGTTATTTTGTTTGTATGCAACATGTTATACATGTCTTATATCAATATATTTCATGATATTCATTCTTTTGCATCTGTTTGAAGTTCACCATAACAAACTCTTCTTCATGATATTCTTTTTCTCAGTTGGCCATAACGAACTCTACCTATCCCCAAGTTGTTGTATAGCCCTTGGGAACTACCATCATAGGTGTGTTTCTTCCTTCCTTTTTGTCGTAGGCAATTGTATTGGGCTGCCTTTTTTGAATGCATGGCTAGTTTGTTCATCATTTAAACTCAATACTAGATTTGTGAATTTTTTGTGTCACTTTGTGGCATTGTTTAATCTATGTATGGATATATGTATATACATATGCATATGCATCTGTATATACTTATATGTATATATGTGTATATGATATATGCATATGCAATCAAAAAAAGTGAAACTCTTTGAGATGAGGGTGCAATGAGGGAAGGAATGATGCATACACATAAGTAGTGGCTACATTGCACTCTCTAAGGAAGGGAAAAATGCACTATACCTTCCATTCATTACACTCTCCACCAAAAATGCATTGCATATGCATAGATATATTTACATATTGATATAAATGTATGCATATACAAATGAATATGCATATGTACATTCAACCCAATTAGGTGTATGCTTTCTTTGTTCTTCAATTGAGTTTTCTCTATATTAGTTTAGTGGTTTATAACTATTATTGTCAACTATGTTATGTGATTACTCTATTTGTCTTCAATATATATATATATATGCATATATGTATTTGTGTATGTCTCAAAGCATTGATTTCTAGATACCGTTCATCCTCTTTGTATGGATTTGAAGTTAAATCAATTAGAAAGATACCAAGGAACTAACTATACAAAATATGTATAACACCAAAGATGGACAAAGTATATACATGTGTCTATATATATATATATATATCATATGACCACTTTTTGGCCCATCATGATCCTGCACATACCCTATATATATATATGCATACATATATATATATATTAATGCATACATATATATAGGGTATGTGCAGGATCATGATGGGCTAAAAAGTGGTGATATGATGGGTATTTGTAGGGTATGTGGCTGATGACTTTTTATTTACCCAAAATTGATGAAACGAAAAGGGTTTTTAAAGGAGATTCTTTGCTTTCCACCAATATAAATTATGCTTTACTTTAAATTTAATAAACAATTATTGTTCATTTTCTATTTGAATTACAACTAAAGTCCTAATTGATAGGCTAATTGAAAAACATCTATAGCTTTCAAATGGTATCATATTTTTTGAATCTGAAACATGCATCACATTCTATGCTTCATATACTATAGGATTAAAAAAATAAAAATTGATTTTCATGAAGTTTTGACCAAGTTAAGGTGGTCAAACATACAAGTTTTTATATTTTTTAAAAGTTGTAATAAAAAATTATAATTAATTATTTACTTGGACAATAATTACAAAAAAATATGCATCACATTGGTACATGAGTCCTCTACTTATATCTAAAATATTATAAACAAATTTATTATCATTTTATTGTGGTTAGGGTGGTCAGACAGACATCTACTTCTTATTGTTTCCTTGAAATTTAAGTACTATTGCATTGAAATTTCAAATTTTCACCAAATAGATTTATTTTATTTTAAAATAAACCTATTAGTTTTGAAACTACATTCAATTTTCTTCAAATTCTATTCTTACATATTTTTGAAATAATATAGATAACTTATTCAATTTTTTACGTCAAGTTGTCTAACTCTGATTTTTCTTTATTTTTTGCCACTTAAGGACAGATTTTTTCTATGATGATCCTACACATACCCTATATGTGTGTGTGTGTGTGTGTGTGTGTGTGTATGTGTGTGTGTGTGTATTAGAAAGCATAGTCTGAAATGTGCAAGAAAATATATTGATTAAGTTGCATTGTCAAAAGAGACATTGTTGTGTTGGTTACATAACATAGTACTTGATGAACCATTCCCTTCATGTCTGTTTTCTAGAGGGTTGGAGGGTTTTAAAACTACTATGCTCTAGAATTTGTGAGTTGTATAGATATATATATATATATATATATATATATACATACATGTATGTATATATATATATACATACATGTATATATATATATACATACATGTATATATATATATATGTGTGTGTGTGTGTGTGTGTATGTATATATATTTATGCATGTATATGTAAATATATATGTGTGTGTGTGTGTTCTTGTGTGTGTGTTTATGTACATATATATATGTATAAAATAATGTGTATATGTATATACATATATATGTATGTATGTATATATACATGTGTATATGTATGTATGTATGTTTTTTGATATTCTTTCCTCTTGTTTAAAAGTTCTATTTAATGTTGGTTTTTTATCATCTTTCATTTTCTTGTGGTTCTTCATTGTTTTCCTAATAGTTTTACAATTTACCTATTTTTCTATAATATTTAGTCTCAAATAATGTAGCTCCAATTTAATTTATTGTCCATGTCTTCCGTTCTTTGGTTATTGTTGCTTTTGGTAGTAGGTTGGAGGGTTTTAACAGTGATGTGATGGAAAATATGTGAGGAAGTATATTGATTAAGTTGCTTTATCGAAAGAGCGCTTGTAGTTTTGGTTTGATAGCAGTCTATTTATTGTTCATGTCTTTCATTTTGTGCTTATTGTTCCTTTTGATAGCAAGTCGGAGGGTTTTAACACTGATTCGGCTCCGTTTTATAGCATATTGGAGGGTTTTACTTGAATTGATAAGTCAATTGTTACATATACTTCTTGTGTTGTATGAATACATATTTTTTTATATTCTTTCCTCTTGTTTAAAGTTTCTATTTAATGTCGGGTTTCGATAATTTGTCATTTTCCTATGGTTTTTCAGTGTTTTCCTAATAGTTTTAGAATTTGTACCTATTTGTCTATAATATTTAGTCCCAAATAAAGCAACTCCAATTTAGAATATATGTATGTATATATGTATATATATGTATGTATGTATGTATGTATGTATGTATGTATTATGTGTATGTATGTATGTATATATATATATATGTATACATGTATATATTATGTATACATATATATGTATGTATGGGAAAGTATACTGTGAAATGTCTAAGAAAATATATTGATAAGCTTGCATTGACGAAAGAGCCATTGTGGTGTTGGTTTGATAGCAGACTATTGTAAAACTTGTTGCCTCCACCTCTCTTTCAAGTTTCCCATAACAAACTGTTCTTCATGATTATTTTTTTTGGCTCCCCATGGTAGACTATTCATTATCAGATTTTCCATAACAATGAGAGATTAATCATAGATAATTGAGAGCCCACATTAAACATATTCAAGAAATTCAAGAAATATATGTAAAAGTTGGTTTCTAGATTCAAAATTTGAGCTACATTATTTGAAAGTAAACCCACATTAAATATAACATGTAAATGCAATGGGTGGCAATAATCTATGTAAAATGGCTATAAGGCCACAAAGTTAATTAGGAACTCAAGCTACACTACTTGGAACTAAATATTATAGAGAATTAGAGAAAACTTGCTTGGGGTTTTAAATGACAATGTGGAGCTTACCTGTTCAATAAAGGATGTTTGTAAATGGGCATGTGTAGGATCATCCTGGAAAAAGCAAGCCCTTAAGTGGCAAAAAATTTAGAAAAATCAGAGTTAGGAAACTTGACGTAAAAATTTGAATAAGTTATCTATATTATTTCAAAAATATTTAAGAATAGAATCTATCAAAAATTGAATGTAGTTTCTAAACTACTAGGTTTTAAAAAAATATATATATATATATTTGGTGAAAATTTGAAATTTCAATGCAGTAGTACTTAAATTTCAAGGAAAAAATAAGTAGGTGTCTGTCTGACCACCCTAATCACAATAAAATGATAATATTTTTTATAAGATTTTATATATAAGTAGATGACTCATGTCCCAATGTGATGCATATTTTTTGTAATTTTTTTCCAAGTAAATAATTAATTATGAATTTTGTATTACAATTTTTAGAAAATATAAAAACTTGTATGTCTGACCACCCTAACTTGGTCAAAACTTCATGAAATTCAAATTTTATTTTTTTAACCCTATAGTATGTGAAGTGTAGAATGTGATGCATATTTTGGATTCAAAAAATGTGATACCATTTGAAACTTATAGATTTTTTTCAACCAGCCTATCAATCAGGACTTTAGTCATAATTCAAATAGAAAATGAATAATAATTATTTATTAAATTTGAAGTAAAGCATAAATTTATATTATTGAAAATTTGAGAGTCTCATTTAAAAACCCTTTTCGTTTCATCAATTTTGGGTAAAAAAAGGTCATCAGCCACATGGGCCATCATATCACTTACATATCGCCACTTTTTGGCCCATTATGATCTTGCACATACCCAAATGTTGCTCATTTGTAAATAAGGATTCAAAAGAATTATGAATTTAGAATTGACAAGGCAACTGTTACATAGCTTGGTTTTTTTGTATCAATATGTTTCATGATATTATTTTCTACTCATCTGATTGAAGCTACCTATAACAGATTATTCTATTGTTCATGTAACAAGGATTGCTTTCATTTTTTAAAATTCTGGATTTTTTGTCAGGGTTAATTTGTGTGGATGGAACTTGTTATATGTCTTGTATCAATATGTTTCATGATGTTCTTTTTGACTGAATTGTTTAAAGTGATTTTGAAGCTAGTTGTAATAGATTGTTCTATTGTTCTTGTAATAGGCATTGTTCTCAATTTTTAGAATTATGTAATTTTTTCAGTGGTTATTTTGTTTGGGTGGAAGATGTTATATGTCTTGTATCAATATGTTTCATTATATTTTTTTAACCTTATCTGTTTCAAGCTCCTTGAAACAAAGTGTTGATTTTCGTGGTTTTTCTCTTGTAAATTCTAGAATTTTGTACACTGCTAGAAACCGTAACCATGGTGTTGATCTGTGCCTTTGGGTTGCTTGCAACTTTTACATAGATAGGTATATATACGCATATATATATGTATTGAATTCCCCATTTCATATTTAAAATTGTATATATATGTATATTTATATATCCATGTATATAGACCAAGACTAGTGTGGCTTGTTTAATAATTCAACAGTGATTTATACATATAGATGTATATCGAATCAAATCTGTATTGTATCTATTTTCAAATTTATATGTAGACTTTAATTCACAAACAGTAAGAAATACCATAGGACCACAATGCCTCTTTTGACAATGCAACTTAATCGGTATATTTTTTTGCACATTCTAAAGAATACTTTCCCATACTGCAACATTGAATGTTGCATCTACTTCCTCTAGTGCCATGGTTCAACAATGCCAGGATGCATTAACCCTCGCGTGAGAAAAAACTTACCATTGTGCTTTTGTGTATTGAGGCAACCAACTCTACCACCACCAAACCACATAATTAGCAAGCTCCATGTTGTTATAAACAACCCCTAGAAATCCCCCACCAGAAGTACATATGAATATATATATCTGGTTATATGTGTTTTTTAAAATGTGTGGACAAAAGGAAAATTCAATGCATTTAAGTACTTAGTCATTTTCATTCTTTGTTATTGTATATTGTATTGTTTGCATTAAAAAAGATAAAGGCAGTAGGTTTCAACATAAACACATGTTTGCATATACGTATTTATAGAAATATAGTAAATGTTAGAGTAATAAGTTATTTCACTTAATTAATTATATCATATTGGTTAATTAATTAAGTCACTTATTCCTCTAATTACTTAAGGTAAACTTAGGCACATTAATAAAAAAAAATTAATTATTAATTGTGCACACTAGGGTTTCATTTAGGGTTTCTTGATCTCCTTCATAAGGATTGATCTCTTTGTAATAATTGATTCTCAAATAATGCATTTTTCATTGTGAGGTTTTACAGAACATCTTCTTTGGTTTTTCGTATCTTTTGCATGTGACAGGTGATTGCATGTAGGTGATCTTGGCTTTTCTAACATGGTATCAGAGCTCCAGACCTGTAGTTGCCTATTCGTGATCTGAAGATATGGCCTTTCAGTGAGTTTCAAGTGCAGGGGTTTCCACAGACTTTTTTTTGTTGAATCTGGGGCTAGCCTAATTTTTTGGGCATTTTGGGACAAAACGAACCTCGCCATTGGGTCTGCAGCGACCAAAAACCCCCATTTTCATATAAAATTTGTTGATTTTGGAGCAGTTGGTCTGGAAGGCAATTTTTTTTGTCTGGGGGGTCGTACGGCCTCCCCAACACGCAAATCGAGGCGAGAAATTCAAAAAAAAATAAAAAATGCAAGGTTTTTGTTTTTCATTGAGCGCAGCCAGTATAAAAGTCAGGGCCACCGCCCTGCCGCAGGGCGGCCTCCCATTCGCCACCCGAGCGGCGGACTCAACACCCCACCACCCACGCGCCGCCTCCCTATGCAGCCCCCGGCCGGCCTCCAGCGCCCACCGCCGATCATATGCAAAACTGAAGCCCTGCGCTCAACCCCGCAACCTACTCAGCCTGAGCCATCGGTCCTATCACTGACCAGGAGCTCCGTGACATAGCCCCATTGGCCCCGCCGGCCCCTTCACCTCAGCCCGCGGTCCTATGGAGGACCAAGGGCTCCAAAATTTTTATGCAGGGGGCCCAATTTTTTGCGGTGACAGCCAGATGGCCATCAAATTTATCCTCATGAATGGGTGACGTTAGCATGACGTTATCTGCCATATGACCCTCTTTGCCCCTCCTAACCCTAGTTTTTTCTAAAAGAGCAGTTTTTTTCTTTTGGTCATAACTTGGGCATACGGTATCGAAATTGGGCAAACAAGATATCGCCGGAAAGCTGGTTCGGATCACTTTCTAGTGGTGCTATTTATTTTTCATTATTTTACTGTTTTTCTACATTTATTTCTGTTTGAAGTCAGATGTTATTTTTGGACTTTCGAGCTCATAACTTTTTGCCACGATCTCTGATTTTCGCTATCTTTGTGACATTGGAAAGGTATTGAGGAGCTCTATGTTGTTGTTCATGCACTTTTTCTATATCTATCCCAGGTTGATCGAATAGTCCAGATTTGGCCCGATGGGTTGTTTGGAGATTACTTGGATGTTTTGGCAGTTGGGAGGGTGCAACTTGCATCTTTGCACTTAATTTTTAGTAGTACATCATTCAATAATTGCTTTCTACTTCATAGATTCCAGGGTTATTCCCGTTTGGAGTTTTCGAGTGTTCTGTGGCATCGGGTCTGCTGTTGCTTTAATCATGTTTCCTTGAGTCAATCAGTGACTCTCATCTAGATTCAGTAGTAAACAAAATTATCTTTCCTTACATGCCTATATCAAGTTCCAGTGTTACTCCATAGTGTTCTTCCAGTGCTTCTTGCAGCATGTCATCTCATTGTAGGGGGGTTTTGTCCCACTGGGTTTTCCTTCTCTACCTCATCTTGCATCTTGCATTTGTAAATGGGTACCTGATCAGGCCTAGTTGTCAGGACCCATCTTTTCTTTCATGCATCTTCTTCTAGTGTTTTAACTTCTTCCTAAGTTCATCTCAAGGGGGGGTGTTAGAGTAATAAGTTATTTCACTTAATTAATTATATCATATTGGTTAATTAATTAAGTCACTTATTCCTCTAGTTACTTAAGCTAAACTTAGGCACATTAATAATTGTTTTTTTAATTATTAATTGTGCACACTAGGGTTTCATTTAGGGTTTCCCTTTTAGGGTTTCTTGATCTCTTTCATAAGGATTGATCTCTTTGTAATAACTGATTCTTAATAATGCATTTCTCATTGTGAGGTTTACAGAATATCTTCTTTGGTTCTGCATGTCTTTTGCATGTGACAAGTATTCTTTGCATGTAGGTGATCTTGGATTCTAACAGTAAAAAATTACATGCATACAATAGCAAAATGGTTGTTGGATTATGAATATTTCTAACTTGTCTACTAGTTGGCATTGGATGTTGCAATGCATTGATATTTTATTTATTTACATTTTCAAATAGAGCTTCCAATCAGTCAACTATAATTGGAACATTTTTCCCTCCTAAAAGGTCCCAGAACTATGTCTATGGAATCGGGCTTTGTGGATGGGTCTCTAAAGCCCCCCAAATTGATTTGGTGAATGATTTGGAGACACCTCCCACAAGTCCCGCTACAAAGTCCGACTCTGAGGGTTCCATCCACCAGCCTCCAGATCCTAATTCCATAAGTTTTTATTTCCTTTTCCTTATAGTTGTTGCATGTTCACTTTTATTGTTGCCTTCCTCTCTTGTAATAAACTTGAACATTGCCTTTCAATCCCTTTAATTTTAGGATTATCAAATACAAAAAAATACAACACATACACTTTACTATTTATGCTTCCAGTTTCATTTCCTTTAGGTTTATACACACATGGTTGGCCCGAGTAAAACATATAGATGTGGAAGTACCTATGCATTGATCTTTTACAACATATAAAAATGTCTTTGCAGCCTTTTTTTTCCTTACTCATTTTATGCATTTGGTGCGATGATGTGCATTCTCCTTGATTGAACTTGTCTTTGTAGGTTGCAAAGAAACAACCAACTTTGACTCCATTTTTAATTTGTTCCATCAATGCTAGAGATGTCATTACCTCTCCAGTCCTTTAGCTTTTGTCCTTCAAAAAAATTGGCAGTGATGAAGGGCAAGTTGAATGATACAAGGTTGTCTTGTCTAATGGACACCATATGCAAATAGGAACCCTTCCTTCCAAATGCAATGATTTATTGTTTTCAGGTGCCTTGAAAATAGGGTCCCGTGTATGTTTAAGAGACTACATTTGTAGGAATGTCCAAGATTCAAGGTGGGTTGTATTCTTTCTTTCCCGATTTTAAAAATTATCTTTTCCCTTTGTATGTGCCTAATATAATGTGTCCAATGTGTCCAATATATTATTTTGCTTCTTTTACAGGGCCTTAATCATATTCAACTTAGTTGTGATTATGTCTGATTGTCAAATCATTGGGACCCCTAGGTATCTATTCAAACAACAAGAGGAGAAAATGTTGGGGACAAACTCACCTTCTCCTTCTAAACGGACCCCTAAATTTGGTCTGCAACTGTCCCCTAAAAAGAAAACAACCCTGCAAATATCAGCCCTATTAAAGCTTTAAATATTTATCAAAATGTTTGGGCAGTGAAAGGGCGTGTAACACATATTAGTGAGATGTACCATTTCCACAAATAGAGAGGTGAAGGCCAACCTTTTAGTTTTGACATTATAGATATGGAGGGAATAGAAATACATGTTACTTGTTTTGATGATATTGCTGAATTGAATTATGGTCGAGTTGAGGTGGGTGAAACTTATTTAATATCAAGAGGATCAGTCAAGGACGCAAATAAAAAAATTCAATAAATTAAATAGTAACCTTGAAATTGTTTTGGATGAGAAATCAATGATAAAATGGTGTGAAGATGAGATTTATGTTCCAAAAAAGCCTCTGCTTTTGTGCCAGTTAGTGACATAAGAAATTATAGTGATAATAGTTTGGTTGATATTATTGGCATTGTAGTGGGTATGTGTAGGATCATTATGGGCCAAAAAGTGGTGATATGATGGGTATTTCTAGGGTATGTGGATGATGACTTTTTTTTACCAAAATTTGATAAAAGGAAAAGGGTTTTTAAAGGAGATTCTTAGCTTTCCACCAATATAAATTATGCTTTACTTTGAATTTAATAAATAATTATTATTCATTTTCTATTTGAATTACGAGTAAAGTCCTGATTGATAGGTTGAATGAAAAACATCTATAACTTTCAAACGGTATCACATTTTTGAATTCAAAACATGTGTCACATTCTATGCTTTGCATACTATTGGATTAAAAAATAAAAATTGAATTTCATGAAGTTTTGACCAAGTTGAGGTGGTCAGACATACGAGCTTTTAAATTTTTAAAAGTTGTAATAAAAAATTCATAATTAATTATTTACTTGGAAAAAATTACAAAAAAATATGCATCACATCAGCACATGAGTCTTCTACTTATATCTAAAATCTTATAAAAAAATATTATCATTTTATTGTGGTTAGGGTGGTCAGAAGACCTACTTCTTATTTTTCCTGAAATTTAAGTACCACTGCATTGAAATTTCAAATTTTCACCAAATAGATTTAATTTAAAAAAATAAACCTAGAAGTTTAAAAACTACATTCAATTTGCTACAAATTCTATTCTTACAACTTTTTGAAATAATATAGGTAACTTATTCAAATTTTTACATCAAGTTGCCTAACTTTGATTTTTTTGAATTTTTTGCCACTTAAGGGCTTGTTTTTTCCATGATGATCCTGCACATACCCTAGTACAGGTTGGGTACATATCAATTATTCGTAGGAAAAATGGATCAAAAACAATCTAGCGAACTATTAAACTATATGATATCTCTGCTTCATTCATCGATGCTAATTTGTGGGGTCCAAGTTGGCAAGAAAAAGGTGATGTGTTGGAGTGGATGTATCTTTCTGGTGATATAGTGATAGTTATTGTCCAAGGTGGCCGTGTAGACTAGACTTTAATGGTAAAGTTATCAATACATTAATAGCAATAGTCCTTGACATTAACCCTTCTATTCTCGATGAAAATGCTCTTAGATCCAAGGTCCCAATCAAAGTAGAACAAATGGTCCCATCTTCTTCTACTCCGCATAGGTTGCATCCTTTGAATGATAGAGTTACTATTGCATTCATCTTGAAAAACTGCCTTGGCTAGCCAAAAACTATTGAGGCCATTTTTAAAGCAACCATTCAAATTGAAAAAATTGAGTCTTTTTGTTATCCTGCTTGCCCCTTGTTGGTTAATGGGAAAGAATGTAAAAGAAAATGTACATGTCCCGTGCTGATGTTTGGTTTTGTGATCATTTCCAGATGGAAATTGAGGAATGCAACTATTGCTATCTTTTTTAGTTAAAGTTGCAAGACCACACAACCAGCCTTTGGTCTATTGCTTTCGATGAAGCTACCACTAATTTACTATAAATTCTAGCAAAAGAACTTTACATGTTGCAAGATAGCTCTGAGTCTACAACAGATCATGTAATTGTTATTAAAGTTCTTGTTTGTAAAGCATACATCTTTATTGTCTTGATCAAAATAGATACTTGCAATTCTGAGGATTGGCTTAAAACAACAATTGTAAAAGCAACAAAGGTTGATTTTGAAGTAGAGTGCAAAATGTTTCTTTTAGACATAGCAAAGATGTCTACCCTTGATGTAGAAAAAGGCTCCACTAGTGAGCCAACACTTTGACTGCTCTTTTCCACTTTGCAACATTTCTCCTAGTCTTGCCTTTTTAATGTTCACTATGGGATGCTAAGACTTCTATTTTACAAATATGAACATAATTTATTCCTATGTTTAGATATATATATATATATACACATTCATTGACGGCCCATTCTTTTGATTTTAACATGTTGTGTAGATACTTTTTAGTTTGCACTATTACTATGATTCTTGATTCGTGTTAGATGGTGGAATTTTTAGTTCTTGTACGCAGATTCAAAATTCACTTCTTCCCTTTATAATCATTGAATATTAATTTTATCTTCAATGGAAAACATATAACAATAGTCAAATACTGAAAATGGTTAATGAAGAAATCTGTACAGTACTTGTATATATATTTTTATATATTGCAATGTTGAAACCATGCAATCCTTTAGTTTTTCATATTTTTCATAAATATTATCTAATCCATAACTTCAAGTCTGGCATGTATTTCTATGCATATGTATGTTAAAATAATTAAATAATAATCTACTAATTGATTGATTAGCCTGGACAAAAAGATCAAATATAGATGTGCATCTAGGTCTGATAAATATATATATATATATATATATATATATATATATATTTGCACATTCATTGACCGCCCATCCTTTTGATTTTAACATGTTGTGTAGATACTTTTTAGTTTGCACTGTTACTATGATTCTTGATTCGTGTTAGATGGTGGAATTTTTAGTTCTTGTATGCGTATTCAAAATTCACTTCTTCCCTTTATAATCATTGAATATTAATTTTATCTTCAATGGAAAACATATAACAATAGTCAAATACTGAAAATGGTTAATGAAGAAATCTGTACAGTACTTGTATATATATTTTTATATATTGCAATGTTGAAACCATGCAATCCTTTAGTTTTTCATATTTTTCATAAATATTATCTAATCCATAACTTCAAGTCTGGCATGTATTTCTATGCATATGTATGTTAAAATAATTAAATAATAATCTACCAATTGATTGATTAGCTTGGACAAAAAGGTCAAATATAGATGTGCATCTAGGTCTAATAAATATAAAACTAAGACGCAGGGAAAATTATATCATACTTCAATTGATCTATAAAACAATTCACCTATCAATTCAGAATTCAAGCTACATTTTTTGGCACTAATATTATAGACAAACATGGAAACTATAAAAGACCTATTAAAAACACATTTACCATGTAACAGTTCCCTTTTCAATTCTAAATTCATAATTTTTTTGCAATCATTACTGACCAATGAGCAACACTTAGGAACATCCTTTGTTGAATAGGTAAGCTTGATGTTGTCATTTAAAATCTTGGGCAAGTATTTTGTATCTCTCTATAATATTTAGTGCCAAGTACATGGACAATAAAACAGATGAAAAAATTACTAGCCCTGGCCATATTTTTTTATAAAAGAAAGCAAAATTAAACTGTAATTGCTCATATGGAAATGAGTATAATTATGTATATATGTATATGTATATGTATATGTATATGTATGTGTATGTATATGTATGTTTATGTGTATATATGTAAATGTATGTTTATGTATATATGTATATGTATGTTTATGTGTATATATGGAAATGTATATATGTATATGTATATGTATATGTATATGTATATGTATGTGTATGTATATGTATGTTTATGTGTATGCATATGCATATGTATAATGTTTACCTATGGAATTGTCTTTTGAGCATTTTATTGTCTCATTGTTCCTCTATATTGCTTTCATAAATATATAGCCTACTGTACATTGCTTTTTTTGCTTAATATATGATAACACCCCATGCAATTTGCGAGCCCTTGCCCAAGCCTGTTCACAACAATGATGGACTTTGTTGGCCACATGGGTTGGTGATGGTGGAGTTGGTTGCCTCACTCTACAGGTACAAAATGGTGGAAATTTTCCATGCACCTTCACTAGTTGGAAAATTAGATGGGTTAACAACTATTGTCCTTTATAATCTACATTGCACACCATCCCCCTATTGCTGTTGTAAGTTGTTTTTCCACTTTCCTTTTTGTAGTTCCATACAGATCTAACCAGAGACATATATTTTTTATAGATTTAAATAGAATGTTGCTTAGTAGTAATATTTTGTTGACCTTGATGCAAGCATGGATGGACAAGAAGATATGAAGCCCATCTGTGGAACAATTCATGACTAAAAAATGCATGTAGCTGTAAGAATAATCAACATTTGTTTTATAAATTTATATTTTACCAAATTATACATTGACCCCTTTTGTTTTTGTAGACCTACATATCCTCCAATAGATACCAAAGTTATAAATTCACTCATTTCTTTGTGCATGGCTAGATATATTCCAGTACATACAAAAATTAGGTATGTTTATAAATTTATTTTTATACATTGTATTCTTTCAAGCAATTTTTTTTCTATTTCTTTGATGTCTTCCCTTTAATGATATCTTTGTATTTTATCTATGGAATTGGTTTTGCTTTCAAACAAGACCTCTTGTATATTCTCCTTTTGCTATATTTATGAACAGTATAAACATATTTCATCAACTGTATGTGAAAATGAATGCTTTGAAACATACATAGATACATATACACATATATATATATATATATTGAAGAAAAATGCAGTTTTTGTATGAGAGGCATTTGGAATAACACTTATTTGCTGCTAAATACTATACACATCCATTCATCTTCCACATATCGAGGACACCAACTCCACACCCTCGTAATTACCAAGCTCCATCTCACCACAAAAAAAAAAATTGGTCAAGTCCTCTACGACCGAGGCATCCCTTGCACTAGCAAATCCAATTCACAGCTGGGGTGACGAGAGCCTCGGTGGAGACTTCAGCCAAAATCTTGCATAGGCTTGACTACAATAGCCATAGTGTATTCTACACATTGCATTTGTCCATGTCTCCACAATTATCTTTTCAACTTATGGGAAAAAATTCTCTTTTCTAGTTTCCTTATTTGTCTATAATATTTATTGTTGAACAATGTAGCTTGAATTTTGAATTGACAAGCAAACTATTACATAAATTGCTTATCTTCTATCAATATGTTACATGGTATAGAGAATTTGTAAAAAAAGTATTAGGTAAACACTTTAAGAATTAGATATAAATAAGAGATGATCTACCGAATCAATTATTTAAACCCACTTTTTTATGACAATACCTATTTTCTCTATGTTATGGAAACAATTATATGATGCAATAATGTGTTCAAATTGCGTATAACACCACAAACTTAAGAAAAAATTCAAGCTAAATTGTTTGGTATTCAAACTTATGGACAAATCATTTATGCAAAATATGCATGTAAAACGACTTGCAAATTCTACAACACAGCAGTTTTAAAAGCCTCAAATCTGCTATAGAATAGACCTAGGGGTGATGATTCTTATAGTGGTCCGATATCAGACCAACACCACAATGGCTCTTTTGATAATGCAACTTAATCAATAGATTTTTCTGCCGTAGAAACAAAAAAAAATCACAATTAACAGTTGTTTATAAGGAGCTTCAAATAAATGATGGAAAAAGAATATCATGCAACATATTGGTACAAGACAAGCATTCTATGTAATAGTTGAAAAAGGTATTAGGATAATACTTGGGAGTCAGATGTAGTTCTTCAGTGTTTTCCTAATAGTTATTTTACAATTTACCTATATCTCTATAATATTTACTGGTGTCAAAGTATACTCCAAAATATGCAAGAAAATATATTGATTCAGTTGCATTGCCAGAAGAGCTATTGTGGCATTATGAATATGTTACACATACTCCACAATTAAATGCTTTATTGTTAACAACATCTCAATCCTACATCATTGAATTCTATGGCTATATTCTAGCAATTTTCTCACAACATAGAAAATAATTAGTCTACATAAATGCTAATAAACATACTATCTAGATCTAAATTAATCATTTATGCAAAATACCTATGTAAAGCAACTTACAGATTTTGCAGCACAACAATTTTAAAACCCTCGAATCTGGTAAAAAACGAATCCAAAGGCGATGATTTTAACAATAGTCTGCTATCAAAGAAACACCACAATGGATCTTTCCACAACAACATAATCAAAGTATACTTTCCCACACTGCGACATTGAATATTGCATTCATTTTGGGCTCTACCCTTGGAATACAATGACAAGATGCACTAACCCTTGGATGAGCAAACATTCAGCTTCTGTGTACCAAGGCCACCAACTGCACCACTGCTAGACCATGTAGATACAAAGCTCCACGTGCCATAAAAAAATCCTAGCCACGTTACCATCGACTAACACATATCTGCTGCCAGCAAACCCAATTCATAGATGGGATGACAAAAAAATGCGGCTCAATATTTTTCTTCCCATACAAACAACAAAACATTGACAATTAACAATTTGTTATAACGAGGTTGAAACAGACCAGGGAAAAACAATATATTGCAATGTATCCATACAAGACAAGTAGTCTATGTAACAGTTGTAAGAGGTATTGGGATAATACTTAAGAATCACACGTATGTTATTCTTCAGTGATTTCCTAAAAGTTATTTTACAAATTACCTATTTCTCTATAATGTTTAGTGCCAAATAGTGTTCATACTTAGAGTATATGAATGTATATATGTATATATGTATGTATATATATATTTAATTATATACATGTATATATATATATGTATATATGTGTATATATATATATGTATATATATATATATATATGTATGTATGTATGTATGTATATGGATATAAATATATATGTAGGCACAATAAGAACTAATGCAATATTCGATGTTACAGTGTGGCAAAGTATACTCCAAAATATACAAGAAAATATATTGATTCAGTTGCATTGCCAGAAGAGTCGTTGCGGCATTATGAATATGTTACATATATACTGCACGATAAAATGGTTTGTTCTTAACAACATATCAATGCTATATCATTGAATGCTATGATTGTATTGTAGCATCTTTCCCACAACATAGAAAATACTTATACATGCTATTTTGAACTGTATTTAAAATTGCACTCTACATAAATAAAAACATAGTATACAAATTTGTTTAGATATACATATGTATATATAAATTGTTGTTGCATTCTCAAACAAGCCACACTTCTCTTTGTGTGCATATATGGATATGTATATGTGCCTATATGTATACTTCTATATATATCAATCAAGGAATTGAATATATATATATGTGCATATGTATATGTCTGTGTTTGAGGGAACTCAATACTATTTTCCTTTTTGTGTATAATATTTAGTACCAAACAAGTATTATTCTAATAACTTTATACAATTCCTCTATTTTTCTTCAATATGTACTACCAAACAATGTAGCTTGAATCTTATATAAATATGTTTCATGATGTTCTTTTTCCTTCATCCGTGCCAAGCTTGTTGGAAAAAACTAGTCAGGGCTACTTATGACAGCTGCAGAGCTCCCTATGTGGGTACGCTGGCGATGGTATAGCTGGTTGCCTCAATACATGGAAACAAAATGAAAGTGCTTGGCCATGTAAGCAATTTTGATTAGACAACCCAAATCTTACTTGGACTCCTTGTCTTGTATTAATATATTTCATGTGGGTTTTGATCATCTATCATTTATCTCTAATTCTTAAAGTGTTTTCCTAATAGTTCTTATAAAATTTCTCTATTTTATCTACTAGCTTGAATTTTGAATCAAGAAGCCAATTGTTACATAGATTTCTTGTTTTCTATCAATATTTTTTATGGTATTCTTTTTCCCCCAATCTTGCAAAGAAAAATCTGCATTATGTATTTAAAGTATTCACTCTATGTAACAATTGGCCTGTCAAATCGATGGCCTTTTTTACTATGTACTTCCTAAGATTGGACAATTGTATTTTTAATACTGGTAGACTTAAACTTAATTCATTTGTGTGCATTTATTTCATCCACCCCCATTGTACAACAATGACAAAATCCATCGACCCTTGCACAAGTTGTGTAGATATATACATATATAAAAATATATAAATGTATACATATGCATATATTATGCTAATTCTTTACCATGATATCCCTTTTCTGTCAACTTGCCAAACCAAAAAAAAACACTACAATATTACACAACTTGTTTCAAAACTCTTTCCCTTCCCCAAGTTTTCTTTTTTATGGTATATGATATGAGTCCATGAGATTTTGCATGGACCTTACCTATTTTTTGTGCTCAGGGGTTTGGCTAGAGCCCATGAGGCTTCATGATGCCAATATAGTTGGCAGGAGAACAAGTGTGGGTTTATGTGATTATGGATGACAATTGCACACCATTGTCATGTGCTTCTTGAGAGGACAAACAATTTTTTGATTGCATCACATTGTTTATCCCTAGAAGCACATGGCAATGGTGTATGTTTCTCCATTGAAGTAAACCATTTACAATTTCATGGTTGCTTTGGTTTTCTTTTTGTGCATAACTACATTTTTTTGCATTTTTGGTTATTGGTTGTTAGATGTGCCCATGCTTTGCAAACACTTTTTTGCATATACATCTTCACCATGTAATTCAAATAAAATAATTTTCAAACAAAATTTTATACCAACATATATGTTTCTCAAGCTAGATGCACCTTTTTAGTTATTATACACTCTTCAATATACTCCATCTATGCATGTTCCTCCAGCCATTTTCAAACCCCATGATGCCAATTATTTATTGGGAAACATTTTTTTGTCAACTTCCCACAACAAAAAAGAGACTACAATATTAGAGATCTTGTTTGAAAACAACCGTTTCACCAACTTTGTTATTCTATGACATATGATGAGAGTCCATGAGATTTTTCATGGACCTCACTTGAGTTTCTTGCTCAAGGGTTTGGCTAGAGCCTGTGAGGCGTCATAATGCCAATATGGTAGGGAGGACAACAAGCATGGGTTTAGTGCTTTTTATTTCCATAGCTCTCTTTTCAACTTCTCCAATAGATTACTTACAGACAATTCTTTACCAATATGCCATGTATTCAAAATGTTCCATTTTATCTCTTTCTATTTACAACAAATAGTGCTAACCTCTTTTATTGTATATTTATATGATTTCCTTTATATTGTTGCACAAATATAATAGGCATTCAAGAAAATTAGTGTATTGTACACTGTTTATTTCAAATTCTTTGATGCTCCTACTACTCAATGTAATGTAGTTGTCCCTTCTTGAACACAAATAGTGTAAGTAAGTACAAAAAATTTCTTGCTTTGAATAGAAATATTTGGTTACCTAAGTGTAAAAATTATTCATTACTTTTAGCTTCACATTGTATATATTAATTTTACCCATATACTTACTCATTTTTTATCGTTCCTTTTTTACTTTCCTTTCTTGTGAACTAACATACCCTTCTATTTCATTTGTAGGAACTAGGTTTAAGCATGTAAGAGGATTTGAAAGCTAGGATATCTCTTTCCCTTAAAGTTACGAAATCAAAGAAAACACAACAATATTGGATATTAAATATATAAAAACACTAGAGTTTTCCCAAGTTTTTTATTGTGTAATGTATGATGAAACTTCATGAAATCTCCCGTGGCTGTTTCATTTTATTTTTGCTTGGGGGTTTGGCTAGAGTCCATGGGGCTTCATGATGCCAATATGGTAGGGAGGAAAATGAGCATGGATTTTTTGGTTTTACTTCTAATGCTATATATTTATTGTTACATAGATTTATGTGTACACAAATCATTGTGTAAATTTAGCTTCAATAGACACACTCTATAATAACATGTTTTCCATGTTAGAGGAAGTCATAGGGAACCAAAAATATGTTTCTCATGTCATACTTTACAATAATATGTTTCTAATGTTGCCTCAAAACAAGGCATACCTTCTAATTCAATTATTTTAATAATGCAAAATATTTGTGTCATTCCATTGCATTCTTCTTCTAACCCATAAATCACAAGTAGAAAAAATGTTTTATTCCCAAAATTATTGAGTACATATTACTTATAACATGTTTCTTTTTTGAAAAAATCATTTGTGATGAGCATTGTAACTAATATTCAAATAAACATTGATTTTTTTAAAGAATACTTTTTTATTCAATAATGTCCCATGCATTGTGTTATCCAAATATAAATAATAATCAATCAATTCATTCATTAACCTAGAAAAAAATATCAAATATCAATTTCCTCTTTTATCCAAATGGTTGTTAGTTGCCTTATCTTAAGATAATTAAATAATAATTAATCGATTGATTGATTAACCTAGAAAAAAACATTAAATATAGATGTACATCTAAGCGTAACAACTCTAAGACTAAAATGCATATAAAATTATTTCATACCTAAAATTTTGGAAAGAAATTATTCTTATTAACAAAACTAATTATTTGAAAATTTAAATTGTATCCAAAATCATTCTCCTAATATTATTAAATAAAATCATTTTAAAAATTATATTGATGATTAATTGCTTGAGACTAGAATTAATGCATGCAATGAAAATAAAGAAGATGACCTACGGTTCTATTTTACATTTCCATAATCAATTTCCAACTAAAAATACTTGATGTGGAAATTAAAAAATCAATTCCCCATTTTATACAAATGTTATACAATTTAAAGAAGTGGACTATAACATGGGGTTTAAAATGTTATAATGCTCCAATTAAATGTATAGGTAGAAAATAATTTGTACACCAAAGTTAAGTGCTTTACAACATCTTCAAATAATGTAAGTCAAATTCATATTGCACACATAGCTTTGCTTTAATTGATCTATCCATCTAATTATTTATATAAATTAATATAAATTGATTTTTAAACATCTTTGTTCACTACAATGTACTTGACAAATCTTATCCTTGTTCACCTGCTACTATAAACTAGGCTCACGTTATTCGATATTCAATTATTAACATGTTTTCCCATTTTTGATTCATTCAAACAATTGGAAATAATTCTCAATATTTATACTTTACATCACATTATAAAAACAAGTTTCTCCTTCCATCCCCACTAAATACCCATTCATGGAGGATCCCTATCGGATAATTGTTGCATGCCTGTGCATGCGACTACTAGTTTATTTATGTTTTATTTTTTTATAATCAATCACTCAAATTACAAATGTTTTTGAAAAATCATTTACTGATCAATATTTTACAAATATTTATTCCAATAAGCAAATTTAACTTCATTGAATGGACAAATCAAACTCGGATTAAAGTCAACCCTAACAATAATATATAACTCAATCTTAACAATCATAATATTCTTGAACCTAGTAAAATTATGATATATTCAAATAATTGTATTACAATTGTACAAAAATAAATATTTGTCATCTATACAATACATATAACACTACATAGGTAAATAAAATTACTACAATACCACATAGATAAATACTCCCAACTATATGACACTACTACTATATGCCACTTTTTATATCAACATTATAAAAAAACAATTGTATTAATTAATATCCTTGCTCACTCACAAAATTATTCAGAGTTTGATGGAGAAACTAATGGTACATACTTCATAGTTTGTAAACTGATCTTTGTAATGTTTTTGGTGGTCTCACAGTAAGAGTTATACTCAATAACTATATAGACAACACATAGTGAATAGTGAAGGATAAATGATTCCTCTTGTGCATGTAGTAGTTGTGGCATGTCTTGCATAAGGACATGTGAAACCACTAATGAATCTTGTAGAGGTACTAGCTATGCGAGGATTTTTCATAACATTTGTTACTACTAAATGGATGGACCATCGCATCTTAAAATCAGCTTGAAAAGATGCACGTGCACATGATTGTGAGGTTCAAGAAAGGGGTTTAAATTTTTGGTTTTTAACTATTCCAAATGACTTACCATAGGAATATGGATGAACTTTTGAGGATGGTGAAATTTTTCTTACATTGTAAAGTTTGGGACCTACTTTGGAAAGTGTGTTAACTATAGTTGATAAATCTATACCACCAATCACTTGCATTGTTTCAAATGGTCGTTTATCTTGCAGTAGCGGTAGCTAAAAGTCTTGGGGTGCCCAAAATTTTGTTCTTGATTAAGGGAGAGGAGTCGATCATGGGTAGGGGACACATCGTGGGTAGAGAATATGATAGCCTAGGACCCATTTTTGGGTAATAAAAGAGCCAACAAAAAATTCAAATATTTGTATTAATATGATAGGACAGGTTCATGTCAAATTCACATTATGTCCTATCATAGGTAGACTATTTATTTGCGACCTTCCCAATATTAGGTGAATGAAAGTAGATATATTTATTTCCACAATATAAATATTATTTTCCACCTTCCCAAAAATAGGTTAATGCAAATGGGTATATTTTTATCAAGAATATACATTTTATTGCATTAAAAGTGAGTTGACATGTACAAACACCATTGTCAACTTAGTGAGTTGTAAATATATTTTAACAAATTACAATAAAACATGTTCTATTTCTCATCCTTTTTTGACAAAATATTGGTTCCACCATGTCCATATACATTGATCTTTCTATGAATTTACCTACAAAAATGATAAAAATGAACTCTCAAGCTCATAGTGCAATACAATTTTACAAAAAAACATGTAATTATTGAAATATTCTTTGTTTTAAGTATGAAGGTGTTGTCATTGATGTCAACATGAAGTCAATAGGCTGGTGTTGTCATTGATGTCAACTATGTGATTGTTGCATGATGAAGGTGTTGAGGATATTGAGAAAATTGTGAGAAAAAGAGTAAATAGGTTGTTGTGGGTTGTGCATGTGTAGTTGAGATATTGAGGAAGTGTTGTGAGTACATGGATCTATCTTTATGTTGTAGTATCTAGAGATGTTATGGAATGAAGTAATAAGTTGAGTTGATGTCACTGGCACTCAGTTTCATTGTGCTTTTGAGAAATTTTGAGAAAGAGAGAAACACATGTTGCAACAATAAAGAGGATATTCAGATATTTAAGAGGCTCTCCGAATTATAGCTTATGGTATCCTAAGGATACTATTTTCATACTAAGTGCTTATATAGATACATATTGGGCTAGTTGTGTTGATGATAGAAAAGTACAAGTGGTGGTGCATTCTTTCTTAGATGTAGATTGGTGTCATAGCTAAGTAAGAAGTAGGATTCAATTTCCTTATCCATTATGGAGGTTGAGTATATTGTAGTAGCATCATGTTGTACACAAGTTTTATGGATGAGACAAACTTTGAATGATATCAGAGTAGTGTATGATGAGCTTATTTCTATCTTTTGTGATAATACAAGTGCACTTAACATTTCAAAGAATCCAATGATGCACTCAAGGACAAAGAATATATCAATTAGTTATCACTTTCTAAGAGAGAATTTCATGGAGAAAGAGGAAAAGCTTGAATATATACCTACAAAGGATTAGATTGCTGACATATTTACTAAGGATCTTCCTAAGGATACTTTTGAGTATCTTCAGGGGAAATTAGGGGTTATTGCCCCTATTCTGAACTAGATGCATATGGAGATGCATCAATCTAGTGGATCTATGGATTCACCTCTTTTCTAGATTGATGTTTGTGGCTACCTCTCAGGGGGAGTAGGTAGTGTCATGTAGTATCATTGTTGCAGTAAGGAATATTGTCATTGTTGCAAAGTTGCTGATTTGGTTGGGTGTATTCTTAAGGGGAGTATTCAGAGCAAGTATCTTGGTTCTATGTCAAAGGTTGAGAACAATGCAAAACATTTTATCTTTGAGAAGTTTCTTATAATTTTTTCATCTTTCATAATTCAAGGTTTCACTTGATTTGGTTTTGTACAGTGTGTGTTTCATGCGTTAGTGTACAAATAAGGTCTACCAGATGTTTTGGGTTGACGTATTTCTATGTTGTGAGTTTGGATGAATTCTTTGTTGTATCTTAGGTGATTCAAGGATTATTCGAGATCATGATCAAGTGAATTTTGTTGTCTGGAAGTTTCAAATTGGTTTAAGGAAGTGTGTACTTAATGTTCTATGGTGTTTAGCACAAGTATTGGTCGACCTTTTGTTAGCACTACATGCAAAGTTTATGAATGTGTGTTGAGGTTTGTTATAATTTATTTGGGTCCTAATTAAGGATTTATATGGGTCGCCTTCATTCCTATCCACCACTAGAATGTTTAGGTGCCAACCGAATTTGAAATTTTAAATGTAACAGATAGTTGCCAACCTTAGAGAATTTTTTCAAGGTTGAGGTTGATATAAATAAGAGTGATGTTGTTGTAAGATGCAAGAGAGAGGAAAGATAGATGTAAGTGGTGTATTTGATTTGAATTGCAGAAGTATAAATGTGAATTTGAGGAGAGCACTGTGAATTTCAAAGTGTTGGATTCCTGAAGGCAGTGAGCTAAAGGTGTCTGAAATATTTCATGCAAGGCTACGAAAGTGTTGGAGAATTTGCGGTGGAATCCTTGTTGCAATGAGAATTTGTTCTCTGTGTAACATTTCTCTTCTATCTTCTTGTGTTTCTTTATGTGGCAATGAGCCTTTTTGGATAGTGTGTCCTATTGTGGAACTGATCCCTTATACCAATTTTGCAATTACTTATATTGTGAGCTAATCCTCACCATGGTTTTTCCCTCATTGGGTTTTCCATATAAATTTGGTGTTTTCTTGTGTATGGTGTTGTTATTTTAGTTTTTGTTATTTGCATTTCATCATTAATCACTTTAATAAAATAAGGATTTAATGAATGCATGTGGATTTGATTATTGTTGAGAGTTTTGATGTTTTAATTTTCTACAACTGATTCACCCCCCCTCTCAATTGTCTTTTTTATTCAATATTCTTTACAAATAAACATAAAATTAAATAATCAAAACAAAATATTAAAATGATCAAGAGTTTGTGTGCAATTAAAAAATAAATGCATGTTATATGCTATCATATCCCCAATTCTAACTCTTTCGATTAAAAGAATGATACAAAATGAAACAAAAAAAACATAGATGTAAGAGTGAGTGTAATTGAAGAAAAAAATAACCATGCATCTAATTGAGTTGATTGAAAATGATTAAGGGTGTGTGCCTAATGAATTGAAAAATGCATGTTATACTACCACATCCCCAATTCTAACTCTTACAATAAAAATAATGATACAAATTGAAACAACAAATTCATACATGTAAGAGTGAGTGTAATTGAAGGAAAAACTAACCATGCATCTAATTGAGTTGAAATAAAATTATCAAGGGTGTGTGCGCAATGAAACAAAAAAATGCATGTTATACTATCATATCCCCAATTCTAACTCTTACAATTAAAAGAATGATACAAACTGAAACAACAAATTTATACATGTAAGAGTGAGTGTAATTTAAGAACAAACTAACCATGCATCTAATTGAGTTGATTGCAAATTATCAAGGGTGTGTGTGCAATGAAACAAAAAATGCATGTTATACTATCATATCCCCAATTCTAACTCTTATAATTAAAAGAATGATACAAACTGAAACAACAAAATCATACATGTAAGAGTTAGTGTAATTGAAGAAAAAACTAACCATGCATCTAATTGAGTTGATTGAAAATGATCAAGGGTTTTTGTGCAATGAAACAAAAAATGCATGTTATACTATCATATCCCCAATTCTAACTCTTACAATGAAAATAATGATACAAACTAAAACAACAAATTCATACATGTAAGAGTGATTGTAACTGAAGAACAAACTAAGTGTGCATCTAATTGAGTTGATTGCAAATGATCAAGGGTGTGTGTGCATTGAAACAAGAAATGAATGTTATACTATCACATTCCCAATTCCAACTCTTACAAATAAAAGAATGTTACAAATTGAAACAACAAATTCATTCATGTGAGATGGATCAGCAAAATGATACTAATATTCGGAGCCATTTTCTGATATAGCAATATGATATTTATATATAACTCGAAACAACCAAATGATACTAAGATTTGGAGCCCTTTATGATATAGCATTATGATACTTGTATAACTTCAACCAACATTTTCATATGAATTTAAACAACATTGTCATACTTGTGAAAGTAATTGAATATAAATTAAAGCATACATCAAATTCATTTAAATGTAAATAAACAAGGCTATATGAAACATCAATTTATATAGCTATGCCATATGTATATGTAAGTCTGTAAGTTGCATATTTATATTGACAATATTGGAACATTATCATACACTCCACAGTTGAGGGTGTTATGCACCTATCTTTTGACTGGGTATGTCTACATGTCTGTGAAAGTGGTCCGATATGTGTCTATGAAAGTGGCTCTAAGTATGTATGTATGTATTATATACAATGCATACATGCATGCATGTATGTATGTATTACATACAATACATACTTTCATATGCATGTATGTATTTATTACATACAATACATACTTGCATATGCATGTATGTTTATATACAATACATACCTAATATTATAATGTTTATTATAATATTAATATGTTATATATAATAGTAATATGTTATATATAATAGTAATACATGTTATTTATAATATTAAAATGTTATGTAAATTTAGATAACTAAAATGATTACCAAATTTAGGATGAAAATCCTATAAATGCATGTAAAATGTTAAGAAAAATTTGACCATACTAGTAGAGGCGAATCTACTATGGACAGGGCTGAGAGGATGATGGGGGAGTGGGTATTGTTGGGCGAGGGGTTCACAATAGCAGAGGACATAGTTGGCCAAACTATAGGTGCATGAAACCCTTAACAATCCACCTGATGAAACCCATTAATGGTATGTATGATACCCTTAATAAGGAGAGTTGCATACATTGTTTACAGATGATGCAATATGAATTTACTGTTATTTTTTGACCAACTGTGTGTATATATACACACACACATATATATATATATGTATATATACATATATATGCATATATATGCATATATATGCATATACATAGTCGACCATAATATAGCTACAAAAACCCTTAATAGTGAAGCATAAAATAACTTAAAATATTGTCAGTATACATATACAAATTGTAAAGGTACAAAAATGAAAAAAGAAGCCTATATTATGGCTGACTGTGTGTATATGTGTATATACACAAATATATATGTATATATATTTGTGTATACACACATATACACATAGTCTACCATATAAATGCATATATATGTGTGTATACACACATATACACACAGTTGGCCATAATATAGGTGCAATATTGCTGCAGATAACATTTCTTTACCATCTTTGTGTGTATATATATGTATACACACATACATAAATGTATATATATATATGTGTGTGTGTGTGTGTATTTCTATATATACATATATGTATACGTACACACACCCACACACACACAAGCATCCATAATATAGCTGCAAGAAAGCTTCAAGATTCGAACATATCATAACTTGCTTTAGAAGATATTTATAGAAAAAATGCAAGTAAATTCAATTTTTTTTTTGTAATGGATAGATTTTTCCATTGTGAGGTTAAAACACAACCTCACTTTCCTTAACAAAAGTTACATTTTTTTCCTTTTGGAAATGGAGGTGTTCAAAAATGCAGAAATTGCAAAGCGAGTATCACCACCACTCATCCATTGTAATGCCCCGCCAAGCAAGCCCAAAGGATTCAATACATTTAACTTTTATGGCACAAATTTGTTTTTAAGTACTTGCATACATCATAATAATCATATACCATATGAATTGAAAACTAACATGAACTACATATATCAAATCCCTCGGGTTTACAAGACTGCATTACTTTTCACAACAACATCATTACATCACATAGATGGTATGTATACACCAGTAACCATAATATAACATGTATATGGACAATATATTAATCAAGGATTACAATATTACAATGCCGCTTGCCAACATGAATGGGGAAGATACAATAATATAGAATGATACATTTGAAATGAAAGAGTACAAAGCTGCATTACTGGATTCATCTCTGGTTCAACACAAGAGTCACTACAAGGTACATTTCCGATCGACAATTGGGGACCCAATGGGGTGCATAGCACATTCCACCCAACCACGTGGACCTAAAGGCCCACCCCCCGTGCTAAGAGATGACAAGAAGGATCTCCAACAATAACCATCATACAGAACAAGGGTACAAGACTTCACAACAAGATCCACAATAACATAAGGCAATCTCAGCACAAGTTATAACCAACACAAGATGTGTTCCAACATAAAGAATAACCAAATAAACATCAACATATAAATGCCAACAAGTGCTTCTAGAGGCCCAAGAATAACATAGAGGGAAACAAAAAACAAACATAGTTGTTTAGGGAAGAGTGTCATCGCAATGATGCATGGGTTACCCTAGCGAATCTTCCTAGGTCTCGGCCCCCAACTTGGGTTACCCTGGTGACCTCTTACGAAACCCGGCCCCACATGCAATCCAATGCGGCATCGATTATCTTTCATAAGGACAAGACAATGATTTCGCCATTCCAGGCCTTCTCAACTCATCTCAAGCCCATACAAGCACTTGAGTCATGAGTGAGGCATTCACTTATATCTTGTTAATGTGTGATTCTATCCAAAACCCCTAGTTAAATATTAATGTTTTCACTTAATTATTAAACCTCCAATGAGTTACCCTGAGACCACTTCTGGGTCTCAGCCCCCATTGAAAGCCACTCCCCTTATAAACAACAAAACTCAAAAGACACTATTAGGGTAAGCCCCATGCACAACATATAAAACCACAAGATAATTTACATTAAGCAAGGCATACACCATCCTACATAATGAAACTATTTTTTTTTAAGTGCAAGGCTAAACCCAATAATCAAATAGATCGTACGAGCAATAGTACATAAATAACCAAAAGTGAAGGCTAAAAAATAAAGCAACACCTTTCTTTCCCTTTTCTCTGGAAAACTAATTAACCACTAAAACAAGGGTTTCCCAACAAGGTGGCAACAAAACTTGATCTCAAAATCAACATCAAACTCAAGGCCAAAAACAACCTCTATAATTAAATTCATCATAAACTCCAAAATTACACACAAAATTCTCCACAAGAATACACTCAAACATTCCAAATTTTCCAATTTACCAACATGATATGTCATGCAACATCTATTCCAATAATGGAATAAAGACATACATGATAGATTAACCTATCAACTATTAAGTAACTACAAGAGAATCAATTGTAGGAACAACCAACAACAAAATCAACCCGCTAATTCTCAACTCAATTCAAGGTCTAATTATCAATTCCAAAATATATAGTTGTATTGATATGTTGTCTATAGAATCATTGTTCCTAGCTTAATAACAACTTTATTTTAATACCAAAATCAATAGTGATGATATCACGTTAATCTAATACAATACATCTAAGGTAACTCAACTATGCTAACAAGAAGATATTGTAATTACACTTTTCATGGACTAACAAAAACATACACAATCAAGTGTTAACAATATCCATCGTAATAAATATCTAACTGAATCATAACTATAAGCATGGAATTCCAAAAATTCAAGGGAGAATCTCTTAAGTCGTAACCCTTTTTTTAAAAGTATATTATAACATATATTTCAGAAGACCCAATTTGATTTGACACTATAGGGTTAATGTTGAAGAAATAGACCCAACATAGTGTGTGGCTATGAAGATACATTAAGGCAGGCACATATATTCAAAGACATGCGAGAAACATAAATTTTTAATCCCTTGTAAAGTTAAAGAAGCATCATATCTTAACCATTAATTACTAAATGTAATTCTGATTTGACATAAGAATATATCTATACCCTTTTGTTGACCTAAAGTGTTCCTTTAACATTTCCCTAGATGACCATTATATCATTAACTGTTAACAACAAAGGATCCAATTGTATAAACAATTCCTAATAGGAACTAATAACCACCGAATGATTTCATATATATATAGGGTTCAATCTAAAACACTTAGGTGACCGACATAAGGAAAAGAAAATATAATGGTAGACAAGACTGCTACCGAGGAGTGACTCGAGTATCTCCAATATATGATTATTTTTGACCAATGACCCAGAACTGCACGAGACCCTAAGGAGATTTGGTTTCTAACCCGAGATGTTGGCTCTCCTAAAAAAAATGGCCTTTGTTTCATTTATATTGACAACACAACGCTAGATAATTCAGGGACAAGGGGAGATCAATACAGGTAAAGCAAGACCCCTAACCTTCAATCAGTCGATAACATTATAATAGGAGAGGGATAAATAAAATTCCAATGAAATAATTTAGAAGATAGTAAATTATAAAGGAAGGAAGCAGAGTAGTTCTAGATTCAGGAAAACTATTTAAATTTATACACTCTCTAATGTTTAAAACTTCAGTAGTGATAGATTGCGATTGATATCAGGGAGGCTATTTAATTCTGTACAATACCTCAGTTCAAAATGCTGTAACTGTGACAGGTTGTTAAGTATATTAGAAAATAAATATTGGAATTTGGAAGTATCGCCATCTACTTGCATTATTATTACTATTTTCAAGTGTTGGAACTACGATAGATTGTCAACAGAATCAAGCAGATCATTTAAACATTTAAACTTCCTTTTTATGTTCAAGTTTTGCGGCTGAGTCTGGTTGAAATGAAATCAGAGAGATTATTTTAAAACCTCTACATCATTCTATTTTCGAGTACTGCAAATGTAACAGGTAGTCAACGATAGCAGAATGGCTTTTATGCCTCTACAGTCTTCTAAGACTGAAAGTTGCACAAACAAAGGACCAGGCAACAAATAAATCTGTCTTTAAAGGATACTCTATAAGAACTACAGATAAAGATGAAAACTTATTATATGCACAAGAGGGAGAGCCATGAATCAGGGAATATGCATCCCTGAGAACATAAAAAATACAAAGAAACAACAGTTTCATCATTTAAACAGTAATTAAAAAGAATGTTAAAAAGGTCGCATAAAAAAAATTCTAGTGATAATAAAATACACAGAAACTAAATTCCAGAGACTTACCTCATGGTGCAACGCAAATATGTTGGATACATCCACTTCCTTCAACGGAGAGAAGAATTACCCATGTTATCTATTAACCTGTTCTATGGAAAGTGAGTCTGAAAGATCTCTAAGTTATGTCGCCTCCATTTCCCACAACTCCATCTCCATTGGAAAGTGGTGGTGCAATCCGTGAAGCCCTTGAACTTTTACTATTACCACTGGCATACTGAAGCACTCCCTATGCCTTTTGCAGCTAATCATCAAACATGTGATGGTATCGCCCTAGATCAATAACATCTAAGGCTTTACGTTTCTCCTCCTTACTCTTCATGTACAAACAACATTCCTCAATCTCATTGTTTCCAATGCTTAGTAATTTTAAGTTTGTCAGCTGGCCAATGGACTCTAGTAATGAAGCAAGATGGTTTGCACTCACATCAAGATTTACAAGGGTGGAAATATCCTCAATAGTGGCAGGAAAATTAACTAAACAATTATCACGTAAATCTAAATCAACCAGACTAGAGAGCTCTCCAATGGAATCATGAAGACTGTGCAATCGATTTGAGTGCAAATCTAGTTTTGTCAATCTGGAAAATCCTCCTATTGCACTAAGAAGAGTCACAATTCGGTTCTCAGATAAATTGAATTGAACAAGGTTAATGAGCTTTCCAATTAAATCTGGAAGCCACTCAAGCTGGTCTAACAATTTTCCTTGAAGATCCAAACTCTCGCCGAAAAATAAAAGGTATTCTCCTTTACCAATCTATGCCTGAGACCCTCATATGGATACCGACATGCAACCAGAAAAAGAAAATCTGTCACAACAAGCCGAGACCCCCCTCAAAACGTGCTCCTCAGCCAAGATCCACTATCTCCTCCCCTTAACCGCTTTTACCTACAACAAAAATCATTGGTAACTAACTAAAAGTCCTTTTTCCTCCATGCAAGGCAACCGCAGCCAAAAATTAAGGAAAGGACTCCCTCTCCAATACGACATGCTATCTCTTTTTAAAACTGATTGCCATAATTTCCATCAATTACTCCCGCTAACCTCAAGATTCTGCGCAACTTGTGTTGTATTATAACAGAGTCCCACAATGGACGGGTCACTAAGCAAGGCTTCGTCAGGTCCCAAAAAGGGACACTATGAATTGTAGAAATTGTTTGGGAGGGAGCAACACCCCTAATCAAAAATACTTTAAAACCTCTAGATTTAAGGAAATATGATCTCTTCTCTCCTTGGGAGACTTCTGACTTGGGGTAGAATTTGTGAGAACCTCATTAGCAACATCATTGTTATCTAAACCACTACAGATATCGAGATATATATATGATTACTAGATAACAAAACAAACAAACAAGGACACTAATCAATCACACACGACTTTATGGTCAAGATGAAATACAGAGGGGGTATTACATCCATACCCTCACCACTGTCGACCTCGAGCCTAACCAACATTGGTCCTATAAGTAATGGTGCAAAATGTTGAATGTTACCATGAATGGTGTGGTTGTGAAGCTAATGCAAGAGATAGTAAATGAAATGCATCTCAAGGTGGTAGGGAAAAGGCCGATAGTGTAGAAATGTTGAGAATTAAATGCACATTTACTAGGAGTTAAGTGACCTAGTACTGGCATGGTGGGAAACCATAAAGTGAATAACATGTGTCCACCATCGGTCGATGCCAAAAACATGCACAAATTTCTCCCTACTAAACTTTTATCAATTTTCTGGTGGACTATTAAGGGATTGGTAAGAAAAATTATGTCGACGTGGATGTTGGTGATGTGGACCCTTGGTTCAACATCTCCCTACCCACCACCGGTCCCTTACCCTTAATTGTACTGCATATGCCATTATTCAAATTCATGATATCTTTCTTCTTTCTCAGGGCCATATTCTTGTCAAATTTATTTAACTTACATTTTTTTCTTTTTAGTACTATTGAAGTTGGAGAGGTTTGAATAGATTTGTTAAATATATTATTTATGAATTTAAAGATTTTCTAAATAGATAAAATATGTAGATAGATGTATTTTTGTATGATAAGTATAATTTTATTTTACAAATGTTTAAGGATTGTGATTAATTAGTGTTTATATTTTTTTATCCGTACATATAAATGTTATTTCATTACACAATGTAATTGGACGATCCTACAATAAACAGGTTTATTAGCTACCCATGTGCACATGAAGAACATTTAACACCAATTCCTTCTAAAAAAGTACACAACCTTATTTTTATTCAAAGGTTTAGTGAAGACATCTGTGTATTGCTCATTGGTTGGTGTATAAACTAGTTCAATTTCCTTAGTAGGGACATGCTTGCAAATGAAGTGATTAGGTACTTTAATATGCTTTGTGTGAACATAAAACACTAGAATATTTGACATCTACAACACTTTGGATATCACAATGTACATAAATGTAAGATTCGCTTGTGGATGTTGAAGATCCTCAATAAGTTGCCTAAATCATATTTCTTCATATGTTATTGTAAGAACTATCTTGTACTCCGCTTTAATGGAGGACAATGTAATAATAAATTGTTTTTTAAATCTTCATGAAATGATGACAGATCAAAGATTGAAGAGATAACCAAAGGTTGAATTCCTAGAGTATATGCAACCTAAGAAACCGACAAGATTGAAATTTTCACTTTTCAAATATTTCAATCTAAAAGTTTATGTTCCTTGAAGATACCTTAAAACTTTCTTTGTATCTTGTAAACCAACAATTGTGTTTTTGATGAGTCATGAATCAAGATAAGATTCCAACTGCATAAGATATGTTTACATAAATAGTAGTCAAATAAAATAAATTTCCTATCAAACTCCTGAATAGATTTTCTTTAAGAGCTTTCCCATTTGATTTTCCAACCAATTTAGTTCATATCTTCATCGGTGTTGGGAAAACTTTACACATTTGCATTTTGAACTATGTGAAAATTTCTTTGAAAGATAAATATTTTCTAAGTGCTTTCAACACTTTATTCCAAGAAGGTAATGAAGTAATCCAAGATCAAATATTTCATAATTAGAGTTGTTACTTTAATTCCTTATTTTTCTCTGTTTCTCTATATCTCTTACGTCTTTTTTGTTTCTTATTTTACTTGTTTCAATCGCCCTATGATATATTATGTTGAGCTTAATTGAGTTGGTTTTGTTTCCCGTCTAATCTTTGAAATACAATTCCTATCGGATAAGTGATCTCTTCTAATATGATGAGTATTTTTATTGCAGAGGAGGACTTAAAATCTAAAGAGAAACTCATCACATGCCTTCCCAAAAAAATCCCACCTATCAAACCAACAAACTTACCCTCCGTCTACAGAGAACAACACATCTCTGAGAGAATTTACAGTGGCTTACTCTATGAGTCTCACATTCAAAACATGGCAGATTACATGCTAGTAAATACTTTTGATGAGCTGGAAGGAGGTAAAGATGCCCAAGTGGGTCTCAGCGTTAATGGATGCCGAGCTCTGGCAGTGGCCCTATGTTTATTCCAAATTTCTTACAAGGTAGGAATTCCATGTACACAAACATGTGGCAAGAGGATAAAATTTTCCTTCAATGGCTAGACGCCAAACCACAGGGGTTTGTGTTATATGTCTCCTTTGGTAGCATTGCTGTAAATTTGAAAGGCAATTGCATGAGCTGGCTCTTGGACTAGAGGATAGTGGATACCCATTCTCATGGTTTCTTAGAGAAAATATAGCAGAAGGTAAGTAAATGGAATTACCTAAGAGCTTCAGAGAAAGAACCAAGGATCGAGGCCTAATTGTTAGTTGGACGAACCAATTGAAGGTAAGGCGGATTCATGCCCTGTTATTTTCCTTAGACAAAGAGATTATAATTCCCTAATTCAAAGACAACTACATTTTCTATAAATATTAGATCTCATGATTTAAAGGACTAAATTTTGAATAAGAGGCTGCATTGTTGTCTAACATTTTTATGTGAGATGAGATTTAAAATCAATGATTATAAGAGTTATAGTGTGCAAATAGTTCTAACAAATACAAATAGAGTGATTTTAACTTGAGATGATTAGAGTCAATATAAGTGATATATGTAATTGTTTGGAATCACTTGACAAGAAATTTAAATCTTTCAGTATTCCATTCAAACACATCTTTGTGGATGACATTGCTTCAATGTTATAAATTTCTCCCTGAGAATTGGGTTGGAATTTCAAAATTTTCAATAGAAAGCCAAAACATCAATATGCAATCTTTAAATATCTTGTAATACATGTAGATTTTGATCTTGTGGTGCACCCTTATTGTTAAACTAGAAGGTTATATTAAATGAATGAGATGAAAAATGACCACATAACCATGCAAAGGGAAGAGTTGCTATTGGTAGTTTTATTTTTTAAACTTATAAAACTTTCAATTATTGTAACTTTAACAATTTTTCTAAACTCGTTTTTTTTTAAAATCGATGTAGGTGCTTTCTCATCCATTAGTTGGAGGATTCCTTACACATAATGGGTGGAACTCTACTTTGGAGGCAATTAGCATGGGAATTCTTATGATTGGATGGATATATTTTTTAATCAATTTCTTGATTGTCAATTTTATAAAAATGTTTGAAATGTTGGCTTGGACTTTGAGGGTGTTAATGTAGATGAATTTAAATTAGTGACAAAAGAGATGGTTGAGATTAAAATTAAAAGTATGATGAAAGGTTATATTGGAATGAAGCTACATGAAAATGTTGTGAGGTTAACAGAGGTTGCAAACAAGGCAGTGATAGAAGGAGGAACTTCTTGTACAAACTTGAGCAACTTTATAGAGGATATGCAAAAGATAGCAAAATCAAGGGTCTAAGGAGTTTCCAAATTTATGACATTTTATCTAGTGAAATTAAGTGTTTTAACATTTTAATCAATTCAATATAAGAGATATTATATATTATTAATAATGTTAAGGAGCCTTTAAAATGACATTAATGTAAATTTCATATTCTCTTTCATTAGTAGAATTCTACATGTATAGTTAGATACTTTTTTCTTTCTATTGTGCTACTACTTTGACTTCTTCAACATTCAAAATTTCAAAACTATTTTATTCTTCCTTACATCTTTGAGCCCACTTCTCTTACTCAACATTCAACCTTCAAGTTTATTAATATTTTTTCTTGACACAATCCTTAGAACATTACAACTACATAAATTTATAGGGATATTAGGCCCTTAGTATCTACCACCTCATCTTGAGGTGAATTCTACATCACACTCATTAGAGATTCTAGCTATAATCATACAATAGAAAAAAACACAAACTAAAATTTAATTGTTCTTAATGTTAAAATTTTCTCTTAATGTTTTGATTGCATGCCATTTTTCTGCATTGAAAGGTTGGAAGGACCTATTGTCACATCTCATGGTCAAGTTGATGCATTTTTGGAGGGTAGACAACATAGAACATATGGTAGAGGGTTGACTTGTGTGTGGCGAGATAACAAAGGCATTGAGAAGAAATGCACTTATTTGAAGGAAGCTCCCCAATTATATTTTCGTCTAAAACAACAAACATTAATTGAATTTATACACAATGGTAAGCTTCAAGAAGCTCTTAAATTTTGATAAGAGGAATTGGTTTGAAGAGGAGAAGAAAATGCACCGTAATTGTGAAGTATTTAGAATTCCTATAAAAGCATAATATAAACTCATGGGCTCTTTAGGTAGAACTACATGAAAACACCAATTAAATTCTATTTAAAAAAATGTAATTTACTTTAACAAGCTTATATTTTTCCTAATGTAGGGCTTCATAATATTTTCATTTGGATGTATTTAGCTATCACACTTGTAGGACTTCCTAGAATAAATGGAAAATGACATCTAGTTGGGAGTATAGTTAGGATTTGTTCTACAAGATTAATTAAATAGGTGAATTGTAAGTCACATATTTGATTGAGCTTTCAAGGTTGTTTAAACTACGAGTTTAAAGATTTTCTTATAGTAGGTAATGCATTATTGTTAATAGAATAGTATGAAAGGATTTGAGTTAAAAATATTAATGCCAAAGCTTGATTGAATTTTTTTATAAAGGTATAGATCACTATTATTAAAAATATAGGAATATGATTTGGAAAAAGGGTGTCTATGTTTCTCATAAAGTAAGGCTTCATAATATTTTCATTTAGATGTGCTTAGCTATCACACTACTAGGAGTTTGTAGAATAAAGGAAAATGAAATTTAGTTGGGAGTATAGTTAGGATTTGTGAGCTAGAAGATTAACTAAATAGGTAAGTTGTAAGTCACATATTTGATTTAGCTCTTGGGGTTGTTTAAAATACGAGTTTAAAGCTTTTCTTATAGTAGGTAATGCACTATTGTTAATAGAAAAATATGAAAGGAATATAGTTAAAAATATTAATAACCAAGGATTGTTTGAAAAGTTTTGTAAAGGTATAGAACACTATTATTAGAAATATGGGGATATGATTTGGTAAAAGGATTGAACTTTTGACTATACAAAAGGGGAGGGTGACATATATTCTTAATATTTTTCATGGAATGAGGTATAATTGTACAGACCTCTTTATATATTATGAACTAGGAACACAATTACCTAATCTAAGTTTTAGATTTTGGTTGAGTAATAATCTAAGTGATGATGACTTGTTTCAATGGAATTGGAATCACATTAAATTAAACATATTTTTATTATAGCAAGTTAACACTCTTGGTAACCCACTTTGTATTTGAGGGTAAAGACTTAAAATATGAGTACATGATGTCTATCAACCTCTTAAATATAAAAACATTGATCTATGGGAGTTATCATGTAAATGAAGAAAGGTATTATGGTTGTATGGAATTGCAATATGATTACATACTAAATGGATGACAACTATCATTTCATTTGATTGTGATGTTGTGATTGAGTTAAGAGATAAGCCCTATGATATCATGCCACCTAACATCTCTTTAGACCTTAATTTTGACCATCAAGGTCATATTTAGTTTAAATGGAAAGTATAAAAAAATTATCTATGAACTATGAACCAGACTATTATAGGAATATGGGGTTACACCATAGGGAAAAGTAAATTAGAATATCAAGAATATTATTAATAATATTATTATTGTTTATATATTTTCATATGTTGGTCAAATGGATATAGTGTTTGTTAGCAAGAAAATTTGGGGAAGTACATAGATCAAAGTTATAATGTGCCCAAGGTTATTCTTATAGTGTTTTGGTTATATCCCAATGAGAACAATAGAGGAAGAATCAAACCTTGACAAGAAAGTGGCACATTAGAGTAACTTCTTAAGAGTTGTCTAAGCTAAACACCATACACTCATATAATTTGTACCAATCATATATACACAATAATTTTCATACTCAACAATTAGATTTTACTCATTATATATCATATCCTTTAGTACATCTATTCATATTCATTATTTATATTTTCCTTTGAACCTATCTATCCTTATTCCATCTCTTTTATACTTCTATTATTTGTTATTCTAAATTCATCTATATTCCATCCATATATATTTACCTAGGCTTTACCCTATCTCCTTTAGGTGTGCTGGGCCTATGTTATTCATCACTTTAAGACTGAGGTGGAACATTTTGGAAGTAATGTTGCATCTTGTCATAGTTGAATATATTGTCATTTGGGCTATTGTGGAAAGAACATTGATTCTTTTTATCAAATAAGTAGTCACTAGAATAGTGTCCTTGTAGATACCACAGTTACATAGTAGTTAGCATCTTCACGTTTGTGATTTTCATGACCTCACCCTCTTCCTCTTATATGGTTATTAAAGGACCTTCAATCCTTATTTGGTTTGTGTGGAGGAATATTTTGTATTGCATTGATATTTCTTTGATTTCTCCATAGTGGAATTCTATACCATGGTCTTGGGTGTATAGGCAATGTTCCACAAGTCCTTTGATGTATACTAGCTTTTTATTTTTGTTTTAATCATAGCTATAGTAGTTGGGGCATTGGGGTTCATGTTCTTTATCCCCCATCTGAAACCTTCTTGAGGGATATTCATCTATTTCATGGTCATCCATTCACCACATGGTCCGTAAAATACTAATTGAATCAAGATTTGCAATACCACTTAGAAGTTTACCCTTAGTATGACAACCCTTTTCTCTCATTGTGCCTTCAGGAATACCCTCAGTAGGCCCTCTTGAGAAATATGAACTCCAAATATTTTTCTTATGTTTGTTACTTTCTTCTTTGGCCATTATTTCTTGGCACAATGTTAATTGTTCTATTGCTAGTCTCATATTTTCCAATTCATCATTTTCTTTTTCCTTGTTTGTTCTTTTTCATGGTTGTGCCTCAATGTGGCAGGCCAAAGTTATTTCTTCTAAGTATGTGTTGAATATTCTTCCATCGAGAACTCTTTAAATGTCCCTATCCAACCTAGAGATGAACCATTCAACTTTTACTTTTCTATTAGGAGTTATTCTAGTTTGCAAGAGGCCTCCTTAAATATTTCTTCAAACTCCTTAATTATTTCTCCTCTCTTCTATACTAGGTCCCTTATTTTTCTCACACTCTCGAATGGGACTTTTGGAGCATCAAATTTTGAGGGAGGGACAGATAGGCCTAGATTATAAAAATCATATTTTCAGATTCAAGGTTGAAATGTGTGACCATGAAAATGATCTCTAAGATGAATTCTACACTTGCTAATCTGAACCAAAGCAATTAATGACTAGTTGTGGAGATCAAACCTAAATCTTGGGGTTAGATTATGATAATAATATTTGGTAATTTCTACATAAAAGACAACCAAACTGCCATAAACCCAAAACATCAATGAAAAGGACATGCATATACAATTTTCACCATTACTCTAGTAAGATTGAAAAAATAAAACAAAGAATTTTCTAGAATATTTCCCATATGAAATTTGTAAAATCTCTTGGATTATACTTTTGAAAAGTCTAGTTACTTTTATGGTATGGAGTTACTCTTACATTTATAATATATATTGAGGCGCATAATATTTGGAGAGCTTATAAGGTTGCTATATAAAAGAGAAAAGAGGAGACTTTTGAGGTCAATTATTCTTCTTTGATTTTTATAAACCTGCGTACTTTTCAGGAGATATAGACAACTTCGTCGATTCTTTCTACTAATTTAACAAAATTTCTTAAGAAATGAAAAGATAGGTAAAGAAAGATAGGTAAGGATGTCGAAAGGCGTTCTTATTTTCAATTGATATAGTCATTAGTGAATGCTTTTTGAGATTCAAATTGTAGATTATCTCTGTGACACATTTGCAATTGGGTACTCCTGAGTCCAAGGCAAGGGCGCTTCTGCCTCTGTCCCACAAACACTCCATCATCCCAACCATCACACCACTCTCGCTCAGAAAACAAGTTGCAAGGCATTTTTTCTAAATGCGTCTTTCTCAGAAAACAATATCTTAGATTTATACGGCTGACTTTATTTTGGTCTTTCTAACTCTGTTTTAGTTGTTGGCCGGGCTTAACCAGCACACTCTAAGCGTTGACCGCTTAGGTGGCTGGTGTGGGCCCCTTTCATCCGTTCCATTCACTCCGTTTCCCTTAGCACTCCCGTTAACTGTTGCATCCACCACTTAACCGCCAATTTCCCACTTATAATTCAAACCCAACTCAAAACCGTGCCCGCGCAGCAAAAGTTTGGTGAATGCTCATAAAGAGTTTGATCATATAAAACTAAACGCAGCGACCGAAAGGCATGCTGAAATGCTCTGATAGATATGTATGCAAAATGTGGAAGCATAGACAAAGGGACGTGAACTGTTCGATCAAATGCCTCAAAGAAATGTGTCTCATGTAATGCAGGATTCCAGGATATACAGAAAATGAGGCAGAAACTTTCAAGCAAATGCAACTGGCAGTTGTAAAGCTGGACTACGCAACCTTTGCCAGCAGCCTCCCTGCCTGTCCAAAAATGGGAGCTTTGGAAAAGGGTATGGACATCCATCAAATGATGGACAGAGGAATTTTTTCAGATTGTAGTTGCAACTACCCTGGTAGACATGTATGAAAAATGTGGAAGCATAGGAAGGGCAATAACTGTTTTGACAGAATGCCTAAACGAAAAACTTTTTAATGGAATGTCATGATTGCAGGATATGTCTAAAAAAAAACTGTTTAACAGAATGCCTCAAATAAACATGTTCTGAGAGAGTGCCCGTGCCCTGATTGTAGATTGTTCGTAAAATCGACTTTTTAAAAAGGCTTCAGGAACTTTCAAGCAAATGTGTTTGGCAGGTGTAAAGATAGACTCTGCAACCTTTGACAGCATCCTCCTAGCCTGTGCCAAAATGGGAGCTTTGGAACAGGGTATGGACATTTGATGTCGTTGCAACTGCTCTGGCAGAAATGTATGCAAAATGTGGAAGCACAGACAAGGGTCGGGAACTGTTATGAAACCATTTAGGAATTCTATCCCTTCCTCATATATTATCTATTATAGGGACCCTCAACAAAATTGACCACTTGTCTCTCCTCAAAAGTAGCCTACCTGACGATGTCATCTACTCCTTAACAAATATCACCATCACCCATCGTGAGCCCAGCTAGGGATATTACAAGGTATACGATAAATTATCCACACTCATCTCTCTTTATAGTCTAGTTCTCCTACATTCATCCCTCTCTTCTAGCCAACTTCTTTTCTTTTTCCTACCACTCAATATTCCTTCACCTAATTTTTCATGCCTACTCCTCATCCAACCCATATTCCTACCATTTATGTCTCTCACTCCATTCCTCCTTTTAACTATGATCATGTCCCTTTAGGTAACCACTTTACCTCCTACCCCTATGTGTCACCCTTTCAACCCTTCACTTATCTTTCTTGATCCTCTCTTACTACTATTTTCACTCCCTCTCCTATCACTCTAGATTAACCCCACAACCTTTGCCACACTCTTACCAAAACATGAATTTTTTACATCTACCCTCAATGTCCCAACCTATGCTCCTAACCAAGTATCACTTAACACCTAGTTCAAGAAATGTCAATAATGAAATGCTAGCTATCTATTCTCCCATCATCCTAAACCCCTGGGGATGGAACCTTAAACCTCCTTCACAACATAATATGTTTGGCTATACTAAATCACCCAAGAAAACCACAGTTCATCATGTTAAATATTGGCATACATGTATGATTGGATAAGTGATCCTAAGATGCATACATTCAATACTTTATAGATCAATGCACGGATTGATTATTACTTTGATGATATACTAATAGCTACGCTTTTCTATATTCATTAAGAAAAAATAAACAAAAAATGGTCCTATTCTATGGGTTCCTTCCTCTATCTTATCTTTTCATGAAACATATTCAAGTCAACATAGGGTTGTAGGCTAGTTTCATCAACATGTTATGCATTGCAATCAAGGCATAAATGATAAGGTGATGGATTTTATCTTCTATTATCAATGCATTATTTCATAGATCTCCTATCTTCTTCTCAACTCTAATATTGAGACAGTATTTGTTAGAAATCTTTTCTAAAAGATTTGCAATCAAAATCTATTGCATAAATTATATCCAGCTTTTATAACACTTTGTACCACCTTGTATGATTATACATGGGTGATGGATAATTTTAATGTCATCTCCTCTTTGACCTCTAATGCCTCTATTTGTTTAGCCCCATTCTCTTCTCAAGAAACCAATAACTTATAATTTTCTCTTTAACCCAACCCTAATAAAAATAATTAAATTTAAAGTAACTAAAACTACCTTACTCCTCATCATCGAAACTTACTATATCGCTTTCTTCACAAGCTAACACTAATTGGATGAATCTAGAAAAGCCCCCAATTCCATCTTTCAAGAGTTTATTTCAAATAAACTTATCCAACTTCATCATATCCAACCCTTGAACCCTAACCTCTTCTTATTCTACCAAGTTTTCTAGTTCTTTTAGTCTATGGACCTATTTTTCTTTGAAACATGCCTTACTATCATCCTCTCCTTTTTGTTTTTCTTAATTATCTCTTTGGATTTCCTTCTCGCCAAATTGTGTACCTCCTTACTAAAATAATTTTTCTTCTTGTTCACTTTCATAAATTCTCCTAGGAAATGTTTCTGTTAATCCAACCCTTGGTAATTATTGAAGTTCTTTTTCTCTTTTTCTTAAGTTTCTACATGGAATTTTTCTTGAGTGTTTCCTTTTTTCCTTTGTATTATTTTCTAATTTCTCTTTTTTCAATGAGGATTCTCCTATTTTACATTTGTTTTCTATATTTTATTTCTTACATTGTCTAACATTTTATCATCTACTTTAGTTATTCATTACTAATTTAGCATCATAGGTGTACATTTAGACTAGAAAATTATTCACTTTTGATCATGGTGCCAACAAATTTGTATTGAACTATTAAATTTGGGACAACTAGAAGTATCATATGATTTATCATCACAAAAAACACATGTGGAATTTCCTCATTTTTTCTTCTGCACTCATTAGCATAATGTCCTAGTTTACCATAGTTATAATATTTTGGCCTTTTGGCCCTTCCTCTTTCTTCAGTACCTCTATTATTATTGTGGTAGCCTCCTCTACCACCTCCTTCTCAATAGTTACTATGGTAACTCATGGAGGGTCCTATATCTTGAATTTGTGGTACCACATACCGTATACTATTAAGTGGTCTTATACTTCCTCTCAATTAAAGTTCCCACTAGCCATGTTCCAAATAAACATTCAATGCTCTTATAGCTAAACCCAATACTTTATCCATACCCATGTCTAGAAAATGCTTCCCTAGTCAATATATGAACCATTGGTTCATATTCATCTTGTTCATGAAGTAACATTAGACAACTTTTTTTTTCATGTTTGTCCCACTTTATATTTTAAAATATCCACTTACTATCTTTCTATGGGATTTCTTATGTTCCCTTCTTAGTGTTGTAGTCCTCTTTGTGCCTTTGATGATCAAGTATTCATTCCTTAGATGTTCTTCCCTATTGTAATTTTTAAACAAAAATTTACTTCTTTGAGGTGGGAGAGAAGTCTCATCCTTCTCACATTTTATTAGAATTTCTTACTTCAACATTATGTTTTCCATCTCTAATTTGAATTTTTCAATTTCATCCTTTCCTCCTAAATCATTCTCCCATATATTTGACTAGGATTATATTCTAGTGATCAATTTCACTGCATCCTTATACAAAGAGGAAATATTTTCATGTACTTATGTTTGTGAGTGGATAACACTAAAATAAACTACCCAATTCATTTGTTTTATGTCAATGTTTCTTCTAGTTTTCTAACCACACTTTTAAATTATTGTTCATAAAATTTTACTAATCCCTTAGTTTTTTTCATCTTCAATAATCTTTATGATTTTTGTTCATACATTAGGTGAATGGAAATTTCTCACAAATAAGTCACTCAATTCTTTCCATATTTTGATCATGCTTAGGTCATTATTTAATATTCCATCTTAGTGCCTCATCATTGAGGGTATCCACAAAACCATATAGTGGGGTTTAGTCATCATTAATGTCAACCCCACTCCAATGAAAGTACAAGGTAAAGAGATGTTTGCTAGCAGCCTTGGTGTATTTACCAAAAATAGGGAGCGTAGTCATATGTGCATCCATATTTGGAGGAGGTAAATGTGTCCCTGATTTATTTCGTATGGTTAGGTTGTATCCTTTCCCTAATCTAGGACTCTACTCTTGTATCTCTTTCTCTCTTTTTATCATGACTTCTTTGTCTAGTTTTTGGTGACTTATTTTATTCTATTTTTAAATATTATCTCCTCTTCTTCACCAATTAACAACTACTTTACTTCCTCTTCTCCCCTATAGCAACCACATCAATAGTATCCCTAAAAATAAGGTCAAAGTTCTCTAAGTTCATTGTTACCTTATATTCTTTCAATTGCCTTATCATTTTAGTTAGATTTTTCTCTATAGTTCTAAATTATGCTATAAACCAACCTATTTCTTTAATATTCATGTTCATGCCATGTCCATTGAGGATATAACTATCTCAATACTAGGGTTTGTATTCATTGCATCCCTCTTGATACACTCTCTTGATGCTTCTCACACTTTTTCTAACATTTTCCATTATCTTTCCTCTCAATCCTAGGATTGTTTCAACATTATTTCTTCTCCCTTCTTTTTCTATCACAATCATTAAATTCTTTTCAAAACCTATCTTGATTATCTCACCAATAAATTATTTTACTCTCTTGCTATCCAAATTTTCCATAAATCTTTTATTGACTTAATTTATCCATCCTTAACTCTCTCTTTTTTAATACCTTAATTTATCAAGGTGTAGCAAAAAACACCTAATACCATCACATCTTTCTTTTAAATACCTACAATGATCTCTATCTTATTTTATATTCTAGCAAAGTAATTTTACAAGACTTAACATTTAGTGCACTTATAGAATTTTATTAGTCCTCATTAGGCCCCTCTTTTTATTTTTCAACTTAATAGGAATATGATTTTTTAGAGAGAAATAAATAGGGACATCATGGCTCAATCTGAAAGTCTTTTTCAAGGGCTAATGCGTTGCATAGGACTAAGGATATGAAATATCTTATCAATAGCAATCTAGATCATTAATGAGGGTAGTCCCTACAAGAAAAATTATATGAATTGAGGGTAGCTTTCCTATCTATCTAAGGCTAAACTTAAAGCAATTTGTGTCAAAGAAATGTGAAAAGGGATAGAGTCTACTTGGATATGATTAGAGGTTTCTTCGATAAGTGTATGGGTTGCTTGGATATGGGGGCCTTTTGATTAGTCAATCTTTTAATTTTTAGAAAATCATTTTTATGGAAATGATTACTTAGATAGAGAGGTTATCAAATCTAATCACATCAAAATGCACTTTCCCACTTGCTTTTGGTGGTTAAAAGCATATAAGACATGTGCCTTGTTGTGATTAGTCCAAGAAAGTGACTAGGTGACACATAGAAAATGTGACTGTCCGCATATGGCATTGGATTGGTCATTAACTTATTATCTTGTGGTTGGTTTTAATTTGTTGGTAGAACCTATAGAAGTCTAAGTTGCATTGAGTAGTTGGGAACTAGGGTTTAGTCTTACCACATGTTGACTTACTTTTAGGGAAGGTTGTTTAAAGAGCCTTAGGATTTTGGAAGGAAAATATGCAAATAGCGAGGATTAGTGAAAGGGATACACCATATTGATGGAAGAAGAAATAGGATCAAGGTGAGGCAAAATTTGATATCATTAAATAATATGGACAAAAAGGCAAAGGAAAGGGGTCAAGGATCAAGGATATTGAATGTTAGATGCACTTTTTGGTGAATGATAATATAGAAGTCTTAAAATCTATGACTCAAGAGAAATAAGTTAGGGATCATTAATGTGGTGTGCCTAATGCTAGAAGAAGAAGAAAGAGAAATAGAAATAATGTGGAATACTTTCAAGGTTCGAGGTTGGTTTTACCACATGCCTTATACCTTTTGGGTATGATGGTATGAGTAAGCCTACAAGTGTGGGTTCCATAAGGAGAAAGGTAGATGAGAATTGGGGTGAGGGAAATGAGTAGGGAAAAGACTAAAAAATCCAAGATTTTGAGATGAAAGGAAAAGTGAATCCTCAAATTAAGAATTAACAAAGGTGAATACTCAATGCTAAATGAGAGGAAGCATGGAAAAGAGTAAGTGGAGAATAATTGAGGTTCATGGATTAGTATTATAGATTAAGAAGTAGATGATTTTATGGAGAGCTAAAATTCAAGGGCTAAAGGTAAAGACAGAGTAGGGGAAAATCCATGATAAAGTACGTAGGTAATGAGAAGTCTAAAAGACTAAAATAGTCAAATGTCTCAAATAAAAATTGAAATGTTGTGTTTCAAGGAATGAAGTACACAAGAACATTGGCAAAGGAAACCTATAAACCCCAAAAAGGCTAGAAATAGACACAATTACCCCTAACACTTTAGAAATTTCTATAGTTTGAGATATTTAGGCACATGACAAGTATAACAAAAGGAAAAGCACTACAACAAGAATATTTTTGAATAAGAGGGTCCATTGAAGGAGTTCTTAAATTGGTTATAGACGATGGCCAAAACATGGCTCTATTAAAAGAAAGAAAACACTAGAATTAGATAAACTTGCACTTACTAATATAGGCCCCAACATCACCTAGAATGGGGCAAGACAAATATATCACATAGCAACTATAAGGACAAAAATATAAATCTTTCGCCAAATATCAATGAGGGACTCTATAAGCAACAAAATCAAACTAAAAAAGAATTAGAAACACACTAGAGTCCTTACACTAAGAAGGACATGCAAAGTAAAGGCTCGAAAGGACAAACACCAATGGAGGGGTTCCCTAATTTTATCTAAAATTAGAGATGGTGTTGCAAAGCATAAAGAAATGGAAACTTTATTAGAGAATGTTCCCAAACATTCTAAGATAAGTAAACCAACTTAGGAACCCATATATTGAGGTTTATCATAATTACTTCATACAAGAAATTAATCATCATAAATTAACAAGGTCTAGGAGTAATCCATGACAAAATGTGTGGAAATGAGTTCCTTTCCTCTCCATGAAAACAACTATTTGCTAATCATTAGAAGTATGAATTGCAACAATATTGAAGATAAATTTCATTGTAGTATGGAAATCAACACATACTCAAAGGTTTTTAACAACTCTAATAGTTGTCGTAAGGGGCCTGTTTGGAAAATCAAAAGCAATTGTCAACTTTTCACTATGATGGCAAACAAATAATTTGTTTTCCTCCCTTTCCACACCACTAAGTAAATGTCTTGCATCTAGAAAATATCCTATTGCCCTTATCTCAATCCAAATTGTTCAACTTTGCATAGATTTATTGTGTATGTGAATGTGATATATCTCCTAAACAAGAAATATATACCATTTTATGGCCTTCAATCCAACTACATACGAAGATTTTTTAATTCTTGATTTTTCATCAATCTCCTTACTATTTGCTCACACCACCTGCCCACTTTTGCATAGATGTTTGAGAGAAGAACATAAGTCACATCTTTTTTAGGATAAAAAAAAAATTAACATCATTGTAAATACTTGTGAGCTTATATTCATATGTGATCTGCAGGCAACAAGAAATAGATCCATCCAAATAAAAAAGCAGCATCGTTGTAAATACTCCTCAGCCTATATTCATATGTGATCTGCAGGTAGCAAGAAAATAGATCCACACAACCACCATATTAACTGGCATCTTAATGATAAAGTTTACGGTGTACTCAAGATAGCCAGCCTGAACAAAGAGATCAAGCATGCATGCATAAAGATCAAATGTAAATGCAATACAATAAGAGTTATCCATGTGATTGAATATGTATAGTCCACATGCACTAAACCTGCATGGTTACATGCACATATAACAAAAGCAAAGTTTATAATGTCAGAATATGTTCCAAAGTGCTGCATTAATTCAAATATTTTGAGAGCACTCTTGCAAAATCCATTTTGTACATTTCCCACAAGCATTGCATTCGATCAAAGCACATTTCTTTGAGGCATTTTGTCAAGCAATTTAAATGTGTTGCCCATGCTTTCATATTTTCCATACATATCTACCAGAGCGTTTCCAACGATAATATCTGACAAAAATCCCCTTTTTGTTAAACGTTGATGGATGTCTATACCTTGTTCTTAAGCTCTCATATTGATACAGGCGGGGAGTATGCTGCTAATTTGTAAAGCCTTGTCACGAATCCATTTTTTGCATATCCTGCAATCATGACATTCCATTAAAAAAGTTTTTTTTTTTAGGCATTCTGTCAAACAGTTATTGCCCTTCCTATGCTTCCACATTTTGCATACATGTCTACCAGGGTAGTTGCAACTACAATCTGAAAAAATTCCTCTGTCCACCATTTGATGGATGTCCATACCCTGTTCCAAAGCTCCCATTTTTGGACAGGCAGAGAGGCTGCTGGCAAAGGTTGCGTGGTCCGGCTTTACAACTGCCAGTTGCATTTGCTTCAAAGTTTCTGCCTCATTTTCTGCATATCCTGGAATCATGCATTCAATGAGACACATTTCTTTGAGGCATTTGATCGAACAGTTCACGTCCCTTTGTCTATGCTTCCACATTTTGCATACATATCTATCAGAACATTTCAGAATGCCTTTCGTTCGCTGCGTTAAGTTTTATATGATCAAACTCTTTATGAGCATTCACTAAACTTTTGCTGCGCGGGCACGGTTTTGAGTTGGGTTTGAATTATAAGCGGGAAATTGGCGGTTAAGTGGTGGATGCAACAGTTAACGGGAGTGCTAAGGGAAACGGAGTGAATGGAACGGATGAAAGGGGCCCACACCAGCCACCTAAGCGGTCAACGCTTATAGTGTGCTGGTTAAGCCCGGCCCTGTTGTAGCACCGACTCTAAAGACTCATCGTACCCTTGTATCGAAATGTTAGTGACAAATACAATTTTGTCTTACAAAATTATTGATAGTTTGATCCAGACACTTAAGGTATATGCTTTGCAGTTGGCAAATTGGTCTCAATAATGTTTTGTCTGTCACACCATTTTTTTGGAAATATATGCTGGTTATACGAAGACTGCATGTACATGATGTTTTGGAAATATATGCTGGTTATATTTTGCATAGAGTAACTGAAGACAGGAGCCTCAAAATGACTATTGAGGGAGAAGAAATGATGCCTCCTTTGCACGTAGTAATAGTCTCATTTCCTGCACAAGGCCATGTCAACCCACTGATGAATTTTGTTGAACTGCTGGCCATGCGAGGATTTTTCATAACGTTTGTTACCACTTACCACTGAGTGGATGGACCAGCGCCTTCTAAAAGCGGCTTCTAAAGATGCAGCTGTACGTGACCGTGGGGTTAAAGAAAGGGGATTCAAATTTAGATTTCTGTCTATTCCTGATGGCTTACCACCCCAACACGGACGAACTTCCGAGCTTGCAGAGCTTTTGCTTGCACTGCGAAGTGTGGGCCCTGCTTTGGAAAGTCTTTTAACTGTAGCAGATAAGTCGTCCCGCCAATCACCTGCATAGTTTCTGATAGCTTTGTCTCTTGCACAGCAGAGGTAGCTAAAAATCTTGGGCTGCCTAGAGTTGTCTTCTGGACTTGTGGTACCGCATTCTCTATTATTCAGTCAAATGCTAACTCTCTTGTTTCTCAGGGCCATATTCCAGTCAAAGGTATTTTTCATGATTTTTATTTTTTATTTTTGTTTCTTTCATGCTGCAAGCCTTATTAATAAAAAATAAATTTTATACCTAGGGGAGAGGATCCATAGTTGAGCGTGTTCTAATAGTTGTGATAGTTGTTGTGATATTTTTATGTATTAACTGAACAGATACAAACTATTAAATGAACATTTAAATATCAATATTTATATATTTTTGTGTTAATCATAGATTTACTAAAAACTGTGCAACTACCAATAATCAATAAAAAAATAATAAACATATATCATTCATTACACATTGAATATGACACAAAATAAAATATTATTTATAACAACTTTAGAATACTTCTGCACAGATAACAAAACTAATATTAAATATTACATTCACTTTTATCCAAACAAATGAACAAAATAGTCAAACTTGTACTTGTTACCTACTTAGTAAGTAGGCTAATCCCTTCAAGTTCTAGTGCACACCTTAACTAAAATAGAAAACACTATTTTCAATAACTAGTCCCATCTCTCATTAAATCTGAACCAAAAATGTTGGTGGTGTAGACTTCTCCTATCAATCACTCGTACTTCATCCGAATACTTCTCAGCAATAAATGTTCAGCCTCTAATACCTGCAAAAATTCAAATACCAGCTCTGAGACTCACCAATTCCAACAATATCAACCAACTACTACAACAAAATTTAAAATTGCCTCTTTCAATCTCTAACATCTCATTTTATCCAATAAGAATGCAACATTTACAAGCCACGGATCAACCAAACCAATTTCAATTTCATATAAGCCACGGATCAACCAAATCAATTTCAATTTCATACAACATACGATGCAATAAAACCATTTACTTTCTCTATATCAGACTGCATACATTCTCTCTGCATACTGTCAGAGCTATCAAGAGATTACCAGACAACTCAACATATCAAATTACATATTCAGACTGTTCTTGTCTTTAGTGTTCAGGTATGTTGTTTTTTCCTTCCTCTATTTTTAATTTATATTCATTTGAGAAGGAAATTTGTTTACATATGAAAAGTATAAATTGCAAATCCATTTTAATTTATATTAGATATCCACGTAGACTGTATGTGAAATCAAAATTGTGCATGAACAACAATCAAAACTTAGTCTCTTAATAAACATGTTAATATTCCTTATCAAAAATCTTCCGATATTTGTTTTTAAAGTTGCAAGCATAGACTGCATTATTGGAGATAGTTATTTTCATCTATTATCTATTAAATAGATAGAAAATACTCAAGTTCCCTGTGTGCGTATATATGAGTGCGTATGTATGTGTGTACAATTTGTTAATTTTTTTAATGTTTTTCCTGATTTTCATAAACCCTAATCCAGATACAGTACCACACAGGCTATTTAAGATTTTACACACACTCATATTCAAGTGTTGCAGCTATAACAAAATGCAAAATGTACCGGAAAGTTATTTTAGCTCATACACTTTTATATTCAAGCGCTGCAACTGTGACAACTGCCAGTGGTATTGGGAAGTTTATTCAAGTTTCTACATCATTCTTGATGCTGTCCATTCCCATTGGATGTTTGGCAACTTCTAACAGCACTCTGCATTAATGTTTTAGACTTAATCATGTCATTCACTACCATCTTTACAAGCAGAACTTTAAAACTGCAATAGCTGACTTACTAAAATGACCTGTGTAGGTCATCAAAAATTGCAAAACTACTATTTATTGTCCTCATTCTACTTCTCTAAAAATGGTTGCAAGAAATGTAGGACAGGGGGGCATGGGGTCGCAGAGAAATATGGTGTTCTTTCTTAAGAAGGTTTGTAGGATAAATATGGTGTTCTTAATTCTTCTCTCTTCATTTTTTGACTGTTATTTAATTTCTAATCAAGTAGCATAGTACAATTTCTTATTTCATAAATTCTACAAGCTTAGGCTTGAGAAATTAAGAATCAAACACTGTTAAGTCTTATAGCAGCATTGCTACATCAGTGCAATGACTGTATATGCATATGCTTTGGATCTAAACTTAGCTCTAAAAGTTGGCTTTCATTATCTAGTTGAGCACAGATCTACATCATTCTTGATGCTGTCCATTCCCATTGGATGTTTGGCAACTTCTAACAGCACTTTGCATTAATGTTTTAGACTTAATCATGTCATTCACCACTATCTTTACAAGTAGCACTTTAAAACTACAATAGCTGACTTACTAAAATGACCTGTGTAGGTCATCATAAATTGCAAAACTACTATTTATTGTCCTCATTCTACTTCTCTGAAAATGGTTGCAAGAAATGTAGGACAGGGGGGCATGGGGTCGCAAAGAAATATGGTATTCTTTCTTAAGAGGGTTTGTAGGATAAATATGGTGTTCTTAATTCTTCTCTCTTCATCTTTTGACTGTTATTTAATTTCTAATCAAGTAGTATAGTACAATTTCTTATTTCATAAATTCTACAAGTTAAGGCTTGAGAAATTAAGAATCAAACACTGTTAAGTCTTATAGCAGCATTACTACATCAGTGCAATGACTGTATATGCATATGCTTTGGATCTAAACTTAGCTCTAAAAGTTGGCTTTCATTATCTAGTTGAGCACAGATCATCTAGATTTGAACATACATAATATGAGTCAATGAAGATTGACTTGAAACTACACATAAACGCCAACACATAATAACATAATTTGATACACTACAAAAACACGGCCTAATTTACATAATATAGAATGTTAGCATTTAGTGATTGTCTCATATGACTTGAATTTAATGAGGGGTTTGAAATTTTCTGCTTGTATTGTTGGGGTAGGTGTGTGTGTTTGCATATCTTATTGTAAAATCTCAAGGTTGAATAATCTACAGACGTCATTGTATTTCCATGTTCCATAGATCTAGCTTTGTACTAATGTTGACTATACTTTTCCAGTAAATCAGATACTTAGATTTGTTGTGAGTCCTTATTATGTAGTATAAAAAATTCTGAAATATTTTCATGTTCAAAGTCTCTGAACTTACATGAGTGGAAGTGACAATTTCAACATATTTTCAGAAAGTACTGTATTCCAACAAATCCCCTCGTAGTGCATGATTTAATCAGCATATGATTTTAAAAACCAAGCTACTTATTGTTAAAAATAATTGTACATTGCATTTTTTTATAGACTGTTGTATGATCAAGAACTAGTTTCTCATGCAAGGTAGATAAGAAGATCAATTGTCTATTTTAAGATAGTTTTGAGATTCAAACACTGTCAATTATAGATTAAGAAAAGATGTTTTGAAAAATCTTATAAAAAATGCTAATGCCATTATGAGTTTAGTGTTTTTGTTTGGACTTTCAAATACACCTGCAACTTTCATGAAAGATGTGAACATTGTATTCATGGACCACTTGGAAAGGCTAGGTCTGGTTTTTCTTGATATATTATTACATGCCTTTACAAAATAACTGATATTTGATAATTTTTTCTTTAGGCATTATGGCTGTAGGAAAGAGAAAAAGCAAGAGAACAAACCGAATGTCAAGAACTCATTTACCATGAGGTGTGAAACTTCAAGTGGTTGACTCAGATGATGGTGAGACTTCAGCCAACCCACCTAGTGATAACAATGTGAAGACTATGGATGTTGATGTCCAAACTTCTCAACATTCTAGAAAAAAGACAAAGTGCAATAACAATACATGGACAGAAGAAGATATGGCTCATGCCATGGAAGATGTTGAGGACTATGGATTTTTGATAAGAGCAGCATCTAAAAAGTAGGGAATTCCTGCTACTAGTTTATCATATTGGCTGTTCGGACTAACAACAACAAAAAGAAAAGGACCACCAACAATCCTGTCTATGGAAGAAGAGAAAGAAGTAGTTGAGTGGTGCAAAGAATTGGCTCAAATTGGTCATGGAATGGAGGTTATTCAACTAAAATCACATGTGGCCCACATCTGTCAAAATAGGCCAAATCCATTCAAGAATGGTTTACCAGGAAGATCATGGTGGATGGGTTTCTGCAAACACCATCCAGAATTGTCACTACGAACTGTTGAGGGTCTGGATAGGGACAGAGCACTAATGTTGCGGCCAAGTATTGTGGCTGATTTCTATGACAACTTGGAAAAACTCTACAAAGCTAATCAATATGGGCCAACCAAGATATGGAATTGTGATGAAACAGGTGTGCAAGCAGGCAGAAATTGTGGAATGAAAGTGATTGCAAAAGTGTGCCATATGTTCTATCTAAAAGTAGAGAATGGATTATGATATTGTATTTTATTAATGCAGCAGGTTACAACATTCCAGGTTTCTATATTTTCAAAGATTTTATTTTTTTGAACAATTGCATTGCTAATTGTGAAGCGGGAGCTTGCATGGCAACATAGCCACACGCTTGGATGACTAAAGAATTATTCTTGAATTGGCTGCATCATTTTGCTAGATCAGTTCCAGGTGGGGCTTCACCCACAAACAGACACCTGCTTATCTTTGATGGACATGGAAGCCATGTGACTTTAACCACTATCCAAGAATCCAAATCTCTAGGTATTGATCTTCTTACACTGCCTGCCCATACCAGCCACAAACTGCAGCCTTTGGATGTAAGTGTTTTTTCTCCGTTCAAGAAACATTTTAAAACTGAGAGGTCAAAGTGGATAGCAAAACATCCACACATAGAAATAAGAAGAGCAGAATTGGCAGAAATTGCAAGCAAAGCTTTCAAGCTTGCTCTTGTGCCTGAAAACATCAAAGCAGGTTTTCGTAGGACTGGAATTTGGCCATTGGATAGAGATGCACTCTGTAAGGACATGAAGCCAAGTGAAGCATTCAATATAGAAGAAGACAATGAGATTGAAGGCCTTGCAAGCATCTTGAGGATCGCTGGTTATGAAGAAACTCAAGTGCAAGAATGTTTGGCACAAATAACAGCAGAAAAATCAGCAACTGCATTTGACTTAGATGAAGACACAAGTTCACATACCCATGTCAGCCAAACACAAAATGACAATGACTTACAAGATGACTTGAGCCTCCCAACTTAGTTTGACCCACCAAATTGGGTTAAAAAAAGAGCACAAAACTTAGGAGTGCAAATTGATTTCCAAAATGAGGAAGTATCATTAAGCATGCCTTCTCCACCTCCAATACCAAGAAACGAGGTGGTTCATTATTATGCAGATACAACAATATGGGGTTCTACAAATTTAGAACTGAATGAAGCTGAATTGAATGAAGTTCAAGATAGCCAAGGTGCTTTGGAAACAACAGATGAAGAGGTGCTATGCAGTCAAGGCTCTTTAAGCAATTTTCTAAAGCTGCCCATTGAAAGGGTTAGAAAGAGGTCCATTCCATTTGACAATAATGCACTTAGATTGGGCAAAAAATCTCAAATTCTAACGTCAAATGATTATATAGCTTTGCAAGAGCAGCAAGAAGCAAGGAAAGTTGAACTTCAACAGCTGAAAGAAAGGAAGAAAAAATAGATGGAAGAAAAAAAGCTTCATCAAATTGAGCAAAGAAAAAAGAAGGAAGAGAAAAAAAATGAAAGACAGATAATGAGACAGAGGAGGGAGGAGGAAAGGCTTTAAAAACAAAAGGAGAGAGAGTTGAGAAAGAAACAAAAGAAGGTCAAGAATGGTAATACAACACATGTTACAACTAGTGTTGGGCAGATGACTACTGGTTTTGGGCAGACAAGTACTCCAGCTCCCCTACCTGGTAATACAACACAAGTTACAACTAGTTTTGGGCAGATGAGTACTCCATCAACTCCCCTACCTGAAGACCATAACATTCTAAGAGATATGTACAACATTTTAACCCCTGCATATGCTTCTCTTACCAAGTTCCAAGTTGGATTTAATGAGAATTCAACACTAGATGCAAGCAGAGGTGGACAACAAAGTACTCCATCAACCCCCATACCTGAACATCATCAGATTCTTAAAGATATGTACAATATTTTAACCCCTTCTTATGCTGCCCTTAACAAGTTCCATGTTGCTACTAGCCATAGCCCCCCTCACTCCCCTATCAAATAGTTCCAATTTTCTAGGCTTTTAGATGAACATATGTTTGGTCATCTTACCCCTATTACACCCCATGTTGATTCAGCTACTCCAAATAAAATTTCAATAAAGATTCCTTTGGAGGAGGAGCCATAACCATTCCCTAGATTTATGGTGAATTAATCAATTCTACAATACAAGCTTTATAAAATTGCAAAACATATCCATTTAGCATTGTCTATTTGCATAATATATGTTTGATTTAGCAGTATATTCTGCAATGGTTACAATTTTGCAAACGATGTAACAATTTGCAGTCCTTGAAACAATTCTGTAGACCATTCCTATTTTGCAGCATCTATAGGATGGTCATTTTGTAATGTTTTGTAACTGGATATATCAATGCATGAGCATTGATACAATTGTGCAGACCATGCCTATTTTGCAGCATGTGCATGCTGGTCATTTTGTAATGTTTTGTAACTGGATATATCAATACATGACCATGTAACAATTGTGCAGACCATGCCTATTTTGTAGCATGTACAGGCTGGTCATTTTGTAATGTTTTGTAAGTAAATATATATGTATGTTCAAAGATCTCTTCATATATATATGTATGTTCAATGATCTCTTCATATACATATGTATGTTCAATGATCTCTTCATATACATATGTATGTTCAATGATCTCTTCAAAAAAATGTTTCCGTTTTGACTGTTCACATGCTATCTGCAATCTAGCATGTAATGTTTCTTAAAAATTATGTTTCTGTTTTGAATGTTCACATGCTATCTTCAATCTAGCACGTAATGTTTTGTAACTAAATGTAATGTTTTGTTACTAAATATATATGTATGTTCAATGATCTCTTCAAAAATATGTTTTTGTTTTTAATGTTCACATGCTATCTTCAATCTACAATTTTTATAAAACAATGTGTAGAATCAACTATTCTGCGTACAATGTTCACATGCTATCTTCAATCTATAATTTTTATATAGCAATTTGTTGATTCAACCTTTTTGATTGCATGATGTCTTCAGTCTATAATGTTTATATAACAATAAGATATAACAATAAGTTGAATCAACTTATATGCACATTGTTATATAAACATTGGAGATTGCAGATACCATGTCTTCAATCATGAAGATTGTTGTATAAACATTGGAGATTGAAGATACCATGTCTTCAATCATGAAGATTGTTGTATAAACATTGGAGATTGAAGATACCATGTCTTCAATCATGAATATTGCGATATAAACATTGGAGACTGAAAATAAAAATTATAGACTGAAAACTGTAGATAAAAATCAGATTGTTTTTCTGTACTTTCCTTCTGCAGAAACATTTCTATGGATAAATCAAATTTTATAATTTTGTACTAATTATACTAACGAAGAACTACAATCAAAATTTGTAAAACATTATACTGAAGAAGAACTACAATCAGAATTTGGAAGATTATACTGAAAAAGAACTACAATCAGAATTTGGAAGAGTTAGCCCTAGGTCTTAGAGAAGAACTGATTTCCATTTCAGCATTTTCAGAATTCCATATTTTAGTTTCAGGTCTTTCCACCTATTTGATATTTTTGTTCAGGTTTCAAATTTTCTTTAGCTTCCACTTCAAAATCTCTCCATAAGTTACAACAATTTTATGGTCGAGTTCAACACCTTTTCAAGTTTTTCCCTTTCCCTCTACTCAGTCAATCTAGCAGCAACTCAGTGAATAATGCAAAACCGATACGGTTTTTGGAGCTTTGGGAGGCTCTAACAATTTGTTCCATTTTGGAAAAAAAATATAAGCTATGTTGGACTAATTTGTACACCAGTTTGATCTTTTTGTTTAGATTTCAAATTTGCTTCAATTTCCACTTCATATTTTCTGCATAAGTTAATCAATTTTATAGTTGAGCTCAACATCCTCTCAAATTTTCCTCTTACCTCTAATTCTACTCAGTCAATCTAGAAGCAACTCTGTGATTAATGCAAAATCAATACAATTTTTGGAGCCCTGGGAGGCTTTGACAATTTGGCGCATTCTGGAAACAAAATAAAATACAAGTCATGTTCAACTAATTTGTACACCAAAAACACTAAATCCATGATCCCTTTCATAGATCTTGCCAACCACCACTAACAATAAAGGTTTACTAGTAGCCTAACAATAAGAACTCACAAACCATCACAGAATACATTAAAGCTAAGACTAATAAGATAGGATGAAATGAACATTATAACTACACAATCTAACTCAAAAATTTCATAGCATGTGCAACTTTGAGGTGCAATCTAATTAGTGATCAAAAGTAGATTAAGTTGTAATGACCCTTGTCTAACACAGGTTCTATCAAAAGAAGAATGGCTAACCAAGTAGATGAAGGCTACCAACAAAAGATGAGTAACCCACAAGGATTATTTGAGTCCATATGAAACAACGACTTCATTGAATCAACTTAGTTGAGTCAAAACTATTCAAACCAGCATACCTGCCTGAACCTTGAGTCAAGCTTGGTGTACCTGACAAGCTTGTCAATATTTTTAAATGAAGTCATTGAAGTTCATTTGAATTGGATGCAAAAATGTGCATTGAGTCAAGAAAGAATAAATCTCATTCATTTTCCTTGTTTTTGGGTGATTTGGATGTTTAGCAAGTTTCAAAAAGATTCTTAAACTCTGGATTCTTAGCAACACATGAGGAAAAAAAAGAAAAAAGGCCAAATCAACAATCATCAACGTAAATGACTTTTATGTATCAAACCACCTCATTGTAACAACAAAACCAATAGTTTTATCAGAAAGCCTCACATTTTTAACTTGGTTTTTTCAACCCAAAAGAAAAAAATCAGAAAACTAGCATTTTAGCCTTTCAAAATGCCTTAAATTTCTCACAGTATACAACTACATCAATAAACACAACAATGTGTCTAAGAATAATAAATTTTGAGGTGGGTCTTCCGGAAAACCCTCAAAAAAGTTAGCGGTTTGACCTTAAAATGCTTTGAGCACCTTACTAACCCCAATTTTCCAATTGGGTATTCCTAAAAAAAAACATCTTCTGATTTAACAACAAGAAAAAGAAGAAGAGGGCCTTAAATTTATTAGACCACCAAATTTTATTGTGGGTTTTCGAAAAACAAAGAACATTAGTCTGGCATTTCAAATTCATTGTATTCTTATTACATCAACTAACTGTATCCATAAACCCTAACCTTTAAATTTTAGAAATAAATTGCAATGCAAAAAATAATACCACTGAAAATGGTTCATAGCCCCAGTAAGGTCAGAAAAGACCTTACCGCTGAAAGAGTTCCAAACCCTTGTAAAATGGTTGTGTCCATAGACACAGTTGCATGGTCGATAGCATGAACATGGGAAGAGGAAGCAACCTACAAATCAAGAGGAAGCATGAACACAGTTGCATGGTCGACAACATGAACATAGGAAGAGGAAGCAACCTACAAATCAACAAATTTGTTAAAACACCAAACAAAAATCAAGCTAACAAACAAAAATATATGCAACCTTACCTGCTTGGTCATTGTCTTCCCTTGCATGGTTGCAGATCTTGTGAATAGACACATTCGTTGTAGACGTTCAATAATGGACACGCTCGTTGCAGACCTTAGCAATGGACACGATGGCTATAACATCCACACAATGAGAAGGTAACAACAAATTAGGGTTAGGTTATATGCATTTCGTTACATCGATAGTTCATAAGAAATAGTAGTTTATTAATAACTTATAGTGTATTTATTCATAATTATATGTAATTTAATAATAATTTATAGGTAAAAATTATTCATGTACTAAACAAAATATGTTCTATTTAAATATTATGAGTAATTATAAGTAATTCATATTTAATTAATTATTAGTAACAAGTTGTTTAATTTGTCAATAATGTACAATCATATTTAAAATAGAAAGTGATTTTTTATTATGATAAAGTGTTCAAGTATTGGTGTAAAGTGTTCAAGAATCGGGGGTGGTAATTCACTACGGTTGGTAGGGGGTTAGAAAATAGGGATTTTTAACACTTTTTACGGTAACTTATAATTAAGGTATCAAAATTAATGATGACGACTTCAAACGAAAGTTGTAAGCAAGGGACTTATCAAGCAAGCCACTGGAAAAAATTGGGAGTGATTTGAAATTTTCATGTAGGATAATTAAGAACGCAAAGTTAGGGTGCACAACTACTGGGTCCTCTCCCCTATTGCATATGTAGTTTGAGTTTAATATTCTTTTATGGATTAGTTAGGAATCAGATTTAGAACTTTCTAGGAGCTTGTATGTTGAGGTGTTTCATTAGTGAGTTATGGACATTTTTCATTATAATTCAAGTGTGATTCATTTCTTTCACATCTCTCTTGAACCATACTTTAAGGATGTTTTCATGCTCAATCCTTGCAGTTTCTACATCTCTTTTATAATGATTTTGTTTGATTTGGCTTTTGAGAAGTGGAAGATTTGTGATAAATCTCTTTAGATCTTCACTTTTTGAACTTTAATGACATCTCATTGGAGTATGTGCCTCGAATTCAATTGACTTGATCAACCTCTAAGTGACCTGAATATCTCTGTTTCAAACTGTGTTGTTTTCTTGTTCATATCGGTGTAACCCGAAGATGTTACACCGATAGAAAGTTCAATCGCCATATCAATCTCATTGAACAGTTTGGTGTAACCTAATTGTATTTATGTTGATGAGATTCCATATCGAAGTAAGTCTGTTGTTCGGAGTAACATTTGTTTTCTTTGTCGATGAAGGAAGTTATCCCGATGAGTTTTCTATCGGTGTGACTTAAATTGTCAGAATGATTTCTAATTTCTTCACTGATGTAGGGAGTTCTCTCGATGGGCTTTGTATCGGTGGTGTTATCCCGATGAGGGTCATATTGGTGTAACTTAGCAAGTTGGAAGAACGTGGAAATACTATGCCAAAGAAGGGACCTATGTTGATGAGTTTCATATTGATGGAGCTATGCCGATGGGTGTATTGAGGCCACGAATGTTCGAATGAGTAAATAAAAAAAAAAGGCTAACTCGTGGACACATAAAGTCATTGGGCTTTTGGATTTAAACTATTGACCATTTCTATCTTGAAAAAATGTGGGATAATGTAATCCCAGAAATTCAGAATGGTCGATGGTTAGAATTCCTTGACAATTGAACGAACTGAATTGGTTTGGAAAGAAATTCTTGGAGATCAAAAGGTCTTCATGAGAACAATGAAAATTTTGGACTAGTTGGGTCTGTGTTGGATGAAAGATCATTTGGTCATTATGTACTGTATGTTGAACGAACATTGTAATAATGTTACTCTTGACTATGGTCTATAAGAACTATGAGATTGGTCTGATTGTAATGTTGTGTAATATCAGAGAATGAATACCCATGAAGAAGGGATTAGTAACTTTATTGTAATTCATTTTACTATGAATAAAGTGATCTTTCTTTGGTGGTTGGTTTTTCTCCGAAAAGGGTTTTCCCACGTAAATTTGGTGTCCATTCTCTACTGTGTTTATTATCTATTATGTTTTATCCATTTAAGTGTGCATCTTAATGTTCTATACTTTGAAATTAAAAGAAACTTGTACATTTTTTCCCCTCTAAATTGACATTAGGAAAGCGATTTCCACACTAAGTTTTCCTTTCAAGTGGTATCAAAGCCTAGCTAGTTGTGTTATCCTTGTGGGTAGGGTTGGTTTTTGTGTCAATTTTGAAGTGGGATTTTTGTAGAAACTTGGTAATCTTGATTGCAAACTAAGATGGCAAGCACATTAGGAAACATTGAAATTGAGAAATTCAATGGTAGCAATTTTGAGTTTTGGAAACTCAAAATGGAAGACCTATTGGTGGATTGTGATATTTGGCTTGCTATGTTTGGAAGGAAACCTTTAGGCACATGTGAATCAAGAAGATTGTGACCTCACAGACATAAAAGAAAAAGGGTTGATAAGACTCTGTTTAGCAAACTTTGTTCCCCTGAACGTTCACGGAGAGAAATTTCCATCTTCTTTGTGGAAGAAGCTTGGAGACATTTATCAGGGAAAGTCCTTAGTGAATAAGTTTTTCTTAAGGAAGAAGTTGTACTCTTTGAAGATGGAGAAAGGGGAATCTATTGTTGATCATTTGAATACTTTTAACATGCCGATTGCTCAGTTAACATCTATGAGTGTGAAAATTGATGATGAAAATCGGTGTATGCTTTTGTTATGCTCTTTGCCTAACTCTTGGGATCATTTAGTGATGGTGATTGGGAGCACGAAAACCACTTTCAAGATGGAATATGTGGTTGCTTCTTTGTTATCAGAAGAGATGAGAAGAAAATATTCTCAGATGACGAAGAGGGCTCTTGTTGTTTATGGTAGATCGAAATAAAAAGGCAATAAGAAGGAGAAGAAGTCCAAATCAAAATCAGAAGGGAGATCAAAGACTCCTAGCAAGAATTCGAAGGTGAAATGTTGGAACTGTGGGCAGCCTGGTCATGTCTGAAAGGATTGCAAAGAGGAGAAAAAGAAGAAGAATTCTTCCAATAATGATTATTCTCGGAGCGAAGCAAATGCCTTCATTGCAGCCTTGGCAACTCAGGCATCATTTGATGTTTGGCTGATTGATTCTGGAGAATCTTTCCACATGACGTCTCATAGAGACTGGTTCACAAAGTATGAAAAATATGATGGTGGAAAAGTGTATTTAGCAAGCAATTCATCTTTGGAAATTGTTGGCTGTGGAAGAGTCAAAATTCAGTTTCTCGATGGAAGAATTAAGGAAATTGATGACATAATGCATATACCAAGTCTGGCTCAGAATTTACTTTCTGTAATTAAGTTGAATGATGTTGGAGTGCAAGTCTCATTCTCAAGAAATGGCTACAAAATGACTAAATGCTTGATGGTGTTGGCTAGGGGTGCTCGAATTGGTACTCTATACAAGTTGGACACACTTGATGTTCAATGTATTAGTGTCTCTGCAAAGTCACAAAAGGTTGTTCATGTTTGGAAATTAAACTTCTTGTAGAGAAGACTATGTTATGGCATCAAAGGCTCAAACACATTGGTGAAAAAGGTTTAAAAATCTTGAAAAATAAAAACCTGGTTGAGGGGCTTGAAGATTGTAACCTAGAATTTGAATTTTGTGAACATTGTATATATGGAAAACATCATCGTGTTTCATTTACTCTAGTCCTCACAAATCTTCTGGTGTTCTAGATTATATTCACTTTGATGTTTTTGGTCCAATAAATGTTCCTTCGTTATCGAAATCAAGATATTATGTTTCTTTTATTGATGATTATTTGAGAAGGGAATTTGTATATTTAAAAAAAATTAAATCAGAAGTGTTCAATCAGTTTAAAGAGTTCAAGAACTTGGTTGAAAATTTGACTTGTAAGAAAATAAAATTCTTGAGGACAGATAATGGTGGTGAATTATGTTCTATAGACTTTGATAGGTATTGCAAAGACCATGGAATTAAAAGGCATAAAACAACACCTTACACTCTACAGCAAAATGGAGTTGTTGAAAGGTTGAACAGGACATTGATGGAGAGAGCAAGAAGTATGTTGAGCAGTGCTAGTCTGGAGCAGAAGTTCTGGGCTGAGGTTGTGTCTACAACATGTTACTTGGTAAATCAATCTCCTTCTTCAGCACTTGCTGAAAAAATGCCTATGGAAGCTTGGTTTGGTAAGAAGCCCTCTCTAAGACATGCTTGTGTCTTTGGCTGCAATGCATATGTTTATGTGCCAAATTAGAAGAGAACTAAATTGGAGAACAAAGATGTTAAGTGTATCTTTATTGGCAACAACTTTGGTGTGAAAGGATACAAGCTTTGGAATCCTGTGACTAAAAAGGTTGTATACAATAGAAGTGTAATATTTCGTGAGCTAAAACCTTCTTCAATGGATCTACAGTCGGGGATGAAAGAAGACAAGGAGGAAAATGATGGTGTCGAAATTCCTCTAACACCAAAAAAAGAGGAAAAAAAATTTGACAGTGTACCTGAATCTAAGGAGAGTTCGAGCAGCTCTAAGAGTTTTGAACAAGAAGAAGAACCACAACCTCAACCTCAGCTTGTGAGGAGGTCTACACGTGAGAAGCGACAACCTAAAAGGTATGGCTTTTGCCATGTTGGATGCAAACTATGCTTATGCTTTGATTACAAATGTTGATGATCCTAGGATTGTTAAAGAAGCAATTAGAATGCCTGATTCAAACTCTTGGTTGGAAGCCACAAATGAAGAAATGGCATCATTAGAGAAGAATGAAACTTGGAGTTTGGTACCCTTGCTTGAAGGAAAAAAATTTGTTGGCTATAAGTGGGTATTTAAAAGGAAAATCGATCTGGATGGCAGTGTTGAAAAGTATAAAGCAAGGTTGGTTGCGAAGGGGTATTCCCAGGTAGAGGGAATAATTATGGAGAAATATTTTCTCCTATAGCTAAGCTAACATCTATCAAATTTCTTTTCTCACTTGCAGTAGTGTATGACTTAGAAATTGAACAGATGGATGTGAAGACATCGTTTCTTCATGGAGATCTTGAAGAAGAAATCTATATGTTCCATCCTGAGCACTTTGTGGAAAAAGGTAAAGAAAATATGGTTTGCAAGTTAAAGAAATCTCTGTATGGTTTGAAACGGTCACCTAGAATGTGGTACCAAAAATTTGACACATTTGTTTTGTCATTGGGATTTGTAAGATCAAAATCTAATCATTGTGTGTACTACAAGACAAAAAGTAATTGAGTTTAAATTATTTCCCTATATGTGGATGATATGTTGTTCATAGGGAATAGTAAGTTTATGATTTCTGATCTAAAATCTCAATTGTATGCAAAGTTCAAAATGAAAGATCTTGGTGCAGCCAAGTATATTCAGTGGATGGAAATAACCAGGGATAGAAATAGCAGAAAGCTTTGGCTCAGCCAAAGTAAGTATATTAACACTGTTTTGGAGAGGTTTGGTATGACTAATTGCAAGCAACTAGCTGTTCTAGTTTTGTAGGGAACAAAACTGTTTGTTGAAGATCCAAAATCTCCTACCGAGATGGAAGACATGACTAGAGTGCCTTTGTAAGTGCAATTGGCAGTTTAATGTATGCAATGGTCTACACAAGGCCAGACATTGCCCAAGTAGTGGGAGTACTTAGTAGGTTTATGGTGAATCCAAGAAGGCAACATTGGGATGCTATGAAAAGAGTCTTTAGATATTTAAAAGGTACATCTCAGTACGCTTTGTGCTATCATGGTAACTCAATTGGATCACATCAATCACTTAGCATTCGAGGCTATGTGGATTCTGATTGGGTAGGGGACATTGACAGTCGAAGATCCAACAGTGTGCATATATTTTCATGTTGAATGGTGGTACAGTTAGTTAGATGAGTAAGCGATAGGTTGTAGTCGCTCTATCCACTATTGAAGCTGAGTAAATCGCAACAACAAACTCCTACAGCGAAGCTGTATGGCTTAGACGTTTGTGTTCTAACATTGGATTCAGTGCAAGGAAAATTACAATTTGCTGTGACAGTTAGAGTGCTATTTATTTGGCAAAAAATCCAACTTTCCATGCCAAAATGAAACATATTGATGTGCAGTATCATTTTGTATGAGATATGGTGGAGGATGGAAAGGTCTATTTAGAAAAAGTGGATACTATGGAAAATGTTGTAGATGCGTTGACAAAACCTATGAGCATAGCTAAGTTCAAATGGTGTACAAATTTGATGGGTCTTGGTACCTGTAATCCTCAATGATATCTGAAAGTGATTGGCAGTCCAATGAATTCCTCGTCAAGTGGGAGTTTGTTGGAGTATGTGCCTCAAATTCACTTGACTTGATCAACCTTTAAGTGACCTGAAGATCTTCGTTTCAAACTATGTTGTTTTCTTGTTCGTATCGGAGTAACCTGAAGATGTTACACCGATGGAAAGTTCAATTGCCATATCAATCTCATTGAATAATTCAGTGTAACCTAACTGTAGTTATGTCAATGAGATTCCATATCAAAGTAAGTCTGATGTTCGGAGTAACATTTGTTTTCTTTGCCGATGAAGGAAGTTATCTCGATGAGTTTTCTATCAATGTGACTTAAACTGTCAAAATGATTTCTAATTTCTTCGCTAATGTAGGGAGTTTTCCCGATGGGATTTGTATCGGTGGAGTTATCTCGATGAGGGTCATATTAGTGTAACTTAGCAAGTTGGAAGAATGTGGAAATACTATGTTGAAGAAGGGACCTATGCCGATGGGTTTCATATTGGTGGAGCTATGTCGATGGGTGTATTGAGGCCATGGATGTTCGAATGAGTAAATAACAAAAGGCTAAATCATGGAAACGTAAAGTCATTGGGCTTTTGGATTTAAACTATTGATCGTTTCTATCCTGAAAAAATGTGGGATAATGTAATCCCAGAAATTCAGAATGGTCAACGGTTGGACTTCCTTGACAGTTGAATGAACTGAATCGGTTTGGACAAAAATTCTTGGAGATCAAAAGGTCTTCATGAGAACAGTGAAAATTTTGGACTAGTTGGGTCTATGTTGGATGAAAAGATCATTTGGTCATTATGTACTGTATGTTGAATGAACATTGTAACAGTGCTGCTCTTGACCGTGGTCTAGAAGAACTATGAGATTGGTTTGATTGTAATGTTGTTGTGTATAATATTAGAGAATGAATACCTATGAAGAAGGGATCAGTAACTTTATTGTAACTCATTTTACTGTTCAAATAAAGTGATCTTTCTTTGGTGGTGGGTTTTTCTCCCGAAAGGGTTTTCCCATGTAAATTTGGTGTCCATTCTATGTTGTGTTTATTGTCTATTCTGTTCTATCCATTTAAGTGTGCATCTTAATGTGCTGTAATTTGAAATTAAAAGACACTCTTGCATTGTTTCACCTCTGAATTGACAATAGGAAAATGATTTCCATACTAAGTTTTCCTTTCACATCTATGGATGTATGCAAATGGCATCTATGGGTATATGTAAATGACATCTATAGGTGTATGTAAATTTTCTATGATTTTGTGGATTAATATATTTATTTTTTTGAAAAAAAATTAAAAAAATCATAAGAACTCAAATATAATACCTAGTTTCGATCGCAGAGAAGATCAATAATACCAAAACTCACCTAAATAGAAAATGTTAAATTCAAATGACTTATTTCTCCAACAAAACTATCTCATAACTCTATACATAAATAATGATTTTCATCATTAGAAGGTCCTCAGATTATTAACTTAGTTTGGATGTCGCATGCTTGTACAATCGTCAATAGAGCTTCGAAGTTCTTTATGCTTCTCACTTGTTTCATCATATGTTATTTATAATTGCGACCAATGTCGTATGTTTTACTTGTATCACTTATGTCGTCCCGTTTCTTATTTAACTTGTTTCAATCGTGATATATTACCTTGAACTTACTTGAGTTGGGTTTGTTTCATATCTAATCTTTGAAATAAAATTCCATATCAGGCGATTAATCTTTTCTAATACATGATGAGCATTGTTATTGCAGAGGAGGACTTAAATTCTAATGAGAACTCATCACATGCCTTCCCGGAAAAATCCCACCTATCAGGCCAACAGACATCGTCTCCTTCTTCTGGGTAAAACATATCTCTGAAAAAATTTACAGTGTCTATCTCTACGAATCCCGCATCCAAAATATAGCAGACTACGTGCTAGTCAATACTTTCGAGGAGTTGGAAGGAGGTAAAGATGGACAAATGGGTCTCAGCGTTAATCGATGCCCTGCTCTGGCAATAGGCCCTGTGTTTCTTCCAAATTTCTTAAAAGGTAGGAATTCCATGTACAACATGTGGGAAGAGGATCAAACGTGCTTTCAGTGGCTAGACGCTCAGCTGCAGGGGTCCGTGTTATATGTTTCCTTTGGTAGCATTGCTATAAAATCTGAAAGGCAATTGCATGAGCTGGCTCTTGGATTAGAAGCTTGTTGGTACCCATTCTTGTGGGTTCTCAGATCAGATATAGCGGAAGGCGAGCCTCTGGAGTTACCTGAGGGCTTCAAGGATCGAACCAAGGATCGAGCTCTAATCGTTAGTTGGACAAAGCAGTTGAAGGTAAGGCGTTCTTACGTTCTGTTGTTTTCTTTACACAAATATAATAAATTCTCTAATTCAAAGCCTGGTACATTTTCTATTATATAGAAATAAAGCTATAAGATTCCCTGGTTTAAGTGACTAAATCTTGAATGGTTGCATCCATTGTTCTCTGATATTGTTGGTCTGATAGGATTAGAAATCCATAATTTATAGAGTTATATGTGCCCATAGTTCTAACAAATATGAATGGATCGACTAAAAGCTTAAAAAGATCAGAGTGGATTCGAAATGATGCTAACATGTGGAACAACAAAGAAGAAGATGTGATTGCCTCGAATTACTAGAAAATAACTTTCAATCTCAAAGTGCTTCTTCCAAATCCATCCTGAAGGAAGAAATTGTTCCGATTTAATAAATTTCTACCTAAAAATTGGGTTGGGATTTAAAACATCTCAATCAGTAATACCAGCATTCAATAATAAACCAGATCACCAACAGAGAATGAAACTTCCCATATAATTTTAAATATCTTCTCGTAGTGCCTATTATTACAGTTTTTCTTTAGGACCTTTTACACACCATCATTCATTTAAAAAATGAAGGAAAAAATGATGTCGCTAGTTTTTATGTTTGAATTCCAAAAAGTCATTCTTATATTATAACCTTAAATTTATTTTTAAATTAAGTTTTTCTATGTTTTTTCTCTTGGAGGATTCCTTACACATAGTGGGTGGAACTCTACTTTGGAGGCAATTAGTATGGGAGTTCTTCTAATTGGATGGCCTTATTTTGCTGATCAGTTTATTAATTGTCGATTTGAAAAAGATGTTTGGAAAATTGGCTTAGACTTTGAGGGTGTTGATGTAGATGAATTTAAATTGGTGACAAAAGAGGTGGTAGAAAGCACAATAAAAAATATAATGAAAGGTTGTATTGGAAAAGAGTTGCGGGAAAATGTTGTGAGGTTGAAAAAGGTTGCAAGTAAGGCAATGATGAAAGGAGGGACTTCTTATACAAATTTGAACACTTTTGTAGAGGATATGCAAAAGATAGCAAAATCAAAGGTCTAAGGAGTTTATAAATTTATGTTATTTTATCTTGTATAATTAATATTTTTTAATACTTTAGTTTATCCATTATAAGAGATCATTTATTAATATGATTGAATTGAGAGTTTTTTAAATGGCATTTATATAAATGCTATATTATTTTTTTGTTAGCTTACTACTTCAAGAACATTAAAATTATTTTGTTTTTCTTTATGTGTTCCTACTTTAGCTTCATTGATGTTCAAATTTCTAGATCTATGATTATTCTTCCTTACTTCTTTGGCTTCAACTCTCTCACTCAGCTCTCAAACCTCTCACTCAAATCTAAACTTTTTCATATTATTCTTACTTAGATGTTACATAGTTCTTTTTTACTCAGTTGTTAGATTGTGCATTAAAAATTAAACTCCACTTCTTCATATATTTATAGGTTTTTTGTGTCATTAAGATCTATCACCTCATTTTGAGGTGAGTTCTATGTTGCTCTTAATGGTGTTTCTAATATCTAGAATAATGCAATAAAAAAAGATAACCAATGTTGATTTTTTCATATTCTTAATATGATCATCAATTCATTATTTCTCTCTTACACATTTTCCTTCATCACTCTAAATAATGGAAAAAGGGAAGCATGTGCCTCTTTCTAGGTTCATTAAGTAATTTCTTTAGTGTGACAAGTCTTGTCATTTGTGATATACTCATGTTTGATACCACAAATTCAATAGAGAGATTACTTATTTTCCATACAAAAGATTAAACTATATTAGAATAGATTAAATTGTAATAGAAGATAGATTAGATGGTTAGCCATAGTAGAGAATTGATTGGAATAGGAAAGTTTGGGATTAATTTTGGATGAGGATGCAAATTGGGATTATGAATTAGAAATGGATTAGGGATTAGAAGAATAGGACCTAAGGATGAGAATGAAGGATGAAATTGGAGTTGGATTAAGGAAGGGTTGGATTGGAGAGGTTTGGAGTGAATAGATGGATGAAGGATTAGTTTTCTAGGAGGTTATATTCAAAATATTTTAATGTGTGGGGAATATGGTTGAAAGGGTTTAGAAGATTTGGATGGATAGGAGATAATATAAGGAGGATAGATGGGTGCATATGATTTGGATGAAGAGACTGGAAGATGGGTTATATTAGGATGGAAGTTTTTCTTGTTTGACTAGGAGGTAGATATGAAATCACACAAACAAAAAAAGTGGCTTGAAGAATTGGGAAGATATGTATGCATTGGTTTAGCATAATAAGACACACCAAGAACTTTCACAAACCTATAATTATTCAAGTAGGAGAGTTAACTTAGTTTGGACCCACTAGTCAAAGGCTAATATCTCAAGATTAGTGTGTAAGGAACTTATCTTTCAAAATTCAATAGATAGGAATCTAGTGGCACACAAAATCACCTTTGAAAATCATTTATTTAGAGGTCCTAATACCTTTCCTGAAGAGCTTCTATCTCTATTTAGGGAGATACATGGTGAGTAAATTCAAGCATGATACTATACCTTGCACCACACTAATAAATGACTGAAAGGTCATAAACTAGGATGAACAAGGTCACTAGGGAGTCCTCTAAATACCTCAAGGGGTATGTGAGGCCAAAATCCATAGATGAAATAAACTAATGAAAAATTTCTAGGAGGAGAGGGTAACCCACTCTCCACCTTTACTTCTCCAAGGTATAAAGTTGGAGGCTTAGCCTAGATTAACAAGATTCAAATTCCAAGAGAGGTTTCTTTTGATTCACGGTCTCCCAATCTTTATTCTATGTTGGAACATGAGAGTTTCGGTTATCCCTAAGGTGATGAAATCCATAGGCAAGCCTCCTAAATGGAATGATCCAAGTTTTTTGGTCACCTAAGATTGTATGAAGCACAAGGGGAGAGCATACACATGTTGGGATACTTTGGATGACAATGGAAAGAAAAGAAAAGAGTAAGTGATGTTTTTGATCCTCAAGATCACACAACGCTACAAGAGGAGAGCATACACACCACTCAAAGAAAAAAAAAATATTAACTTTAAGAAATGAAATGTGCCTAGATTAGTGGAAAAAGAAAAGCCTTGGACAAGTGAATTTGTAGGAAATATATTAGTATTTTGAATATTCTTTTCCTTTGACAAGCAATTTTAAACTACACAACAAGGGGTTAGATGACAAATTTATCAAATAAAATGATTTTAAGCATTAAGATAACCATAAAAGTTTGAAACCATTTTGTGATGGGGGTTGGTACACTCACCTTTTTGGATAAGAAAAAAGATAGATCTTGGAGAACTTATGAAGGAAATTGAAACAAAAGAACAACTCATGAAACACAGGTGTTGCAAGACCAAACAAATGCACTCTTTGACAAAAAATAAGAATTGAAACATATGAAAATAAATTATATACCTATGTAAAGGCATGGATTTATCAAGAAGAAGTGCAAAAAGTTGAAACATAAGTTTCCTTTCTTGATAGCCTATCCTTTCTTATATTATTCCTTCTTGTCAAGACCTCAACCAGAAAGACTTTTTTTGGCCAATCTCTTGAGGGGACATCATATCTCCATCCCACATTTTTGGGGCAAGTTTATCAATCTTTTTCTTTGAAAAAATGCTTTAAAATGTATTGTCTCAAAGAGGGTTGAAATGTTTTTGATAAAGGAAAAAATGGGTTTTACAAGGACTCGAAACCACAAGGTTTACAACAAAATATAGGAAAGGACAAAAAATTCCATTGAATTAAACATGCTGCAAAGAAAGAAAAACCCAGAAAAAATAGCAGCCAGCCAAAAAAATCCAAAAAAGGCCACCAAAAATACCAGCAGTAATTACTCTAGAGTCTTCAAAATTTTCTCTGTCTTGGTCTCCAGATCCTGCATATCCTGGACACCCTTCTTAAAAGTTTGAATCATCTATGGAGTAGGGAATGCATTCCTTTTCATATTTTCCCTGGTTCTCTTTGAAATCCCTATGTCCTCTTCCTGGTTTTTGTCTTTAACTTCTTATAAATCAACAACCAACAACCTCTGTTGAGCTTTATCCAATTTTTCAGTCATTGCGTTGATAATGATAGAGTTGTGTCTTGCCATTCTTTAATTTTGTTCAGTGATTATCTTTATAACATTTTTTATTTTTTCAAAGTCAGCTTCTATCCTTCTGTCATTACCCGCATTGTCCTTGATCTCCTTACTAGCAGTGTTCTCTTTCCGCTCTTCATCCTTCTTGCACAACGCGGTAACCTTAGCTTCCACTTCTTCCAATTTACTTTAGAGGGCCCAATTTTTTATTTGAAGGTCATTAATCTCGTGAAAGACCCATTTTGACATTCTGAAGTGGTCCATGGCATTATTCCTAGCTATGCCCAAAAAATTAGCTAAAGGTTCCCTATCAAGATTGAGGCAATTTTTAGCAGAGTCAGAGGCTCTAGGGGTCCTTGTTCTATCATCTTTTTCCATCGACGGGACAAAAGAGGAAGAGTTATTGTTGGCACTGGGCTCCTTAGAATCAGGAGTGTCCTCAGAGTAAGGAACAAGGTTTTTAACAAGGGATTTCATTTCAACACTTTTAGCTTTGGGGGTTGAACTTCCAGGCACAAAAGTAGGGCTAACTTTAATAGGTTGGGGATTACAGACATGGGTTTTCTTACCAGTCCAGACAAGGGGAGGGTCCTGAACCAACCTTTCTAGGCTCAAATTAGGTTTATCCCCTAGACAATTGGGTTCAATGTCATCATCCTCAGAAGCCGAGGAGGCGGCCGGGTTAGAAAGGGCTAGCATTTTTTGGAAATGTTCAAAGATTAATTTGATCAGACTAGTATGTAATATATGATATCTTTTAGGGTTTTTATTATGGTCATCCATACTGTTTCTTAAAGAACAGAGTAAGTAGTAGGGAAGAGAAACCCTGACCTTATGGCCTAAATGATTAAGCAGGGAAAATTGGTAGCCATAGAACTTGGTGAACCGCCTATCCAAGGTGATATACTCCATAATGATGTGAAGAAGTTTTCTCCAAAGCGCTTTAATGGAGTCGGCATCGAAGTAGCTATTGAAAACTTTCACAAGTTTCAATTTTTCCTTGTCTTTCTTCAGAAATCTAACCACCGCTTCATCTGAGAATTTCCTGTCCTGAAAAAATTTATGACCTTCAGTAGGCATACCAGTCATTTCAATGATGATATTTTCATCAAGCTTAACTTTTCTGCCAAAAAGGGTTATTTCACCATTGTTCCAATTCTTTTCAAAAAACTCAATGGCTTCCTGATTAGACCCATGGAGTTTCTCCAGAAAAGGGAGCAAACCCCCACTTTTAACTTTATTCCACACTTTAGTATTTCTTGTGTGCATCTCGAAGCTGTCTGGCTCAACCCATTTTTTTTCTCCTCCCATATTAGCAAACACAGTAATGCAATTGTGAACAGAGATGAAATCTTGGTGCAAAATGGCTCTGTCAAGCCTAAACCCCACAAAGCATGCCAAACAATCTTGCAAGACAAGCTAATTATCTCGGCCACATGCAATCTTATGATAATGACGTACTTACCCCGTTTTATCATCATCATTGAAGTGACACACATCTTTCCCATGTGTAGTATCATAGTTCAATAAGGCTCAGACTTCAACATCAAGATCATTGATATTTAGCCACATGCGCTATCCTTTGCTTTTAACCCCTTCATTCACAAAAAAGTCCACCACAACATTGGCTTCTCTAAAGGCATGTGATATCTTTATATTATCAAACTTAGCTAAGGTCGAAATAGCTTCATCAATCCAAGTCCTTATGGTCCATGAGGGAGGGGACCTACCTAGGAGACAGTCAATAATATTTTTTGAGTCCCATTCAAGCCAAAGGTTTCTAAAATTTATACTATGAGCCAAATTTATTACATGAAAAGCTCTGACAACCTTAGCTAAATGATTGGTTTGTGATCCAAGGGGAGTGGCAATCACTCCTAGAAAGTTGCCAAAAGAATCCCTTATCACTCCACCACATCTCACTGCTCTAGGATTGCCTTTTTCTGCCCCATCAAAGTTGGCTTTGATCCAACCCTTAGGCGGGAAAGTCCAGCTGACACCCTCCCTGTCCTTCTTAGCAAGTTTAGGAGGACTAGAGATATCACAACTAATTTTCCATTCCTTAGAAATCCTTAGGTCATAGGAAGAACAAGTCACATTCTCTAGATTACAATCCTTCTGGGGGATTGCATTGAAGTTTTCTTTCATTAATCTAAATATTTTATCAAACACTATAGCCTCTGAAGATTCCTTATCCCTATAAATTATATTGTTTCGTTCTTTCCAAAGCCCCCAAGCAACACGAGGGAAGGAAAAATCCCACAGCTTCCGTATTGCAGGGTTGTGAGAAGGGGCTTTCCATTGGATGAAAAAATATTCAATTGATGAGGGGAACACCCAAGAGATATGCCAACAATAGAGAAGTTTTTCCCAAATAGAAGCAGCAAAAAAAATGAAGAAATAAATGACAAACTGACTTTGCTTCCATCTTGCAAAGATAACATCTATTGGGTATTTGAAAACCTCGCTTGCAGAGATTATTGATCGTGAGCACTTTGTTTTGAAGAAGGATCCAAAAGAAGATGTTAACTTTAGGTAACAGGTGTTTGATCCAAGCATTCAACCAGAAGGGGGGACCTAGGCAAAAGACAGCCTGGCAAACACCGATGAAACAGAGTAGTTACCCGATGGTTTATCTTTCCAAACAAGACAATCTTCCATCTGACCATGGCTAAGTCTGAAAGCAAGCAAGGAGGATTGAAAAGGAGCAAGAACCTGACTAACTTGACACAAATCCACCCACTTTCCATCCTTCCAATAATCTTTAACATACAAACCAAAAAGAGCTTTGCAAATCTCATCCCACCCACAAAAAACTTCAATTTTGGCAAGGGACTCCTTGAACAACCATCTATCGTCCCAGAATCTAGATTTATTTCCACTCCTGACTTGCCAACCCACTCCTAATTCCACCACCTTTCTACCAGCAATCAAGTTATTCCAACAGGTTGAACCTTTAGGGAGAAGATGGGTCTCGATCATGACCTTGAGAGATCTATTATTCTCCATATATTTTCTTATCAGAATTTCAATCCATTCCCCTAAGGATGAAAAAAGTCTCCAAATTTGTTTAGCAAGAAGAGTCTTGTTAATCATTCTGATTTTTCTAAGACCTAAACCCCCGGCCTTTTTTCGGTCTACACACCAAATCCCACTCTATTAGAGGCAACCTTTTTCTTTCTTCAACACCCAACCAAAGAAATATTTTTTGAATCTTTTCTATAACATCTGTAAACTTGGTAGGGATTTTAAAAAGGCTTAAAGCATAAATTGAAAGATTTTGAAGAGTAGCTTTGAGGAGTTGTAATTTATTGGCTTGACTTAGAAGAGCTCCTTTCCATCTAGCAAGCTTCTTGGTAAACCTCTCAACCAATGAAATCCAAAAGGATTCTGGGGGCTTAAAGCTTAAAGGTAAACCTAGATAGGTGGCAGGTAAAGACTCCACCCTGAAACCAAGGATTCTGGCAATTTTAGTCCGTCTGTGTACAAGAGTATTAAAGAAGAGAAGAGAAATTTTCTGTTTGTTAATCATCTGGCTTGACACCCTCCCATACGCATCCAACAAATTTTTCAAATTCTTTCCCTTTGAAACAATAGATCTACCTAAGAGCATGGTATCATCAATAAAGTTTTGTTGATGAGAATAGATCAAATTTCTAGAAGATGGTTTAAGACTAGTGAGGGATCTTTTATCTATCAGCCTTTTCAAATTTCATCCTAGACTTTCAGTCATAATAGTAAAATAGGAGAAATAGGATCTCCCTATCTTAGACCTCTGGAGCTTTGAAAGAAAATCAAGGGAGAACCATTAACCATGAAAGAAATTGAAGCAGTAGACACAAGATACTCCACCAATTGAAGAACCCTATTATTGAACCCAAATGCCTTTAAAATTTTAAACAAGAATTTCCAGTCCACTCTATCATAGGCTTTTGATATATCAAGCTTTAAGAGGAAGCCTTTAGTCTTAGACTCTACCAGGGAGTGGATATTCTCATGCACTGTGACTATTGAATCAAGGATATGTCTGCCAAGAACAAATCCATTCTGTTGAGGTGATATCTGAGTAGGAAAGAGTAATAGAAGTCTAGAAGTTAGTACCTTTGAAATGATTTTGTAGAGATAATTACAAAGGCTGATGGGTCTACAAGCATCAAAGTCCACCACTCCAGGTTTATTGGGAATAAGGACCAGAAAAGTGGCATTTAATTCTTTTAGGAGACTTTTGGACCCAAAGAATTCTTTAACAACATTTACCACATCCTCTCCAACAATCTCCCAAAACCATTGAAAGAAGAACATAGGAAACCCATCTGGACCTAGAGCTTTACTCCCTTCAAAGGAGAAGATAGCTTTCCTTACTTCCTCACAGACACCTAAAAATTGTTGGAAAAATGTGTCTCAAACTTGCAATTACATATGTAAGGTTTATTGTTGATAGGTAAGCATAGCGTGTGTGGGGGAGGGGGTGTATTCCCCCCGTGAGGGGTCTAAGGGGATCATATCTCTGGTGGGGGATTCAAGGGCCACACACCCCGACAAGGGCTCGGTGGTAGCACCCTCAAAAGCCAAATTTTATGTATTTTTTATTATTCTAAATCTCAATCGTTCATCATTAGGTCTCAGATCTAATGGTAGATATTTTGTTCCAAGGCTTGTCTTGCCCTAGAAGGAAACCCTATTTTTATGAGGGCATTGTATTACAACTAGGTATTGTGACATATTTAAAGAGTCTAATAGTGATCGTGTTGCCTTTGGATCTTTGGTTGGTGATACTAAGAAGCTTGCTCTATAAGTATATTGTAATAAATTTGTGATTTATGAATAATATATTGGATGGCTTTTGGAGTGTGGGGTTTTCCTCCCGAAAGGTTTTTCCCCACGTAAATCACTGTGTTGTGGTATGCATGATATTTATGTTTATTTTTATTTAAGTTTTTGTAATTGTTGTAAATATCTTTAAAGTTTTACATTATCCTCCTCTCAAGATTAGTGTAGGAAGTTGTTCTACTACCTTAGCTTCCTTACAAAATGACTAATGTATTTTCATATTGTCATATTCTTCTTATCATTTAATTAAATAATTTTTAATTATTTAATTAAACTAACATTTTCCTCTTTTCATCCATAATAATTAAATTTTTTAATTATTTAATTATCTTAATATTTTTATCATATCTATATTAATAAAATATTTTTTTAATTATTTAATTAATTCATCTATTATCATTTCCTTCTAACATTAATGAACATTTCAAATTCAAATTATGTTTTGATTATGTTAGAACTGGAAGGGCCAATACTGATTACAAGGCAGCCATAGAGGAAAAAAGACAAGTGACTCAACTCACAGAAAATGAGATCACCGAAAAAGTGAAGAAAAAATAACTAGCAATGAGCCAAGAAGAACCACAAACAAACTATGCTTTTGACTAAAGCATGAAACCAGAGAAAAAAGACTTATAAGAAAGAAATACAAACAACCAAACAAAGGAACACAACACAGAAAACACCACCCTATAGGAGTTGGGGGAAACTAATGAAAGCCTAAAGCTTAAACATTGAACAAAGGGCAACAACCCCCAAGAAAAATATCTAGAACTTCCACTCAAGAAACATGCCTTCTGAGATAGGAAGCCAAAATCCAAAAGCTTCCAAAATAATAGTCATACCCAGGGTAGGACCAAGCACCCAATACCATCTAATCTCCAACACATTGGGAGAGAAGAACTTCTTAGCAAGGGGCAACAAACCCCTACTACACTTTCTAGGAATCATGAAGAAGAACTAACAATAGAGCAGAGAAAAAACCCCACTACAACACCACCAAGTACTTCTAACCAAACTACTCCCCACCTCAATAGGAGAGAGCCCCACCTCAACAGGGGAAGCCAAGAAGGAGGCCAACTAGGGAAGATCACTACTTTCAATCAAATCCTCCAACACCACCTCAATAGGAAGTGAGTCCACCTCAAAAGAAGTCACCAAAGGATGGAACATGATGAAAGTAGGAATAATAGAATGAACCACAACAAAACCCTTTTTTAGAGTAATCATGCATTAGCTAACAATTAATTAATATTTAATTGACTATTAGTCTAATTTATTCTCATACACTTAAGCTAAACTTAGGATTGCTTTATTAGTTGAGCTAATATTAGATCATTATGTCTCATCTCATGTGATGTTGACACTTGTCATGATTTGATCCCTTTCTCATTTAGGGCTTTGATCTTATAAGCATTCAACCCTCACTGTAGTTATCTAATGGAGAATATCTGGAGCTTTCATATCTTCTTAAAAGTCTCTTGTGTCTATAGCTTTTTCTTGTTGAAGAATATTTCACATATTTGTTTGTAGATCTCTTGTGTGGAACGTGTATTTGTTTGTTGTTTGATCCTATGGCTTGTGGTTTTGTGCTTGTTTCACACTTCTAGCATGGTATCAGAGCATGGATTCAACAAACTCCTTCTTAATTTATGAGGTTTTCTTCTTCAACAAGGGTTGCAGGCTTCAAATCTAAATGCTCTTTGCTTTTTTTGCAAATTTTGGAAGTGGGAATTTTTTGAAGCATTTTTTGTGTGAAATGACCTCGCCATTGGATCCAGAGCTATCGAGAAAGTCAAATTTAGCTTTTTTTCGCTTGATTTTGATTCTTGATGCCAAATCTACAAGTTTTTGAAGCGGTTGCTCTTTTTCCATATCTGGAGCTTGTAGCTATATTTTTGGTGCATTTTGGTGCAAAATGGACATCACCATCATGCTCAGAATGCCCAAAAACCTTAAGATCACCTATCAAATCGTTGAAATCTAATTAGTTGACTTCTGAGGAAAAAAAAATTTACCTGTACAGCCCGATACAACCATCTGCACATGGATCAAGAATTATTTTTTTACAGCCTAGTAATTTTTTATTTTTTTTTGTCAGAAAATTAAAAAGATATAGTAAATTTTTTTTTGTTTAAAAAAAAAAATCAATCAAAAAGTTGTGGCACACTTTTTTTGTTAAGGGTACATGGTACCCTACCATGTTGGTGGTTGTACAGACCTGCCAATGGCGGTTGTACAAGTCCACCAACAACGACCTTTTTCCTACCGCCCAACGACCTCTTCATTACTGGCAGAAAACACAAAAGATTCTAGCTGACTTCAAATGCCCACCAACAGTCCATTCCAGGTCAGCCTATTTCTTTTCTCAGTGGCTTGGTTTTTTGAGTGATCAAAAAATGGTCGATGTCATCAAATTTCTTGGCAAGTACAACAGCAGTGCATGCAAGGAATATTCTAGGGTCAAAAAGAATATTTCGTTGCCGAATTTTGCTACAAGGGATCAATTTTTTTCTCGGCTGGAGGGAATATTCTGTGAAATATTTTTTGATGTCAGCATGATGTCATCCATACAACATAGGGCTTGGCCCTCTTTTGACCCCCTTTTGTGCCCTAAAAGGGGTGTTTTTTTCTTTTGGTCGTATCTAGGGCATATGATATCATTTTTTGGCAAACAAGATATCATTGAAAATCTGATTTTTTCAACTTTCTAGTGGTGTGGGTCTCATCACTTTATTTTTTGCTGGTACATTATACATTCTGTTGAAGTCAGAGGAGTTGTTTTTAGTCCCGAGCTCATAACTTTTGACCAGTTTCTTCATTTTTCATGATTCTAGTGGCATTGGAACTATCTTTAGAGCTCTTCAGTTCCATCCATGCAATTTTTCTAGATTGTTCTCTAGGTACATTTTATTTATTTGTTTGTTTTTTTTCACTTTGTTGAATTACTTGGACGTTTTAGCTACTAGAAAAATTTTATTTGCATGGGATGACTTTTTTTTGGTTGTTCTATATGTATTTCCAATATTCTATCCTATTTGGGAATTGCAGACATCTTTTTCATACATGTTCTCTTTTGTAAATGCACTGCAATAAAGTGCCTTTGTATTGCACCTATATTATGGGATCTTACACATCACTTTGTGCCTTATTGTACTCACCCTATGATTTAAAGTGCTATGGGGGTTGATTTTTGTCTTTGTTTTTCCTTCATACCTTTCTCATGCATGTGTGCCTTAGTTTGCGCACCCTTTATATCTGGTTGTACTTTCATGTCTGTACATTCAAATGTTCTTGGTTCTTTATCATCCACTACTTTCATGGATTTAGTTTCAATGTACCTGTCATACCTCTCCCTTGTTAGCATTATGGGGGGGTTTCTATTATTGGTGCTAATGCTTCCTTGGTTTCATATTGGAGCGAGCTATGCATACAATACATTTGTTCCTATGTACTAGGTAGATGCAGTGGCTAGTTACCCATGCATTTCAGTGAGATGGAGCACTTACCATATGGACACTCTTGCATTCCTATTTCTAGAGGTGACCTTCCATTTTTCACTTGATCAGTTCTTTAGACTATTTGCTACTTGTGCCATCTATATCTTTGAGTTTTTGATGTTTTCCTTGGTTTACCATCATATTTGAATAGTGTCGTTGGGGGCACTCATACATATTCTTGTCTTCTTGGTCTCGATCATCATATGTTTCAATGGAGGTTCTTCTTTCAATATTTTAATAGTCATTCTACGATAGTGTTTGCAACTTCATCATGCTTTTGTGGTGTTCTACATGTTCTTTTTCAGGACTATTTTTAGTTGGATGCTTCTCAGTCCTTCACACCTTGATTTAGAGTCCTTTTAGTCCTTCCGTCACCTTTGATCTCTTCTTGGAGTAGAGTTTTTCCCATTAGGTTTTCTCTATTTCTTTGTATTATTGAGATCTTCTGTTTGCACATGAGTACCTCATTTGGCCTTGTTTGTTGGGACCCATCTTGCATTCTTTTTAGGGTTTTTAGCTACTCCCTAAGTTCATCTTAAGGGGGGTTGTTAGAGTAATCATGCATTAGCTAATAATTAATTAATCTTGAATTGATTATTAGTCTAATTTATTCTCATACACTTAACCTAAATTAGGATTGTTTTATTAGTTGAGATAATATTAGATCATTATGTCTCATCCCATGTGATTTTGGCACTTGTCATGATCTAATCCCTTTCTCATTTAGGGCTTTTCTCTTATAAGCATTCAACCCTCATTGTAATTATCTCACGGAGAATATCTAGAGCTTTAATATTTTCTTGAAAGTCTCTTGCATTTGTAGCTTTTTCTTGTTGAAGAATATTGCATATTTTGTTTATAGATCTCTTGAGTAGAAGGTGTATTTCTTTGTTGTTTGATCCTGTGGCTCATGGTTTTGTGCTTGTTTCACAATTCTAACACCCTTTAAACTAAAACCCTCTTGAGCAGTCTGAAAGAATACTCTCAAAGGAGTGAACATGACAGCTCCCACCAAAAACTTTAGTAGCAGCAGACCAGAAGAAAGGAACCCCAAGCACATACTAGTTTGCTTCACCCTAGCAACAAACCCCGACCTCCCTAGAGTAAAGAACTCACCCTGAAACCATCTAAAAAACTTGAGAAAACTGAAGGATAAATAAAAATAGCCCAACAAACCTTCTTGTAGATGCATAACAACCGCCAAAAAATGGACAAATTGCTCCAAACTTTGAATCCCAAAAGAAATGGGGGGAACCCCAAAGCTAGCAACAAGGGAAGCCCACAAAAGACCATTCTCAAAGGAACAAAGGACCAAGCTAGTGACCCAACCAAACACGGCCACCAAAATGACCAGCAACAACTTGTCCAAGTGCACACATAGGCAATCATAATGGACATAAGGAAGAGAGACAAACATGACCCAAACTACAACACTCACCATCCAAGGAACAAGAAGAAGAATCCTAGAAGTAATAATGACCCCAAACAAGGGGTCGCAAGCCTCCAAAAGACATCAGCAAGGATTCCCATGTAAAACAAATAAAAAGCCCCCAACATAGGGTAAGGAGAGTCCATCCTAAAAGTAAAATGATAGTAGGTAGATTACCAAGAAATCTTCATAAGATCTTTGAATAAGGAAGCCCTGACTGCACCACCATCACCTAAAGGAAGGTTGTAGGAAAGAAGCTTACCCATGAACCATGCACCTCTATGAAAATATGCAAACAAAGCACCATAGAAAGGGGAAAGAGAATATACAGGTTAGGGGCTAGAACACATGCCAACAAAGACACAAAGGCACCCAAGAACCATAGTAGCAGAGAGATCGAGCAATAGGGAGCATTGACAAGAAAGAAGAAGAAATTTTGGCAAACAACAAAGGGAACCACAACCTCAACAACAATGTTTGCCTCAGAAAAGTAGAGGGGTAGCCAAAGGAATAGCACACCTTGCATAGAGGAATAAATCCAAAGCAGCACCCCATCCCCACCATCCTTGTCATCTGCCTCAGATCCCTCACCTTCATCTACACCATGAAATTTCAAAAACCTAGATCCCTAAAGTCTTCCCGCCCATAGCCTGCATTGCAACACCAAATTAAAATTATATTTGGACCTCTATAATTAAATAATTTTCAAAAAATATTTAAATTAGATAACACTCCTCTTTTAAATAAATAAATTATTTTTAATTTATTTAAATTAAATATTTTCTTCTAAAATAAATAATTAATATTTATTTATTTCTCCAAGCTATCATTGGAATTAAATAAATTTTATTTATTTAATTCCCTCCTTCAAATTAAAAATTTGGGTCTTACCCTATCTTGAATTTTCTTATCCATTGATCTTGCAAATCAATCTTTAGCATCAATCAAATGTTAAGTGAAGTATATAAATAAGAAGCCTTCATTTCATTCAAAACCTCTAGCATTCTTATGATTGAAGTTACTATAGCACTTTTATCATTCAAGTGTTCAAGCATTATCATGCATTCAAGAATTATCAAGCAAATTTATTAAGCATTAATATTCAAGCATTATCAACCATTTATCATTGTCACTTATCAAGTGTAGGTATCATTTATCTTTGAGAATTTATCATTACCATTGCATCATATCATTAGGCATATGGCAAGTTCATTGCCAACAATTCGTTGATTGAAAATTCATTGCCAACAATTCGTCATGGCAAAAAATTCACCAAAGGAAAATTCATTGCCAAGTAAAATTCACCACTAGCAATTCACCATAGCGAAAAAATTAACCGCATTAATTATTTTAATAAATTATTTTTTTTCAAAATATATATTAAAAATTATTAATGCAATTAATTTTCACCATGGTGAATTGTTGGCGGTGAATTTTACTTGGCGTTGAATTTTACTTCGTGAATTTTTTGCCACAGTGAATTGCTAGCAGTGAATTGCTGGTGGTGAATTGTTGGTCGTGAATTTTCCTAGAGCCTATCATTATTGTTCTTTCACAGTTTGTTTCTTTGAAGAGCATCAACAAAATGAAGATCTTAGCTATGATGACTTTTCTTGTTATCTAAATTCTATGTTTTGAGCCAAGATCTTGAACTTCATTGTGTGATTGTGAGAGTGTGAGTTTGCATTGTTGATATTTGTGATTCATTTTAAAGAAGAAAAAAGTGTTATTCTATTGTAAATGCTTATAGTAAAGACCTATACCCTACACATCCATCTATCTTTCCTTGAATTAATTGAAGGGGGTGTGTTGAAAATTATTACACGTATATTTACATTGCATGTTTCTTGCAATAATTGTGTTATTAAATACAAGACTAATCAAGTGAAAGATGTACCTTCTTTTTCATTCAAAAACTTACAATTTAATATTTACAGTAGCTCATATGCATTTTAAAAATTCAAACATGAAATTTTATAACATTCCTGATAAAATAGTTTAATTATTTAAATTCATCCCTACTTTATATATTGCAACAAAATAAAAAAATGTCTCATTGACCACTCTTGTCTACAACATCAATTTGAACCAGCTAACTATACTTTAAAAAAGAGTAAAAAATATTTAGTTGACTCGCATCAACCTTTTGATTGCAGTATATTTATAAGCCATCACACTTGATTGAGATTGTCATATGTAAAGCGACCCAAACTAATATTCAAATGAATGCATTTATAATTATAAAGGGGTTAGTTTAACATATAACTAAAATATATTTTATTCCTATCAACTTATAATATTTGAATATTCTAAAATCTTATTAGAAATAAACATGTAATGAGTTTTTAAAAAATCCCTCTTAACTTCATCATTATTTATGGTAGTTAAGGCTTTGCAATTATGATTAAAATTGAACAGTAGGTACTTGTTTTACATTCTTTTTCTAATTTTTATTTTATGCTTCACAAATCTAAACAAAAACATGTGGAAAAATATAAGGTAGGTCAGGGATCAAGGTAGGTTAGACATATTTTAGACAATTTGTAGTGTAGCTGCTTGAAAGGATATTAGTCTAATTATTATAATTCTAAGAACTTGTATTGAGTCATATTGATGTTTATAAGAACAAAATATTTGTATATGTGTGTACATATACATATGTGTACACACATGCATCATATAATGTCAATTTGAAAATCATAACAAAATTAAAAAATTAAAAAAAATAAAAATAAAAAATTGTTGTTTTCTTATAATCTATTGTTTTTATATTTTATATTTTATTTTTAAAATAAACCGATTTAACTTTTCTTTAAAAAAAATATAGTCAAGTAGTAGAAAAAGATTCAAAATAAAATAAAACTCAATTCTAGAACAAATAAAAGTGGTCATAACTATTAATAATTTAAAGAAGACGTTGGTATCCTGTCATTTCAAACTGATTTTGTTATGTGTCATCTATATCCTACAATTTAGTTTAAGACTTAAAAATGTCGATGTTAACAATTTAAAGAAAACTAGTATTATAAAAATATAATATCTACAGACTGCAAATCAATATTGGAATAGTATATAAACCCATCTCAATTGCCGTAGTTTTTTTTAACAATTCTACAGAGACTTATGTTTGTAAGAAAATTTTAAAAATTGAGTCCTCAATCAACGCAGATTTATGTGCATTAAAATAATCTAGTCACCCAATTATTCGTAAACTGAGTTTTCTAGTCACGTGTTTTGTTTTTCATCGACGGCACCTAAAGCTATATTCATGTCACTGATGACGTGGATCAAGCATATGTCACTTGATGACGTGTGACCTACGTGACCCTCGTGTTCAATGCCTTTCTATGTAATCAGTCAATATTCATCTAGTTTTATTTCTATATTTATATAAGTAATCAACGATTATTTAAGGATCAAATTGTAAAGTAAGTTCTGCAGTCACTGCACAATCTATTTAGGTGTTATTTATGGAGGTGATGGTCCCATGAATTCTTAATTTTTCTGCTTATTTTTTAGCTGTCAACTTAAATTTGTATTAACAGTATTAATAATAATTTGTACAAAAAAAAATTAGAAAAATAAAAATGAAAGCAAATCTTAAAAAAGAGGGAAAGAAATTTGTGGAGCCACGTGGATTTTTAACATTATTGCTTATTTTCATCCCCCCTTTTTTCCCACAGCTTATTTTCAATTTCTAAGCTGTAGCTGCTCCATTAAAATAGGAAAAAAATCCAAATTATCGTTTCCCAACAATAAAACGTATGCATAGGAACACTCCCGCTGCATAAATTTAAGTAGAAAATGGAGTGAACCAACTGCATGGGAACATGAGGTAAAAGATACATACATTTGGAAACTAAGATTGATATTATGAAGGTTCAATTTTTCTTGGCTTTTTTTTGGTTATACATTTTATTGGAAGGCGATCTTATTTGTTAGAAGTCACTTTCATCATATTGAAGTTGTAGACATCTAAAATTGATCATTACGTTTGATCAATTTATCATAGTTTGTCTTATTTTTGATCTCTATATTAACTAGCACTTGTTATATCCAAAGGAGGTTCAAGGATTATGCGGATAGAAAACTATACGTATGTTAATATGTTGGAGAATGTGTGTTTGTGCATGGATGAATTTAAAATTCTAGTTGCATGTGGCTAGGTTAAATAATTAATAATAAGCTTAGTCAAATCTAAATAATTGAATGAAATAAACTTAGTCAAATCTAAAGAATTGAATGAAATAAACTTATTCAAATCTAAATAATTGAATGAAATAAACTTAGTCAAATCTAATTTTTTTCCTTAAAGAAATTAAATATTATTTGATTATGAAATAATTTTTTACATATTTAAAATACAAAGCAATGCAAATGAAAAAGAAAGTTTCCATCAAATTGAAAAAAAATAGTGTAAATGGAAATAGAATGTTCCCATCCAATTGTCAAATCAATATTTATCTGGCTTTTATGTGATAAGTGAGATTTTGGAGATTTTTACTTGATATTTTGGAAGCCTTACCATTAAATGGTAGCTGGTTTACCACTAGATTATCTATCTTAATATATTAATCTATATATTAAACATTGAGAGGTATCATTTTCGAGGCATATTTTTTCATTAATATATTATTTTGTTTTTTTTAAATTTAATGAAAAAATACGCCTCGAAAATGATACCTCTCGGTGTATAATATATAGATTAATATATTAAGATAGATAAGCTAGTCTACAACGGCAACAAATATTATTATATTAATATATTATAATTATATTAATATTATATTAATAATTTAATTTCATATTATTAAAATTGTAATCATTAATATTATTAAAATATTAATATCATTATTATTGTTTAGGGGCGTGGGGCCTAGCTCGATTGGCTAAAGCATCATGTTGCAGGCAAGAGGTCATGAGGTCTAGTCTCCCCCCAAACCCATGGTACTAGAGGGTGTGTCATTCCAACGCCATCAGTCACGTGAAAAAAGTTAGACAGATACCCGACCGATTCTTGTAGTCTAAAATAAACATGAAAAAAGTGCATTGCAAGTTACTGCAGGTTATAGGGGGATGGATACCCAATCCTTGACGGATACCCAATCCCTGTAGTCTAAAAAAAAAACATGAAAAAAGTTTACCAGGTGCACTGTAGGTACTGCAGGTTATAGGGGGACGGATACCCAATCCCTGTAGTCTAAAAAAAAAACATGAAAAAAGTTTACTAGGTGCACTATAGGTTATTGCAGGTTATACCCGATCCCTGCAGTCTAAAAAAAAAACATGAAAAAATGGATACGATGTTCTGCAAGTTATAGGGGGATGGATACCCGATCCCTCCGAGTCTAAAAAAAAAAAAAAACATGAAAAAAGTTTACCAGGTGCACTGTAGGTTATTGCAGGTTATACCCAATCCATGCAGTCTAACTACAGTTAACATAATATGTACATTAAGTATAATGTACCAATATTATATACTAAATATTATTATATTATATAATAGGGTTAGAGTTAGTGTTAAGGTTAGTGTTAGGGTTAGGATTATTTTGGGTTTAGGGTTCAATTATGCTTATTTTGGTTAAGGTTACAATTAGGGTTTAATTAAAGTAAGGGTTAGGATTCAATTAGGGTTAGGGTTCATTTAGGGTAAAAATTGGGCTTAGGATCAAGGTTAGGGTTAGTTTTAGGTTTAGCATTAGGGCTAGGGTTAGGGTTCAATTAGGCTTATTAATAATATCTTAAGGGTTAATAATATGTTAGGGCTTAATAATATGTTAGGGTTAGTGTTTAAGTTCAAGTGTTAGGGTTAATGTTTTAAGGTTAGTGTTAGAGTTAGCATTAAAGTTAGGACCTTATGATTCAATTAGGATTATTTTGGTTATGTTATGATTAGCACATAATTATATTAAGGATTAGGATTCAATTAGAGTTAAGGTTAAGGTTTAATTATGTTATAATTAGTGTTAGGTTTAAGGTTATGGTTTTTGGTTAGGGTTAGGGAACTTGTAGTTTATGGTTAGGGTTATGATTATGGTTTATGGTTTTATGATATATTTATGGTTATAGTTAGTGCTATAGTTATGGTTAGGTTTAGGGTTCATATTATGATTTAGGAATTATTGTTAGGGTTAGGGTTAGGGATATGTTTAGGGTTAGGATTACAATTAGGGTTCAATTAGGGTTAGGTTTAGAGTTCATTTAGGATAAACTTTATGTTTAAGATTAGGGTTAGGGTTCATTTAGGGTAAAAATTGGGTTTAGGATCAAGGTTAGGGTTAGGTTTGGGGTTAGTATTAGGTTTAGCATTAGGGATAGGGTTAGGGTTGAATTAGGCTTATTAATAATATCTTAAGGATTAATAATATGTTAGCGTTAGTGTTAAGGTTAGTTTTAGGGTTAGCATTAAAGTTAGGATTAGGATTTAATTAAGATTATTTTGGTTATGGTTATGGTTAGGGTTTAATTAGATTAAGGGTTAGAGTTCAATTAGGGTTAAGGTTAAGGTTCAATTATGTTTCAATTAAGGTTCTAGGTTTAAGGTTATGATTTTTAGTTAGGGTTAGGGTTATGGTTTATGATTAGGGTTAGGGAAAAGTTAGTGTTATGATTATTGTTTATGATTTTAAGATATGTTTACAGTTATTGTTAAGTTTAAGGATAAGTTTAGGGTTGGGATTATGATTTAAAAAGTATTGTTAGGGTTAGGGTTAAGGTTAGGGTTAGAAATAGGTTAAATTTATGATATTATGGTTAGGTTAAATTTATGATTTTTTAAGGTTTACTATTTAGTAAGAATTAGGAATAAGTTTATGGTTATGGTTAAGGTTAAGGTTAGGTATGTGTTATGCTTAAGATTTTAGAGTTGGGGTTAGGGTTGAAACAATCTGAGTTATTATTGTCATTTACCACTCAAGCCTTTCATTAATAAATGAATTAAACTCAGCTTTTAGTGGCTTACTCCATGCTTAGAAAGATAAAACTAAAAATACAAAAATAAAATTAAATAAATGGTTAGATTTGGGGATAAGTTTAGGGTAAGGGTAAGGGTTTGGGTTAGTGTTAGGGTTAGAATTAGGTTAAATTTATGATATTAAGGTTAGATTAAATTTATGATATTTATGGTTAATTTTAGGTTAGGGTTATGATTATGGTTTATTCTTAGGACTAAGGTGTTATAGTTAGGGTTAAGGTTAGGGTGTGATTTAAGGTTAGGGTTAGGATTTAAGGTTTAGAGTTTAAGGTTTATGGTTTAGGGATAGCAATAGGTTTTATTTTATGGTTGGGGTTACAATTAGGTTTAGGTTTAGGGTTGTGGTTTATTGTTAGGGTTAGGGTTAGGGTTAAGGTTAATGCAATGGTTAGAATATGAGTTAGGATTAGGGTTAGGGTTCATTTAGGGTAGAAATTTGGTTTAGGATGAAGGTCAGGGTTTGCCTTATGGTTCGTGGTTATGGTTAGAGAAAGGTTAGGGTTATGATTATGGTTTTTGGCTTAAGGACATGTTTACAACTTTACAGTTAATGTTAGGTTTAGGGATAGGTTTACTTTCACTCTAATAACTCTATCCCTAACCCTAACCCTAACCCCATCCTTAATTGAAGTCTAATGGTAACTCTGAACTTTAAAGTTTAATTAGGATTCAAATAGGGTTAGAGTTAGTGTTAAGGTTAGTCTTAGGGTTAGGGTTATGATTGGGTTTAGGGTTCAATTAGGCTTATTTTGGTTAAGGTTAGGATTAGGGTTTAATTAGAGTAAGGGTTAGGATTCAATTGGGGTTAGGGTTAGGGTTCATTTAGGGTAAAATTTGGGTTTAGGATAAAGGTTAAGTTAGTGTTAGGTTTAGCATTAGGGATAGGGTTAGGGTTCAATTAGGCTTATTAATAATATCTTAAGGGTTAATAATATGTTAGGGCTTAATAATATGTTAGGGTTAGTGTTTATGTTAGTGTTAGGGTTAATTTTAAGGTTAGTGTTAGAGCTAGCATTAAAGTTAGGGTTACAATTCAATTAGGATTATTTTGGTTATATTATGATTAGCATGTAATTAAATTAAGGGTTAGGGTTCAATTAGAGTTAAAGTTAAGGTTCAATTAAATGTTACAGTCAATGCTACATTTAAGGTTACGATTTTTGGTTAAGGTTAGGGAACTTATGGTTTATGGTTAGGGTTAGGAAAAAGGTTAGGGTTATGATTATGGTTTATGGTTTTAGGATATGTTTATAGTTATAGTTAGTGCTACAGTTATGGTTAGATTTAGGGTTAAGATTACAATTAGGGTTTAATTAAGGTTAGGCTTGGAGTTCATTTAGGATAAGCATTAGGTTTAAGATTAGGGTTAGGATTCATTTAGGGAAAAAATTGGGTTTAGGATCAAGGTTAGGGGTAGGTTTGGGGTTAGTATTAGGTTTAGTATTAGGGTTAGGGTAAGGGTTGAATTAGACTTATTAATAATATCTTAAGGGTTAATAATATGCTAGGGCTTAATAATATGTTAGAGTTATTGTTAAGGTTAGCATTAAAGTTAGGATTAAGATTTAATTAAGATTATTCTGGTTATGGTTATGGTTAGAGTTTAATTACATTAAGGGTTAGAGTTCAATTAGGGTTAAGGTTAAGGTTCAATTCCGTTTCAATCAAGGTTAGGTTTAAGGTTATGATTTTTAGTTAGGGTTATGGCTAATGGTTTATGATTAGGGTTAGGGAAAATTTAGGGTTAAATGATTATGGTAACTTATGGTTTTAGGATATGTTTACCATTATAGCTAGTTTTACAATTGTGGTTAGGTTTAGGGATAAGTTTATGGTTAGGATTATGATTTAAGAATTATTGTCAAGGTTTGGATTAGGGATATGTTTAGAGTTAGGGTTAGGGTTAGAAATAGGTTAAATTTATGATATTATGGTTAGGTTAAATTAATGATTTTTAAAGGTTTACTATTTAGTAAGAATTAGGAATAAGTTTATGGTTATGGTTAAGGTTAGGTATGAGTTATGCTTATGATCTTAGAATTGATAATAGGGTTAGGGTTGAAGCAAGCTGACTTATTATTGTCACGTACCGCTCAAGCCTTTCATTAATAAATGAGTTAAAAAATAACCACCCATTTAATTAAAAAAATAATTGTACCAAACTTATTAATGACATTCACCTTGAAGATTTTTAGTTACACTTAAAAATAAATTAAAAAAGAATATGAAAAATGATAATAAATACAAAAATAATAATTATGTATTCTAAATCAATGATGAATTTGATTGCAAAAATTGTTATACATAAATTGTTATTTTCCTTATCCATTTCATTATTTATATAGAAAGTTACTTCTAATAGGGGCAGTTCTCAAATACAACTAGTTATATAAACCATACAATCTGGTACTCTAGCTAAAGAATTTGGAAACTTTATTTGTGCACCTAGAATTTGGAAGCTTTCCATCTGCAAATGAAGAATATGAAAATTTTTCTTTCATAGAGAAAAAAAAATTGGTAAATTTCTTTGTGCATATTCTATTGGAATTTTGAATCTTTATTTGTGCAGATAAAGAATATGGTAACTTTCCTTTCATAGCTAAAGAATTTGGAAACATTCTTTATGCATCTCCTACCAGAGTTTGGATAATTTCTTTGTGCAATAAAGAATATGGTAACTTTCCTTTTGTAACTAAAAAAATTGGAAAGTTCCTTGTGCATCTCATACTGGAATTTGGAAACTATTTTTTTTATTCTCTTATAATATTATATTTATTTTATTAAAAAAAATATATTTTAATATTTGTTTTATATTAAATTTTATAAATAATTATTTTGTTTTATTAAAAACATTAATTAAATAAATCTAAATCATAAACATCAAATGATATTTTCTTTTTCAAAAAAATTGAATATTTTTTTAAAATTTTAAGTATCTCAAAATAGAAAAAATATCTAGGATAGTTATTTTATACATGATTTTCTAATATTCATTATCTGAACAAATTAAAAATTAAAAAATTTACATTTTGTCTCATATTTGTATTAAATGCTTAAATTTTAATCTAATTTTGCTATCCACAAATAAACATATTATCTATTGTTCTATTAAATTACTAATTTAAATCTATTTTTGCATTATGATTATCATATTAAGTTTAAAAAATGATATATGTTATTTATTTTAAGATTAATATTATTATATTATATTATATATAAATAGCTAATTCTTTTATTATATTATATATTATATTAATTTTTTTTTTAAATAATAAAAACCTTTAAATCTATTTTCGCTGACCATAAATAAATGTATTAGCTGTTGTTAAATAAAACCATATAAATAACTATGCATTATGAATAAATTTTAATAACAAAAATTAAATCCTGCATTTATTCACCATTACTTCACATCAATTCTAACTGGCAGGTTTCTCTCTACATTTTATTTTGCAAGTTTATTACAAGGTTATTAGGAATTACAAAATTTATTTTCTTCTCATAAAAAATTTCTCTTTTCACATTTGGGGGAGGGTTGAAGAGGTGGAGGGTATGATGCATACTTAGCCTGGGGTCGAATTAACAATTACCAAGCCTAGCAGTCTCTCAACTTGCCCATAAATTACAATTTTGAATGAAAACACATACATCAAATTTTCCTTTGAATTCAAACTCTGAAATGGAATACACAATAGAAAACTTGTATCGATTTATAAACTCAACTTTCAATGGCTTACTCCATGTTTAGAAAGATAAAACTGAAAATAAAAAAATTAAATTAAATTAATGGTTTTTCAGCATCCAAATTGAATCAAAATCCTTCTTGTACTTCATTTTTCTCTGCTTTCAAATCCTTGGAAATCTCTATGCAAATTGCACACTCATGGTCTGCTTCCTTTTCTTCTTTTTCCACCCTTTTCCAATCTCTGAAAAGTTGCACACAAAACCTACACCATAATTTCGCTTATTTTTCCTATTTATTTATACTTATATTATTTGGCCTCTTGCCTACAATTTGATGTCAGTTTTTGTTGTTCTTTTTCTTGCCTGAAATATTCTTCCCTAGAAATGTTTTGATTTAAAAAAAATAAAAATAAAAACAATTGTTTGGGTTAGACTTTAAATAGTCACTACAGTCAATCAAGTTTAATAATTGATTAAAATAATAGCATCTAACTATGCAAAAGTAAATAATTTCAAGTGTGGAATGGAATAACAAGATGGAGGATTTCTTTAAAAACAACTATAATCCAATGTAAATAAAAAAAATGAAATACAAGATTAATGACATTGATGACTAGAGGAGAATTATTATGAAATGAATCAACAACATATACTACACAAAATGGGAAACAAAAAATAAAAATTGAGGCATGTGAATCTCTAACCCATGAAGACATCATCTACAAAGAATATTATGAATTGTTTATGGAGCAAAAGAAACTATAAATGATAGTGAAATAATTATAGAGCTTTACATTTTTTTGGTTTAAACCTGTAAATTTCCAATTGTCGTCCCCTTATCCCCTTCCATTGCATGCACTAATATTCTTACTTGCGTAGAAAACAACAACAATAATTTAAATTATTTTTTTTAAATTCTTTAATTTCAAAACTAAGAGATCAAAACTATTTCTCTTTGCTACCATTTTAGTTGTTGTGCTACTGCTTCATATTTTCTGCAAGAAGAAAAGGTAGATGCATCAAAACTATTTCACTTTGCTACCATTTTAGCTGTTGTGCTGCTGCTGCTTTGAAAAGGTAGATGCATAAATTAAGAATAGTTGGGTAGAAAATAAATAGAATAAATTAAAACAAAACTTTAAAAAAAAAAAAAAAACTGGAGCACAATTTGATTTTAAAGGTGGGAAAATGTGGGTATAAATAAGAATTGATGAGTTTGTACCATCTTTTTTCTTTTTTTTTTTAGTTTTTTTTATAGAAAGTTGCTTCTAAGAGACAATTTTGAGAGGAAACTTTCTACATTATTGCTTTTAACTTAGTGATCTAGCATTGCATTTAACAAATATGGAAACTTGCCTCAAATTTAAATAAAAAAATTCTAATTCAAACTATTTGAAATTTACAATTGTTTAAAATATTTTCTAATTTGAACTTGTCTTTAATAATATATAAATTTGATTTAAAATTAAATAAAACATTTCTAATTCAAACTGTTTGTAATTTACATTTATTTAAAATATTTCCTAATTTGATTTGTTTTTCTTTCACGGATTGTGCTAGGGTGCTATAGGTCGTCCTACCATTGTAGTACCATTGTAGTGTTACGCCTCTCGACGTAATTAAACAATAGTTGGATTCGTGTATTAAAGCTCGATTAAATAATATTTCTATTATTCTATTATTTAATTAATATTCACTATCTCCATATTCATCTAAAATAATTCCCTCTATTTTCCCTAAAGTCCAACCTAAGGTAAATAATTATTCCTAATTATTTACCCATCTTTATCCCCTTTCTTCTAAAATTTAAATAAATATTTTTTATTTATTTAATTCCTCTCACATGTCCCATCGTCCACCATTTTCATTAACACTTAATCTTCACCTAATTCACCTCCCTAATCATGTGCACCTTTAATCCTTGATTAAGGCCAAATATCTCTTCACCCACTTTGTCCCGTCAACATTAATTTTTTCCCTTTTGTCATTGGGCACATGGGTCTTGCTTCCAAAAGTACCCAACATCACTCCTCCTTAGGAGTGTGACCTGACAAATTTTGTCTTTATGGAAAGATCTCTTCTTACACTAGAAAGTACCATCTCCCCTCTCAACTCCTCTCATGGTGCCACTTAGCACCATCTCATGAGTTGAGATATCACCTATCATCTTAGCCATTGATCTCTTGATTCAAAATCATTTCTCTTCATCCATTTTCCTCAAAACATATATATTACAACACTTAATCCATTTTTCATTATCATCTCACTCTTTTCAAATGAATGTCATTATGCTACCACAATTCTTATAGGGATATAATAGAAGTTTGGAGATGGTGTGTTTCTAATCTACCTAGAGCACCTTGGATTATGGGGGAGATTTTCAAATTTGAAAATAAAGAGGATAAATCTGGGCCATATCCTTTGGCATGGAAAGGGAATCAACAGTATTATTGGACTAGAAGAAAAAATGTTGAAAATATTTAGTCCCCTGAAAGGGAAAAAGAAAGATAGTTAAGAGTATATGGTTTACATGGTGCAATAATCAAAATGACAACAAAAGAGTTTATTGTAGATTTGACCGATTTTATGCTTAAGAAGATTTTTTTTTTTTTAATTATAAATGATGTCAAATGTGTTTAAGTGGAGCCCAAAATGTTATTTGATCACTACCCAATTGAAACAAGAATTGTGTTCAAATCTTGTGGTTATAGATCAAATGAAAAAAGGACAACCTATATAAGCTCAATAGTGATATTTTGAAATATCAAGATTGTATGGAAGGTATTAAAACATTGAGGAAAATCAATGACTTTCTTTACTAAAATATCATCCATTGATTATTGGGTCTGATTGGTCTCCAATATTAAGATCATGTTGAAGACTATTGGAAGAAAAGTTGCAATTGAAAGTAGAAGAGTGGAGTATTCCTTACAAGATGAATTATTGCTTGTTGAGGCTAAGGTAAAAATGGATATTAATTATGAGATTACAGTGAATAATCTAAAGAATATAAAACACAAGCTCATAAACTTCTAAATTAAGAAATCCTGGGGGCTAGGGTTAGGGAAAAAATGAATTAGGTCAAATATGGAGACAAGATCAATAAATTCTTCTTCAATATGTTGAGGTGAAACATGCCATTGAGTCTATTGGACCTATAAGAGACAATGACTAGCTTGGATTAAAAAAAATGAAGAGATAAAGAAAGTCTATGAATTCTACAAGAAATTGTTCACAGCTAAGGATAAAGCCATCTCTTGCATTAATGCCCAAGATATCTATAAACAACTAATTCCCAAAAAAGTAACAAATGATATGGAGGTAAAATTGAAAACAATGATCTCTAAAGAATAAATTTCAAATTCTATTTTGTCTTTCTAGAATGGGAAGTATCTTGGGGAAGATGGTCTACAAATTGAGCTCTATAAAGGTAATATAGATGATGTGGTTGATGACATATATGAGGTGTATCAAGAGGTTATTGAAAATGGATCTAGTTACATAAACACAGGTATAGTAAAGTTGTTTACAATAGATGATGTTAAGAGTAATATTAAAAATTGGAGACATATTACTCTCCTAAATGTGTCCTACAATTTTTTTGTAAAATTGTTCCAGCTTAGATATTAATAAAGATCCTCCCATTGATCATAAACAATACCCAAATTTTTTTTTATTAAGGGTGGACATATTTTAGAAAATTTGATTACTAGTTGGGAGGCTCTAGATTGGGCAAGAATAAATAGTCAATATGTAGGGATCCTTCTTGATTTTGAAAAATCTTAAGATAAAGTAGAGTGGTCATTTGTAATATCTATATTAGAAGAAATTGGTTTCCCAAATGAATTTTGTAAAATGGTAAGGGTACTATTTAAAGATGAAAATTCACAAGTGGAGGTAAATGGTTCTCTCTCTGATCCTTTTCCACTTGGTAGATCTATAAGACAAGGTCGCCCCTTGGTTCCTACATTATTTGTAATTGCTTCTAAAGCTTTTTTTTAATTTTAATAACTAATAGAGTCAAAGCTGAAGTAAATGGAGTTGTGCTTCTAGATAAATATTCCTTGCTCAATATGAAATTTACAAATGACACTGCACACTTTTTCCGGAATTGACTAAAGAAATTATGGACAACCTAGTGGCTAGGTTAAATGTTTTTTTTCATTCCTCTGGGTCTTAAATCTCAAATGTTAAGTCTGTATTATTACGTTGAAAATTCAAAACATTCCACGTAATTCTCAAAATTTTCTTGGCAATGGTGTGGTTCTGAAAAAATTGATAGATATTTGGGCATCCTCTTCTTTGTTAGTCCTTCTTTAAAAGAAATGTGGAATTGAATATTTACAAAGATTGAGAAAAATTTGAAAAATTGGAATAATAATTATCTTTCCCTTTTTTTCCAATATTGGCATGGTGTAATGGTTTAAAGGTGGCATTGTTGTTCTTGCCACCAAGGTTCAAACCCCGTTGGGGTGGTATTGTTGAATGGTTGTAATCTGGTTCATAGCTCTAGTCAAAAGCGTTTACCCCTTGTATAAAAATAAAAATATAAAAATATAAAAAATAAAAATAAAACTCTTTCCCTTGTAAAAAGGGTGCAAGTTTTCCAAAAATTTCAAGCTCATCCTACTCCATATATTATGCTTCAGTGTGGTTTTTTGCCAGTTATTAAAGTAATAATGCATAAAAAACTTATAGGGAAGTTTTTGTGGTCATATGGAAAAGGAAAAGATAAGAAACACATAGTTAAGTAGGAGTGGTGTTGTGTACGAAAATAAGATGGGAGTTTGGGGTTAAAGGACTTGAGGATTCAAGGCATGGCCCTAGATTCTAAATGGGTTGTAAAGGCATTGGTTGGTAATGAATCTTGGAAAATTCTTATAAGGAAAAACCTTCAAGAATTTGTTCCAAGAAAGGAAAAGAAATGGAAATCATTTTCATGATATCTTTTTTGGTAATTTTAGTAGAAAACCCAATGGATCTGTGGTATTTTCTAACTTCTAGAAGATCTGGGAGTCTTGTAGGCATCTAATTTTAGGTTGTGAGGTGGTAAGTAAAAATAATAACAATATCTTGGGGTTTAGATTTAATTGGTGGAATTGTAATAATAGTAACAAGCCTCTGACACTAGTACAAGGTTGCTCAACCAATAAATGGATTATCAAAGGAATCTATCGCTTTAATGATATTTCGTGTGTAATAATAAAATAAAGAGTTGGGCTCAATTAAAAAGGGAATTTTATATTCTAGAATCTAATAAGAGATCATATTCAGATATTAAAAAGGCTTTGGAGCTAATGTAATTCTCGGTTAACATTAAACCTGATGAGGAAGGTTATGGAAACTTCACTTCTATATTAATGGCTCTCCCCTCCTAAATGTCAAGTCTTATAATCTATATAAAATTTTAACCCACTCCCAAGAGGTGCTTGGCCATGCCAATCAAACTTGGAAGTTGAATTTGGAGAAAAATGATTGGTCTAATATTGCCAAAGTCAGTTGGTCCAACAAAATTGAGCCAAATAAATGTTGTTTAAGATGGATGTTGTTGATTAAGAAGTTGGTTTTCTTTCTTCATTGATTTGTTCTATGTGTAACTGTCCTAAAGATATAGACCATATTTTTTTAAATGTCATTATTCTTCTGCAATTTGGTCAATGTTCATGGGAAATTTTCTAGGCTAGGATTGTAGAAATGATTTCTTTTGGTTTGAGATTCTGTGTGGATATTCAAAGGTCTTAATGTTGTGTCAAATTTATTTTGGTCTATTTTTTCTACTGAAATTTAATGGGTTTTATGGAAGAGGAGGAATGAGCACTTATACCAATGCAAAAGGAGGGTTCTTATTGAGTCTAAATGTAGAGTCACTTTTCTTTTGATTATTGAACATATAACTTTAACCTTGAGAATTCCCACAGATAAGTTCCTGAAGATCTTGGATGAACATGCCACTCCATTGTTTAAGAATAATTGTCTAGAGGTTGATTATTGGCCTCAAGATTTGAGGAAGATAGATAGTAAATTCTAGAAGGAGTACATAGACATTCAAAATGAGTACACCAAGCTTCATTAGTATGAGCTTCAAAGAGATGCAATAGTGAGAGACATGGAATTTTCCCATCAAAACTTTGAAAATAGTACTTAGGAACACATATCACCTCTGATCAGAGCTATTCTTGGGTTTGACTCATTCCAAATGAGTAAACATGTTCCTAGTAAGAAATGAAATTTATATGACAGTGTCAAATATGATATGTAATCAATTATATAGCAGACTTGTTTTCGTTTGTAATGTTGATATATTGAATATAGTTCTAGAGCCTAGTTGGTGTTGATGTATGTAATGTGACTATCTTGGTCACAAACATATTGTAAACCAAACTCTTTTTATTAGTAATCAAAATTCAATTTAAAAAATAGGAGATGAAACTCAAGATGGTGAATTTTTAAGAATACTATGTATTTGGAATTAGACATATCAATATTTATTCATTTCATTCTTGTTTTAACCCATGTAATAAGTTTTTTCAATCAATAACTTAGTATTAATATGATGACCACATATGCTCCCATGGGAATCTTGAAGGGTCATAAATTTCTTATGATTATCAAGGAATATAAAATATATATTTGTAATCATGCTTATAATTTATTCTCATAAAAACCAAATATTTGTCAAGTTATGGATGCAAGTATAAGTATTTTTAGAAAAACTGGGGGGAAATGCTCTTGAATCAATGTAATAACATAAATATTATGAAACTACTCATCAATAGTCAATATCGAACCAACAAATAAATAAGTTTCTTATATAGATGATTAGCATAATATAGGAATAAAGAATGTAATGTGACAACTACCATCATCTGTACTTGATGGAGCTTCCAAATTTTTTTTGCATTTCATGGGTGACATATGGATAGGATTTGGCATTTTGAACCTTATTCCTATGATCTAAACAAGGTTTTGGGCTTAGCAAACCCTTCATTCTTCTAATCTCATGTTGACTTTCCCAACTGGTTGCAAGTCATCCAAGTTATCACCCAAGCCATTATTTATATTTGGCCACTGACCCCTTTGGTTTAGACCATCGGTCACCCATTTTACCACCGATCCAAAATTTTCCCTAAGTCTGAGTGATAAATATTTGTCAATGACTTAAGTCTTGAGTCATTCTTCCTTAAGGGTATAAATGTCGTTAGCCTAATTGGACCCCTTATTATTTCTAACTTTGTCGTATGTGTAGGCTTTGAGATCTATGCTTGGAGGAGGCAATCTGGACCATACCCCACCAGCTTGTGGATGGTAACTACTGGCAAGTTAGGTCATGTGAGGTGTACGATATGAGGAAACATGTCCTTGTACAACTATGGGACTCACTCTCCACTACCACGCCCACCACCTGAAACATTAAACTGATGATTTGGATTGAACACACAAATTAAACTTCATTGTTCCCTTCTGGCTCACAAGGGGAAGTTGGAGGCTTGTTCAGGGCTACGAGGGATGCGAGAGCCTGACACGTGGATTAGTCTTCCAACTTGTGAGGAAAGTAAGACCCGCTGTTGAGTCACTTATTAAGTTGATTGGGATGAATGCTATTGGGTGAAGGTGACTAATCAGTGAGCTGATGGAATTCAAAGATGGTCAGCTTAGCGTAAACTGTTCGATCTACCATCTCATCAAGAGATTGATGATGGATATTCAAAATTAATGAATAGGCATGTGATAGTTGTTTGGTTTTGCAACTAGCAAGCATTAATGGCAGACTCTCTATAGGAGTGATCAAATTGATCTTCCTGCATGTGGAGATTTAATTACTAGAAATCATGAAGCATGATTTGCATATTTCCATGCATTTGGGAATTATACAGTGTTGATACACATGCCAACAAATTGCTACCATTTTGCACATGTTTCTCTAAGAATCAATTGTTGTTGCCATCATATCACTCAGTAAATATAGGATGAATAACAACTAATTGTGTCATTCACACTTAGTAGTTAGAAGTTTTCTAAATTGAGACTAAGTGAGTTTGAGATGTCACCATACAGAAAAGATGAGCAAGCTAGTAACTTCTATAGGACTAACGAGAAGGTCAACTCGTTTGAATTCACAGAGGCCTAATTATGGTGTCCTAGAATGCACTTCAGTTGTAGAGATTAATACTTCTATCGACAAGCCTAAGGTCGCATCCATAACCTGTAGTAGGAGGTTGCAATTTCAAGGAGCTGCTACCAGAAAAATGGAGGACAAAGGTAGGGAGCTGGTGCAATTTTATACTGGGGCTTGCAAGAAAATAAGATATGGACATGGCTCCTTTGGATGCTAGAATTTGCCCATTGACCTCATAGATAGCCTATTCAATAGTGAGATGAAGATCGAATCTAGCTACCACCAGTATCTCACAACTTTGGGTTGAATTCCAACCCTTGGCAAAGAGATATTGTCATCCCTCCACTGTCTGTTAAAACTCTGAGTGGGTGAGATGGCTTTGTACTTCAAAGGAACAAGGGTGAGGAAGGAGCTGAGGTTTCTTCTCGCTCCCTCAGAATGACATGAAGTGGTTGTGTGTATCATGGTTTGGGTGTTGGTAAGGTTAGGGTTGTAAGTCGGTGAGACGATGCCATGTGGGATGGAAATTTTTGGTTTTGATAAGTTTTTGTGGCATTTTATCTCTATCTTTGTGTGCATGGCTATTGTTTTTGGGTTTGGTGCTGACTGTGCACCTTTGTGGTGGAATGGACATTCGGTTCAATGTGTACCTAGCAGTAAAGGAAATTTTGGTAGCACTTTGCATTTCCCTTCTTGATGGCGGTTGCAAATTTGTTTTCCCTATTTTCAACATGTTGTTGCAAAATCAATACGTGGGGATTTTTGAAATGTAGGTGAAATTAAAGTTGAAATCAAATTTTTTATTGTAATTGCATTTTGAGCCGAAAGCTTGTTGGCTCCCTTATTCTATAAAAGGAAAATCATGGCTCATTTGCAAGGGGATTCTAATAGAGTTTTGAGTCAGGTGATTATCTGGGTAGAATATTAGGTACAAAAGAAAGATATTGAATAGAATAGATAACTTGTTATGAGCTCCGAAGTGCGTATGTAATTATCTTAAATAGTTTTATAGAAGTGACTGATATAGAAGCAAATGTATAATTCAGATACATATACTCTCCTAGTGTAAATCATTATGAATTTTGAATGAAATGTCAATGATACCTTTGTTCATCTTTAAATACTTGTTTGGATGTGTGTCTCTATTTATGCTTTGTTTTAAGTAATCAATTACAATGCTTAAATGGGGTCATGAATTTGCAGAAATTTATGAAGGATTTGATAAGAAGTCATGTGTTAGAAGTTGTGAGCTTCATAATACATCGTCATTGTGAGGGTAGTTTGTTTCATCAGTTATAAATTCACTTTTGTGTTACTAATCTTTGTATATGTGACTCTGATGCCCTATATAACAAGACACTGGTCTATTCTATAATTATTCACATAAAAAGTGTAACAATCATTTATTCAGTGTCCAATTTGAAATCAGAATGCAAATTCATTTTAAATTCATTAATCCTGAGGCATGTATGTTAAATATCTTGAGGTTATTTTCATTCTTGATGAACGGGTGGCATATTGCTTAAAGATTAGCTAGTCTTGTCGTAACTCATGCATATTCATCCTTCATTAGAATTGATCTATGAAAATGATGTTTTCTACAAAGTATGAGTCAAAATGAACACAATAGGAACACCCCCCCTTGGTCCCACAGAGCCTAAAGTGTAGAGGACTTCAGTCTTTGATTGAATCCTTTTAGTTGGCCTTTCATTTCAAGGGTCTTAGGTATAGGAATTGGCTACTCCTTAGAGATTCCTTAGGTGCATTGGAAAAAACCAACAAAATGGCCCACCCTACCATGAGGTGCGACATCAAATTTTGTTAGCTCACCAAACTGGAACCCTTCATAAATACTTTGACTTAAACTGGGCCAATATTTTCCCAGATCAGGGAAATTTTTTTTAGAAGTATACAAATATTCCTTCTTTTTATCATGAATGTTATCCTCATGAGATGAAAGGAGCCCCATGATAAGATCCCTAAGGTATGGAGTATCTGCAAAAAAATTAGTTGTAGCTACATATTGATTAACCTCATAGTTTTGGTTATCTTCTCCTCTATACTACCCCACACATAGATCAAATAATCCTGCAATATTGACATATTCTATAGAATCATCCCATGGTTCCTCCTTATCAACAAAGAGTGATGTTGCTTGAGTATTAGTACATTCATCCTAATCTATTCTTTGATCATGAAAAAATAGGATCCTATTTATTTTAAGGAAGTTGGTATCACGTGGAGCATGGGTAGTTGACACCTCAACCACCTCTTCAAGCACATTACCAATTATTATAGGAAAATTATCCCAATCATCTTTACCTTAATGTAATAAAGATGTTGTATCCAAGGCTATCATCATGCTCTTCAATTCTTTCATCATTTAAACCATTAGCACATTTAGTTGTCAACAGGTCCAAGTCACCTTCTTGATGCTTTTCAGGCACAATTTGTTCATTCATAAGCCGGTGAGTTGGTACATCAACACTTACATCACCATACCTTCCATACATTGGGGCAATTATCAAATCACTGTTGACATCTTTTAAGGTAGAATCACAAATTTCAGCATCAATTTGGTTTCTACTTGTACCATTTGCAACACACTTACCAATAGTACTTACCAAGTATTCATTAGGATTTTCTTCAAAGGGTGGATTACTCCTTCACCAACAAGAATCACCATTCACAACCTCATTTTATGATTTAGGTTCATCAAACAAAGGACTGTGCCATATTTCCATGGTCATGATGGGTGCATATTCCTGATCCACTTGAGAGTCCCAATCACTACAGTCAACATCAGTGTAATCACTTGAAGAGCAAACTGAAATATTCTTATCATCCTCTTCATCATTCATATTTAGAACTATGGATTAACTTTCAAAGAATTGTTCACTGTCAGGTAAGCACATTCTTTCAAAATGATCAAAAGGTCCCCCATTAGAAGAAGAAGACTCCACTTCCATATCATAAGAAGAATTGTAATCAATAGAGGATTGGCCAATTTCAATTTCATCACCTTGATCATTAGCTTGTGCATCATCACTAGCTGCATAGGAATGTGAGATCCCCCCTGCATTTCTTGTAATTGTTCCCAAGTTAGGATATCTTAAGAGAAGGAATCCTACAATAATTCCTTGTCCTCATACTCTATATCTTCACCTTCATCACTACTATCAGAGTCTGAGTCTATGTTGCTTGTAAAATGACAACACTCAACTATTAATTGTTTATACCCTGATGCTTCTCCTTGATCTCTTAGCCTCAATCTTTGACTCTCCTCTTCATGACATTTTGCAGTTGCACTGTGAGTTGGGACTTGTCTTGTGTGTTCATCATTAGCCTACTCAAAAACCCTTATCTAGTCAATCACTTGGCTTAAGGTATGAGGTATTGAATCTTTTGGTAGAGTGCTCAATCCTGATTGATATATTTCACAAAACAAAGCAACACACATAGCATCATTCGGCTTGAGATCTTTGGGTATTTGTAATAGAATATCCACAAATCTAGAGAACAATTCATAGGGTGATTCACCTTGATGCCTTTTCATTTCATGTAAGCTTTTAATCAACATTACTGAGTTACTTCTTGTTGAGGGGCCCTTTGACACACACAACATGCAAGTGGGATACAAGTATCTCACCTCTCCTGAAAGAGGCAATCAGTGGTTAAACTGATCAACTCCCAAGGTCCTTGATGTTGGTTCACAACGATGTCTATTTTGCACAGTGGTCAATATGGCTGTAATGTTCAAGGGTCCTGCTGGTTTTAACTTTTAGAACAGTATTAAACTTGAGCATCTATCCAAACTCACTCTAATTGGGGGGTTTTCAAAGAAACATAAAAAGATAGGTCAGGGCTCTGAGACAGAAAGGAATGTTGATTCATTAATTAACTAGACTTGTTGTCACTCAAGGAATCTTTAAACTATTTCTATGAAATGAAGTTAATTTGTAACATGTACACAATCGCATTCATTCACAGTATAAACTCAACAGATTGCCAAACACCATTTTTTTAAACAAAACAAAAGATAAACTTTTTCATTCCTTGAAAGCCTTCAAATCAAATAGTTAACAAGATGAATACCATTCTGGAAGAGAACTTGAAGAAGATTACAATCTGGCTGCTTCTACTGTCATGGGACAAATAAGCAACATTTACAAATCTGGCAAACTTCACCAGTGTACAGAAAATCTAATTTTAAGGTTCCTCCCATCTACACTTAGAAAAGCATAAAAATGCATTCTACTGCTAAGAACTCCAACTCCTAATGTCTAATTTCTAACCTCTAAAATCTAACTTCTAAATTTTCTAACTATCTTCTAACCTAGTCTAAGCTGTCTAACCTTTTTAACCCTTAGAAATGAGGCAAAATGCCATCTTTATAGATGAACCAGGGTTAGTAATACAGTTGACCAAAATTAGGTTTTCTGGAACAGACCAGTCACCAACAACTCTCACTGAGTCTAGATATGCATTCACTATTGGTACTCTGTCCCTATCGGCGTGAGATCTTCCATAAGCATGGACTTCTGTCAGCAAAATCTTCTTCTGTCCGAGATCCGAAGCTTCACCATGAATGTCGACCCACTTCGGCCAGTAGATGTCCCATCGGCGATCAAGAAGCATGGCTGATTCATGCCCGTAAAATTATTCCTGTCGCCAAGATCCATGGTTTCATTACTGTCCTCAAACCGCACCAGGGTCGGTTGAGTGTTACAGAGACATCGCCCCCATGTCCACCAACCTCGATAGGTAAACGTCTCCTTCGCCATCAATGTTCGCATTCTGTTGCAGCGAATTAGGGTTCCGGTCGATGGAGTTTCTCATTCAGCGAGACATTCTTTATTTGGCGAGACCTTTCACCAAGGTTATTGTTGTTTCATCGAGCTCATCGGCAATCGGCGTGACATCCTCAAGTCGGCCAGACCTCACAATGAGATCTCCATCATTTCTGCGGGAAAACACATTGGCATCAAGTTCGGCAAGACATACCCGAGTCAGAGAGACATTTCGCCGAAGACAAGAAGTTGCATCGAAGTCACTAATCCCTCCAAAAAGAGAATCAGCCCTGGGGACACGTGTCTACACCCTGCAAAACCACATGCCAAAAATAAGTCCACAAGATATAATAAAATATTATTTCAAACTTCCAGACTTAGCAAAATTTCATTTTGCCGAAGGCGGAGCCGAGACAGAATTAGGACGAAGTCAGCACGTTCAAAACCACGGGGCAGGAACCAAGACGGGAAGCAGAACCAGAATAGGATATGAAACTGGAACTTGGGGTAAGTTCCAAACTCAAATCCGACTCTGAATCCGCCTCCGCCAGAGAAACAAAAGAAAAGGCAAAACACAACGCGCAGAGCCGGAAGCGGAACCAAAACAGAACTAGAACCTCAAAAGAAAATTCTAAGTTCAGATCCAGTCCGCACTCCGCCTCCGCCAGAGCAAAAAAAAAAAAGGGCCGAAAGAAGCAAGAAAACTTCTAAGGCACCAAAACATAAAACCAAAGGGAAAGAAAACAAAAAGGTGGGGGGACCCATTTTAAGCCAGTGAAAATGGGGGTGGTTATGCAAGGCATAAAAAATGGCGACTTGGCTGGAAAAAATGGTTTAACCATTTTCAGGACACTGAAGGATTCAGTCACCTAGAACTCCTGGTTTATGGACACCACAACCTAGATTGGATTAGTTTCAACAATCAATGTAGAGCTATAATCTCAAATGTAAATCCACATTGGCTACTTTTGAATCTATATGTGTGTGCTTGATTGTGCATCATCCTTTTACAAAGTTTTCTTCATCTTTCAGATGATTATGCTCAAGATTTGAACTACATGAGTTGACTCCCTTTTGCTATTGTGCAATGATATCCTGGGCATTGCTTCGCTGCCAGTCAAGTGTCCATAGCTCCAACGGAGATACCTCTAGTTTTCTCACAACATTGCTCTACTGCCAATCAGGCGTCCATAGCCCCGGTAGAGATACTGGAATCACCCATTCATATTGAGTTTATCTTTTCTTTTATAGTGCTCTTTTCTTTTCTCTCTTTCTTTTCATTTGAAAATTCTTTTCATTCAGTTCCTTCTCAATATGTCAGATGTTAAACATCTGCACTGGGTTGAAAACTACCATGGACCTCATAACAGCATCTGGGGAATCGGATTTTTCACTCAAATCTTGGGACACAATTACCCTAAGACAAATATACCCTTACAAGAGGAGATGGTTTATTGATTTTGTGACAGATTCAGCTATAGTTGGTGCAAATTGTTTACTTTATACATTGTTCTTGAAGACCTTTCACAACCTCTATTGAAATGGGCATAAAACTTAAAAGTTGAGAACAAAATCATCCAATCAAGAACCCTGAAAATATTTAGACCAAATTCCTTCCTAGCAACCAAAGTATACTTCAGATAACAACGCCCCAGCATCAACTGTATAAAATGGAGGTCCCCAAAAGAAAGACAAAAGAGCAAAAACAAAAGAACACAAAGAAAAGACAAGCAGAGAGAACAACAAGACAAAGAAAAACAAGGAAAACAACAAACAAGCAGGACAACTAGCTATTTACATATATACAACCACGGGAAGCACCAAGCCCTTATGACCCATAATAATGTTTGAGGAACTGCCCATTGACAGGCAATGGGACAAGTTCTCCTGTCAAAACACTTAGTCTAAAGGCATTCTCTCCTAGGATCTCGGCAATTTAGTATGGGCCCAGCCAGAGCTTGTCAAACTTTTGGTGATCACCCTTCTTTTCATTAGCCTTGTCCCACAACAAGACAAGGTCTGATATCCTAAAAGCCTTTATCTTAGCTCTTTTGTCAAACCAACATTTGACAACAGCCTGGTGTTTGAAGAATTGCTACAGAGCAGCATCCCTCTGTTCTTCTAGTTTTAGCAAATTGGCCAGCCTTACCTCTATCCTATCATCATTGGAGTAGAATTCCTGCATGAAATTTAAGATAGGAATTTGTAGGTGGATGGGGAAGATAGGTTCTTGGCCATACACAAGCTTGAAGGGCGAAGTTTTGAGAGCAGATTTGATTCTAGTTATGTCGGCCCATAAGGCAAATCTCAGCTGGGTATGCCAGTCTCTTGGGTTCTTTTCTAGCAACCTTTTGATTACCCCTAGGAGGTTCTTATTGGTTGATTCAGCTACTCCATTCCCCTGGGGATAGTAATTGGAAGAGTACTTTAACGCAATCTTGTGTTCATAAGTCCATGCAATGAAATCAGCAGAAGAGAAAGCATAACCATTATCACATACCAGCGCGAAGGGCACCCCAAACCTGGTTGTGATGTTCTTTGTAAGGAATTTAATCACCACATATGTGGTGCTTTTCTTGCAAGCTATGGCCTCTGTCCATCTTGTGCAGTAGTTTGTGGCAGTTAGAATGAACTTGTGCCCTTCAGCAGAGTTTGGGTTAATCACCCCAATAAAATCAAGTGCCCAATGGGCAAAAGGTCTCACCTCATAGACGGGTTGCAATGGCATGGTTGAGTGGCCTTCTTTTGGTGCAGCAATCTGACACGTGTGGCATGTTCTGACATGCTGGTGTGCATCTTTGAATACACATGGCTAGTAGTATCCAGCTTTGAGGATCTGGTGTGCTAATGAATCAGCTGAACCATGGCCCGTGCCATGTTTTCCATGAAATTCTGCCATTGTGTGTTTTGCTTCTCGCTGATCTAAGCATCTCAAATACACACCCTCGAAGTTCTTTCTGTATAATAGTCCCCCTTTGATCATGTAATGAGAACTTTTCATCCTTAGCGCTCTTCTCTGAGTTGCACTCATTCCTTCTGGGCAACGATTGTTGAGTAAGAAATAAATAAGATCAGTATACCAGGGATCATTGGAGAAGGTTTCTGTGGTATAGTGCTAGAAAATAATATTTTTACCAGCATTCACCATTGTTTTGGATAGACCTTGACCTCTAACCAACTTCATAGGATGGATCTCTAAATCAAATTATTGAAGAATGGCCATCCACTTCCCTCTTCTTTCTCCTAATTCACTTTGCATAAGAAGGCACTTTACTGCAGCATCAGGAACCACAACAATAATCTGACTTCTGAGGATGTAGTGTCTGAATTTTTTAACAGCTCTAACTAGTGCAAAGGATTTTTTTTCAATAGGTGAATACTTGACCTCAACATTCTTGAATGGGGAACTCATGAAAGCAATTGGTCTTTCATCTCCCTCTGCTTTTCTTTGTGTTAAGATAGCAACACATGAATGTTCAGAAGCAAAGGAGTAGATGTAGAATGGCTTTAGGTAATCCAGACTAATGAGTACTAGCGCCTCTGAGATTGATTGCTTAATTTGGGAGAAAGCATCCTTTGCCTCATCACTCCACTCTATCTTTGCTTCCTTTTTCATCATTTCATTCAAAGGCTTGACAATCTCTGCAAAGCCAGTGATGAATTTTTTGACAAAGTTGATCTTTCCAAAGAAAGATCTCATCTCTTTCTTGTTGCCTGGCATGGTCAATTTCAGAATTGAATCAACTCATTCTGGATCAATGGATATTCCCCTTTCTGATATTATGTGTCCCAAAAGTTTCCCTTCAAAAACTCCAAACACACACTTCTTAGGGTTCAAGGAGACACCATATTGGATGCATCTTTCAAGGACCTTTGCCAAATCTGCAACATGGTTAAGTCTGTCTTTTGAAAACACTGTCAAATCATCCATGTAGATGATGATGCACTTGCCAATCAGATCCTTAAATGCTACATCCATTGCTCTTTGAAATGTTGCCCCAGTATTTATCAATCCGAAGGACATTCTTTTATAAGCAAATGTCCCCCACTTTGTGGTGAAGGCTGTCTTCATTCTGTCTTCATAGCTGACCAACACTTGGTTGTATCCAGAGTAGCCATCTAGGAATGACATCATTTGGGATCCACTAACCGTTTGCAAGATCTCATCAAGAGAAGGGAGTGGATAATTATCCTTCTCTGAGGCTCTATTCAGATTTCTAAAGTCCACACACAATCTGATTTCTCCATTTTTCTTCCGAACAGGGACCAAGTTGGCAACCCATGTTGAATGCCTCATAGGGAAAATTATTGCTGCTGACAGCAACTTCTGGACTTCCTTGAAAATGAGAGGTTCAGTCAAGGCATTAACAAGGCATTTTTTCTACCTAAATGGCTTTGCTTCAGGCTTTAAAGGGATGGTATGAGTTATCACAGATGTGTCAAATGTCTTCAAATCCTCGTATCCCCAAGCCAAAGCCGCAATATCCTTCTTGAGGGTCAACAATATATCCTCTTTGATTGCCTCAGGGAAAGCTTTCTCAATGTATATATTCCTTTTAGGGCCTGAATCAGCTAGGTTGACTACCTCATACTCACCTCCCTTGTCTTCAGTTGGCACCTTTTTCAAAGCTCTTGGATCTGCATCAAACATCCTTTCCAAGGCTACCATTCCCTTGGGAATGGTGTTACTTTTGAGATTGAGGATGCCATTTGTATCACTATCTTCGGGGTTCCAATCTCCCTGATCTCTGTTAGATTCATCAATGATCAAGCCTTCAAAAGCATCTGAGCTTGCTAGAAAAGCAAGAATATGCTGATCGTCATCAAAAACTTGAAAATGCCTGACATTATCAGGGATAGCTGGGGTGGATATCAGTTCCACTGAGAACTTCTTGAGCTTAGAATTTTGCATGGGCTCCAAGGTACTTGCAACCACAGCCAATGAATCAGCAATGTTGTTCTCTTCTCTAGGGATTAGACTAATCCCAAAGGCATCAAAATCCTCAATCAGGTTCCATACCTGATTTCTATAAGTGGCCAGTCTCTTGTTGTGACGTGTATTGGCTGTGTACTTGTTTGACAATTACTTCTGAATCCCCTCTGACCCTCAGGGCAGTGATTCTTTTCTGATGAGAAAACATCAGTCCTCTTGCCAATGCCTCATATTTAGCCACATTGTTGGTACATCCAAACTGCAACTTGTAAGAAGCAAAGAAACTTTTTCCTCTCAGATTGGTTAGCACAACTCCAGTGCCACAACCTGTTTTGGACTTGGAACCATCAAAGGTGAGGGTCCACAACTGATTGCAAGCTGTGTCAGGAGGAATAATAGGCGGTGTCAATGAATCCTTGACATCTGATGAAATACATGGCTCTCGGGAGCTCTTTGGGTAATCAATAGTGGCTCTGATCAGCCCTTTAGGTATTGGTAAACTTGAAGGTGTGGGGGAATCAGTCAAGACTTGGGATTGTTCATCATGGCCATGCTGATCCAATGCCAAGATTGTGATGGATTCAATCTGAGGGACAACTTCCTCTGAAAGGGGGCTGTCTCTAGTTGAAATTGTTGCATTTCTGGCCTCAAATGGAAAGTGGCCAGTTATGGTCTCGGGGTGACTTGGAGCAGCCTTCCCAGTTGGGCATACATGATGCAAAACACTGATGCAGGGCAGACATGTCAGCTCTGAGTGGCTCTGGTAATGAACCCTACACCAGTTTGGAAGCAAAAGGCTCTGTAAATCAATGTCTTTCCCTAAGACGAGTTGATCTTGTTGTAATTTTCTAATTAGTGTCTACTGATTTACACTAATCACTGAGTCTTGTGGCTCTTGTATGGGCATACTTCCAGGATCTAAAATTGAAAGAGTTAAGCATTCCTCTCTTTTGTAGACCCCAATCTCAGTCTCAAAGTAAGCCACCTCATTGGGGTAGTCATACTCCATTATGATGTGTTTAAGGCGGAGCTCACTTTCAATTCTGATCTGGTTAGGCACTCCTCTCCATGATAACCACATATGTGAGAAGTCTAGGGAGAGATATCCCCCTAAATTCTTCATGAAGTCCCTGCTTAAAAGCATACCATAGGTTTCAGGAATGTCAGCTACCTGAATGTCTATGTTGGTCTGGACTCTAGGGTCTGATCCTATTTGAACATGTATTTTTTTAAGTTCTCCAACTACATTTACCTCTGTCTTGTCCAGTTGGATAACTTTCTTGTTAGTTTGGATTGGATTCAGTCCCAATTTTCTGCATACAGCAAATGGCATGGCATTGCCAGAGGCTGTTGAATCAAGTAGGCAGTTATGTAAGTTCCTCCCACCTATTCTTAGGCTTAACAAAAATGGTGGGGTACCTACCTTATTTTTGAACAAGGCTGCATTCATATCAGCAGTAGGGGCTGCCTTGGCTTTTCCTTTGGATCTGTCAGCCTCTTCTAAAGCTTTTAGCACTATTTCTCGTTGGGAAGGGCACCATTTCAGAATGTTAAAGAATGACAGTGAGGATTTCTATTTTTCCATTTCTGCGACAATGTCAAACTCTGTGTTGTGACTGTCATTATGCCTGAAAGTAGCAGATGGATTACCTTTATCAGAGAAGTTATGTGGACCCTTTGGTGGGGAAGGATTATTATCAACATTCTGATTTGGGGGCACCATGTGGTTGGGTGGTGTTGATGTAGTGAATGGCCCCTTGTTCTAATTTCTCAAGTAATGGCCTCCCTTTGTTTGAAAGGCCTGGGCATCATATACATCTTCTTCTAGTTCATTTTCATTCTACCTTAGGAGTGAAGAATCCTCCTCGAAGAGGTCAAAAGCCATGGCTGTGTTCACTGGGTTGTCTCCCTTGTTTGGGTTTCCTTGAAAGGTTTGGGCATCGTCCTGGGCCATTTTGACCATCTTCTCCACATCTGGATAATTTACCTTAGAATGGGATGCAGTCTCATGTAGCCTACACTAGTTGGTCATGCAGTTAAGGTCAGCTACATTCATAGTGCATGGTATGTCCTCATTAGGTTGATAGTTGTGAGGAACCCCACCATTGTTTGGACCGGTGTTCCACTGCCTATTATTGTTGGGCCTTTGATTATATCCCCTATTTTGGTTCTGATAACCTTGGTTGGGGAAATTTTGGCCTTGATAGCCCCTCTGGTTGTGAGTGTTCTGATAATTTCCTTGATTGTTGTTATGGTTGGTCTAAGGGGGGTTCAACTTCAATTGAGCCATGTCATTCGTGACCTGGGATAGAGTTTTCTTCAATGTTTCTAGCTCATTTGTGAGCTGGGTTGTTCGTTAACTCTCAACACTTTTAATGACAACTGGCTGATCAGTAGGGTTCGGCATTCTAACTTGGCTATAATGACCCAGTGGATGTTGTGATGGATCAGGGATTCCATTTCCAAAGAATGGAACTGTGGGTTGAGTCTGTAACTCAGATATGGGTCCATAGTGGGAAGGAGACATACCTAGGACAATGTTAAACAGGGGAGTGGGGTTATGCATCTGATATCCCATAGAAGGAATACCCCCACCTAAGTTTTTGGGCTGAGAGCTAGTTTGCTGCTGCAATTTAATAGCTAGGTGATAAACTTTAGAAAGGGAATCAATATCCCCTGGAAGATAAGTTCTTTGTAAGAATAGACCAAGCCATGGGTCAATAACTCGAAAGTATGCCTGAATGGCACCATTTTCTATGATCAAATAGGGGTCTTGCAGTCTCCTGTATGTTCTTTGAAATCTGGTGTTGAACAGGGGCAATGGTTCATGCGGCTCCTTCCTGATAGTAGCAAACTGTTGGAACAGAATAGCTGGGTCTACGTAGACTCTAAACTGGTTAATGAAAGCATTTTCTAAGTCATTCCAGCTTAGAATGGAACCTTGTGGTAAGTTCAAATACCAACTATAAGCCATATCCCCTAAAGAATAAGGGAATAACCTGCAGACCACGTCATGATGAGCTATCTGGGCTCTAGTGCAGGCATCTTTGAAGGCTTGTATGTGCTCTTCAGCACTCCTAGTTTCACCATGGATGTATTTCAGACATAATCTCTCAGGATTTTTTGGCAGGTCGTGAAAACCTCTGGACATGGATAGCACCAAATGGAGAAGGGTTATTCTGGAAGAAAGCCATTGGTGGCAGTGGTTGAGCCAGTTGTTGGATGGGTTGAACTGGTTGCAAGAGCATTTGAGGTGGATTTGGTAAGGGATTCACTGGTACCAGCTAAGGTATGGGTGAAAAACTGAGTGGAGTTGATGGAGTGGACAAGGGTTTAACCTTGCGAGCTTTAGGTCTGTTTGGGGTCCTGAGCTTTAGCAATGGAGGTGGATTTTTAGTTGACCTGAGGACTCTTTGGGACTTTTCTAATGAAGAAGACCCGATATTCTCTAGTTTTCCTCTTCAGATTGCTTTCTCAGCTAATGAAGTTTGGTCTAACCTAGAGTTTAACTATTCAATTGAAAGTGAGCCCTCCTTCTAGCGCCATCTCTGTTGAGGGGCCATTTGACACACACAACATGCAGGTGCGATACAAGTATCTCACCTCTCCTAAAAGAGGCAATCAGTGGTTAAACTGATCAACTCCCAAGGTCCTTGATGTTGGTTCACAACGATGTCTATTTCGCACAGTGGTCAATATGGCTGTAATGTTCAAGGGGCCTACTGGTTTTAACTTTCAAAACAGTATTAAACTCAAGAATCTATCCAAACTCACTCTAATTGGGGGGTTTTCAAAGAAACATAAAAAGATAGGTTAGGGCTCTGAGACAGAAAGGAATGTTGATTCATTAATTAACTAGACTTGTTGTCACTCAAGGAATCTTTAAACTATTTCTATGAAATGAAGTTAATTTGTAACATGTACACAATCGCATTCATTCACAGTATAAACTCAACAGATTGCAAAACACCATTTTTTAAAACAAAACAAAAGATAAACTTTTTCATTCCTTGAAAGCCTTCAAATCAAATAGTTAACAAGATGAATACCATTTTGGAAGAGAACTTCAAGAAGATTACAATCTGGTTGCTTCTACTGTCATGGGACAGGTAAACAACATTTACAAATCTGGCAAACTTCACCAGTGTATAGAAATTCTGATTTTCAGGTTCCTCCCATATACACTCAGAAAAGCATAAAAATGCATTCTACTGCTAAGAACTCCAACTCCTAATGTCTAACTTCTAACCTCTAAAATCTAACTTCTAAATTTTCTAACTATATTCTAACCTAGTCTAACCTGTCTAACCTTTCTAACCCTTACAAATGAGGCAAAATGCCATCTTTATAGATGAACCAGGGTTAGCAATATAGTCGACCAAAATTAGGGTTTCTGGAACAGACCAGTCACCAACAACTCTCACTAAGTCTGGATATGCATTCAATATTGGTACTTTGTCCCTATCGGCGCGAGATCTTCCATAAGCATGGTCTTCTATCAGCAAAATCTTCTTATGTCCGAGATCTGAAGCTTCACCATGAATGTCGACCCACTTCGGTCAGTAGATGTCCCATCGGCGATCAAGAAGCATGGCCGATTCATGCCCATAAAATTATTCCCGTTGCCAAGATCCGTGGTTTCATTACTGTCCTCAAACTACACCAGGGTCGGTTGAGTGTTGCAGAGACATCACCCCCATGTCCACCAACCTCGACAGGTAAACGTCTCCTCTGCCATCAATGTTCGCATTTTGTTGCAGCGGATTAGGGTTTTGATCGATGGAGTTTCTCATTCGGCGAGACATTCTTTGTTTGGCGAGACCTTTCATTGAGGTTATTGTTGTTTCATTGAGCTCATCGGCAATCGGCGTGACATCCTCAAGTCGGCCAGACCTCACAACGAGATCTCCATCATTTCCACGGGCAAACACTTTGGCATCAGGTTCGGCAAGACATACCCGAGTCAGAGAGACATTTCGCCGAAGACAAGAAGTTGCATCGAAGTCACTAATCCCTCCAGAAAGAGAATCAACCCCAGGGACATGTGTCTACACCCTACAAAACCACGTGCCAAAAATAAGTCCACAAGACATAATAAAATAATATTTCAAACTTCTAGACTTAGCAAAATTTCATTCTACCGGAGGCGAAGTCGGGACAGAATCAGGAAGAGGTCAACACTTTCAAAACTGCGGGGCAGGAACCAAGATGGGAAGCAGAACCGGAATAGGATATGAAACTGGAACTTGGGGTAAGTTCCAAACTCAAATCCGACTCCGACTCTGCCTCCGCCAAAGAAACAAAAGCAAAGGCAAAACACAACGCGCGGAGCCAGAAGCTGAACCAAAATAGAACCAGAACCTCAAAAAAAAATTCTAAGTTCAGATCCAGTCCGCACTTCGCCTCCGCCAGAGCAAAAAAAACAAAGGGCCGAAAGAAGCAAGAAAACTTCTAAGGCACCAAAACAAAAAACCAAAGGGAAAGAAAACAAAAAGGGGTGGGACCCATTTTAAGCCAGTGAAAATGGGGGTGGTTATGCAAGGCATAACACTTCTACTCTGATTCTATGAAGTTTCCCCTTGGTTTCTGGGACAACTCCTAGAATGTGGTGATGAATAGATTTGTGTAATAAGATACTTATCCTCTTTACTTAGATTTGCGTTGATTGCTTTGGTAGCTACATTGGCATAGGAGTGCCTAGAATCATTAGTTGGAATAGTCACAATTCCTTTCATGATTGAGTATTTTAAATTGTTTTCAATGCCTATTTCCATTTGGTATGCTTGATACAATGAATTGGGCTCTTTATCTCTCAAAAGTTAACTCATCCTTTTGTCAAATGTACCTAAGTATACAACAAGTCACTCTGCATCATTTGGTCTTATAATTTTAGGGATCTCTCTTATGATCTTTGAAAATATGAGGTTGAAAGAAGGGACTGATTCATCATCTTCTTTCTCCATACCCATAAAGTTATGTTTGATCAGGATAAGGTCAATCCTTTCTCCAAATTGTTCCATAAAAACTACCTTGAACTATTCCAATGTATGAATGGAAGAAGCTGGGAGATAAGAGAATCAGTCTCTTGCATCTCCTCTCAAAGATTGAACAAATAATTTCATGACTATATATTCAAAATCTACTTCATAGTCTCCCATCACATCAATGAATTCCTTCACATGTTTTCTTGCTGACTCAAACTTGTCACCATTGAACTTTGGCAACCTATCTCTGGCCTTTGGAGGCATAGCATTTGGATAACCATAAAAGTTTTCAAAGATATAGCTTTGTACCTCTTAGTACTGAAACTTCCTTATTGTGACAAAGGTTGTCTGTTATGCATGATTACATTTACATCCACACCACCAGGTGTATCATGACTATCCATCCTTACTTCCAGAAGAGAATTGCAAATAAACTATGCAAGTACACAATGCTACCTCAATTCTTTTAACAACTGTTCCTAACCTCTTACAAGGTAAAATTAGTACAAAGTCTACTTAAGATCTTACAATATTTGCATGCTTGTAAATCATATTTGAAATACATGCAAAACTGTCACTAATATTCCCTCACTTAGTGCTAATTCACCTATTAAAGAACCATTTACAATTGAGCATGGAAAATTTATCATTATTTGCTTGAAACATGATTAATTCTCCCTAAATCCTACAAGAGTGCCTAGAATTTTGCAGCATCTACTTATCCTTTGATTTTGAATACGCAGATCTGAATGTTTGATGTAAAATTTGTTAGGTTCTTTAATCAAAGTCGCCAACTCCTGTTATGGAGGAATGAACTTCAAATGAGATGAAACTCCTTTACAAATTTATCATGCTCTAGGTTTTCTTCCTTAGCGTAGTCACTTTCAGATCCTTTGAGTTCTGCTGCACTCAAATCTTCTACTAGGTTCAAGAATTTGTTAATATCTAAACAAGATGTTTAGATTCACTTCATTATTTGACTCTACAATACAAATATTTGCATCTGGAGAGTGGATAATTTCCCCAGTAGAGTCGCCATTCTATTGGTGTTTTCCAATGCACCTAAGGAATCTCTAAGGAGTAGCCAATTCCTATACCCAAGACCCTTGAAATGAATGGCCAACTAAGAGGATTCAATCAAAGATTGAAGTCCTCTACACTTTAGGTTTTTTGGGACCAAGGAGGGTGTTCCTATTGTGTTCATTTTGACTCATACTTTGTAGAACACATCATTTTCATAGATCAATTATAATGAAGGATGAATATGCATGAGTTACTACAATATCGGCTAATCTTTAAGCAATATGCCACCCATTCATCAAGAATGAAAATAACCTCAAGATATTCAAAATACATGCCTCAAGATTAATGAATTTAAAGTGAATTCGCATTTTGATTTCAAATCAATCACTGAATAGACAATTGTTACACCTTTTATGTCAATATTTATAGAATAAACTAGTGTTTCGTTATATAGGGCATCAGAGTCACATATACAAATATTAGTAATACAAAAGTGAATTTATAACTGATGAAATGTACTACCCTCACAAAGAGTTTGTATTATGGAGCTCACAACTTCTAACACCTGACTTCTTATCAAATCATCCATAAATTACTGTAAATTCATAACCCCATTTAAGAATTTTAATTGATTACTTAAAACAAGGAAGAAATAGAGACACACATCCAAACAAGTATTTGAAGATGAATGAAGGTATCATTGACATTTCATTCAAAATTCATAATGATTTACACCAAGAGAGTATATGTACATCCAAATTATACGTTTGCTTCTATATCAATCAGTTCTATAAAACTATTTAAGACAATTACATATGCACCAGACTCATAACAAGTTATATGTTCTATTCAATATCTTTCTTCTATACCTAATATTCCACCCAGATAAGCACCCGACTCAAAACTTGATCAAAATCCCCTTGTAAGTGAGCCATGATTTCCCTTTTATAGCATAAGGGAGCCAACAACCTTCTGGGTCAAAATGCAATTACAATACAAAAATTCATTTCAACTTTAATTTCATCTGCATTTCAAAATTCCCCATGTACTGATTCTGCAACAACACGTTGAAAATGAGGAAAATGAATTTGCAACCACCATCAAGAAGGGAAATGCAAAGTGCCACCAAAATTCCCTTTACTACTAGGTACACATTGAACCAAATGTCCATTCCATCACGAAGATGCACATTCAGCACCAAACCTTAAGAAAAATAGCCACACGTAGAGATAAAGAGAAAATGCCATAGGAACTTATCAAAACTAAAATTTTCTATCCCACATGGCATCTTCTCACTGACCTACAACCTTGCGCTTACCAGCACCCAAACCACGATACACACACCCACTTCATGTCATTACGAGGGAGGGAGAAAAAACCTCAACTCCTTCCTCATCCTTGTTCCTTTGAAGCACAAAGCCATCCTACTCGCTTGGAGTTTTAACAGATAGTGGAGGGATAGACAATATCTCTTCACGAGGGGTCAAAATTTGACCCAAAGTTGTGAGATACTAGTGGTAGCCATAGTCGGTCTCCATCTCACTATCAAATGGGCTATCTGTGAGGTCAATGGGCAAATTTTGGCATCCGAAGGAGCCACTTCCATATCTTATTTTCCTGCAAGCCCCAGTAGCAAACTACACTGACTCCTTGCCTTTGTTCTCCATTCTTTTGGTAGCAGCTCCCCTGAAATTGCAACCTCCTACTACACCTTGTGGGTGCACCCTTAGGCTTGTCAACAAAAGTATTAATCTTTATAGCTGAAGCACGTTCTGGGACATCATAAATAGGCCTCTGTGAATTCAAATGAGCCAACCTTCTCGCTAGCCCCACAAAAGTCACTGGCTTGCTCATATTTTTTGTATGGTGACCTCTTGAACTCACTCAGTCTCAATTCAAAAAACTTCCAACTACTAAGTGTGAATGACACAATTAGCAGCTATTCATCCTATATTCATTGAGTAATATGATCGTGACAACAATCAATTCTTAGAGAAACCACATGCATGAAATGGTGGCAATTTTTTGGCGTGTGTATCATCACCGTTTAATTCCCAAATGCATGGAAATCTAAAAATAATGCTTCATGATTGCTAGCAATTAAATCTTCACACACACGAAGATCAATTTGATCACTCCTACAGAGAGTCTACCATTAATGCTTGCTGGTTGCAAAACCAAACAACTATCACATGCCTGTTCATTAATTTTGAATATCCACTATCGATCTCTTGATGAGATGGTAGATCAGAAAGCTTACGTTGAGTTGACCATCTTAATTTCCTCACAAGTTGGCAAAATAGTCCACATGTCAGGCTCTCGCATCCCTCACAGCCCTTAACAAGCCTCCAACTTCCCCTTTGGAGCTAGTGGGGAACGACAAAGATTAATCCGTGTTCAATCCAAACCATCAGTTCAATGTTTCAGGCAATGGACATGGTAGTGGAGAGTGGGTCCCATTGTCGTACAAGGACACACATCCTCATATCGTACACCTCACATGGCGTAACCTGCTGGCATTTACCATCTGCGAGCTGGTGGGGTACAGTCCAAATCACCTCCTCTAAGCACAGATCTCAAAGCTTGCACATACAACGAAGTTAGAAATAATAAGGGGCCAATTAGACCGATGACATTTATACCCTTAAGGATGAATGACTTAAGACTTAAGTCACCGACAAATATTTATCGCTCAAACTTAGGGAAAATTTTGGAGTGGTGGTAAAATGGGTGACCGATGGTCTAAACCAAAGGGGCTAGTGGAAAAATGCAAAAAATGGCTCGGGTGATAACTTGGATGACTTGCAACCGGCTGGGAAAATCAACATGAGATTAGAAGAACGAAGGGTTTGCTAAGCCAAAACCCTATTCAGATCATAGGAATAAGGTTCAAAATGCCAAACCCAATCCATATGTCACCCATGAAATGCAAATTTTTTTGGAAGCTCCATCAATACTCATAGATGAGGTAACATTTCCAAGGGAATTTGTAATGGGTAAAATTACACAAGAGAATAGTATAATATAAAATATGCTAGAAATATTTGAGAATATTTGAGAATAACAAGCCATTTCGAGGGGGGAAACCTCTAATTATATCTAGTGCTCGAACATAATTTTACAATGAGAATGATCTACTAACCACTAGCTCTTATATACTCTACTTAAGCCATGGATGGAACCTAGGCCAACTTAGATACAAAAATAAGACTATATTTTTTATCGTATAAATTAAATAAGAGTTAAGGTGACCACAAATATGGCTATTTATAACTAAATACACACCATAGAATTAAGGTCTTAGCATGCCCCTTCTTAAGAGAAGCATTATCCTTAAGGATAATCTTGAATTTTGATACTTTAAAAAAAATATTTATTCTCCCACAGAGCATAGTCAACTAGGGAGTTCTTCCATTTGATCAAATAATCTAAGTTCTACCTTGTCCAAATCTTAGTGCAAGGTCGAAGAATTCCCTCACAATTCAAAACTATTCTGCCTTTCACATTAAGCTTTGGAAACTTTGTCTATGCCACACATATTTTCTCTATAACCTTATATAATCATGAAACATAGAAAAATATATGTACATTTTTGACATAGGTAGCTCCAATTACATTTTACATTTCTAACCCTTAATAATACATTACAAGGACCATAATACTTAGGTACAAGCTTGTTGTCTTTCAAATTTCTATTTTAGCAATATTTTATTATATGGTTGTAATCACACAAAGATTCAATATACCAATTCAAACTTCCTTTCACTATTGTATTGATTATCCTATTTTTGCATTCTATTTTGTGCCATTATCAAGTTCTCCCTAATACTAGCAAGTACCTCTTATACATTTTGAATGTTATTCAACTATTCAAATCTTTTGATGTGATTATAGAAAAGTGGTGATTGATGAGAGTTAGTACCCAAGTAGTGCAACAAATGGAGACATCTTGGAATACATATGGAAGGAAGTGTTATAACATGATTTTAATCATGGTAGCCATGGCACCAATTTCTCTTGTTGATCTAAAGGAAAAAATCTAAGATAACCTTCCAAAATTTTGTTGACCACCTTTGTTTATCGATTTGATTGGTGATGGTATGAAGATCTATGAGTAAAATGAGTTCCCAAACATGAAAATAAGTTAGTCCAAAAATGGCTTGCAACTAAAATATCATGTTCACTTACTATAACTTTTGGAGTCCCATTTAATCTTAACACAGTGTTCATAAAGGCTATTCTTATTATGCTTTCAACAACTGGGTACACCAAATCATTATTTTACATAGAGATGTTTGTTACAACCAATATCTTAGTTACCAAGTTACTTTTACCTTTATGAGTAGATATGATGATAAATATAAATCATGACACTAATATATTTAATAGGTGAATGAAGTACTGAAATATGCATTAAGATGTTATTGCTTTTGAAGGAATGATTATGTTTTATACTGATGCAAAATGTGATGAATGAATATGTATTGCAATGTGATTACTTTAATGCTTTGATGATGCAAATAATTTATGATGCAAATGAGTTCCATGTGAACGGTTAACTACCTTCATGGTGCACTAAGTTGGATGTAGGAAAATGAATCAAACCCTTAGGTATGAGAGGGGGAGTATCACTTAGGAGAAGAACATGGTCTGGTAACCCTTAAAGAGCCTAACTAATTAGACACACAATCAAACCCTATTTGGTTGGTAGAGTCGAGTTAGTTCATGAAATTGGGTAAGTAATCTTTGGTCATAATTTGGGGTTGATTGGAATGGCTTTGGTTTTAGTCTTTGGTTTTCTAATTGTTCTTGGTTTGATTTTGTGTTGGGTAAACACATGTTTACATATAAAAGAGATTATAGTATCTTGTATTGATTGAGACTTGCATGAATAGGCTGTATTGCTATATATATGTATATATCAAAGAAGTCGATAATAAGGTGAGGGATATATGTATATATATGTTCAAGTATAGATATTAAAATAATGTTATACATATATATATGTATATAATTACATTAATGTAAACGTATATACATACATATTAATATATCTATGAGTATATATATAATTAATTTAATATGTATATATATATATATGTATATTTGTTTGCAAAATAATGCATTTAATAATCTTGTGAATATAAATATAAATATATATATATTATGAAATATATAAATATATTAATATATTAATAATATATATATTATATATTGTTTATATTTATTACAATTGCTTTGTATTAATCATAACACATATAAAAGTGTTGTATATAAAGAAATGACTAAGTTATGGTATGTTGTGCATAAACCAAATGTGCAAGGATTAATACTCTCCCAATATATAGTGCATAGTGTAATGTATTGCCTTGCTTGCAAAGAAAATTATATTTATTAAAGTTGCAACAATTATAGAGGAAGGTTATGGCACTTGAAATGGTCAAATATTGCCACATAGAGTGGCTAAATATTACCTTGAAAAATGTAACAAAATGAGAAAAGCTTAAAGATGTAGTATCGTGTGGTATATAGCACATGAATGTATATTAAAGCCAACAATGAAACTGTAAATGCAACACATAGTATAAGGAGTTGTTATTGCTTTGAAGTAAACTTAAAACACAGGAATAAAAAGGATATGAATAGAATTTCATTCAAATATGTAAAGTGCATGAATCATGTGAGAATAAGTCAAATGACTTAGCACATAAGTAAACGAAATATAGTTTAAATGTTGCAAGAAGAAATAAAAGAAAATTTAACAATATTGAATAAGTCTTTGACTGTGGTATAATAGAGGGCACGAAAATATGAATATATGGCACCAAAAATTGGAGAATGAGGAAACAATAATAATTCTAAACCTGTGCCATGAATACCTGTAAAACATTATGAGAAGCACGAAACATATTCAATGCAAAAGATGTCAAAAATTTGTAGAGGTGGTCGACTTGGAAACCAAATAGGAAACATGTAACAATGCATTGTTGTGCTTGACTCAATAAAAGGATTCATGTTCTCACAAGCATGAGGTCGACTTAGCCATTGGAAATAAGAGGGCTGTTATGTGTTGCAATCTTAGAGTTAAACTAGTTGAGTTGATGCATGTGAATAAGAAGGTGGCATATTTGTTAGCTTCTTTATAGTCTTTGTTTTCTCAAGTTTTAGTATATATATCTAGGAGATCTCTCTACCATTTGTTACACTTCTCATTCTAATTTCTCCATTGTTACTATGTTGTATTTTTCTATGCAAGTGAATTAGAGATCTTGAGAGTTAGCAAGTTGCTTTGTGATTTTGCAATTGTATTGTTGAGAGAATTGGTAAGAGGCTAGAGGTGGAAGATAAGTTGAACTTAGAAGAAGTAGCAACTAGGATTTTGGAATTGAGCTAGGAGGGAGGAAATATTAGTTTGAGATTTTAAATATAGGTGTGCTTAATTTCTATTCCTTTTTTATTTATGTTGGAAAGGTTATTTGTTTATAATTTCCTTTGTCTGTGAAATATTGATTTTGAATGTTAGATAAGCTTATTTTTTTGAACTTATTTTATTTCCTAGTTTGGAATGATCTTGTATGATTAATAGTTAAGTCTTGAATTATTGAAACCCTTTTATATAGGAATACATATTTATATTATATTAGAATTTGTGTGGATTTAATGCTACTAGAACTATACTCAGTTTGTCAAGACAATATAGATGTTGCATGAGAAGTAAAATGTGGAATATGTTTCTATCTAGAATTTGTTAGCTTATAATGAGCTAGGTAAACCTTTGTGGATAGTGAGGTTAGTAATACAATGAGGATGATGACATGAGGGACATGTCATCATTGATAGGTTGCAATGTTGTGCAAACCATGTTGACAGTCTATACTTGAATGATTACTCATTTCTCCTTGAAAGTAGGAAGAGAGTCTTGAACCCAAGGGTTAGGGTTTAAACTTGAGGGTTATATAAATATTCAACAATAGGATTGATAAAATATATATTTTTATTTTGTTATTCCTATTTAAGGAATTCTAGAAGAGAACTCACGTACATGCAACCCAAAGTCATAATGAGAAGAGGACTATAGGTGAAAAAACACAAACTCTTCTCAAGCTATTGTCCTCCACATATATTGAAAGAGAGGTTTTATGATTTGTTTATAATCAATTCATTGTTACATCACTTTTGATTGAACCCTAGGTTGGGAATAACCTGTTTGGTTGAGTTGTTTACAAGTGATTATTGATTAATGTAAATAGATTGGGATTAACCTATATGATCTGATTGATCATTTGATTGTTGATTATACTTGTGATCTGAGTCAATTTATTGTTGAGATTATACTCTTGAATGGAGTCATGTATTGATGAGATTATTCTTTTGATTGAGGTCCTCTATTATTGATATCATACCTTTTGAAATGTAGTCATTTAAATGTTGTAATGTTATGAATACCCATATGGTTAATTGGGATATTCTTTGGGTTAGAATAATCCATGGGAAAGGGTATGACCTAGTTAGTCAAGTTTTTATGTTGACACTTCCTTTTTAGACAAAATGTGTGTAAAGAGTATGAATGGTCATAAACCAAATCAAGATAGAAAGGTGGGTGAGTGTGTGACCTCTACTAGAAGTATTGGGTGATGAATAATTTGGCCAAAGTAGTCTAAGTTGCCACTATTTACACTATCAGTTCACTGTGATATGGGTTTGCATACTAGGCTGTGATTGTTATACAAGTAGGTTGTAGCCACTGTATGGAAGATCTAGATATGTATGACACAACACCATGCTCAGGAAGGCTAGGATTATGAGGTTACCAAACCAATCTCTTTGTTGAAGGGTAGGGCCATCTTACTAGTTAGGTAGATGTGCAGGGGACAATAGTAAGTCCTTTGTTGGTGGAAAAGTGCTTGAGTGATGCTTCTCCTCATGCAATTGGCATCCAAGATTTGAGGATGTATGTGTAACTTAGGGTAAATTTTTCGGGTTAGTAGATTAACAACTAAATAAAACCAAAAAGCAATAATGAAGGACATGGGAGGAAAAATATAAAAAATAAAGAGAGATATCACCTTAGTCTTCAACCTCCATGATTGACCTCCATTACACCTTCTCAACTTTCTGTAAATGTGTAGTTTTCCCTTAGATTTTGAGTGAGCAATGTGTGACAATATCAAGCCCTAAACAATTGTGAAGGATTTAATCTAAATGACCTAACAATGTACTAAACAACTATGAAGTATGCAAAAAATAGCCTAGAAACGACAAGACAACAATAGCATAAGAGGAAAAAATATTAGCTCATGAGGTGCCAAAATGAAGCTAAAATTGCCTTTTTATAGAAAATGCAATTTTAGATGAATGGCCAAGATTAAAAGTTGACAAGTGCCCTAGAATCAATGGACAAGATTCAATTTGACAACCCACAATTAGGGTTATGGAAACATTAGGGAAAGTTAGAAATGAGTGGATAAGATTGATTTTTAGAAAATTAGATCAAGGATTGACAATACATGTGACAAGAGATAATATTGGCATAGAAAACGAGGTGACTAGAAAATCAAATAATAATAGCAATTACTTGATTTTTGGAGGAAAAGAGATTATTTTGAATTAAAAATTAATTTAATTCAAAAGGTGGGGTCACATGACAGTAAATAATTAATTCAAATTATTTACTAAAATGAGGAAAATTAGAAAGTGGGACCATTTTAATTTTATTTAAAATGAGAGAAATGTCAAGGTGGCAATAATTAAATAAATTAAAGAATTTATTTAATTATAAGAAGACTTTTAAAAATTAGTGACATATTTAAATAAATAAATAGGATTTATCTTTCTAAATAATCAAGAGAAATTGGTGGACAAAAATAATTAAATAAATTTATTTAATTATGGAGAGACTTTAGACAATTAATGACATATTTAAATACATAAATAAAATTTATTTATTTAAATAATCAAGAAGAATAAAAAGATATGAATTAATTAAATAATTACAAAATTATTTAATTAATAGTTGAAAGTGGACCAAATGACATAATTAAATATTTTAATTATGCTAGCATGAAAGTGGTGAAAATAGAGCTTGCAGGCCTAGGTCATTTTTATGTGTCTACAATATGCACCAAGGAATGGGGACATCTATAATGTATGCACCAATTTTGGGACATCTGGACCATTTGTATCTCTATAACAATAAGCTCTTAGAAGCTATGTATTCATGTATCCATCTCTATGGAAATTGTAAATGTGAAATTTTATCATGAAATTATGTAATATGGAACCATTACTTGGATTTTTGAAATATTTTGTTGTAATGAAATGAGAAAGTTTGGAATGAGGTTATTAAAAATGTGCATATTTTTATGGAATTAGAAAAGAAAATTTTGATTGCTAAGTATTGGCATCATAAATTATTCACTTGTGGGTAAAACATAGTAAAAATTATTGGGTAGAACAATGGCCATGTTACAATGTTCAACAACAACCATGCTTAAATTTTTTCACTTAGATCTAGGTAAAACTATGATGAAATTCATAGATACCTCCTCCAAATTCTAACTTGGAATAAATAAGGTTTGCAAAAGACCTAGAGTTTAATTGTCTCCCTTTTTTAATAAATAGACAGTTGGGGATCTCTTGATTCCTCATCTAGCTCATTTACCAACTCTAATATCTCTTCCCCATCATCTTCCTCCTTGCTAATCTATTCAACATAGTGTAATTTTTTTTTTCATATTTACAACATTTAGTATATTTTTTTTATCATAGTTGAAAATAACCCTTTTGCCTCATTCTCTTCAATTTAACGAGGATAAATTACATTGATTTGAGGGAATGGGTGGGAAAAAATAATATATTAAACCATTGAACCCTTTTATTTTATAAATTAAAAAGTTCTCTCGTTCCCTTCATTATAGGATAAAAGAGTCAAATATAGAATTAGTGCTAAACATACATGCCTATAAATAATTCATTCAATTTCTCTTCTATCTAGTTGTATCTACTCTCAAGGATATGTCTTATAATTTCTAAATATAATCCTTGACTAATACTATTCAATGTTATCTAGTTAACTAGATGAAGTAGTTATTTTCCACACTATTACCATACTAGATGATTATAACTCTTATACAAAAATTCACGATGTGATAGTGAGTTAATTTTTCATCTCTTTTGCATATAACCATCAATACCAAAATATTCTATTTGTTTTTAGATACAATAGATATTATCATTTTTCTCCCAATTAAAATTTGAAGTACATTAAAAATATTTATTTTCTCTATCCAAATTAAAAAATTATCGCCAAAAATTTTATACATATTCACCTTTAGTATTAGGTTCCTAGATCTTATATATTTATAATTTGGATCATGGTTCAATCACCTAGATTATCCACCTCAGTTGCTAAAAATATCTAGTTAGAATCCTAATTGATTTTAGATACAAGCACTATTATTTTCCAATGTGGATACTAGATCTATCTCCTTGCATGGTATCCAAATTTTCTTGCAAGTTTTCATATCCTCCTTCATCTTATTGGTTCCATCCCTTACATCTTCCATGGATATGGCATCTATCTCATCAATTGATGGATTTCCTTTTTAGGAGTGTTACAAGGAGTGTAACACTTCTCACCCCTAAGAGTGAATTTATGAAAACCCTAAAAGTATAAAAAAATACTAAAAATGTTTAAATTCCTCCAAATTGGGAATGTAAGTTGTCAACACAACCTTTTTCAACTCTCTAAAATTTAGAAAAAAAATTAGTTCATTTACAACCTAGAGAGAAAATTTTGTTAAAACCCTAATTCTCTAATAACTCCCTAAATTATACTCCAAATAACCTCAAATATATATTGTAGTAGATTGAATATAGCCTTGAAATATTCTATAAAATTCAAGAAAAAAATTACTAAAATGAGAGAGATATATATACTACCCAAAATGACCTCCAAAATAAGTAAATATGTTCACCTTATTTCTTGCATTTGGATTGCCAAGATCATTCTTTGATACCACTTGTAATCAAATAACTTACTATAAAAGAGAAGAAAATAATAGAAAAAATATTCCAAATAATATATAATACTTGAGAATTCAATAAGATGCTTTAAGGGGAAAAACCTCTAGTTTCTAATGAGAAGACAACTTGCCAATTATAATGATTAACTAACCACTATCTTCTATATATAACTTACTTATTCCTTGTATGTCACTCAAGACAACTTAGATACCTAAATAATAGACTCAAGTATTTTAATGATCATATAACTTAATAAGAGTTAAGACAACCACAAGACAACTACTCGTAGCCCTATGAACACTATAGGATTAAGTGTGTAGCAAAATTTGTGTCTATTATCTTTATGTGGAATAATATTAGGTATTATGTAAGTCTAACATCTTTTGTCTTATTATAACTAATCATCTATAGTCATCAACAACAAACTATGTGAGTGTGCATCTAGACATGTGCATGAAATTGAATGAAAAATTCACAAATATGATCAAATAGAATTATTCTAACTAAAACTTGTTTACTAGTTTACAAATATTTCTACTCTAGCAACGAACAAATAATATCAAGATAAAATTTAGGAAATTTGTTGAATCATGAGTTTCATGTTCTCTTCAGTTAGACCTCTATATCAAGCAATTCAATGTTAGTGAACTAAGGTTCATAAAAATAATCAAACATGCAGTATGCCCCAAAGATAATGAATAATATTGATGTACATCTTTTTAATACTCTTGTAATCAAATTTATGCTCTTAGATTCATCTTTTAGCCTCATATGATTCTTTTGAATTAGGGCTAGAATTTAAATACTATAACACCCTAGCATGTAATTGAAACTAAGAATTATGTTTTAATTGGCTCATGACAACTTGTAAGGGAGAGAAACATGGGCCTAAACTCATAAATTCAAGTTTAAAGGTTTAAGGTTTAAATATGTGACCATGAAAATGATCTATATCAACTCCACACTTGTTGGTCTAAATCAAGCTGATTAATGAATAGATGTGGAGATCAAATCTAGATCTTGAGGTTAGATCACGATAATGATATTTCTAATTTCTAATCAAAATTTGTCATCATATATACTAATCAATACATAAAAGATAACCTAATTATCATAAACCAAAAAAATTATGAAAAAAGACATGCATATATAGTTTGCACCATTACTATATGTAACATTGTAAAAAAAAATATAAAGCAATGAATTTTGTAGAATGTAATTTTCCTATATAAACTTCGTAAATTCTCTTGGAACATAATTTAGAAAAGTTAAGTTACTTTTGAGTTATGAGTGATCCTTACATTTATGATATATATTGAGCCACATAATATATAGTGATCCTATATAAGCTTGTTAAGTAAGAAAAGGGGAGACTTTTGAGGTCTATAATTCTTTTTGATTTTTATAAATTTGTGTACTTTTCAGGTGATATAGACCAACTTCATCGATTCTTTTTATGAATTTAATCAATTTTCGTAAGAAATGGAAAGATAGGCAGTGATAACTTTACGAAACCCTTCTAAGAAAAAGATAAAATCTTGGTGAATCTTTCACTTTTTTGAGAAAGAATATTAATTTCTATTAGAAAATCTTTCCTCTTTTTTGAAAAAATATTTATTTTATTAGCGAATTTTTCTTTTTTCCATCACTAAAATTTTGTAAAAACCCTGATGAATCTTGAAAAATTATAAGAAAATGAATTAATTATCATGACAAATCCTTCCATTAAAAAATATAGCATTCTTATGGAAAAGTAGGGGCCCAAAGATGGAAATGATTGATGGCTTTAAGGGATTGACTCTTTAATATTTAGTTGCTACCATTGATTTAAAATGTAATCCAATGTCCCTTGTTGTATTCTGTGAGGTAAAATGTACCTACAGTTTGTAATGCTCATAGAACTCGTAATTGCTTTTGGATCGTTGATGTCCATTGAAATCTCCATTGAGATCAATGATTCAAAATCAATTTCAAGCCCCATGAGAATTACAAATCATGGGTATATTGTGTCTCATGGAATACAATGAGGGACATTATATTACATTATAAACCAATGGTTGCAATTAAAGATTGACGATATGATCCTAAAGTAACTAATAATTATGATATATTATTGGTGAATTAATTTAGATTTCTATAATAAATTATTAAATTTAAGTAAATCTAATATAATCATTTATCAAATATTATGATGAATTGCTAAGTTAAAAATTGCAATAAAACTCACGTTCTGACATATAAGATTAAAATATTTTTTTGTAGAATTGTAGTATTCAAGTATCCCTTACCCTTTGAACTATTAACTAAATTTTGATTCCCAAATTTCAACTATTAATCAATTGACAAATATTCAAAAAACAACAACTGAAAATAATGTGAAAAAACATTCTTATTGAAATTCAGTTGTAGAAATGCAATGGTAGAAGAAAAACAAAAACAAATAGAAACAATACATCTGTGAAAACTGTTGATGATATTAATATTGAGATCGATTAAGATCCAATGCTGATATGACTGCACCTTTGACCGTATTTATTAATTTATTGAAAAAAAAATACAATGTATTTTTCATTTCAATTAATTAATAAATACAGTCAAATGTGAACCCTAATGATCTTATAGAGGTTCATACGGAGCATCTGAAGAGACAGGTCTAACTGAACAATTTAACGAAGCAGTTGAGATTATATTTCAACAAAATTTAAATTATTTCTGGCACACATTTGCAATTGGGTACTCTGAGTCCAAGGCAAGGGCAGTTCTGCCTCTGTTCCACATGCCCACATCACACCACTCTCGCTCAGAAAACTCTGTTGTAATGCCTACTGTAAAGAGTCAAGATTCCCAGCTGTATAGATAGTGACAAATACAATTTTAAAATATTATTGAAATGGAAACAGGTAAGGATGTCGAAAGAGATTCTTATTGAAATTCAAATCGTTGATTATCTCTGTGACACATTAGCAATTGGGTGGCACTCCTGAGTCCGAGGCAAGGGCGCTTCTGCTTCTGTCCCCACATCCCCACATCATCGTTGCTGTCATTCCAAAACTGGTCAGCAGTGAGCACTATCCTTCCATGAAAAAATTATAGAAAAGAATGGCATCATAATTCTGCAGGTAGGCACGTCTGCATTTCTGGAGTTATCTAGAAAACCGGTCCTCTCACGACACTTCATATACATCCCTCTCCCCTTTCTGATGGCGTAATGCTTAGCTGATCACCTTCTGGAAACATCAGCCAATTCAGCACCGTTTATTCACCGCCTTGTTGGAAGTTTCTGCCCACCGCCTAACTGGAAGATTCTCCACCGCTTAGGGCATGCCCTAATGCAGCTGCTCTGCTTATTTTGGCTAGCAGCCATTGTTTAGCTGGTGGTCCCATGAATATTTTATTTTGCTCCTTATTTTTAAGCAGTCAACATAAATTTGAATTTATAATAGTTAATAATAATTTCTGCAATTAAAAATTCAAAAGAAAAAATAGAAAGAAATATTAAAAAAGAGGGAAAGAAATTAGTGGAGCTATGTGGCATCTTGAAATTATGCAGCTGCTGCTTATTTCCAGCCCCCTTCTTTTTTCAACAGCTTATTTTCAATTCTTAAGAAGTGGCTGCTTAAAAAGATTCCAAATTATCCTTTCTTGGGATAAGTTTTTTTTGCATGGGAACACATCAAACTGCTTAAACTGCTTAAATTTAAGCAGAAAACATACTTAAGCAGCTGCATGGAGACAGGGGATTACATCTTTTTTGGACGGGCATCTTTATCCACCGAACAATCTGGTGTTTTACTTGCCTTGCACTGCAAGTTATGTAACCGCCCTTGTAAACTATAAAGCAAGGGTTATTGTAAGGTTTTGATGCATGGTGATTAGATAAAAACAGGAGAACTCAGCAGAGCCCTGTGTCTGAATTGTTTATGTAAACTGCACTCATATTAATACAAAAATTTGATTTGCTGCAGCTGCAATTCTGTGTCCCCTGTCTTTCTATTTATGCTCTGTTTCTAACTGCTCTGTTTTTATCATTTGCTGCACTTTTTTTTCTCCTTCCAGATCCAACACTTTCTTGGGCTCCTGTATTCGTTTCCTCTTCAAGAACTTCGCTGTTCAATTTCCTTGTTATATTTATTAATTAGGAAAAATTGGCAAAACAAGAAGCAAAAGCGGATTTGCAGAAACAGATCGGCGGTTTTTGTTTTGGAGAATTCTTGCGTTTCGGCCGTCATAAGGCGAAACAGCGCTTCGCCGTCGCGTTTCTGTTAACAGAGGTTTGAAGACAAAAGCCTCGTAATGTCCACTCAGGGAGAATATACGATGCCTCTTCTGCACGCAGTAGTCGTGTCAGTGCCTGCACAAGGCCATTTCAATGCAATTATGAATCTTGCGGAGCTGCTGGCCATGCGAGGATTTTTCATAACCTTTGTTACTACTGAATGGATGGACCAGCGAGTCTTAGAAACATCTTCCAAAGATGCAGCTGACCGTGAGATTCAAGAAAGGGGCTTCAAATTTCGGTTTTTAACTGTCCCAGACGGCTTACCGCCGGAACATGACCGCACTTCTGATTTGGTTGAACATTCCCTTGCGCTGCAAAAAATGGGGCCTGCTTTACAAAGTGTGTTAACTGCAACAGATAAATCTGTACCGCCAATCACTTGCATTGTTTCGGATAGCTTTTTATCCTGCACAGCAGAGGTAGCTAAAAATCTTGGGGTGCCCAGAGTTCTCTTCTGGCCTAATTCTACTGCATGTGCCATTATTCAGAAAAACGCTAACTTTCTTCTTTCTCAAGGCCATATTCCTGTCAAAGGTGCTTCTCTTATAATCATACTTATTTTGTGTTATTTTCTGGTGCACTGTGTGTAAAGAAATTTAATTTTATATATTTTGTATTTTAGATAAGCAATTTGAGCTATCTAGAACTTAGTGTGACTGTATAAATTCTTTTGTTGAAGATCCATAGTGTTTATATTATTCACCCACTGTAGTCAACTCGGTTTTAGTGTTTGATGCTTGTACATCCCACTGTAGTGCTTTGAAATTTTCAATACTTCAATTTCTGTTGTTTATATGGTAAACAGAGATGCTATTAATGTCCCATCCAGTTTCAATGTTATGCATGTTCAGACCAGTCAAAAAGTGACAACAGGCCTATTGAAAATTTCGAAACTATCTCACTGTTCTATAAACCAATTGTAAGATCAGAAAGAACACCTAAAGGATTTAATTTTAAGCAAAATAAATAACCTGCAGCTGCAAAATAAGGATTTAATTTTAAGCCTCAAGACAATTTAAATTTCAATTCCTGACTAAATATTTAAATTTGGGCATCAAGGTGAAAGATAGTCAATGAAGTTTTCAATTTGAATCAGCCTCCTTCCAAATTGCAGCTTATACAAGTACCCAATATGGATTCCACAAAATGTCAACAAATTAATAGAACAGAAGTACTTACACACTGCAGATTTCATAAGTCAATGGTCCTATGTCAATTAAATATGTAGACTTAATTATACACAAGAATATGTCATTTATAATTATGTCAATTAAATATGTAGACTTAATTATACACAAGAATATGTCATTTATAATTATATAAATATATTAGAACACTATTTTTACTTTCTATTAAACAAAAACTAAATAAAAAGATACATACAAATTCTCTTTTTCATTATACAAGAAAAACATAGCGTGAGATAGAAATGCTTTATATTAACAGCAACCTCTAATCAGAAAACTCAATGTGCCCTCTAATGAGAAAACTGAATGTGCCAGGGCTAATTGAGCTCTTTTTAGAGGTTTTCTAATATTTTAATTGAGGTTTTCTAATATTTTATTTTTTATTAAAATTTGATATATATGAATTAAAACAAATGCCTTCAAATATCCCAATGATTATATATTTGTTAAATTGATCAATTAATTGTTAAAAAGTAAACTTGCTTCCCACGCCAATCTTTCACCAGTCCTAATAAATCCCCGTATGGAATATAGATTTTCATATTCTTCCTGCAAATTCTATATTTAAAATCATGCTCTGTATTAATTATAATATCTATCTCTGCAGATTTTGTCTTTAGGAAGACATAAATTAGTTTTATAACTGTCTAGCATTGCAAGTCTCTAGATTTCTTCAATGTTTGCAGAAATTTATCAGCTTTGTATTGTGATATATAGAAAATAACAGTAGTAGTCTTTTCTTTAATTTGTATGTCTCTTTTATATATTGAAGAAAGTTAATTTACAAAAGAAAGAACAGTAATTCAAAAAGAAATTGCCCAGAGAAAGAGAAATCATTCATGGTATTATAAACAGCAGTCCCAACGGCACTGAAACAACAGCCTACAATAACAGCACTTTACTAGCTAGAACTGAACTAAGAAATAAAAACAGCATCAGAGACATTAATATTCACGTTTGATGCATTCTGAGATAACATTTCTTTTCTTTGGGGTGAATACATTAGTATCAGTATTTAAAACAGAGTTGTATGCCTTGTGTGTGATAGAGATTAATATTCATGTTTGATGCATTCAGGGATAACATATTTCATTTCTTAGGGTGAATACGTTAGTTTCAGTTTCAGTATTTAAAACAGAACCGTTTTCATGTAAAAACAGAGCAAAACAGGGTACATGCACAGTTTACTTTTCTATCATTGATGTTCATGCCATTTAACAGATTAAAAATTGGCATAGTTATTTACAACTAAACAGAGCATATCTGTCACTCACCATTATGAGAAGGTGATTTTATCTTCTATGTAATATTAGGTTTTTAGGAAAATTCACAGTCAACAATTCACCATCAATTTATCATTAGTCAACAATTCATCATCCAACAATTCATCGTCATGACAAATTCAAATTCATCATTATGAGAAGGTGATTTTATCTTCTATTTAATATCAGGTTTTAGGAAAATTCATGGCCAACAATTCACTGACGGTCAACAATTCACCACCAATTCATTGCCAGTCAACAATTCACCACCCAACAATTCATCGTCATGACAAATTCATGTTGTGGAAAATTCACCACCAACAATTCACTGCAACAATTCATCGCCAAAAATGTTAATGCAATGAATTATCCATGGCAGTGATGCGATGATGGTGAATTAGTGAATTGTTGACAGTGAATTTGTCAATTGTTGACGGTGAATTTGCCTGAAACCGTAATATAAATATAAAGATTGTTTTTGAATTCATTAAATGTATTTTATTTTCAATATTTTAAATCACATTTATATTTGATCATTATATTCAGTAATCCATCATCAAAAATCTTTGTAGTAACACTCTTAATGTTTTCACTTCTTTCCTATTTTCTTTCCTGTGATCATTATATTTCGCTTACTTTCATGTCATGTTCTTTTCTAATATTGTTTTGCATTCTTATTGTAGGGGAGGACTTGAAGTCCAGAGAGAAACTAATTACATGTCTTCCTGGAAAACTCCCACCTATCAGGCCAACCGATTTACCCTCCTTCTACAGAGAGCAATACATCTCTGAGGGCATGTACAGTGCCTTACTCTACGAGTCTCGCTTCCAAAATATAGCAGACTACGTCCTCGTCAACACTTTCGAGGAGTTGGAAGGAGGTGAAGATGTACAAATGGGTCTCAGCGTTAATGGATGCCCTGCTCTGGCAATTGGCCCTGTGTTTCTTCCAAATTTCTTAGAGGGTAGGAATTCCATGTACAGCATGTGGGAAGAGGATAAAACCTGCCTCCAATGGCTAGACGCCCAAGCGCAGGGGTCCGTGTTATATGTTTCCTTTGGTAGCATGGCTGTAAAATCTGAGAAGCAATTGCATGAACTGGCTCTTGGACTAGAGGCTTGTGGATACCCCTTCCTGTGGGTTATCAGATCAGATATTGCACAAGGCAAACCCATGGAATTATCAGAGGGCTTCATCGATCGAACCAAGAACCGAGCCTTGATTGTGAAATGGACGAAGCAGTTGGAGGTAAGGAGTTTTTATGTGTTATTATTTTCCATTTATATAAAGTTACTAAATTCCACAATACAAAGCCAAATGCATTTTCTATAAAGGTAGAGTTATCTCATTTCATGATTTAAAGCGTGTTAGATTTGAATCATTGGCGTATATAACAGTTGAAAAAACGACCTCAATGTGATCACATCGTTTTGGCTATAATACTAAAATTCGATGATTTATAGTAGCTCAAAATTAATAGCTGCATTTCTCTATGACATTAGAGTAACGATAGTTTGATAAATTTGAATGGAGGGAGTCGTAAAACTCTCAATTTGTAGAGATGTTACAAAGGAATGAAAATGAAAAAATAAGAAAAATATTAAGAGCAAAAAAAAACGTCTAACAAAGTTGATTTTACATCCATCTAATATGCATGTCACTTGTATTGCGATAGTTTGATAAATTTGAAAGGAGGGAGTCGTAAAACTCTATCAATTTGTAGAGATGTTACAAAGGAATGAAAATGAAAAAATAACAAAAATATTAAGAGGAAAAAAATATATGTCTAACAAAGTTGATTTTACATCCATCTAATATACATGTCACTTATATTGTGCAACAATTTCCAATATAATCTTACTTGATTGAGGTGGATGAATATGGAAGATATCATAACATATAACACATCAAACAAGTAAACTCAGAAAATATACAATCAATCATGTATAAACACACAAAGATTGCTCAACATGCTGCTACACCAAAGAGATTTAATTGCTTGATCAAATCAATTACATCATGCCTCTTGTATAGAGGAGTTTAGATTTTACAAAAAGATTCTAGGACATGCAAACCGCAAAAAAATCTAAATTCTAGTTTATTTAGAATGGAATGGGGTTGCAGATTGTTTGGCTAAATGGGCTTCTGATCATTTGCAAGATTGGAATATTGTGGAAAGGGGTCAATTACCCCTAGATTTGTCACAAAAGTTGGACCAATAAGTGGAGATAGATTGGGGTCTGTAATGCCCTTGCTTTGTATTGCTCTTTTTCAATTGAATAAATGTTTACCCCTCTTTTAGTTTAGTTACGATAGATACTACTCATGAAAAACTTCAGTTTCTATTCATGCAACCATACCAATGGGATAAATTATTTGTTTATTCCAACACCCCCCCTTAATCTTGACCACACATGCTTTAGCATTTTCATTCTTCAAATTTTATCTTTGAAAATTCTTTGCAACTTCCTTTATCAACTTGCATACCAACCGATCTTTTGATCTGCAATCTTTGAATTCAATTTTTTCATTTCTAGAAAATAATCTTCCTCATGTGCTACTGCACTTTACTACAATAATTTAATTTCATCATATTATCGATCATGAAACTTGATCTTGGTGTCTTCGTGCACCTTCACCTCAAACTAATCTTCATATCACTTGAAATTTAGATGTACCCTTTTTGTAAATTCATTAACTATAGTATTCCATTTTTCTTGACGTCTTTCAAGACAATATCTATCACCCTTCTTAAACCTTTGAAATTTCTTGATTCTTCTTCAACACATTAATACTTATGTTTATACAACTTTTCAAACATATAAATAATCTTTTGCAATTTGGGCCATAATTTCACCTACAATCTATTTTTATGCAACATATCATAGAGTCCTTCCATTTTTTATTGCAACATGTCTTTTCAGAATGGTTCTTCAAACCATAGATGATGCACGGATGTAGATCCAACACATTTCTATTCTATGTCCTTCCCTATTAAAATGGTAACACTACATACATTGCATTCTTTGATCTATTTTGAACTTGTGAAATTTATAACATCATTTTTATTTTTACTTGAAACATATCCAAGCCCTTCATACTTTGGCCTCACTATTGGCTCAATGGGCTCCTTGATTCCTTGCTCATACTTTCTTAGTCTTTTATCTTTATATCCCATTTTTTACATAATTTTGAAACCAATATTCTTCTTTTTACAAATAACAATATTTTCAGATTCAAACACATTGTCATCATCTTTACACTTTTTATTAGAAACAACTTCAACTAAATCACACAAATCAAAAGATTGATCAAAGGAACACAAATCTTTTGTGTCACATGATGTTAGAATATTATATTTTTCTTTTGTTAATGGTCAATACTACTGTTGCTACAGTAGTTTGTAGGTGAGGTAGTTAGAAATTTTAAATGTCTACAGTGATCTACGTCCTCTATATATTGTAATCTTCTCATGTGTTAATACAAGAAATTTTTAGCCAAAATTGTTTTCATGGTATTAGAGCGGGTCTGAGCCTCCCTTATGGGACAGCTCAAGATTCTAGGAGGGTTTTTGGGTAAATTCGTGGCTACTTGGTCTGAGATTTTTGAGGGAAATTTTTTGTTTGTTTAGGTTGTTCTTCTCTGGCCTGCGGGTTTGTTCATGGGTTTTTTCTTCCCTACCCGCACGTTTTTTAGTTTGCAAATTCCTCTTCTGGGCACACTTCATTCCTTTTCTTGGGCACAATTTCTTGTTGTTGGCTTCGTTTTCTCCTCTTGGATTTGTACGCATGACCTCCTATGCATTCTTGGAAGGTTCTAGCAACCACACGACCTTTTTTCTATTACTTTGCAAACAACGACGAAGTTTTGTGTGGTTTTCTTTGCGCAACCCGAACTTCTCTTCATGCGACCTAAAGAAAGTTTTTTTTCTGAACTCCATTAGATGCGTTTTTTGTAAACATGATTTTCTGTAGTGCATGGCCGTGCGTGTCTATATTGGACGCAATTTTTGAGGAATTTTTCTGTGTTTTTCTCAACTGCACGATCTGCTAAGTCTGTGTGACCTTTGTTGAGCATGTGAATCTCTTGCCCGCATTTTTCCTCTACGTGTTTGTCCCTCCAAAAACGTGTTTTTCTTAAATTTTTTGACCATGTTTTGATGCCATTTCTGAAGCTTTTCTCTACATTTTTCGTGCCTCAGAAATGCATTTGTTTTTTCCAGTGATGGCTAGGATCTCTATTTCAATTTCAAGAAATTTCAGGAGTTTTTTGGTGAATCCATGGCCACATAAGGATTTTGCTAATTCGACTAAGGTTTTGACCCTCCTATTTGAAGTTGAAATTTTATTTTGATTGCAGATTTCTTATGGGTTTTTTGAGATCTCAAATGGGTTGTCGTACGTTTTTTTTGGTTGTTTCATTTTTCGTGCCTCAATTTTTGTGTAGATTTGTTATGGTGGATAGGGTTCCAAACCCTCTATTTTTTCTTGCAGATAATTGATGTTATGGGTTTTAATATTTTTTCCCTTAAAAAAATTTGTCTTATGGGTTTTAATATTTTTTCCCTTAAAAAATCTGTATGAGCTTTCATAATTTTTTCCCTTAAAATTTTTGGGAGAGTTTATAATTTTCTGCTCAAAAATTAAAAATCTTTTCCTATATACCCTAGTCAGGGATTCTGTTGTTCGGGAGGGATCTTTGATCTTTGGTTTTTACTTTTTTTTTTGAAAAAACAATGATTTGTAATATTGGGTTTGGTGATTTTTTCCTTAAGATTATAGTTTGTTGCAGTCTGTTTTGGTTGCACTTGGAGTTGCTAGGAAAAAAATCTACACAATTGGCTTCTTGCAATCTGTTCTCGAGCATCATGCTCATTTGCAAAAGTTTTGATGGTTTGCCGATTTTTCCTCAAGATCGTGGAAGTTGTTCTCGGTGTGTCTTTGGTTTCAGTGAGGGACAACTCTATTATCCAACAGGTTGGAAATTTTTTGGTTAGCGCTGCAGATTCTGGGAGGGTTGGTGGTAGACTCCTCTCATGTGGTAGAGTCATTGGAAGACTCTTGTCTCTTGTTGCAGAGCATTCTAAAGAATGGGGCAACCTTATCTATTTTTTTCTGGATGGTTTTTGGTACTCTTGGTCATCAACATTCTGCAGATCCAGGGAGGGTCTCCGTAGCAGTAGAGTGTTCTAAAGAATTTGTGACCAAACAACCTGCAGATTGTATTCTGTAGGCTAGTTAGTCGATTGACCATTAAGGGTGTTAGAATATTATATTCTTCTTTTGTTAATGGTCAATACTACTGTTGCTAGAGTAGTTTGTAGGTGAGGTAGTTAGATATTTTAAATGTCTACAGTGATCTACCTCCTCTATATATTATAATCTTCTCCTATGTTAATACAAGAAATTTTTAGCCAAAATTATTTTCACATGAAACATTACATACCAATGTCTTTGAGTTTAGACATTCATTGGATGCTACTAATTGATCATTATCTTCTTTCAATTGTGATATTTCTTTCTTTTACAAGTTATTTTCCTCTTCTAACATCTTTATTCTTTTTTTAAGATCTTCATTTTTCTTTTTTATTTCATGAAACAACTTTAAGCTTTCTTCTAATTCTCCATATTTTGTCTTAAAATTCTCCAATTCTTTTTGAAGATCATCTTTTTCACTCAAAGATTCATATTTCTCCTTTGTCAAATCCTTTATTTATTTTTTTATAAATTCAGAATTATAATTTTTATCTTTCATCAATTATTCCTCCATTTTTTTTTCCTTTCTTAACACGTTTATCAACTTTTCCCATTGAAACAAATGATTTTAAATAACCTTACCTTTTCCATAGACTATGATTTTGCTACCAATTTACCTTTTTCGACAGCTTCATGCACCTTCACTCTTGTTTGATATTTTCAACCAACTTTGAATAGTGATACGTCAAAAGATACAACTGTGACCTCCAAAAATTATGGCTACTAACTCAAATCTGTAGTCTTCACTAATTCTTTTATATCCTTGTGAGAAATATGCTGCACTATATTTACTATTACATTGGTGGCTCAAAACAAAACAAGAAACTTAATACAATCACCTCTTTAAAACTACTAAGAACTGGTGTCTTTCAACAACAATTTCATTTAAATTCCAGGAAATGGTGGTTAATCTTGGCTATGAACCCCTTTAAGCATTGCTTCAGATTCCTCCAACGATAAGCTTTTAAGATCTACAAAATTTTACCTTGACTACTGAAATCTCCTTTCCTACAACAACTTTATTTTCTTTGGTAGTGGCTACTTAGGCCGTTTCAAGATGTCCAACCATTAACCTCTTTCAACAATCTTTTTGCACCATCTCTTGCTTCTACAAATTCTCAAACCCATATAAATTTTTCAAACTAAATCTAATACAAATTTTATAGAGGTGGATGAATATGGAATAAATCATAAAACATAACAAATCAAACAAATAAACTTAAATAGTATGCAATCAATCATATAAACACACAAAGATTGCTTAACATGTTGTTGCACCAAAAAAATTTCATTGCTTGATCAAATTTCTATGTATGGTGATAATATTAGCACTATTGCAATGATAAATAATCTCGTGTTTCATGCTAGATCAAAACACATAGAGCTTTTACGTCATTTCATTCAACTCCAAGACTGACATCTTCACTTTGAGTGATAAATTAGTCCAAATTCTCTAGGGTGGTGGTTAATCTAGGAGATCAATTCCCAAAGACATGGTGGTTAATCCAACTCCCCATTTGATGTGACTCAAAGGAATTGAACCTATGTCAATACCTTGATACCACAAGTATTAAAAAAACTAGAGAAATCTTTTGAGGTGAATTCAGCCCCTCTAAATTATTATTTAGTATTTTGAAATAATACCTCATATGTTTAGCCATATCCTTGAAATAGTTGAAGCATTCAAAGACTTTAAAAAATTTCTCAAGAAAATAGATCCATGTGTGGAAAAAATATCATCAATAAAAGTCAAAAGATAAATATTATTACCTAAGGATTGCTTCTACACATCACATTAGATGTTAAAATGTATAAGTTGAAGAGAAAATTTTATTTTCCATGATTTATTCATCAAAAAATTATCTCAACTTCCTTTTCACATGCACACCCTAAACAAACTGAAGTCTTCTCCTTGAAATACCAAAATTTTGAGCCCATTATATCCTTTTTTTAATAAGCAACGAGCAATCCTTTCAAGATTACAAATTTCCACAATGTTCTTGAACTATAAACACAAATCATCTATGGTTTCTCTAAGGGCATGAATTTTAGTAGAAAGAAGTGTGAGATGAAATAAATAATTATTTGTAATTAAAGCCTTTGGTACAAGATGATCTTTCATTGATTTATCAACTATTTTGTAGTAGTAATCTTTAAACACAAATTTATATTTTTTACTAAAATTTGTCTAATACTCAAAAGATTATCTATAATTTAAGTAGCTTTTCCTTGCTTAGTCTTTATGGTAAGAGTATCTTTTTATTATTACATCAACCTCTTTATCATCACTATATTTAAATTGACTTCTTACTAATTTATCTAACCTGACAAAGAGATTAAATTTACTTGTCATATGGTTTGATTAGTCATTGTTTAATAACTAAACATTTTTGTGATGTTCTTTTGCTAATTTACTATTAGAATCAAGGAACACTAAGAGGGGCGGGGGGGTGAATCAGTGTTCTACAAAATTTAACTTTACTAATCTATTCTTTAAACCACTTACAACATTGAACCAAAGAAAAGGTGCAAGCACATAAAGCAATCAACCACAACACCATAACACAAGGATTTTTACGTGGAAACCCTATTAGGGGAAAAACCATGGTGGAGGTCAATCCACAATAAGAGTTACTCAAATATAAGTGTTTTACAAGTGAGGAATGCACATGCATTCAGCACACTACCTAGAGCTCACTGTTCAGATACAAAAAGAAGACATACTGTCTACAAAAGATTTGGATTACATCTAGAAGATTTGAACTGATAGAATAACATTTTTAATGCCTAATTACAGTTCTGATTAAGCACATCACTCACATTCTTGACCTTCTATTTGATTTTTCTCTTCTACTCTGTCTACTTTAATTCACATCACAAATCCTTTTATGTACAAGTGAAACTGTGCATAATTGCTCTACAACCCTTCTAAATTTCATAACATACATCAACACACTTTGCACACCAATTCACACACCAAAATGATATAAATGATCACTTATATATATCTGCAACAAAATTTTCTATCAACCACATGTCGGCTTCAATAAGACAAAATATTTACAAATCGTCGGCTCAATCTACAAATAATTTTCAATGCACACTAACCAAAGTTGGCCACAACATAGAGAGGACCCAAAATAACATCCTCAAACATGAAAAACCTCCAAACAATTACTCTTTGAATATCTGCAACATGCTACATTCACTTAGTCGGCCTTCTTACACTAATAAATAGAAAATCAATCAACCAGATCTTCAAACATGCACACCAATTGATATGAGGCTCTAAGATTCAAGGATAACATAGATCATACATCAAAAAACCTTCCTTGAAATCCACAACTCAAAATGATAACAAAAAAATGCATATGAATCGATGAACACAATTTTGTTGGATGCACTATTCTAACTTAATAGTTTTAATCACTTAGCTTCAATTTGACTTCTGGTATGAACAAATACTAACATGTGGATTTAATCATTGACTAGGTTTTCCATCAATGAAAACACCAGATGACATGTGTAGTGTCTCTTGCCAACAATCTCCCCCTTTGGCATTAATGGCAATATTTAGTGAAAAATGACTAAGTGTCGGATTAGTACCAACATGAATACACTGGGCCAACCTTCAAAACTTCAAAACAAAACTCTCCTTGAGATGAATAAGGCATTTTTCATCGTCCCACTCTCCCCCTTTGACATCAATGGAAAATACGAGAATCCACATACAAAAATAAGACAAAATTGCTATGAACAAACTGCATATGTACAAACATGCTTCTACGACTTACATAAACTTGAATATATCTACAAAATTAATCTTCAATAGGCTCAAACTAATGTCCCAACCCTTTTTGAGACTCTCCAAAATAGTCATGTGACCACAAAATACGTAAGATTGCATCTTTGTTGACTCAAGGCTTTTCGAATCATTGACAACCATAGCATCTTATGCTTCCTTCAATGCACTATGCATTGTCTCCATCTTAGGACCAATCAATCCCCTTAGCTCACATACTCTTTCAACAATTCTACAGGTTCTTCATGCTTCAAATTTTTTATTTTGTCAAGTAGGGATATGACTTGACCTTCTTGCTTTCCAATAGAAACAGTTAGAGGATCAAATGCTTGAGAGACATCTGCTAACTGTTTCTCATATTCCTTCATTTTCTTTTCAGAGTCCTCAGGGAACTTAGATAATGATAAACATGACTTGTAAATATTTCCACCTTTAGACAAAGTACCTTGAATGTTCTTTACACAGGTAGCTAACAAATATTTGTCATTAGCAATCATCCCCTTTAATCCACTGAACTTGTTAGCATCAAATTCCTTTTGAACCTTATCCATAGCTGACTTCTCAAGTGACTCAAAGTGAGTACTTACAGAATTGACAAGTTTCTTCGGCTGACCGGATGGAAAATTGGATGAATCCTTAACATATGTAGGCATGATCTTCTCAAGGATACCAGATGCAAGACTCAACAACTCACCGTCCTCAATGTGAGATTTCAGTATTTCCTCCCTTTCCTTGGCTTGAGAAAATGATGCTACCTTCAGGTTTTCAATGGTAGAAAGAGTGGCCAAGTTGATAGGACCTTTAATCAATTTAGGATCAAACTCCTCCTGTTGCTCCTCCAAAAACTCTATTGCCTTAGCAGTGTCTCTTGCTTCCACATGAATTTCCTTTACTTTAGCCTTCTTCTCTTCAGTCACTGATTCTTCCTTTGCTTCAGGAATCTTCACTTATTCAATTGACACAACTTTAGGAGCTTCAATCTCCATAGTATTTTTACTGTCTTGCACATTTAGAGGATTCAAAGTATCCTCAAAAATGTATTCTTTCCCTTCTTCAACTTCTAGACTAGATGGAACATCTTCACTATGCACTTCTTTAGAAACAACATTATACTTGTTCTTTAACATATCCTCCTTAAGGATATTCTCAATGTCTTTTTCCACCTCTTCAATTTAACCAATCATCAACTTATTCACCCTTTTCTTGCTCTTAAAATCCCTTTTTGCATCACTTAGATTTTTCTTCATCTCTTCTATGGACATCACCAAACACAAATCAACAAGTATTCATTCTCTCATTTTCTCTTCTTTAGTTCTTGCATTCACTCTCCTCATTTCTAAGACTTCATATAGTCCTTTAGGTAACTCAGACATTATCTCAATGAGAGTCATATTGAAATTATTCAAATAATTTATTGTGGCTTCCTCAAGAATTCTTTGACGAGCACTATCAAAGGTTTCATACCAAACACAAAGTGGCCTGAGATTACCATCCTTAATCAAAGCTTTTTCAACTTCTTCTACTGACATACCTGATTTGTCAATTTTCACCCTTTTCTTTTCTTTCTCTTCATTGGAGGGCTTGTCCTTTAAGAGTTTAGATGCTTTAGAGACCTTTTTCTTAATTTCTCTTGTCTCTTCATCAAATTCAATTTCTTCATCTTCTAAAACAACACATACTCTTTTGCTTTTATCCTTCTTCCTCTTTCCTTCTTTGTCGAATGTCATGACTTCAACTTTCATAGGGATTAACTTCTTTGTAGGACCGGATGAGAGTGCATAGCTCCTTGTAGATCTAGATTTGGCAGAGGATGATGTCAGACTAGTAGAATTAGTTCTAGCTTGCTCTCTTGCTTCAGCTTGTTATCTTTTCCTCCTAGCTTCCCTTATAGCTTCAACTGATATACCCATGCTTTTTGCAAAATCTTCCACTTCCTTTCTCACTCTTTGGACTATCATAGGATTCTTCAATTTTGAAGGCACTTGCATATTCTTCTCTTCAAAGGTACCAAACCTTTCTTCTGCCAGATCTTGATGTTTACTCAATAGGTGTTGAGCATACAACTCCAAAATGTTTTCATCAATCTCATAGCCCATAGGCATTATCCAAACTATTTTGGGTTCTACAACTTCGAATAAGCATTGATCAATATCAACCATGAACCAAATTATGGCCTTGTAATTTTCCACAATAAATGAGGGAATCCTTTCCCTGACTTGCATTTCATTTTGAAAAATCTTAAAATAACCCCAAATAGCAGTTTTTCTATCTTTACTGTCACCAATTCCATACAAGATGTCTCTAATTTGAATAGCTATTGGTTTATCATTTTTCCAATGCACTTTTCCAACTCCTGGAACTTCAGTCATGAAATAGAAGAATAAACATAGCAATAGATTACCATACTTGAAAGAATTCTTATTATCCTTCTTGATTTTTCCAAGATTGTCAATTAACTGGCTCCAAAGTAGCTCACATAGGTCATAATCTATATTTTCTTTGACCATCTGATATGCTACATAGATTGTTGTGACATATATAGAATTATCTTGGCTAGAGTGATAAATTTTGTAGCCAATGACCATAGAAGCAAATCTCACATCCACTTCAATAATATCATCAATTGTCATATCTCTCTTGTCAAAATTGGAATCGGTTGCATTTGTAACTGTTTGATTTTTCATAGCTTTTAATGTGGGCAACCCAAAGGATGAATTCAAACTAGTAACTATCCTTATAGCTTCCTTTGTAATCTTGAAAGGCTAACTCAACCACATGAACTCGACATGCACTCGACTCAATAGATACCGAACCCATTCATTTTCTTCGAACATGGGTAGTTTCACAATTTGAGTGAAATTCTTCTCCTCCAAAGTTTTAAATTTAGGTTTCACATAGAAATCCTCTCCCATAATGTGATTTTAGTACAAATTAGCACTTGGGAGCTTCCTAACTCTTCAACATTTGAATGAATGTATTCCCTAATATCTTCGATATGCAAAATGCCATACAAAATAGAAGAAAATGAACCTAATGGTTCAGTCTCAATGGATTTGAATGGGTGCCACTTGAATTTCAGGTGGGGCCTATCCTTAATTTCAACCACCAATGGAGTTTCCATTTCCAAAAAAAAACCTTTTCATCGGATTAGGGTTTGATCGTTGGATCACCTTCAGACTTGAATCACTCCAAATTTCGCTTGCAAAGCTCTCCAACTTTCTTTTTTTCAAAGTGCAATGTGACAAATGAGGGATAGAAATTACCTTTTATCATTTGTGCACCTAACTTTTTCATTGCGATAAATTATTTTTCCCTAGGTGATCAGATACCCTATTTTCACAAATTGTGAAAGAAAACTCTTCTATGGACCTTCAATTTTGCACAAATCTCCTCCAGAAAAGATCCTAGAACATTTGCACATCACTAATGCAATCATTGGTATCTTCCACATTCTAGTACCAACTATCAATAAGGGGGTTAAAATATTTTCTTGAGAACTCCCCCTAGGCCAAAGGCCTTAAACAAATTCCTGAAGTAATTACTAGAACCAATTTCTAGTGCAGAACCATCCCTGCATCAAAAGGACTCTTCTTCACCCATGTCTTCTTCATTTGCTTCTTGATCTCATCTGTAGTGACTTTTCCTTTCCCCTTTTCATCCTTTTGCATGTTTTTCCTTTGATTTATCAGACCCTTTTCGCTTCTACAAAATCTTGCAATGTGACCGGATTTATTGCAGTTATAGCACAAAACTTATCTTTGTCTAGACCAGTTATTCCATTGATTTTCTCTTGATCTGCACTGGTTAGCAATATGACCAAATCTATTGCAGGTATTCCATCTAACATTTCTATTGAAAGAGTTGTTTGACAGGTTTTTCCATTCAATTGACTTATCACCATACTTATTTCAATTGAAACACTGACCAGAGATTGATGGACCACTTGGATTCATTCTACTTCTACATTGAGTAGCCATATGACCAAATTTATTGCAAACAAAAAAATATCCATTAAACATTTGAGCATTAGGTTGTCTTACCATATACCTTCCAACTTTGTTCATCTGATTTCCTTGCTTGAAGTTCCTTTGTCCATATTCAAAACTTCATCCTTTCTCATATCCAAGACCTTGCTTGTCACTTTTAGTCCTCTAGCTTTTAATCAGTTCATCAAGCTTGGCTGATCTAATCTTGAACTTCTCCTTGTATTCATTTTCAGTAGCAAGTTCATCTCTCAGGATAGCAATCTGTCTTTTATGCTCTTCTTCATTGAATCTGGATTGTTGCAAATTAAGTGCCAGCTGAATGAAATTATCATTAATTTTGTTGCATTCTTTAGATTTCTCTTTCAAGGACTGAGCAAGATTCTCTTCATTCTTCTTCCTGTCTTCAATCTCCTTGGTCATCCTCATCATAATAGATTCCACCTCATGCTTTAGGAAAAAAATTTCTCTAGCAAGATTTTCACATTCTTATGTCTTCTCCTTCAAGGCTTGACTCAAGTGTTCATATTCCATGCTTTTACTTTCTTTCTGCTTGAGTTGATTATAGAGTTCCTTTCTCTTTTCTCTTGACTCATTGATTTTTTCTTTCAATGATTCAATGAATTTCTCAGCATTCATGAGGCTTGCTTGCAATTCCCGGACTTCAGATTTGGACTAATCAAGATCATCTAGGCCCACCAAATTTTGTTGTTGAAGACTGCTCTAATCCATTGAATCACTTTCCCGGATCTTCCCCAAGCTATTAAACTTCTTCCGAGGAACTAGGCTCTGATACCGATTGTTGGAATCAAGGAACACTGAGAGGGGGGAGTGAGTCGGTGTTCTACAAATTTTAACTTTATTAATCTGTTCTTTAAACCACTTACAACATTGAACTAAAGAAAAGATGCAAGCACATAAAGCAATCAACCACAACACCATAACACAAGGATATTTACATGGAAACCCTATTAGGGGAAAAACCATGATGGAGATCAATCCACAATTTGAGTACTCAAATATAAGTTTTTTACAAATGAGGAATGCACATGCATTCAGGTACATGACCTAGAGCTCACTACTCAGATACAAAAGGAAGACATACTGTCTTACAAAAGATTTGGATTACATCCCAAAGATTTGAACTGATATAATAGCATCTTCTAATGCCTGATTGTAGTTCTGGTTAAGCACATCAATTGCATTCTTGACCTTTTGTTTGATTTTTCTCTTCTGCTTTGTCTGCTTTAATTCTCATCACAAATCCTTTTATGCACAAGTGAAACTATGCATAATTGCTCTATAACCTTTTTGAATTTCACAACATACATCAACACACTTCGCACAACAATTCACACACCAAAATTATATAAATGATCACTTATATATATCCACAACAAAAATTTTAATCAACCACATGTCAGCTTCAATAAGACAAAATATTTACAAATTGTTGACTCAATCTACAAATAATTTTCAATGTGCACCAACCAAAGTCATCCACAACATAGAGAGGACCCAAAATAACATCCTCAAACATGAAACACCTTCAAACAATAACTCGTTGAATATCCACAACATGCTACATTCACTTAGTTGGCCTTCTTGCACTGATAAACAAAAAATCAATCATCCGGATCTTCGAACTTGCACACCAATTGATACGAGGCTCTAAGATTCAAGGATAACATATATCATACATAAAAAAACCTTCCCTGAGATCCACAACTCAAAATGATAACAAAAAATTGCATATTAATCGATGAACACAATTATGTCGGATGCTTTGTCCTAACTTGACAGTTGATCACTTAGCTTCAATTTCACTTTTGGTACGAACAAATACTGACATGCGGATCAAATCATTGACTAGGGTTTCCATCAATGACAACACCAAATGACATGTTCAGTGTCTCTTGCCAACAGTTACATGTGAAGAATATGGATTATTTTTCATACTCAAATTTTTTTTTAGTATAGATGGATCTTGAATTATTCAATTTAGATTTCTTCTTTCTACAATCAAGGCTCGCAATTTTCATAACATTCATAATACCTACATTGGATGAAATAACTTCTTCCTCTCACTCTACCTCGTCTCTTACTAACCAAAAGGATCAGCTTGAGATTTATTTGATTGGGAAAGAGTAGTTTATATTTTTTGCTTCTTATAGTAGATTGGAAAGCTTATACAAGGCTCTCCATAGAATTTTGCATACACTCGTAGACTGAGATTGAAAAAAACCTACCAACTTTGCCACTTTGGATGTGGTTAGATCTTTTCTTTCCTTAATGGCTATCGCCATTGAATCAAATTTTAGAAAAGAGATCTTATAATTTTCTCTACATTCTTTTTATAGCTTCTCCTTGAGCCCTTGTGATAAAATTTTGAATAGACTCTACGTCTTTCATTTTTAAAATTTTAAATTGTCTTCTAATGGTTTGAGCTTATCAATCAAACTTTGTCAGTTCCTTGGTATTCAATTTACAAAGCCTTCCATGCATCCTTTGATTTTTTCATGCCAATAATTGGGGAAAAATTAAAATATCCAATGTAGATTGAATATTGAATAAATATTGATTATCCTTTTTGTCATTTTTCAATTGAGCTTATTGATTTTCTATCAAAACATTGAAATTATTTTGATTTATAAGTTCAATATATCCTACTTCCATAAAATTTCAAAGATCTTAGGACAACAATAGGGCCTTCATTTTGATGATTTAATATTCATAGTTTTCTCTTGTAAATAATGGAATTGGAAAGGTTAGTTATTATCAATAGTTATTTTGATAATGATTTGGAGAGAACTTCTAACCTTTGCTTGTCACCTACATAATAGTTCTTACTCTAATATTAATTGAAAAAATGAAAACATAAGATAACAACTCTTACACTATATTGAATAAGAAAATATTGAGAGAAAAATACACACAAAATGATTTTATTAATATTAATTTTTAACCATCACACCATGCCACTATTGACAACATTATATGTCACATCAATTACATGCTAATTTTTTAATAATTTTAAAAAATATCTATAAAAAGATTGAAAAATAGTAAAAAATATTACATGCTTATTATATGCATAAAGCATGAAAAAATTTAAGAATAAATATTAAATGTTAAATGAAAAAACTCTCAATCAAAATAAATATCATACAAATTTAAGTATGCGCTAATCACATGCATGCCCAACAATGTTGTCATTCATACAGTGAACATGCACCTTCAATAGCATCATACACTAATCAAACAACCACAATACTAGTTGTTGAGACTCGCAAATTTTTAGGGTTTACTGTGCATGTTTAAGTAGGCTTTATTCATTTAGACTTTAAACCCTAAACCCTTGGATTGGTTTGTCACTTTATTTTCTATTTATGCAATGACCACCTTGACTTTTTGCTAGTTCTTTAAGTTTTTTGAGGCTGTTATTGTCATTTGATAACCAACCCTTTTGTTTTAGCAATCGAATCGACCCTACCTTTGAAGCTCGTGAATTAAAAAGCAGTAAGTTACCTTTGTATGCGCTCGTTCAATGATCCCTACCAATGTCCCCACTGGCGTCGACATGGATGGATTTGATGAGTGCACATTTATCTCAAAGCATGTCTTCTTATTTTGTGAACCCTTCAGAGTTGTGCTATGTGACCGTGTGGATCCTACTCTGTGTTAGTATTATCTGGTTGGTAGCACATAAATTCTTCATAGCGTAGGTTGTAAAAAGTTGAACCCGTTGAAGTTGCGCTGTTGTGCTCGTTCGCCATGTATTATCCCCTTGAAGCCAGCTCTATGACTCAGATAACTTTATTGGTGGAAAATTCCTATCGTAGTACTTGTAACCTTCACAACGCAACTTGGCAAATGAATTTTCAAATAGATTTTGGACTAAGAAAAAGTCATGTGCTCACCATGGATCATGAAGGCTCCCACCAAGATCAATAGTTGGTATTCAAACTTGAGAACGACTAATGAAAGATTGTAGGTTTCACTCGTTTGAGCCGTAACTGTAGAGGTGATGGATTTCTACCACACCAGTGATGTACATGACTTGGTTTTAATGAATTGTTCATTCTTACAAGCCAAAAGCTGTCTACATGAGAGAATTGAGTTGTTAAGAGTTGTTTCAGAATTCGTGTTTACGCAAACCAGGGTTTAGGTAAGTCAAATTTATCTTGTTGGTGATTGTTAAAAGGTTTTTTTTTTAATTTAAAGGATCTAATCAAGGTTTTTTTTGAAGAGTCTAAGATAGTTTTTCTATAAAATCGAACCCTAATTATAGTAAATTTATAAACCTTAATTCCATAATCAAACCCTCAAAATGAGTTGAACATCATCCCAAGTTGGTAGAATGAAATGAGGGTTAGAGGATGACATTATTAGTCAATTCCTAGGTTCTTCAAAGAAATCCAAGCATGCACAAGGATCTGAAATCCTCTCAGATAGATTATTTGATAGAGCTGAGGCAGTTAGGTATGCAACCTATACAGTTTAGGGTTGGGACCTTTTCAAATATGGTTATAAAAGGTGTAATGTTGCAAGACCTACTTCAAACATTTGGAATTTGAATTTGGCTAGATTAGTGGTGTCAATTGTATTTGTCAATGTTGAATTGATTAGTGAAATTGCTAAAAAAAAAAAAATATAACCCATAGTCTCAAGCAATTCTAAATAACAAGGGTGGTTCTTGACAAGACTGGATAGAGAATTTATATGTGAGGTGTTTAATTTGAATATGTTTGCAAATTTCTCCATAGAATTTAATTCACTATTTAGAGAATGTGGAAGGGATAAGCACAGTTATAGATTCATGTGGCTACCTCACCATAAAGGAGAAGTCAAAAGGGATAAGCACAGTTATAGGTTTTCTAAAGATGAAGTAGAGCTATTTGACTATGATGTCTTTGACGATTACTTCATAAACACATACTTTTCCTAGGGTCAAGTTCTAGGTTTGGATTGAAAGGCAAAAATGCCTATGCGTCTAATGATGATGACAGTTGATATCCATCATAGAAATTTGAATAGGAGTTTTAATTATGCAACTTTTATAGTAGATGGAATTCACAAGGATTTAATGGTAGTGAAAGATGATGACAAAATAATATATTTTAAATGCTATTCTTTGCTATCTCACATTCTTCTATATAGTGGAAATCCCATTTGGAATCCTACCATGCAACTCTAAGTTCCAAGATGTTGAAGGAGTACCATTGCCTATTCAAGGGTGAACACATATCTGGGACATACATTGTCCGACATCAAATTACATTGTATTTGAGGGATGTTTTGTGTGGTTAGTTATGGAGAATATGGGTTACTTGAGAGCCAACGGATTGTCAGAAAGGGTGATAATTTTTTTGAGATCCAAGGAAAGCACACTTGATGTTGGAATTGATCATAATTGGAGAGATTGGTTTCTCCATTCAAAAACAAAAGTTATCGGAGTGTATGGTATTCAAAGTGCAACCACACATCCTGCCTAGAATTGTGTCCAATAGAATTGTATTTTTAGAAATTATGTGAAAATTAAATGAAGCTGATAAATTCCACCACAAGGCGAATAAGAAATGTTCACTATTAGCAGCTTCAGTTGTATTTTCTGACTTCATGACTACAACTAAGGAACGGTTAAAGTGTATATATCCCTTATTACAACCCTACAGAATGAGAGAGGGTAAGAAGAGGAACCGTGACCTAGAACACTTCATAAATCAGGTGAGGGAGAAAGTGGGAAGGGCAGAGTTTTATCATGAATTTGATAAATATGAGGACACAATCAAGAATGTTGTTTCAGATAAAGAGGTACAAAGTAAAAAGAATGCATGGGTAATAAACCTTAAAGAAGAAGAGCAGAGTAAAAGGCTAACCCTAATTATCCAAGAGTCAAGCCATGTTTGACAATGTTGCAAATTTTGCTCCGAGGATTCTTGCAGTACCTCAGAGGTTAATCAGAGAGGAAGAAAGGTCGAGGGAGTCGAGTTTCATAAAGCAGATGTACCTGAAAAGCATTTACAGTGTCTATCTCTCCAAATTCCGTATCCAAAACGTAGCAGATTACATACTAGTAAACACTTTTGATGAGCTGGAAGGAGGTAAAGATGCACAAATGGGTCTCAGCGTTAATGGATGCCCTGCTCTGGCAATTGGCCCTGTGTTTCTTCCAAATTTCATACAAGGTAGGAATTTCATGTACAGCAGCATGTAGGAAGAGGATAAAACCTGCCTTCAATGGCTAGACGCCAAACCGCAGGGGTCTGTGTTATATGTTTCCTTTGGTAGCATTGATATAAAATCTGAAAGATAATCGCACGAGCTGGCTGTTGGACTAGAGGCTTGTGGGTTCTCAGATCAGATATAGCAGAAGGCAAGCCTCTTGATTTACCTGAGGGCTTCAATCGTACCAAGGAACGAGCCCTGATTGTTAGTTGGACGACGCAGTTGAAGGTAAGGGGATTTTTTCGTGCTGTTATTTTTTATACACAAATATATTAAATTCCTAATTCAAAGCCTGCTACCTTTTCTATAATATAGAAATAAAGCTATAGGATTCCCTGGTTTAAATAACTAAATCTTGAATGGTTGCCTCCATTGTTCTCTGATATTTTTGGTCCGAGAGAATTAGAAATCCATGATTTATAAAGAGTTATATGTGCTCATAGTTCTAACAAATACGAATGGATCGACTAAAAGTTTATAAGATTAGAGTGGATTCCAAATGATGCTAACACTTGAAGGAAGAAATTGTTTGGATGTAATAAATTTCTCCCTGAAAATTGGGTTGGAATTCTCAATCCGTAATACCAGCATTCAATAACAATCCAGAGCACCAACAGAGAATAATTTTTTTATAAAATTTAAAATATCCAAGTAGTACCTATTACAGTTTTTCTTTCTGACCTTATACACACCATCATTCATTTTAACAATGAAGGAAGAAATGATGTCGCTGGTTTTTATTTTGAATTCCAAAATGTCATTCATATATTATAACCTTAAATTTATTTTTAAATTAAGTTTTTCTATGTCTGTAGGTGCTTTCTCACCCTTCTCTTGGAGGATTCCTTACACACAGTGGGTGGAACTCTACTTTAGAGGCAATTAGTATGGGAGTTCCTCTAATTGGATGGCCTTATTTTTCTGATCAATTTATTAATTGTCGATTTGCAAAAGATGTTTGGAAAGTTGGCTTAGACTTTGAGGGTGTTGATGTAGATGAATTTAAATTGGTGACAAAAGAGGTGGTAGAGAGCACAATCAGAAATCTAATGGAAGGTATTGGAAAGGAGTTGCAGGAAAATGTTGTGAGGTTTAAGAAGGTAGCGAGTAAGACAGTGATGGAAGGAGGGACTTCTCATACAAATTTGAACACTTTTGTAGAGGATATGCAAAAGATAGCAAAATCAAAGGTTTAAGAAGTTTCTAAATTTGAGTTATTTTATCTTTGTTTAATTAATAGATTTTAATATTTTAATTTGTCTACTATAAGATATATCATTTATTATGATGAATGAATTGGGAGCTTTCTAAATGGCATTAATGTAAATGCTATATTCATTTTGTGTTAGCATACTACTTCAAGTGCATTGAACCACTTTTTTCTTTCCTTTTGTGTTCCTACTTTAGCTTCATTGATATTCAAACTTCTAGATCTATGTTTATTCTTCCTTACTTCTTTGACTTCAACTTTCTCACTCAACTCTCAAACTTCTAAATTAAATCTAAAATTTTTAAATTTTATTCTTGCTTAGATGAACTACATAGTTCTTTTTAACTCAATCGTTAGATTGTGCATTGAAAATTAAAATCCACTACTTCATATATTTATAGGGTTCTTGTTCACTAAGATCTATCACCTAATTTTGAGGTGAGTTCCATGCACTCTTAAAAGGTGTTTCTAATAGCTAGAATAATACAATAGAAAAATATAACCAATGTTGAGCTTTTCATGTTCTTAATGTGATGGTCAAGCCATTCTTTCTCTCTTTCATATTTTCCTCCATCACTCTAAGTAATGGAAAATAAAATCTTATGTCTCTTTCTTGGTTCATTGAGGAATTCCTTTAGTGTGTCTAGTCTTGTCATGTGTGATATACTCAAGCTTGGTACCAAGAATTCAATAAAGAGATATCTTCTTGTCCATACATGACTAAATGAGATTGGTTGTTGAGGCACAAATAACTTTTTTTTATTGTTTGAAGTCCAAATAAATTTCAAATAACTACAAATACTCTCAAATCAAAATTTCCTAGTGCCCATTGAGTTAATAAAATCAATGGAGTTGGATTAATCTCTTCCCCAAGCCTTTACCTTAATACCTTTTAGGGAAACATTAAAATATTTGTTTTTTGATGCCAAGATGGAACATCTAGGACAATGGTGGGTTTTTATTTTCCTTTATATTTAGGGAAAAATAGAACCCTCAAGAGCCATTGGTTGGGTTGATCCAATATATTAAATCCACTTCGCCAACCATGCTTGATTAAATAGTAAAAATTCATAAAAATAATTCTCAGTTAATTCATAGTGCCATTTTATGGTTGTGCTTTCAATGGTGATGCCATTTTTCATACACTACTCTTTGGATCCATGATATTCACTTGGCCATCTATAGGATAAGCCCATGTAATTTTACCTATTCCTATAAAGTTGTTTCGTTCATAGAAAACTCATAATCTTTTAATAATCTACATTATATAAACAAAATTTATGGTGACTCATGGGGGTTTTCCTTCCTATGAGGTAATATGGACCCAACTGAACAATACCATTCCTTTATCTAGTGAGCATCAAAGTCAAATTAAGAATAAAAAAAATGAAATACATAATTGATCCCCATTAGCTGCCTTAAAAAGCAAACTAAAAAATAACTCTTCCTATCCTAAATTGGTCAAAAAAAAAAAAACCATGGAGTAGGAAAAGTGATCCTACATCTAACTAGGAATAGCTTCTTTTCACTTGAATCCGCATTGGACACAAAACCAACTAGGGTTGATGATTGGCTTGCCACCACAATAGAGAGACAATCTCCTAGGGTTTTGGTCCTTTTGAGTTGTAAAGATGAGAATTTTATTAGGTTTTTTAACAAGCCTATTTGACATAAAACAATAAATCTAAAAATAAAATTTATCATGTAGACAAAAATGAAAAATTTCAAAACAATTGTAAATCTGAGAAGGAGATACAAAGAGGAACTTGTGATTGAAAGCTAATCTTAAATCGCAAGGATAGGGGTGTGGGAACCCTAGAATTGAGATGCTACCTTTTTAAGATCCATAAACTTAATATTGTAGGTTACAATTTGATCTATGATTTTGATGATCAAGAGGGCATGCCCTAGGTCGAGAAAAGGCCAAAAAAATAATTGACTGAATTGATAAATGATAAATGGATATTGTTACCTTAGGCATGAAACCATTTTCAGAGTGATGTTCACACCATAAGACACCAAAAAATTTGATTGATGGATAATTGGATTGCTTGATAGACCTACAAGAGGTTAGTCCACAAAACACAATAGATAGTTTTAGCCATCATATAGAGGATAACTCGTATATATTCATAAAAATGACATGATTGATCATAATAGTTCCTTGTTAATAGTTGCTTCCTTCCTTCTAATGTCTTTCAACCATGATCTCAATTGATGAAAGTGTTGTAATAATGTTGCTAATTCTTCCCTTGAATATACCTTAAGACTAATTTTAGGATTCTTAATTGTAATTCCAAAATTACTAGCTTTGCATTAGGTTGCTTAGGATTTCAATGGTGAAAATGACTTGTATTTATATGCATTTCTTTAATTCCTGCAAAATTAATTACTGACAATGATATATTTAAATTGTAGACAAAATAGGATCTAGATAGGGGTGCTAATGCCCTAGTCCAGACCTATTTTGGGCCTTTTAGTGTTAGTAAATGGATAATAAATATTAATTTCCAATTTAAGTTTGATTTTCCAAATATAATCATAAAACAATAAATTTAAGAGCACAACTGAGTCCAGACACATAGAGGGGAGCTAAACGCAATGTGAAATTGTCAAGGGTGACAATTTTTGATGCTACATTTAGCCCCCACTTTAGTGAGAGTATGAAATTTTTTGCATTCATGCTCACACTAAATTAATGATAAGCTAAGAAGGTTTCATTTATCAAACATTGAAGAAGTAGGATGACGTCAAATCTAGGGGATGTGTTAACCCCTAGACTTAAGATTCAATGAAACAAAAATGTAAAGACAAAGGAACAAACACACATGAGGTGTAATGCAACATGATAAAAATGAAGCATACATAATGAAAACATAATGCAAAACAAACACAAGGCAAACACATGATAATACACAAAGAAAATAGGTAAAAGGCACAAGGAAAATATGATACCATACACAAAGTAGAAAAATAATTAAAAAATAAGACATAAACACAAGGTTAGTATGCTAAAAAGGATTTGAGTCGATAAGGTAAGTTACATACCTCAATCTTAAATTTGTCTCAAATACCAAACAATACCCATTGAATATGATGTTAGACATAATAGTGCTCTTAGAAGGACCAGTAAGTTGTGTTATGCAAGATCACTCATGAGATACATAAATCTACTAGCTAGTATGCTATGTTATGCTAGGTTCCATGCAATATGATGAGTTTCACAAGGCTAACAAGTTGTGTTATGCTATTTTTCTCATGAATCACATGGCTCCACTGGAAAACATGTCTTGTTATCCTAGGTGACCATGTAAAAATGTTCAAGTTCGCGAATCATCAAGCTTTGTTATGCCAAATCCATGGACTATTTTACAAATCATGCCTTAAGGAGCACATAAAGGTATAACATTATGGGGGATGAATCAATGCTTAACATCACATGGGATGTATTGTTAACCACGCCTTAGGGGGATTCATAATCAACATCATCACCAAAGGGGCATGTTAAGTAGTCAAAACTCACAAGAAACCAATGAAATGGATAGGGTGATATGCCCCCCATTAAAATGTCAATATAATTGTTATTTTGATATTTTAAGGAAAAGAGGGCGACGGGGGGATCCTTGAAAAGAATACAAACCTCCTAAAACTAGTTATCCTTTACACTTGTTATCCTTCCCCTCAAGTGTAAAGGTAAGGAAAACTATGCTAAAGAATATCATGTTGCTAGCATATATGAAATATGTTTACACATAAGATTTTACCAACATGAATGGAAATAAGAAAACAAATGAAGCTACAAATACCATATTGTGAGGAGAAACACAATAGAAGAGAAATTATTATTTAGAATTACTAGGTGTGTCAACACATGGAAGAGCACCAAAATCAATAAGTTGTATTTTATTACTCAAGGCCTAACATTCAATGGTAGAATGATCTTGCACTCGATGATATGCACAAAAAGAGTGATTTATATTAAACTTCTTACATGTTGGAGGAAGAGTAAGCAAGTGGGCTTAGAGAAGCCTCAAAAAATATTCTCTTTCTTTGATAAAGGAGAAGGAGTAGGAGACAATCATTTCTCTTGTGAAGAAAATCTTGCTTTCTTACCACAAGATGTTATAAATATAAGATGATGAGATGTAGATGGAGATGGTTGGAAACATAAACCCCTTAAATTTCAAGGTATGGTGTAGAATTCACGTGATCATTGTTCCATGTTTTCATTACATCCAAATTTAGAAATAATTGTAAATCCAACCCCATAATGCTTTTCCAACTCAAACAAAGGGGGAGAAGTCTTGTTTAAATGATTATGAGAAGAATTGATTCTTTTTCAAGACTATGAATCCTATTTAGGTGTTGAAATGTTAAGGTTGGACATTGCCAACACGGGAGGGAAGAAAGCTAAAGAGCCCCTATCACCATCATGGGACAATGTTTTCTGATTTTTTGATGTGGAAGAAGATTGAGAAAATGTAACACAAGACTCCTTAGGTTTAGATTGTGAGATTTTACCTTCACTTACAAAGGAGGGTGTAAAATATAATGAACCCCAATATTGCATTACTAAAACATGTACTTGAAGATGAAGCATTATTTTGATTGTTATTTATAGTTTGAAAAGAGGAATGATAAGATTGTGTTGCAACAATCTCCCACTCTTTAGGCCTAGATGGTGAGATTATATACTCTCCAATGAAAGTGGATGTAAAATCTAATAAAGCCAAATCATCGTTAAAGAGTGCATTCATAGTATCATTATCATTGGAAGGTAATGGTTCCACTTTTGAAGATGGAATCAAAGTATTAAGAGAGTTGGAAGTGTTATATTCAACTTCAACTTGCAAATTATAACTTTTTACATCCAATTTAACTATATGTATCTTTTTATTATATGCATACTTCATCTCATGGTAAAGAGTAGATGGGACTCACATCATGGCATGAACACACAATCTACCAAGAAAATATTGTATGAGAGTATCTGACATGACATCATGGATAAGGGTAGGAAAAATCACATGCCCTACCTTAATGGGTAGTGTAATTATTCCCAAAAGTTTCCTATTGACATTATCAAAGCCAAAAATAGAAAGATTATCTTGTTTTATAAGATTCTAATCCACACCAGGCTTATGTAGAAGATCAATTATACAAACATTAAGACTTGATCCATTTCCAATAAGATTATGTCGAATCCTAGTTTTATTATGATGACACATATCATTAGAGCATCATTTTGATTTTGAACCTAAGAAGGAGGAAATTCATGTTGAGGGAACATAATATCCAAATTTTTTACTTACATACAATCAAATTATTGGGAAATTGTGTCTCAACCTTGCAATATGATAGGTGTAATATACAATGGGGGCATGGGGTGAAGGAGAGGAGTGGGATGTGTGTACAAAATTTTTTGTTAACCTTTTCAGAAAGCTCCTAAATGACCAACATACATTAAATAAATGATATATTGTAAATCTAGATCGTTAATTATTAGATTTTAGATCTAGAATGATGGATATTTTGTTGGCCTATCTTGCCCTAGAAGGTAACTCTATTTTATGAGGACATTGTACTAAAATTATAGATGATGATGTATTATGAGAGTCTGATAGTGGTTGTGTTGTATCTAGATATTTGGTTGGTGATACTCTTGTGGGAAGCTTTCTTTGCAAGTATATTGTAATCTTTGTGATTTCTGAATATATATTAGGAAATTTTTGCAGTGTGGGGTTTTTCCCCTGAAAGGGTTTTCCCCATGTAAATCATTGTGTTGTGGTATGCATGATATTTATGTTTATGTCTATTTAAGTTTTTGTAACTATTGAAGATCTATAATTTTTTGTATTATTATCCTCTCAATATTAGTGTAGGAAGTTAGTGTAGGAAGTTGTTTCACTACCTTAGCTTCCTTATAAGTGGTATAAGAGCCTAATCATCTTTGGTTTTAGTTGTGGGTTGTTGGATTTTTTGAAATAATCTAGATTTGAGTGGGGGCTTGTGTAGAAGATATTTTGTGATCTTGTTGCAAGAATTTTTAGATGAGAAGTTCATCAGGAAGAATAGTGGTGGATAAATTTTCTAGAAATAATTTTGAGATGTGGAAGTTGAATATGGAGGGTTTGTTGATAAATCAAGATTTGTGGGATGCTATTGATGAGAATCTTTCAATGCCTACATACCCTACTCAAGATTCTCAATATGATGTTATGGTCCATAAAGCTAAGGGTCTAATTAGATTGTGCTTGGTAGATGTTATTTTAATTAATGTTTGTGAGGATGTACCTCTGCACAAAAACTATGGAAGAAGCTTGGTGAGATGTATCAAGCCAATTCTTTAGTGAATAAGATTTTCTTGAGGAAAAAATTGTATTCCTTGAGAATGGAAGAGGGTGGAAAGATCATAGACCACCTGGAAGCATTCAATATGTTGGTGGCTCAATTGGAATTTGTTGGTGTCAAAATGGATGAGGAGGAGAAGTGTTAGATCTTCTTTGTTATTTTCTTGATTTGTGGGATTCTCTCATTATGTATATTGGAAGTAATTCTATTATTTTAAAGACTAAAGATGTGGTGGGTACTTTTATTTCTGAAGAGATGAGGAGGATGGTATCCATCACTGCCAAGGAGTCCCTAAATTTTTTTGGAAGACCTAAGGAAAAGGGAAGAAAAATGAGAAGCATGACAAATCCAAGACCAATGGGAGATCTAAATCTTATGGAGAGTCCAAAGTTATTTGTTGGAACCGTGGTAAGCTCGGGCATGTTCGTAAGGAATGCAAAGAAGAAAAGAATAAAAAGAAGATATTTGATTCCAATTTTGAGTCCAATAAGGAAGATGGTGACACATTCATTGCAACTTTGGCAACTTGTACAAGTAATGATGCATGGTTAAATGACTCAGGTGCATCTTTCCATAGGACCTTTAATAGAGATTGGTTTTCTAAATAGGAAGAATTTAATGGAGGTAAGGTGTACTTAGGTGATGATTCTTATTTAAATATTGTTGGTCATGGTAAATTTAAAATCTAGTTTCTTAATGGTAGAATAAGAAGGATTAATGGTGTGTTACATATCCACAAATTAGCATGAAATCAATTATTTGTGAGCAAACTAATAGATGTGGGTGTTCAGGAAGTATTTTGTAATGTAGGATGTAAGATGGTTAGAGGTGTTATGGTGATTGTTAGAGGTGTTAGATATGGCACATTGTATAAGCTTGATGTATGCACTGTTGAGTGCAATAGTACTTCTGTGAAAAGAAAGTCTATGGAAGAGATGAGGGTTTCACCTTGTGCAGATGGTCATGGCTTTTGGGTACCCAAGGGTGTGCTCTTTATTTTAATCAAAGTTACCTATAGAGAAAATTGTGTTATGGCACTAGAGACTTGGCCATATTGGAGAAAAGGGTCTAAAGACCTTGAAAATTGAAAACCTTGTTGAAGGTTTTCTGATTGTAATCTTGAATTTGATTTCTATGAGCACTGCCTTTATGGGAAAAAAAATACTTTCAATTTTACTCAAGCTCTCATAAATCTTGTGGTGTATTGGATCTTATTCATTCTAATGTATTTGGTCCAATAAATGTTCCTTTGATTGGTAAATCCACATATTATGTTTCATTTATTGATGACTATAGTAGGACATGGGTTTATTTTATAGAGATTAAATCTGAAGTTTGCAGTCATTTTAAAGAATTTAAAGCAATGGTTGAGTTGCAGACTGAAAAAAATGTTTAAGAACTGATAATGGTGGTGAATTTTTCTCTAACAATTTTGATAGATTTTATAAAGACTGTGGTATTCATAGATAAAAGAAAAATCTATATTCTCCACAACAGAATGGAGTTTCAAAAAGTATGAACAAGACATTGATGGAGAAGGATAGGACTATGTTGAGCGGTGTTGGCCTAGAACAAAGGTTTTGGGTTGAACTTGTTGCCACTGCTTGTTACTTGTTTAATAGGTCTCTTACATTATCTCTTGTTGATAAGACTCCTCTAGAGGCATGGTTGGGTCACAATACTTCATTAAGACATCTTAGAGTTTTTGGTTTCAAGGCATATCTACATGTGCCAAAGGAGAAATGAAAAAAGTTGGAGAACAAGGATGTGAAATGTATCTTCATCAGATATAGTTATGGTGTGAAATGATACAAGTTTTGGTATCTTTTTGCACAAAATGTAATATATAGTAGAAGTGTTCTTTTTAGAGAAATTAAGCCTTGTTCTGTTATAGTGTAGCCAAAACAAAGTAAATAGGAAGATGTGATTCAATTTCCTTCTACACTTGAGAAAGTTGAATCAAGGCCATAGATAGACAAAAAGTTGAGGAGAGCTCATCTAGCTCTAAATCTTTAGAAGAGGAGGAAGAACCTCCAAATCAACTTGTTCATAGCTCTACAAGGCATAAACAACCACCTGAAAGGTATTCACCTGATGATTGGAGATGTATTTTTTCTTTGAATACTAACATGGATTAACCCAAATATATAGAAGAGGCATTATGTATGAATGATGCAGAATCTTGGAAAATTTCTATGGATGAAGAAATGTCATATTTGAAAAAGAATGATACATGGGATCTTGTACCATTTCCTGAAGGATGAAAAATTGTTGGTTGCAAATGGCAGTTGAAGAAAATAATTAGTTTAGATGGAGGTATTGAGAAGTACAAATCAAGGTTGGTTATGAAAGGTTACTCTCAAGTTGAGGGTGTTGATTATGGTGAGATATTTTCTCTTGCTGCAAAAATGACATCTATTAGATTTTTTCTTTCTATTGCCACTGCTTATGATCTAGAGGCTGAACAAATGGATGTGAAAACTAATTTGCTTCATGGTGACTTGGAGGAAGATATTTATATGACATAGTTAGAGAACTACATGGTGAAAGATAAAAGTAGGTCTGTTTGCAAATTGAAGAAATCTTTGTATGGCTTAAAATAGAGTCCTAGGATGTTGTACTAGAAATTTGATACATATATGTTGAGTTTGGGATTTGAGCATTCTAAATATTATCATTATGTTTATTATAAAATTGTGGATGATGATTTCTTGTTTATTGCATTATATGTTGATGATATGTTATTTATTGGCAAAGGGAAAGGTATGATTTCAAAACTGAAATCTCAACTTGCTACTAAATTTGAAATGAAAGACCTTGGTGTAGCTAGACATGTTCTTGGGATGGAAATTAAAAGAGATAGAGTGAACATAAAGCTATGGCTTGGACAAAGTAAGTATGTTAATTCAATTTTACAAAGATTTAACATGAACCTAATTGTAGACCATTGCATGTTCCTCTTTCTATTGGAGCAAATTTGTCTATTTCAAATTGTCCAACATCTCCATCAGAGATGGAAGACATGAGAAGAGTGCCTTACTAGAGTGCAGTTGGAAGTTTAATGTATGCTATGATTTGTACTAGACCAAACATTTCCCAAGTAGTGGGAGTTCTTCCTAGATATATATGTCTAATCCTGATAGAGTTCATTGGAATGCAGTTAAAAGAGTCTTTAGATATTTGTGCGGTACCTTAGATTATTCCTTGTGTTATCAAAGTAATTTGACTGAAGACAAAATTTCCCTTGATATTCATGGTTATGTGGATTCAGAATGGGTGGGTGATATTAATAGCAGATGACCAACTAATGCTTATGTGTTTACTTTATTTGGTGGTGCAATTAGTTGGATGAGTAAGTGACAAGTTGTGGTTGCTTTGTCCACTATTGAAAAAGAGTACATGGAAGCTACTCATTCTTGTAAAGAAGCCATTTGGCTTAAGAGATTATGTTCAAATAGTGGAACAAAACAAGGTGCAATTACAATTTATTGCAATGGTTAGAGTGCAATATGTTTAACCAAGAACCCAAAATTTCATGCCAGGACCAAGCACGTTGATGTACAATATAATTTTGTTCGATGTGGTCAATGATGGCAAGGTGAAGTTGGTTAAGATAGAGACTTTGATGAATATTGTTGATTCTTTAACTAATCCTATGAGCACAAAGAAGTTCAGATGGTGTTTAGAGACAATGGACCTTTCAGTCCCTAGCAATTAGGAGACAATGTTTACTCCCACTTGTTGCTCTTGCAAGGTGTTTGACAAGTGAGAGATTTGTTAGGAAATTATGTCTCAACCTTGAAATTATATAAATTTTATTGTTGATAGGATATATATATATATATATCCTAGTTACACCGATAGGTGTAATATACAATGTGAGCACAGGGTGGAGGGGAGGAGTGGGATGCAAGTAAGCAATTTTTGTTTATTTTTTTAGAAAACTCCTAAATGGCCAATGTACATTAAATAAATGATATATTGTAAATCTAGACCATTAATTATTAGGTTTTAGATATAATGGTGGATATTTTGTTGGCCTATCTTGTCCTAGAAGGTAACCCTATTTAATGAGGGTGTTGTACTATGATTGTAGATGATGTATTCAGAGAGTCTGATAGTGGTCATGTTGTCTTTGGATCTTTGGTTGGTGATACACTTGTGAGATGCTTTCTCTGCAAGTATATTGTAATATTTGTGATTTACTTATTTTGTCCTTATTCTTGTCATTCAAAGCTCTGTTTGGACATCAAGTGAAGAATAATGACCTCTCTTTTCACAACTAAAAAATTTGAAAGGTAGCTGACCTCTGTATTTACCAGTACACCCTTTTACATTTTTCTCACAAAGTTTTCTTCAACATCATCAAGATCCTCTTGATCTGATTCTTCAATCTTCTTTGTTTTCCCAGCCTTAAAACTAGTCTCAACTTTTGCATTACCTGGACCAAATTCTCTCATTTCAAAAGAAAATAAAGAAGCATACAACTCATGTCTAGAATATTTGCTTAAATATTAAACTTCCTTAATAGCCTTATGACTATAAGATTTAGAAAGAGTTCTTAGTACCTTCTTTACCACTTCTCCTTCAATTTTTCCACCAAGACCCTTGATGGAATTGACAACTTTGTCCACCTTTTGCATGTAGCTTGTAATGTTTTCATCTTCAGATATCCACAGGTTCTCAAATGTGATCTTTATATTTTACATCTTAGCTTGCTTGACCTTACAATCTCCTTTATAAATACTTTCCAACTTTTTCCAAATATCTCTAGTAGATTTCAAATTCATAACTTTCACAAGTTCATTGTTAGAAAGACCACTTAAGAGAGAATACCTTGCTTTACCATTGCTTTCATAGGCCTTGATCTCATCATCAATACTCAAACTGGTCACCAATAGGCATAGTACATCTAGTTTCAATAGACTTCTAAACTCCAAATCCAAGAGATACTAGGAAATTTTTTATCATTGTCTTCGATAAACCATTGCTTGATCTATCAAAAAAAGGAGCATCCCTCTACCATCCTATATCTACCTCAAGTGGTTAAGCTTTCTTCCAAGGAACATTTTTCTGATACCAATTGTTTAATGCACAAGACAATTGAGAGGGGGGGTGAGTAAGTTGTATATTGAAATATCCAAAACCCTTATTAATATTCAAATCCACATCAACTTTAACTAACCCTTAATAAGTTAGAATGATTTAGCATGAAAGAAAATAACAAAAATTGAAACACATCAACACCATGCACAATAGAACACCAGATTTATGTGGAAACCAAAGAAGGGAAAAACCACGATGAGGATTAGCTCACAATATAAAGTAATTGCATCATCAAATACAAAAGTCTCACTACCAAATTATAGAAAAGAAGAAAAGAAGAATGTTATAGTGATAAATCCATCTCAATGCAATAAAAATTCCACCACAACATCACCAACACATTCATAACCTTTCTAAATATTGTAGACACCTTCTGTTTACTACTTCCAATAGTATAACTCATTAAATCTCACACTACACTTAACATATTCACACTTCACAACTTTGCAATTTTCACCATACACCCCACACACCAATCCTCCATCAATAAAACACTTATTTATACATTCTTCAACTTTGAAAACATTCTTCAAGGTCGGCTATGCACCTCAACCATGTAAATTCAAATTAGGTCTTCACCAATGCATTCCAACAATGGAAAGGAATGAAGGTGGACCACATCATACCTTAACTCAGAGTCAAATCCATTCATACATTCCATGCCATGCTTCCACAGTCACCAAAGCAAATCCATAATTAGTGTAAAAAACCAAGTTCAACCAAGCCTATGTAAACACCATTAACATTTAAGTACACTCTTCCTCAAATTTAGAGATGACTCACAAACCACACACAACACTTAAACACAATCTAGAATATTCCAAAAATATCTTGAAATCCAAAAAATTCCTTTGTAACAACTTTCACTTGAGGAAAAACTCATCCTATTCACCCAGATAAACTTCCACACACCACAACTCAAGAAATCACCTTGTGGAGCAACAAACCACTTGTTGGAACACAAAAATATACTGAGAGGGGGGGTGCATTAGTAGATCTTAAAACTTATCTGTTAAAACCTTTTGTGCAGACTACTTTATTTAACCAATAGTGTGCAGATATTAATCATGTGATACATAAATGTAACCAATCACACAACATATCACTTAACACATGATATACATGGAAAACCCAAGGTGGGAAAAACCACAGTGAGAAATACTGCTAGGATCTATTGTCCTAATCTAGCCTCATAATCAAATCCTCTACTACAATGTTTAAGGACATCAACCCCAAGGAAGCACCAACTCCATGATTTAGGAGGACCAACTTGAAGGAGACACCTATCCCCTACTCTATGCACCAACCTAGTTATCTGATGGTAACAACCAATCAAATTTACAATGACAATGTTACAAATGATTCATATGAATCTAGTTCTCTATTACAATTCTGATCTATAACTACTCATACCTTGCTTGGAAACCTTGCAAGCATCCTCTTTGCTACTATTGTCGCAATCTCAACAACTCATCCTCTCTTCTCTACACTCTCCTCTTTCTACACTCTCTTCTTTCTCTCCTCTACACTTCGAACATTAACCTAGATAAGATCTTTTTGTTTGGGTTCTACTTATATAGAATTAGTGCATTCTTTATTTGCTGAACTACTCACACTTGTCTCTCACTTCTTGTAAACTCTACACCTTTGACAATATTCTGATTATCTTCTTCTTTTCCTTGACTCCACCAATCTACAATTACTTTCTCAAGATTCTCACACATGATCAAATTATTTCAAACCTTACACCATTGTCCATCTCATCATGGAAACATCTGATAGGTTTACCATATATCATACTCAAATCCATTCCTCTACATCAAGCCACACACTCTCTGTGCTGATTAATTGAATTAGATAAACATGGCAACCTATAAAACCCCAAATCTAGAATAAATTAAATGCATTATCCTAACTATGTGATTTTATTTTGATCTTGATCACCTCTATAATATGTTCTACCATTTTGTTGATCAAATCACCAATCTGAGAGTCACTGGAGTAGGTAGGTCATTTAATTCATACTCCCTACATCTAATCTGAATATGATTTTCACCACCTACATAACTGTTTCACCAACAGTTTGTCTCATCACCAGTAAAATTTGTAGCGGAGGTGGTTCCACCAATTGAATTCAATCACAAATTTGGTAACCAATTGAAACCCTCATTTACATAGACTTAGTTGTTTGTGATATTCATCATTGAATATGGGTTGTCAATCTCTATTTTTTTTATCTCATTGAATCTCTACCTTTTGATCTCCATCGTCGATCTCCATCTCACTTCTATTGCTTTACACCATCGAAGACACGTCATCATGTCAGGATGAGACATTTTAGGGTCTCACTGATATTTTCCTTTCTCTCTAATATCACTTGTGAAAGACATAGGTCCACACATGCCATTAGTCATCCATGTCATCACCATGCAACTCACAACACTGATGTGAATTAGTCTATCAAGCATTCACTCTTTTCCACCTACCTGCATGGTCACCTTCCATCACTGTCACCTTCTTATTGGTCCCATTGATGTCATCATTAATATTCCATCAATGTGTCAAAGGGACACTAAAATTTCTCTATTTGATATCTTGAAATCACTCCAATCAACCTTGTTCGATCCACATCATTTATCTTATCATTCATGGCCATCGCATATCACTCCACTTCACCAATCATTCAATTCACAACAATGATGTGAATTGATGTAGCAACCACCATTAGATCTTCCTCCTTTGAATATGATCCTTTGATCTCATCCATCACTTATCACTACAATGCCAAAGAGTACACTCTCTATTTTCGTGATGTAAAGAGGTGCAAAGATATCGATTTGATCTTCATCAGATGATCTTGACCATTCATCACTCATCGCGAAAAGATTTCCTTCACCTTGATTTACTATAGTGATGAGAAAATATTTTGTGATGCAATAATGTTCTATCACCTGTCTTTTTTGTCATCATATCCCACTAGCTCCCATCATTCATCACTCATCTCCGGATGTATCTTAACACTTTGCTTCACAAAAACGATGTGAAGCAACCAAGAAATATTTTTCAAATCGTCCATGCTTTGATCTCCTTCATTCATCACTCATCGCTCAAGGGATTACTTCATTCTACTTCAAAACAATGATGTGAAGCAACAAAGTGATATCCTGCCATGTGTCTAACTTGCATATTTAGGACCCACCAAGTGGTTTTTCCTCCATTTGATCAAAACACTATTTGATCTCCACCATTCCCCGCTCCCCTGTGAGGCATGGACATGCTCTCACCACAAGTGTTGTGGACTAGCAGGCATTGCCAAATGTTCTTGATCATAGTTGTTGATTAAACTCCATCACACACTGCTGAAGAAATTAACCTTTTCCTTCCATTACAATGATGTGAAGGCTTTATGCGATGTAACCTCATTTTTCCATATGTCTGCACACTTTAGCCCATCGATTTCCACCTTATTAGTATGTTGAAGGGACCAATCAACAAGTCATGTTGATGTACATCTATCTCTTTGATCAACCTTAGTAACATCATACTCCATTATCTTCCACTCATCGCCCATCATGCAAACAACATATCTTCCTTTGAAGTCATAACTGGGATGCGAACGACTAAAGTGATAACCATTGGATTTTCTATGCATCAACATACATCATCAGATCTCCATCACGAGCACACAATGCATCATGGAAAACATATCTTCCCTTGTCTTTACATCATCGATGTGAAGATTGGTCATGATGCACACACAAACTATCAATTGGGAGACTAGGTAAAGGGGCCGATCACGAAATGATTTAAACGACATAGATTGTAACTTATGCAACTTGCAACTGCTGATATAAAATCAACAAAAAAATATAAGCTCAATTGAATACCATGATTGTAATCCTAGGATTTTAACCAGTAAACCCTAAACCTTGTCTGAGAGCACAAATAATTGATTCCAAAACACATTTGACACCTTCTGATCTTGCAAAGCACATCTCTAGAATGCTCTCGAAAACCCATATCAAATATAGCCTTTGATTTCTCTTCTAACATCTAGAATAATTCTCTACAACACCATGTCAATAGTGCATGACAACAATTCAACATTTATAGATGCATGCTCATGTCTTCATCATTCTACACCATGACTTCTAGAACCAGACAAAAATCCTCTGATCTTCATAACATCCAAGAACACCACATCTTCCTGAACCAAGTCCACAACATACCTTATCTCTCCTTAGACATCAATGACACCTTTTGAAATTAATGCCAAAAATATCCTTTAGGATCAAATCCATCTTGCCTCTAATACTCCTTTGACATCAATGACACTTTTACATTAATGCCAACATCTTCCTTTATAGGATTAGTTCCATTACACTTTTGATCCCTCTTTTGATATCAATGAAAAATATATTCCAACACCACAAACAACTTCAATTGAAGATAGATATAAGTAATATCAACACACTTTGAGGGTATGTGCAGGATCATGATGGGCCAAAAAGTGGCGATATGATGGGTATGTGTAGGGTATGTGGCTAATGACTTTTTTTTACCCAAAATTGATGAAACAAAAAAGGGTTTTTAAAGGAGATTCTCAGTTTTCCACCAATATAAATTATGCTCTACTTTGAAGTTAATAAATGATTATTAAATTCATTTTCTATTTGAATTACAACTAAAGTCTTGATTGATAGGCTAATTGAAAAACATCTATATAGCTTTAAAATGGTCTTAGATTTTTTGAATCCAAAGCATGCGTCACATTCTATGCTTTACATACTATAGGATTAAAAAAAAATTGAATTTCATGAAGTTTTGACCAAGTTAAGGTGGTCAGACATACAATTTTTTATATTTTTAAAAGTTGTAATAAAAATTCATAATTAATTATTTTCTTAGAAAAAATTACAAAAAATATGCATCACATTGGGACATGAGTCCTCTACTTATATCTAAAATATTATAAAAAAATGATATCATTTTATTATGGTTAGGGTGGTCGAAAAACACCCTTCTTATTTTTTAAATTTAAGTACCACATTGAAATTTCAAATTTTCACCAAACAATTTAAAAAAAGCGTAGTAGTTTAGAAACTAAATTCAATTTTCTGCATATTCTATTCTTACATATTTTTGAAATAATATAAATAACTTATTCAAATTTTACGTCAAGTTGCCTAACTCTGTTTTTTCTGAATTTTTCATCACTTAAGGGCCTATTTTTTCCATGATGATCTTGCACATACCCTTGAATACTACAAGACCAAAAATAAAACTACAAAGAAATGTAGGAGAAAACCATTTCTCCAAAACAACAGTGCTACATAGTTCACACACTCGTGAACACAACTTCTACACAATGATCTAAACCAAGAAATTTTGGATATAACACCTATGAATGCCTCTAATCAACATATTTGAACTCCATAATCAAATCTTCAATAGAAAATAAATGTGGAGAAAAACTAGAACACCACTCTGTATACTAGAACAACTCTACAACATATTATTATCATCTCCACCACATCCTAACATAGCAACTCAACAATTTACAACATCCACAAACAAAAGCTTATCAAAGAAACACTAGAGGTTGACACCACTAGAAATTAATATAAAAACATAATGAAATTATTCAAAGCATCATCACAAATACTCTACTATCACTATTTGACATTAATGACAGTAAAAGCATATGCCTATTGACATCAATGACAAAACCATCTACACATACTTGCAACAAAATCCCAATTTGGTAATTAAACCTTGATAATGAAATTTATAATGATAAATGAAAGGAATTTATGAATGAATAATGATATGTCACAACTCAATAAACCCTTAATGGTTGTCCTTAGAAAACTTAATTCCAACACATCTCTCTAAGGATTGGATCTTTCTTTAATTGGCTTGAATGATTGCTTGATACGATGCTTGAATGCTTGCTTGAATGATTGAAACCTATATCACAATGTTAGATCCAAAACATAATATGAAAACACATGAATCTTGAAATGATGATATGATCTTTATTGCTAGTGAAAATTCTTGATAAATCCGCTCTTCAATGCTCTTAACAATAATATTTGTTTTTGGAAAGTTTGCATAAAGTGTGTTCTTACTGCTAGGTTTGAATAGATAAACTAATTATGTATTTAAAGGTGTTTATCTAATTTCCTGAAAAATTAGATTCCATAAGCCAACATTTGAAGCTTGAATTTGAATCATTAAAATGCCACAAAAACCATATTAAAAATTGGGTCTTGGCACTTAAGGAGGACCCATTTTCCCTTGGGTGAATGGGTCCTGGGACCTAAAGCCAGGACACACAATTTCCAAGGTGTTTAAAATAATGTTAGCATATGTTTAATGTTAGTTTCCCTTTACAAAAATAGGAATAACAAGGCTTATGAATGCATAATTTAGGAAATCAGAAGCTTAACTAAGTCTAATTAATTAAGGGGATGCAAACATAGTGTGAAAATGTAAACGAGTACACTTTTCTACATTACACTTTGTGTCTTGAAAACCCTTGTTCTAACACTTACAATATAAAAAAGAACATATAATGAAGGATATCATGAGATCCAACCAATAAAACATGTTCTAACATGCCTATATGATGTTCACACCTCCTTCCTTGGTGCCCAAAGAAAGATTCTAAAATAAAAAAATTATCACATTCCATGCTCTTTTTATATATTATGATGAATCCATCTCTTCTACCAAGGAGAAATTTTGAAATAAAAATAATTAAAGTGTATTCACTCATTTTGAAGCAAGAGGAGAATTTATAATTATTACAATTGAAATAATTTCACAACTTTCCCAAACTAGTGATTTCATCATTTTTATTTTTACATACTTGGTTTGAATGCATAAACCTCCATGTTAAGTCCTCTCTAAGATGATCTAGATCATCCCATGCATTCCTTTAAAAAAATTATAGTCCCTTCTACATCATACAACATCAAACAATGATGAACTCCTATTTATAAGGCCTAAGACATTATTCTTCACTAGAAATAGCAACTTTGACTCAATTTTTTGATCACACATGATCTAAATATACTAATCTAACTTTCAATATATCATAACATCATCTAAATGTATATCTCTATGTGTATACATGCTACATGGATAGAAATAGAAATATGCATAAAACATAATTTAATTCAAATCAAATGCAATGCAAACCTCAAAAGATTGAATGTAGAATATTGAGTTGTTGAATATTTTAATGTAGTTGCCCATGATTCTAGCAACATGAAATTAGCATAAAAGATGTTGATGTCTAAGGTGTCTAAAATGTAGAAATGACAATGATAGGAATCTTTTACAGAAAATAAAATTTTGGATGAAAGGCTATGATTAAAATCCAATAAGACATGACAATAAATGGTCAAGATTGAAAGATGTAGTATGCAATAGAGTTAGGGCCAAATTAGGGCAAGGATAAGACTTAGTTAAGGATGAATGGTTGAGATTGAATTATGAGATAATTCAATCAAGGTTAGAAATTGAATGAGATGTGAAGAGATAGGAATGACATCTAGATAAAGAGAATGACACATAAAAGAGGTTGTTGGAGAAAATTAAATAACTATAAAATTATGTAATTTAGGAGGGAAAGTGAATAAATAAATAATGAAAACATTATTTAATTATTGAAGACATGTGACAGGTTGACTTTTAAATTAAATAATGACAAATAAGTAAATAATTAAATAAATAAAATTTATTTAATTACAGAGAGTGAAAGGGCTAATTAGTGGCATAATTAAATAAAAAAATTATTTAATTAATCAAGGGAAGAGTAAAGAAAAAATGAATTAATTAAATAACTAAGAATTATTTAATTAATAGAGGAATATGACCTTAAAATATAATTAAATAATTAAAATTATTTAATTATGCAAGTAAAAGGAGGAATTGATATGAAAAGGTGGGTTTGTAGGCTTAAGAAAATTTTCAGTGTTTAAATGTTGCCACTCTTTGAGATGACGTTGTGACTAAAAGAAGTAACATCATTTCAAAGAATAAAACATAGTTTGTAGGAAAGGGATTAAAACTAGAAGCATGATGCCTTGATCACTAGCGATGATGAGGAAGGATGATGAGGAGGTAGTGGTATTCCCCCTCAAGAGGCCAAGCGGGTTCAAAGAACACAAGAATGCTCTTGAAATAGATGAGAGGACTTAAAGGATGAAGGATAAAAGGAAAGAAGAAAATAGATAAGGATGATGAAAGTATGGATGGAGAGGGAGGATGTAGGATCATCATGCTACAATGATATGAGCAACCTAGATTTGATATATTGTACTTGACATTATGCACCTAGGTATAAGGAATCAAGATGACAATGCACCAAGTACATGATCAAAAAGGTCAAGTGCAAACATATGCCCTATAACACCATGATAAATTCAAACAATGATAAAACACACAAGAAAAAAGAAAGCATGCACATCAAACCAAAAGCAAACATGGACTATGCTCAAATCCAAGCTAAAAATTGATTGACAGATTGATTGATGATGATGATGACATTGTTTTACATGGGTAGGACACATGGATTGGGAAAGACATATCCCTATGACAATAAAGTGACTAAAGGATCAAGGTTCGTAGCAAGGATAGAAACAAAGACAAGGAATGTTTTGAATGATGTGCTAGGTTACAAAATTGGATTGCATGGATTATGATTAATTGCATTTGGATGGACTAGATTGGGATGGTTGGAGGATGATTGGATTGGAAGGATAAAGGATAAATGGATCGAATAAGATAGGATTGGATGGAGGATTGAATGCGATCCAATGACAAGGGAGGAGCAAGATATGATAAAGGATGGAGGGATTGAGGAATTTCAAGGATATGAGGGAGGACTTGGGAGATAAGATGATGGTGCATAGAGGATAGGAAAATGGAGCTCCAAGGACTAGTTTCGAAGGACTAATATGGCCCACACTAGAGGTAGTGCAATCATGGATGGAAGATGATAAGTGATGTATGATATGGAAGGATAGTGCATAAAGGACATGAATGGTAGAGGAAGTAAAGCTTGCATTGTCCAAAGCATGCATGTATATTTTACCCCTAGTTTTATCAAGATCAAGGGTGAAAAGAGGGGGTGAATTGGATAGAATGGGAGGATAAAGATATGATAAGGGATGTATGATGGAGGATATGGATAGGATGATCGAGATCAAGTGGATAGGATATGGATGCATTGGTATTTGACCCCTAGGTTCTTCATAAAGATCAAAGATGGGAAGGGTGGATGGATTTGGATAAGATGGAAGATATGGAATGGATGATATGGATAGGATAAGAAGGATGAAAGGATATAATGCATGATGAATATGAAGATCGTTAGCCTTGTCAAGATTAAAGAATGGTAAAGGGGGATGAATGTAGGTAGGATAGTATGGATGAAACTTGCCCCCAAGTGTAGAGTGCAAGAGGATAATGAAGCACACATGATGCCTGTTTTCCAATTTTTCATTATGGTACTTATCCAAGGTTCCATAAGAAGTTATTTTCACCATTGGATGAATGATTTATCTTTCCTTTTTTATTTTTCATTTTTTCATTTTTTTTCTTTTCCTTTTTTTTTTTTTAATAGGACAGATGGGTAAGGATAAGGATATGGCTACGTGGATTTGGAAGATGGTGGATGCATGGTAAGGAGATGAAGGGAGGGCTCAATAATCTAGTTCCATGGATGGTATCCCTTGAAGATGTGCTCCATTAAATCATGGACAATTGGAGGTATGCTCATAGACGTTGGTAGAATGATGGTAAGGGGATTAAATAGATTTATGCAAAGGGTTGGATAAGAGGGATGGAAGGATGAAATATGGATGTTGGATAATGGATGGGTTGATGGAATACTTGTAGATTAGTGGATGGAAATGTTTGCAAGATCATCATTGGCACACACCTTGAAGGGTGGTGGAATTGTGGAAGAGAAGTGGCTTTTGAATTTGGAGATTTAGATGGAGGAGTTGATGTGGATTTTGGGATATAAGGATTCAAAATGGATGTACATGATAAAGGAGTATTAGATGGGGTGGAGGACATAGAATTGGATGAAGCTTTGGGATAAGCAAGTTTGGATGCCAATTCTGATTTTTCTTTGGGATACATTGATTCTATGAGTTTTTTGGAATCCACATGGTTTTTTCCTTTTATTTTTGCTTCATGGGCCTTTAGGATTTAGATTTTTGATTTTGGATCATATTTTTAATTGTTACTTGCATGTATTTTCGATGGGACATGTCAATCCTTTAAATTATGTGGATTTTTGGATTTATGCATTTGAAATTTGGCACCCAAATTGCTTCCAAGAGCAATGGGATTGGTGGATGGAGAGGAATGATATGGATGTATTATGGATGGGTTGGTGTAGGTATGTTGGAAATGGTTCAAGGGTGTGTGCCTTTGTTGATCTTGATTAAGGATATGAGGTGATGGATAAAGAGGATAATGGAATTTTAGGGTTGGAAAGTTAGGTGGTGGAATGTACATAATTAAGATGGATGGAGGGGATGAAGGACTTTGTTTTGGGACGTAGGGACCCAAAATGGATGAAAGGGATGAAGTAATGGGTTTTGGGACATAAGGGCCCAAGATAAATTTTGAGGATGGGGAATGTGGACATTTGGATTTAGATGGTAGGATTTTGGATTTGGGGTGGATGGAAGGAGTACCAACGTCTAGAGACTTATAGCCAAGGCCATAATAATTAGGATTTGCTTGGATTTGGATAGTTTCTAATATGCTTTGCTCATGTAGGCCTAACCCTTTGTCTTGATAATGAATTTTTTGACAAATCCTTTTACCAATGGGATAGTTGTTGTTTTGAAAAAAAGATGGGAGTCCATTTTGAGGAGGGTATAGCATGGAGGGAATGATAGGTTCTTGGAGGAGACCAACTTGGATGAAAGTGGAGGAACCCAATTGATAAGTGTTTGGTTCATGAGTAGCTTGGATAGGAGTGATGGGATCTTGTGGAGGATTAGGATCATGACATGAAGGTGGAGGGGTTCTTTGATCTTGACGTAAGGTAAGATCATGGGATGGGGTGGATAGTATAGTTTTCTCTTGGTTATGAGATGGAAGGGAATCATGACATGGAGATGAAGGGATGCATTGATCTTGACTTAGAGGAAGGGGATCATTGCATGGGGTAATGGATGGAAAGCTTTGTTCTTTTTATGGACTAGGGTCATACCATGGAGGTAGTATGATAGGGTCATGATATGAGCTAGATATGATAGGCTCATCAAATGGGTTGGATATGATAAGATTATGAGATGCTATAGGATCATGAAATAGATTTCATGGACTAGGATTCTAGCATGGAGTTGAGAGACTTGGATCATGAGGTCGTATGGAATGGATGGATTTATCTTGATATGAAAGGGGATCATTTCGGATTTCTTGATCAATGGTAAGATCTTGATCAAAGATATGTTTATATTGGATGCCATGGTTATCTAGAAGGATTTCTTGGATGGACATAAGGATAGGATCATGAGATGGAATAGGATCACAAGGAGTACCTTGATCTTGACATAAATGGGAATCTATGATGTCATGATTTGGATCAATGAGGTCAAGTGAGTAACATGGTTGAATTTGTGTAGGTGCTATAAAGGTGGAAAAACATGAAATGGATGATGTGGATGAGATGGATGAGGTGGAAGTGGGTGGAACTAGAAGGTTAGGACTAGCATGTTGTGAAGTAATATTTTGCATGGGTTCTTGTACTCCTTTGAGGTTGAATTTTGGTGGTCCTTTGATGGTGATTTTGGGCTTGACAATGGGTTGACTAGGATGTGAAGTGCATAAGATATAGTTAGGGATGGGTGTTGGTTAAACATGGAGGACATTTTGGTTTCCCTTGTCCATGGATGAAAAGGATGACATGGAGGGTGACATGTCTTGGGTGTAATTTTCAATGGTGGCTTGGATGGTGTTTAGGACGATAATGGATTAGGAAAGAAATATTTTGAAATGGATTATGGAGGGTGGTTATGATAATGATTAGGACCTCTATTAGACAAATTAATTAAGCTTAGGGTCTTAAGTGATGGATTAAGAATTGATATGGATGATTGAGATACTTGGCATGATTTGAATTATATGATTGATTATGATTAGGATAAGATGGATGATTATAAAGATTAGGGAGATAATTAGGATGAAGGAGGAGATGATTATGATGAAATATGATTAGGATGGAGGGGGGTGATTAGGATGGAAATGGATGATTAGAATGCTTAGGAGGATAATTAGGATGAGGAGTGATCATAATGATGTAAGATGATTAGGATGGAATGATTGAAAGGAGATAACTATGGTGATTAGAGACGTAATGATTGAAATGGAAATAAATGACTAAGTTAAGATGAAGGATGAATTGGGTTATAAGGGATAGTTAGGATGATTGTGAAAGGTTGGAATGATTAGGATGGAAAGGATTGACGAGTGATAGGTGATTAGGATGAGAAGATGGATGGTTATGAAGACTAGGATGGTATAATTCATTTGACTTGGATGATTAGGATAGGATTATTAAAGTGAGTAGATTGACTTGGAGATGATGTGGATAGCTTGACTTGGAGGACACCTAGATTTTCCTTTTTTTGAAATGTTTCTAATGTTTTTGGATTCTTTATTTATTTGTTTTTTTTGTTTTCTATTTTATTTTGGTTTATGGTTTTTCTTGCTTGAGTAAGGTTTAGATCTTGAATACACATTCACACATGCAAGACAAGATTTGATGCAAGATGTAATGTAAATTATTAATATAAGAAGACATTTTCAAGCATAAGAACAATCCTAGCAATTATTCAAGCAGGTAGATTGGCCAATGGTTTTAAACTAGGACGCACAAGGATCTAGGGATGTCCTCTATATACCTTGAAGGTATGTGAGGCCCGATTCCATGAATTTGAAAGTAGAATAATGCCAAACAGCTGGGAGGAGAGATTAACCCACACTCCACCTTCACATCCCAAAGGTATAAAATTATTTGGGGCTTATCAAAGATTGATAAGATTCTACTTACAAGAGGCATGTCTTTAGATTCACCCCCCACTATTTATACTGTGCCAAAATGCTTGATTTGAGGTTGTCCCCTAGAGTGATCATTTCTCTAGGTAGGCATCCTAAGAAGGTTACAAAAAAGTGATGAAAATAATGCTTTTGATCTCCAAGATCATATGATAATGCAAGGAGAGAGCATACACATGTATTTGATCACACAAGTAAAGTCCATTAACCTTAGAAATTGAAATGTGTGGTGTGAAGATGAGAGTGTTGAAGAGTAATTTTTATTCCCAAGATCATATGGAAATGTGAGGGAAGAGCATACAAACCTCCAAGCACAAACAAGATCACCAAGCAATGCAAACACTTATTTTTTTTAAGCCTAAATTGAAATGTGATTTTGAGAAGACACTTGTTCTTTTTAAGCCCAAATTGAAATGTGATTTTGAGAAGACAAGATTAAGATATGAGTTGAAAAGTGTGCACCTAGACTTTCTTTAGCTCAAAATTTTTGTCCACTTGATCCAATTTTCCTTTTGAGGAGTTTATTTTTTTGCACATTATCAAAAGCAACAAAAATCCCAAACCCTAACAAGATAATTGATCACTAATATTAGAGGGTTAGCTAGTCAAGATAAATCTAATTTTTGGAAAAAAAATTGGCATAAAAAATAAAACGTAGAGAACAAACCCTTACTAAAATTTCAAGAGCTTTCCAAAAATGTAAAGAAAGATAAAAAAATTTGCTGATTTGCACCCAAAATTAATTTTTTATGAAAAATAATTAAAAATTTATAAAAATTTTAAAACAAGTCTGAAAATTCTATTTTTTTATTGAAGGCTCTTGATATCATCCCAAACCTGCAAAAAAAAAAGTTGAAAAATATGCAATTGTTTGTGAGATATTAACAAATCTTTCTAAAAAACTAATTTTGATTTTTTTCTAATTATTTTTTATCCAAATTTAAAACATAAAGAATAGACCCCTATTAGATTTTGGAGAGCTTTCTAGAAATTAAAAGAAATAAAAAAAAATCAGTAATTTTTTTCTCAAATTTTTTTAATGAAAATAATTTTTTTATAAATAATTAAAAAAAGATTAAAAAAAATGATTTTTGGAATGAAAGCTCTTGATATTTTCCCCAACCTACAAAAACAATTTTGTGAAAAAAATGTAGCTATTTGAGAGAAATGGTCAAATCTTTGAAGACTAGGGTTTTTTCCAAAAATGATGCAAAACCTACAACAAAAAGCTAACAAAACATACAACAAAAAGGATCCAACTCCAAAATTCCTCAAAATTTGTCAAAATATTGAGCCAAAAATTATTTAGGGGGTTTACATTAGGTTCGCCAAAGTGTATGTATGGTAAATGGATAGAAATAGAAATATGCACAAAAAATAATTTAATTCAAATCAAATGCAATGCAAACCTCAAAAGATTGAATGCAGTATGTTGAGTTGTTGAATATTTGAATGTGGTTGCTCATGATTCTAGTAGCATGACATTAGCATCAAAGATGTTGATGTCTAAGGTGTCTAAGATATAGAAATGACTTGATGATAGGAGTCTTTTATAGAAAAGTTAATTTTGGATGAAGGGCTAGGATTAAAAGCCAATATGACATGACAATCAATGGTCAAGATTGAAAGATGTAGTATGAAATAGGGTTAGGGCCAAATTAGGGCAAGGATGAGACTTAGTTAAGGATGGATAGTTGAAATTGAATTATGAGATAATTTAGTCAAAGGTGGAAATTGAATGAGATGTGAAGAGATAAAAATGACATGGATAAAGAGAATGGCATAAAAAAAGAGTTTGTTGGAGAAAATTAAATAGTTATAAAATTATTTATTTAATTTAGGAGGGAAAATGAATAATTAAATAATGAAAATATTATTTAATTATAGAAGACATGTGATAGGTTGACTTTTAAATTAAATAATAATTTAATTCAAAAATGGAGGAGAATGACAAATTAGTAAATAATTAAATAAATAAAATTTATTTAATTATAGAAGGAGAGGATAATGAATAATTAAATAATTAAATAAATTATTTAATTATAGTAGAAAAATGACAATATTAAATAAATAAGCATTTATTTAATTATAGAGATGAAGGGCCTAATTAGTGACGTAATTAAATAAAAAAATTATTTAATTAATCATGGGAAGAATAAAGAAAAAATGAATTAATTAAATAATTAAGAATTATTTAATTAATAAAGGAATATGACCTTAAAATATAATTAAATAATTAAAATGATTTAATTATGCAAGTAGAAGAAGGAATTGATATGAAAAGGTGGGTTCATAGGCTTGGGACATTTTTCAATATCTACACTATGAAAATGTATTAATATGACTATATCATGACACACACATGGACAAAAGATATAATTTTTTATACATGGAATACATAGCAATGTGTAATGTTAGTAATAAATAGACCTATAATATCTAGGTAAAAAGATATATCAGCTAAAATAAAATATATTACTCTCGATGAAACCCCTCTTGCCATATATCGTAGCACCCAAGCCTGGGGAAAAGACCTTGTGAATGAAAACCCTCTTGATCCCATCAAATACACCCCTTTGTTAGAACCCACACCTATTTCTACTTTTGGGTTAGGGGAGTTTGACAACTCAAATTATGAATCATGGAATCCCACCCTGGACAACTCTCCTTTGCAATCTTATGCTAGTGTGACTATCTCTAATGTTCCCAAAAGCTCCCTATTTCTAACCTTAACCCTCAAAATTCTCATAACTTGTGCATCAATCTAGAGGAAACCAAAACTTAGCCTAGGTCGATTCATGACCCTATTGACCCCCTGGGTAAAAAAATCAATGAAATCTTAGAGACTATTGACATCCAGATGGATATCATGAAGTATCTTTTGGGCCAGCTGATCATGGCTAAATAAATAATCCAAATTTTGGAGGGAAAATTTCTCGAGTAGCAGGTCTTGTGGATAGGGGAGGTGGAGAACAAGGAGAACTGAGACATTATTTCCCTTTTGGCCAAGTCATTGAAGAGAAATGGGAAAGGTGGGAAAAGGAGTTGGAAGATTTGAATGCCATTGTTGGTACTAAGGAAGAAAAAAAAGAATTTGCTGACTGAGATTGATGCTATCCATCAAAACTAGGAGAAAACCATACAATTCCCTAGGGTCATCACTGATTAAAGTAAAGAAACCATGAAGAACACTAACCTCACCCTTTAGGTTTTTTAGGATGAAATAAGGAAGTACCAGGGGAAGTGGGTCATAGATGGTCCAAAGGATGGTCATTAGCAGAAGAAGGGTAAAATGGTGGATACTCATGCCATCTTGTAGGGGCTAATGTAATTCGAAAAGAAACTCTAATTCCTCTCTCAAGAATGGAACACAATTTTACTGGTCTCAAGTTGTTAGGAGACCTATAGGTGTCCTGTGGTTTTGTGCTGGTCCCAGCTCTATGTGCTTTCTTAGTTGTTTTTTGCTGGTTGAATTGTTTAAGCTTTATTTTTTGTTTTAGTTTTTGGGTTTCTCACTTCTCATGAGTTCCTCATCCCCCTCTATGACTATTTTGTAATGGGTACTGACCCTTCCAGTTTTAATCTAATCAATAAATTTAAGAGCATGTTTGAATGAAATAAAAAAAACATCACATATCACATCCAAATGAACATATCTCTCGAAGGTGCACACTTTTAAATGTTCTTAATTTCTTAAATGAACTTAAATTAACAAGTTGAAAATAATTGATTACATGAATAAGATAATAGAAAGTTTTTGGAGTGAACAACTAAGCTCAAAATATTTATTCTGAAACAACTCACTCATTCATGTACCACACCTATTAGATCAACTCGCTCTTCAATAACTTGTAATATTCTTTGATGATCATCTATATCTAGTCTCCACTTATGACATCCATGTGCACGTGGAACTTGATGAAGAGATAGACCAGTATAAATTACTAGGTAGCTATATTGTAACACCATGTTTTCAAGATGGTAATCATTAAAATGAATCCCATTTGAACAATTTTGTCTTTTTTGAAATATGTTCCTTGCACTACAACTAAACCTATGGGAAACAACATTCCATTGCTTGTTTTTGGTTTTGTTAAGTTCACCTTCTCCTCTATGTAACATAATAAATAATAACTAAAACCTTCTATAGTCCCATCCTCTAATATGACCACAAAAAAATCTCATGCACACATATATGTACAACATAAATTGATTTTTTTTTAAAATAGAACCAATCTTTAATCCTAGAAAAAAATTAATATATAAACAAATTATAATTAATTTTTTGTCTAAATTAACAAATTCCATAATTTATAAATTGATCTTAAGTTAGTTACAAAATTTTCATATTCAAATTTATATATACATATGTACATGTACCTTTTTTAATCAATCCTGAAATATGGCCATAATCAATTGAAGTCAAAGGAATGCCTTCAAATCTTTTATCTTTATCTTAATTGTATGTGTTAGTAACAACTAGTGACACCAAATTCCATTTTCCAGCATATCCATGCTGCTGGTTGTTGCAACTATCATAGTGTCCCAAAATGCATTCATAACAAAAAAAAAAGAGTAATATCTAGTATACAATGTCCATGTGTGTCTATCTGTACTCATCACACAATGCAAAGATCTTTTTTTGTCTACCCTCTTACATCCATGCATTTTTGTCTACCCTCTTACATCCACTCTTATAAAAATTATATTATATTTAAAATAATTTAATATATATTTGAGTTCTTAAAATTAAATTTTAAATAAAACAAGTTCAAATATTTTTTTAAATAATAAATTTATACCCGATCTCCCAAAACACTCTATTTGGACATCCATAGTTCCTCATTGAAGATGTGTTGACATCACTGAAGATGTGTTGACATCACTTGCAAAGTGTTTCTTACACTGGTCATTCAACAACATCATATGCAACATTTATACGCTCTCCCTTGACTAATTCATTTGTTGTTTTCTTAGAGCATGTTAAATGCAAGCTCCTACATTGTCATGTTCACCCTTTCCATGCCCACTCTCAAAGAAAATCCAAAAATGTGGTATATTATCATGTCAATGATATCTACGTAGTGCATAAAATGGCCTTGATGATTTGAATTGTGATTCACACCCATCAAACCATACAAAATGTTGTTCAATCTTCACACCTCTTCTTTCCAAATCTTTCAAAAACTTCTTAAAGCAATGTTGGACAAAAAGTGTTTCGTTCTCTTTATCATCACTAATATAAAAGTGATATTCTTTCTTGATGACTCACTTTTCATATGTATTATCAACACCATCTAAATCCAGTTGTGCATGCCAATAGCAAAGATGCACCATAATAGTGACTACTCTGAATAGTAATATTGTGTATGAATGTCCTTTAGATTGGTAAAAGAGTAATTTTCTACAAATTCAACTACTCATAAAATTGTTTGAATTGAAAAAATATCTCTTAACAAATGATATTGTTTTGCTTGTCACTTAGCACAAAGTGAATAATGTATGTACATTGTATCAATTTAGATAAATTTTCAATAAATGTATCAATAGGTACCTCCTCTTCTACATAATCTAACCTTTTAGATTCTTTCCCATTTTTTGTTTCAAATGTTATGTACTTGTAACTCTTCCAATTTACCATCTTTGACATGTCAATATCTTCATTTCTCAAAGGGATTTTAGCTAGATATCCATATGTTTCACAAATTCCTTTTATTCATTTCATTAGAAGTCCATCTACATCTTAATTAGATTTATCACATAAGATGGATTCTATGAATTGACTTACTATTTAGGAGGTGCATTTTTAGAACCATCACTTTCTTCTCTGATCTTTCAAAACACTTGATAGTAAAAAGACACATTCAATATGATAACAACAATAACAAGTTTCAAAAACCTTGTTTTCCCTCACATAATGTGGCTTAACATTTGAAACATTATTTGTCCAATATTTATATGAGGATTTACATCTCATGTTGTGTTATGTCTAACCAATGTTTTGTATGCAATCAAAAATTGTCTCCAAGCTCGATCCTATCTTTAAGAACATCTCTTTTATTTGATGAGGGATGAGTAATATGATCATGCCAAAAACTTGATACCAAGTTACTAACACGATCTTCAATTTTTTTAGAGCAAGGAGCAAAACCTTTCTTATTTTCACATATCTTGTTAGTGTCCTACTTAAGAAAATTTTACTTAAAAGTGAAGAGATTTGACACTTTCTTGTCATTTGTGGACTTGCAGTAGATGTCAAAATCACTCTTCTTGAAATTCACTTATTCATTGATCTAAATTGGTTCCCAATTCAAAACCAAAACCTTTTTTAACATTTTCAATAATATTTACATCTTTTGGACCTTGTTTTTTCCTCTTTTTTATGAGATCTACACCCATCAATTGCAATGGCTCTTTTAGGTCATCACGAAGAAGCAATGTTGATAAAAGTTGGGCTTGACCATGTGTATCATGAATTTTGAAATAAGTCTCAATTATTTCCTTTGAATTTCTTGTGAATTCCCTCTTAGTAGTAGCAGTAGGTTGTTTAGAATAAAAAAAATAATTTTGTGATCATATCCATTTCAAGTAAATGATCTATATTTTTGTAAGAAATTTTTCTCTTCACTTCTTTTATTAGATTCATAGTATGAATATCAACAAAAGGAAGAAATCCTGAACCCTATCCAACATCAAATTGTGTATGGGATTCCTCTTTAACATCAATTGTTGATGCTTGTGTCTCCTCCCTAACATCAACTATTCCTACTTTAACCTCCTCTTCTTCAATGACTAAATTAGGCTCAAGGACCTCTACTCTAGTTTCCATATGTTGAGCTACTACACATATCATGTATAAAAGATAAGATTTTAGAATATATAAAACTTATATTATTAAACTATGGATCTAAAGAACCAATGTGATTATGAACTTTCAGAATGAGAAAGTGTTAATAATTAGGAACTTAAAGTTAATAATAGAGAAAAAAATATGATCCTATATAATAGCACGTAGAGAAAAAAGTGCATATCCTAAGATATTTTCCTCTTATTTTACATTGATTTTGACACACATTTATATTCTTAAAGCATCTCTTCTACAATTAACTAATTTAAACATGTGTTTCTATTCTTAGGGTGTCCTAGAATTAACTAATGTGTATAAACATTAATATTCTTAAAGGGGTCTTAAAATAAATTGAGCATTTCAAATGGCCCATACTGTAGGGAGTCACCCCTAGGTAATGTTTAGATAGATCACATTAGACATCATCACTTTACAAAAAAAAAATTCTCTTAGAATTGAAGGTAGGATAATAGGTTCACACATTTATCTATAATTTTTTTTAGAAATTAAAGGTCCTAAAAAACTAGCTAGTGTTTTCTTTTATTTAAATATATTTATCAATTATAGATTAAGTTAGAATTTATATTACAATGTAAGCATTCCTAACCTAACCTAAAATAACTAACTTGAAAGAGTTGGGACTAAATACATGTAACAATATAGAAATAAAATTAGGAAATGAGAAGCAAAAATAGGAAAAACATAACTTATACACCTAGAAAATTGCAAGCATGGAACAAAATTAAGAAACTACCTAGTGTTTTCTTTATTAAATTTAGTGTTAAAAGAAGAAAGAAATTAAGAAACTTCTTATTTAGTGTTAAAAGAGATGAAAAAAATTAAGAAACTAGGTCTAGTGAACTTTATTTAAATATGTTTATCAAAATTATAGATTAAATTAAAATTTAGATCATAAAATAAGATTTGGACTAGAAACTAACCTAAAATAACTAACTTGAAAGAGTTGGGACTAAAGAAACAATCTAGAAATGAAATTAGGAAATGAGAAGCAAAAATAAGAAAAACATAACTTATTCACCTAAAAATTGGAAAGTGATGAACGGAATTGAGAAACTACCTAGTGTTAAATCTTTATTAAATTTAGTGTTAAGAGATTAAAAAAATTAAGAAACTTATTATTTAGTGTTAAGAGATGAGAATAATTAAGAAACTACCTAGTGCTTTTCTTTATTTAAATATGTTTGTCAATTAAATAGATTAAATTAGAATTTAGATTATAAAGTAAGCATTTCTAACCTAACCTATAATAGGAAAAACAAGACTTATGCACCTAAAAATTGTCCAAAGTGATTCAACATGAAAATATTTAGATATGCTACATTTAGAGGTCCTTGGAAAGCTTTAAGGTTTTCTTATGGATACTAGTGATGACATGAGAATAGCTCTAGCTTAGTAATTTACCTTAGGTTACATGGCCTTGGACATAATGGGATAATAGCTAAAGTGTATGTAGGTTGGGCATGAAAAAAAAGGTTCTAGGGGTTTGGGCTGGATAAAAGACGGATGTAAAGAGTGGTTGCACAGAAAATTCATTGCTTCAACACAAAATTCTTGTGGATGTATGATGATGAAAGTGAAGGAAAAGGGATGTACTGATAATATGTAAATTCTAAGCGTTTTAAGGTAAGTGAACATTGGATTTATGATAGGTGGATCATAAATGAGAGACATATTAATTTTGATGGCTAAAACTCATAAAAATTATCCCTTGTAATCAAGGAATGTGAGAAGATATGGACTAGACATGTACACTAGGGGTATGACTTTAACATTTAATGCTAGGAGGCTTTGTTTTACAAGGAATTATAAGGAGATAAAGCTAACACATGCTAAAGGTGAATGTACATATTTTTTTAGTATTCGAGAGGGATTTATAAGGGGACATACAACTCAAATATAAGATGAACAAGGATAAACATGGCTAGATAGGTATAAAAAAGGCTAAAAATACATAAAAAGTGGACATCTAAAATGAGTGTAAAATATAGTAAAAGAAGTTGTGAAAACAATTTGATCTTATTGATCCTAATCTTATCTAGAACATGATTTAATTGAAAAAAATTCATAGTTTATAAGATAAAATATACATACCTTCTTTTTGATCTTTTTTATCATAATATCTTTGCCTCCTTTCACACAATTGTTGTTTCCTTTCGTTGGAATGATATCATGCATTCTTAATTTTCCTATTTTTTGGATTTCCCATTTTATTCTAGTTGCAAAATATGATCTTGATATTTTTTTACCAATGCCACATTCCAAATTTGTAAAAAAATTGCAAAAACAAAGACCTTTTGAACACACCTTGCAAATTTTCATTTTATTTTTATATTAAAATAAAAAAATTGACCTTGTATTTCAAACAGTCATGTTCTTTTTGAACATCTACTAAGTTGGCCTTCATTCGAAGGTAAAATATTTGTTCAAAGGTACTTCAACTGAAGGACCTTAGTTGGATAGCTTTGGCTTCTGCATCAAAAATTTTCAAAAAATTTAGTTTCAAACCCTTGATTGGACCTTCAAATGTACTTAACTTGATAATATATTTTACAAGATCATAGCCCTCAAAACGATCTTTTCAACAAGTATATTTTTTATATGCTTTCATTTTATCATGTATTTAATTTTTAATTTTTAATAAACATAACTTATCTACTATAGGTCTTAGAAGGTGAATATTATATTAAAAATATTGATATAAATGTCCATCTTGGCCAAAAAGTGAGACATAGTATTGTGATTTCACCTGAGGGCCATTTTTGGGCACGTCTATGACTGTAGAGGCATTACATTTCATATGTAGGTGGAAGTGTAATGTTTCAATAACTACATGATTAGGAATCTTGTCAAAATGTTTGTGCAACACATAGACATTTGTGCGTCACAGAACCATCCCTGAGAAAAAATCCTTTAATGACTAAAAGTGACAAGGTCAAGGATGAAAATGAAGGCACAGAAAAAGTGAATTCACATTATTGTCTTTATTATGCTAAAGTGAAGGTTATGTAATGTGAAATTGCATTGGGGGTGAAATTTTACAACATTACAGAAAGAGCACTAATATGAAAGTGTTATTATGTATACACTAGTGTTTGACCATAAACGCATGATTCCAATGAACATATATGCTAAACTATACTCTCCTACAAGAAAATATTAAATTTCCTACAAAACAACAATCTAAAACATAGAAAAGGGGCTAAAAACTACTTAATAGATGACAAAAAACATTAAATAGATTACAATCCTACTAAAAATTGAAAGAAAATAGAAAGAAATATTACAAAAATATAAGCATATTTTTTAAGTTCAAAAGTGCTAGGATGTAGAGGTGCTCAACATGTCATGAAGGTTCTCCTAGTGACTTGAAAGTGCTAAGATGCAAGTTGAAAGTGTTATTCAAGATTCTATGACATAAAAACTTGCAACAAAAACTTAAAAAATTATTAGTATTTAAGGATATGGATCCCATCGAGCATGCCAAAATGAAGATGATGAAATATGAAAAAGATAAAAAGTAATAAGATAAAAAATAAAATTGATTTACATTACTTTTTACCTTCTTACCCTTTGGATTGAACTAAAATGGATACACTGTTCTCCACTTTATTTTCTCTTTTTGATTGCTTAGCTTTTATGGATGTGGATTGCTCTCCAACACAACATAATCTTGGCATTGGACAATATAGATTTATCAAAAAATAATGGACAAAGATTGATGGACAAGGCTCAAATTTATAGATTTTGGTGGAAAAAATGGATGGTTGAGATAGATTGTGGGATGGAGAGCCAAGATTGAAGGAAAATATGGAGTCTTAGCTTTGTGACGAGTGTCACAAGGTACATAGTCTTGAGATAATGACATGTGGCATGGATAATAGAACTAGATGTGCTCACACATGTGTGAGCATGCATTTGGAAAAACATGAGTTTGAGAATTGGAATAAAAATTATAATTGTAGGAGGAAGGAAATCAATGAGAATGACAAGTGGATGGAAGAGCAAAGTGTAGAATAAACATTTATTTGAGGATCTCACACATGTGTGAGCATCCAATAAGGGATTTTGGTCAAAGATTAGATGGAAGAAGATGGTGCCTTGTACATGCTCACACGTGTGTGAGCATTGAAGAGGGTTAGGCACACTTATCACATGATGGAAAGTTTGGGGATTTGAATGAATTTTTAATTGGATAAAATGTAAATGATTTAATTAAGATGGAATAATTGAGTGTCAAGGGTCGATTTTGGGTGTCTACACCAATGACTTATTGTAATATTTTGGGTGTCTACACCAATGACTTATGGATTTGTCATTTTATACTTTAATACTAAATGTTTGCATTCCTAGATTAGGTAAAAAAAAATATTTCAAAAAGACATCCAAAATGTACAAGAGTTGCACATCAATCTACACATCCAAAGATAACCACATCATGGAGGTGCCAATAACCTAACATCTTATTCAACTATGTTCTAGTGGCAATAGTTTCTCCTATTATAGATACCACTTAGGTTCAAAACATACTAAAATTCACCCTAGTAACCACACATCATAGCCTTGTGTGTTGGGTTGTGGTCTAGTCACACTATTGTCCTCCCATTATAGATATTATCTCATTTTGGTTTCCTAGCAACAATGCACATGCCAAGAAAATAAGAGATCTATCATTAAGTGAACATGGTCAATAAAGGACATAAAATAATTTGATGAGAAATGAGCTATTGGTAAAGTAAGAAATAGTGGCAAATAATAGTATTTGCATATAGTAGGAAGGAGATTCAACTAGACTTGTCAATTCTTTACCATTGTTTCTAAAATTTTTGGAAGAAATGATATAAAGATTGTGAGATTTTTACCAATCTACCATACATGAAACATACAACAGAGATTAAAAGTGAAAAAAAACTAGCACCTAAGTAACATAGTGTTGCATGTGTGTTTACACACTACATGCTATAAATACAACTTACTCAAAACTCCAACTGCCAATATCATCATAGCATTTACATATATATGTGTCATAATGTGTAAATAATGACATGTGTGTGCATATTTATATTTATAATAAATAATTTAAAGCTTATTACTATGAATTATAACCATTGTAGGGGAGAGGGACCATTAGTTGTGCAAGCTAACTTTGCAAGCATGTAGCAATTGCATGGAATATCGCAGGACCTTTGTTTTTCTTTTTAAATGTGAATTGGTAACTTATCTAACTACAACTAAAGTTTGAAGGTGTGACTCATCACACAACTTGCCACATCAACACGTCTAGTGAGAAGTGTTCAAAATTGAAATTTTAAAAGTTCAACCAAAACTTAATCATGATATCCCTAAATAATGCCTACTTCTAAATGACACAAAATTTAAAGATACAAAAATCAACTTCACTAGTTTTTATGCCAAATAGTGGACCACATTTCAATTGCATATAAATAATGAAAACCATGATGATGCATTCCAGTGAAGATCATGACAATGGTAGTGATGTTGACAATGTCGGGACGGTGATCTCATATTTGGACGCTTCAACAAGAGAGTTTTTTAATAAAAAGTAATTAAAAGGGTTTAGTTATTTTTATTAAATACCTCCTGATGCCACTTGGATGGGAGAGGAACCTTTCTTCACAAATATTGTGATTTCATATTAAGAACTTATTGATGTGATTAGTTGGCAAATGCTTTTATATCAAGGATAGGAAAGGAAAGGAAAGGAAAGGAAAGGTTCTTTTATAGTTCACAATCCCAAACGATCTTTTTTTTTGGTCTATGGATGGCTTAAAGTATATGGGACTACCTCGTACTCCCAATATATAGGAGGCACCTTAACTCGTGCTCCACAATACAAGACATACATACCCTACCCCTACAAAAAGTTGAGCTTGTGATCTCTCTTTCAAGAATACAAATTCTCCACCACCTACCAGTAATTTGAAAACCCCACAAACTATATGTGGCCATCTGAAATAGTTGGAACATTCATTTCTATACATTGAGCTTTGTCATTTTAAGAGAAACTTTAATGTTGCCGGCTGAAGTAGTTGGAACATTCATTTCTATATGCTGAGCTTTGTCATTTTGAGAAACTGCCAATAATTTGAGAACCCACAAGCTACAGAAACTTTAATGTGGCCGTTTGAAGTAGTTGAACATTCATTTCTATATATTGAGCTTTGTCATTTGGTGGATGCACTCATTCCATGCTTGCACAAAAACAAAAGTCGTGGGCCTCCAAAAGATGGCCTTAGAAATAATAGTGCCCCATCGCATGCAGTCATTGCGCCATTTCCTTCACAGAGCCACGCCAAAGTGGGCCCCTTAGCGTCCTTTAGTCTGCCGTGCCGCACACTTCAACCTTCTGGCAGCGTTAATATACTAAGCAACAGACAGCACGGTTATTACCGATTCACTAACCACTGTGAGTAATTGTTAACACACTACAAACCTTCAATTCATATTATTCAATTTTAAAATATTTTGAATTAATCTCCCACCTAGGAAAACAGTTGAAGCGCCTGCCCTTTTATTGGATTCTTAATATTAGATTTCATTATCATGGCCACAGCACCACATATGAATTTCTATGAGAGCCTAATGGTGTTTCTCTTTGTGAGGACAAGAGAATACGTAGTGATGGGCAATCTTTCTTGTGGGTCATGATGATTTCAAATTGCAAAAGTCCTCTCATATTTACGTGAAGCTATTTTTTCATTCGAGCTTTCATTTTGTCTGTGAATGATTGAAAAGCAATGAGAGACCTTGCAAGACGGTTGAACGATTCACAACCGTTCCATGGCTATCTTGCGTCCATATCAAATAAAGACAATTAAATGAAACTCAGCTGTTCATCATTTTTCGCCATTCTTGACCGTTTCCGGCCATTTTTTGCTACTTTCCTCGACGCTATTGGTTTCCTTCCTTCCTGGTATTGACCTTTCACTTCTCTAATTTGGCGATCTACAGCTTGAAATAAGGTATCACGAGGGTTTTAAAGTATGTTTATTAAAATGAAAATTATGGCCAAGATCCTAATAATGAGCACATTTAAGTTTAAACATTACGGCATCCTTTACCCTTAAGTATAAATTAGCATAACTAATAGTTAATTTACATTTTACATAATAAAAAATAAATTATAAATAATATATTATATGATTTATTATTATATATTATATTCTTTAACAAAATTATCAAATGCATATATATAATTATTATAATTAAAAAATATTATAATTAATAATACTTATAATTTTATATAATACAAAATATAATTAATATATTATGTATATTTTATATAATATAGATTAAATTATATATAATATAATTATATTTATTATTATATATAATAGTATATATAAGTTATATTATTATTATATATTATATTCTATAATAAAAATTATTAAATATAAATATGAAATTATTATAATTAACAATTAATATACTTTTATATAGAACAAATTAAAATAATATATAAAAAATATGATAGTTTAATTGATCTTTGGAGAGATTAGGAAAAAGAAAGAGAGATAGATGGGGAGAAAAATCTATATTGAGAGGTATATATACTAGCACTTGCACCTAAAGGAGGTTCAAGGATTATGTTGATAGAAAACTATATGGATGTTAATATGTTAAAGAGTATGTGTTTGCACATGGATGCGCTGCAAATTCTAGTTGCATGTGGCTAGATTAAACAATTAATAATAAGTGCTAAATAACGGAATAAAATAAATCTGGACAAATCTAGATTTTTTTCTTTAAAGAAATTAAGTATTATCTTATTATGAAATATTTGCATACAGATTTAAAACATAAACCAAAGCAAATGAAAAACTAAAGTTGTCATCAAATTGACAAAAAATACTACAAATGGAAATAGAATGTTCCCATCTCGTTGTCAAATCAATATTTATCTGACTTCTATGTGATAAGTGAGATTTTGGAGTATTTTACCTGATATTTTAGAGGATTTTACCATTAAATTGTAGCTAGTTTACTCTTAAATGACAGTTGTTACTTATTTTCCAATAACTCAATAGTGGTTTGCAGGCATGGGACTTGTTTAAGGCTCAAATCTCACACTATCTGTACCCTATTGACTAATAAAGAGAGAGAAACTCAAAAGATAGAGAATGCAAGAAAGAGACAAATTTAGATAGATAGATATCAAGAGAGAGAGAGAGAGAGGAATAAACAAAGTGGGATAGAGCATGAGAGAGAGAAATATAATAGATACAAAGGAAAAGAGAGAGAGAAGAGAGAAACTAACTTTTGATTGGTTGTTTCATGTCAACAATCCAAGGACGACATGCGTCCTTAGGGAGTTATGCTCAAGGTAGCATGTCATTTGCTTAAGGATATGATAATTCACCTTTAAGACCACTTCAATGTACCGATTGCACAATTAAGGAGACAAACATATATATATATAGAGAGAGAGAGAAAGAGAGAGAGAAATGAAGAGAAAGGGGAGAGGGAGATAAAGATAATATATAGATAGGTGGAGAGAGAAAAAAGAGAAAGAGAGCAAGAGAGAGGGAGAAAAATGAGAAAAAGGAGGAGAAAGAGATGAAGATAGATAAAGAGAGAGGAAAAAAGATAGAAATAGAGGGGAAAAAAGAGGGATAGGGAGAAAAAAAAGAGACGTGAGAGAAAAAAAGATAGAGAAAGAGAGAAAGAGAGATAAATAGAAATAGAGAGATAAAGAGGGAGACAAAGAGATAGAGAGAGATATGTAGAGATATAGAGGAATAAAGAGGGGCAGAGAAATAAGTAAGGATAGTGAGGGAGATAGAGAAAAATACATAAGAGAAAAGAGAAAGAGAGAAGAGGAGAGAGACATAGATAAATATAGTCGTGCATAAAGAGATAGGGAGATAAAGATAAAGAGGGAAGAAAATATTTATATAAATATGGCGAGATAATGAGAAACATATAGATAGAGAGGGAGACAAAGAGAGGTATAGAGGTAGAGAGATAAAGTGATAAAGAGATAAAGAGATACAGAGATAAAGAGATAAAGATGAATAGATATAGATATAGGGAGGATGATTGCTATATCTCTTCCTATCACTTTCTATCTCTCTATATCTCCCACTGTCTATGTAGCTCCATCTTCCCCTCTCTATCTATGAGCTATCTCTCCCTTTCCCCCTCTCTCCCATTCATTCCAATTCTCTCTCCATCTCTTTTACTCTATATCTCTATCTCTATTTATCTCTTTATCTCCCTCTCAATCCTCTCTCTCTTTCTATCCATATCTTTCTCTACCTCTATCACAACCTCTCTATCTCTTTCACTATCCCCCTCTATCTCTCAATATCACCCCCTTTCTATGTATATCCCTCTCCCTCTTATATATTGATCTATCTCTCCCTCTCTACCTATTCTTCTTCTCTCTCCCTCTTTGTGTATCACTCTCCCTCTCTCCCTCTCTTCTTTCTCTCCCTCTTCTACTTATCTCTCTCCCTCTCTCCCCTCTTCTCGATCTGTCCTCCTTTACCAATCTTTCTCCCTTTCTCCCCCTCTCTCTCTCTCTCTATCTATCTATGAGCTATCTCTCCCTCTCCCCCTCTCTCTCTCATTCATTCCATCTCTCCCTCCATCTCTTCTACTCTATATCTTTATATCTATCTCTATTTATATCTTTATCTCCCTCTCAATCCTCTCTCTATCTCTTTTTATCCATATATTTCTCTACCTCTATCACTATCTATCTATCTCTTTCACTATCCCCTCTATCTCTCTATATCCCTTTCTATGTCTATCCCTCTCCCTCTCTATACTCCCTCTCCCCATCTCGCTCTCCATCTCCCCCCCTCTTCTTTCTATCCCTCTTTTAGTTATCTCTCTCCATCTCTCCCCCTCTTCTCTCTCTTCCTCTTTAACCTCTCTCTCCCTCTCCCCCCTCTTCTCTATCTCTCCTCTACCAATCTTTCTCACTTTCTCTCCCTCCCCCCCTCTCTCTCTCTATATATATATCCCCCTCTCTCTATCTCTTCCCATCTCCCCCTCCCTCTCTCCCTCCCTATCCCTTATCTATCTCTCCATATCTACCTCTCTCTCCCTTTCTCTTCCCATATATCTCTATATCCCATACTTCTTTCTCCCTTTCTCTATCTCCCCTTATTTCTCTCTCCCTCTCTCTATCTCTATTTACTTATCTCTAATTATTTCTATTTGTCTATATCTTTGTATCCCTTTCCCTCTCATATGCCCTTTATATATCCTTATATCTCTATCTCTCTACCACTCTATCTCACCATCTATATCTCCCTATCTCTCCCTCTCCCTCTTCCTCTATATCTCTCTATCTCTCCCTCTCTATCTCTTTGTATTTATCTCTCTATCTATTTATCTTCCTCTTCCTCTCTTGCTCTATCTTTATCTCTAACTCTATGTTCCTCTTGCCCCCTTTATCTATAGACATGTCTCCCTCTCTCTATCCATCCATATATCTCCCTCTCTATCCCTCTCTATATATTTTTGTCTTCCTTATCTATATATCCCTCTCTCCTCTCCCTATTTATCTCTCCCCCTCCTTTCATTCTCTCCATATCCATCTCATTCTCTATCTCCATCTCCATCTCCATCTCCATCTCCATCTCCATCTCCATCTCCATCTCCATCTCTACCTTCCTCTCTATCTTTATGTCCTTACCCCCCCTCTCTCCCCCTCTATCTCTACTTCTTCCCATCCATACCTCTCCCTCTCTCTCTCTCCATCTCTCCTTATTACAAACATAACATGAGTCTATTGGTAATGGATCCTAATTATCTTCCAAATTTAGAGGTTTTATTTCAATCATGCTTGGATCCCTATAAGTGTATGCATAATTTATTTGAAGCTATCACTTCTCCATTGAGACCTTTATTGCACAAACAAATCATTTGTTAAATGGCCTACCAATTGACCTCATGTACTGCATAAATGTATGTAAAAAATAGACCAAAATTTATCTTAATTGACCTTCCACACTTCTTCTACATACCCATTGCACACTAAGGTGTGATTTCTAGTTGTATTCTACTATGTCAATAACCAATGTGATAGAAAGGGAAATTTTCTATTATACCACTAGATGATGTGTATACTCAAAGTTTGAAGAACTTGGACTTGTTAGAATATCTAAATATATCTTATTGAGTGTAATTCATAGATACAATAAAACTATTAATATAGATGGTTAAAAATATGGAATTTATATAATTCATAACATCAATTTAACAAAATTTATGTATTTAAAATGCAAACAAAAATTATCATCAATATTTTAGATTATATTCCATGATCCATCATCAAGATAGAATAGATATAGATGCTTTGTTTTGTAGTAGTTGGATTTTCTTTGTTTATTTTCATTTAGAATATTGTTGTTTGGTTTTTGGTTGGTTATGTTCTCTCTCTAGGTAGTGATATGTGTTAGGGTTTAGGTCCCTTCAGAAGCCTGTTGGTTTGGCCCTATTGTGGTCTTTTGTATAGGGTTTTAGGGACCCTTCAAAACTTTTTTTCTCCTAATAAAAAGTAAGTCACTTCAAAAGGGAACACTTCCAAATATCTTCAATGAGAACACAATTCACAATTTAATGGTGAAATAAGACTCACTACCTTATATATATATATACATATATATATATTTATATATACATATATATATATTTTTATATACATATATATATATATATATATATACATATATATATATACATATATATATATATGTATATATATATACATATATATATATATATATGTATATATATATATACCTTATTTATGCCTAGGATATTGCCCATGCCAACTTAGATAACCCTATATAAACCTTAGTATGAAATAATTAATTAAATAACAATATAATGATGATAATATGACCTAATTAAGAGTTAAGATAGCCACAATCCAACTATTTATAACCTTGTGTACTCTAATATTAAGGGCTTAGAATGCCTTCTCTTCAGAGAAGCATGTTGTCCTCAATGCTAAGCAATTTTGGATTCTTTTGAATGAACTCCTTATCCTCCCATGTGGCATCTTCAATTTCTAAATTCTTCCATTGGATGAAATACCAAGTGAGTGATTTGGTCCTTAGCTTCCTTGTGCATTTTTTAAGAAAAAACTTTGGTTCTAATTTGATTCTTCCTTCATCAAACTCAAATATTTTTATTTGACTAGGGATATTATTCCTAATTACCTCCTTCAAAAAAGAAACATGAAAAACTAGATGTATATTTGTTGTTGATGGTAATTCAAATTTGTAGGAAACACTGCCTATCTTCTACATGATTTGATATGGGTCATAATATTTTGGAGACAACTTGTTATTCTTTGATTGTTTCTTTAGTGACATTTGCTTGTAAGGTTGCAATATCAAGAAAACCCAATCCCCAACTTTAAAACTTCTTTTACTATGATGGTAGTCTACCTTCTGCTTTATTTTATTTGTGCCATGGATAGATTCTCTTTATACATGTTGAAAGTGTTGATGGGTGTTTCTTGCACTTCTCAACACAAAAAACACACAAGTGTGCTATCTCTCTTGAAAGGTGAAAATCTACAACTAAGTTTCAAAAAATCACCACAAGGTCTCTTGGGTGTCAAATATTGAAAATGTATGGAATAGTTCAATTGGTTAATGTGATTTTCCGGTAATCACTAGGAGCCCTTTGTGGTTTACAAAGGAAGGGAAGTTGGGTCTACAAATGGAGTTTCAAAGTGCTGGAAGTGAATGAATAGTGGCTTCCCACTTAGAACAACATGTTGAAACTCACCTCATTCACCAAGTTTGACATTATGATGGTGCTTGGGATCCTACTCTAAGATAGGTGTAAAAGAAATAGAAAAATAGAAAGGGTTAAGAAAGTTGTTCTAAATCTAATCTATGAATGAATAGTAACAATGGAGGATGCTACAATAGATAGAGTTCCATAAAATTGAGTTTTTCTTGACCAAGAGAAACCTACTACTACACAAAACCAATGCAATCTTCTAAGGTCTAAATATTTTTAGATTGTGCATACACCTCATGAACATACAATTGAACTTAGTTGTGAAAATGTTAAATAGCTCAAACTAGCTTTGTAAAGTGATTCATCATCAACAAACCACAAAAAGCATGAGCTGGAAGTGCATCCAATAATGTAACAACAACCAACATTAAATTCATTCAAGAAACTAAAACTAAAACTAACATGGAGGATGAATCATGCATGCAAAATGAGCAAGATCAAAGAAAACACCCAAAATAATACAATGCTTCCTTCTATTGATACAAAATGCCCTTTACAACAATTCACCACCATCTACAAATGAGGAGAAAACCCCTATTTATAGTTTTCCAAAAGTGAAATGAATGGCCAGGATTGATTTGCAATGAGTGGCCTAGATTCAATTTACATTAGGGTTTCACCTACCCTCAATATTTCACAATTTAAAATAGACTATTTTGTTCTCTTCTCTATTTTGTCTTGTAGTCTATTTTGTCTCTAGCTACTGTAGTTGTTTTGTCTTCTAGCTAGAAACTATTGAAGTTTTCCTCTTGTTGAAGTGTTTGCAACATTTCTTCATTCAATCAAGTAAATCCAATTGCAGATTTGTGTCATTGAGAAGAAAATATGTTGCTCATAATCCTGATGGACAACTCTTTACCATCATCATTTGGATAGAACAAATTCCTCTTTCTCTTGATTCTAATGGATAGCTCCTTGATTCTTCGGAATTGATTTCTTTGGTATGAATTCATGAATAAGAAGATCCTCCATTTTGGTAACCTTAGATCTCCATTGGCATATTTTATATGCGAGCCTTTGAGACACAACATCTTCTATAATAGGGTTGACCATCACTCTTTGCCTAAACTCATCTATATTCACATGCCCAAGGTATGTGTCTGAGATTGTGTCCTACATGGAGGAGAGCTTGGAGGGGCACTCCACCCCATGGAATTGATACTACATTTGTTCATTTTCTTCCTTTCCTCTTGGCACACGAGCGGGCCTCTTCCCTTTGTCATATTTTTCAATGGGTGTCCCTAATGGTCCCACAATAGGTTCCATAAATCCTACATGTAAAAGATGCAATAAGTGAATTTACACATAAATTAGGGTGAGCGTCAATAATATCCTATAAATCAAGTGTTAGATCCATTTATGCATTCTTAAAAGATCATGGAATTCATCATCATTCAACATTTGGAGTTCACATTTAGGTAAATGCAGGCCCAGGGATGTGGGTTTCCCCTAAGCATAAGCCGTTAGGGTGATGGCAGTGAGGAAATGACTCTAGGGCCATGGAGACCTATAGGTGGCCACCCACAATAGAAATTTCACATTGTTTGTTTGGGAGACAAATCCCTTAAGGAATAGTTAAGCATGTGTGAAAATAAGTAGTGAGGAACTTGGGGTTGTTCAACTATGCTTTGATGTTCTTGTGGGTTCAGGTTGTGTAGGCATTGTGAGGTAGAATTCCATTTGAAGTTTGGCTGTTAAGAGCAATGATTAGGGAACAGTGATCCGCATGCAGAAGTCTACACTACAGGACCTACAGATGGTCTGGACAATTAGCATTGTGTCTTAGAGTTCTGATGCTTTGGGACATGCAGAGGGAAGTCATCGGGCCACCATAGAATGTCTTCCATTAAGGAACGACCTTAGAAGGGTAGCATTCCATAGGTAGTGGTTCACATAGGTGGGCCCACATCAATCTACTAGACTTAAGTTTTGGTATTGACAGTTTTCAAGATCAGCAATAGGAGACATCTCCTATGGAACCCACCATGCGGGATGGCATGAACATTCCATCGGTAAGGGATGAAAATGGAGGGGCCATCTACATATGGCCACCTGTAGAGGCCATTTTCATGCAGCTTTGACTTAGCATTTTGGTGTGGTAGACTGGAGAAGGTGATGGTGGAATGAAGTCTGCAATGTAGGTGGATGGGGTGACTTCGTTGTTAAATAATTGCAATCTAAGGATGATGAGCCACATGCAATAGCCTACATGGGGATTTGGACTTAGTGAATTTTTAGGTGATGGGTTCGATGCACTCAACAATGAAGATGAACCTAGATTCCATGTTGTAGGGAGGTGTGAGGACTTGGCTACTAAACAACGGTGATGGGGAGGTGGTAGCCTACGGGTAGAATCCAACATGCGTATTCTCGCAAAAGGATGGGGACCTAGTTGATTTTTTGAGTTTTTCCAATTTTAACAAGGGTAGTGATGCTAATGGTGTGGGTCACAGGGAGTTCCTGGCTTGTCATCAAAAATTTGAAAATTAGGGGTGAAAATGACAGGTTCAACCCCCCTTTACATAGACCGTGAAGCATCATTAATGCATGCAATAAATTATGGGTATAGAGGCAGGTTGGTTAGATGGGTTTGTGAAAACTCGAGCCCTATTAGACGCTTATCAGAGGCTTAGATGGTGAAGGAAACAATAGGCCACACAATGTGGGTGGATGCTGGGATTTCACTGCTAGGTAGCGGCTAAGCAACGACAGAAGCCCATGGATGGAAACCCACAAATGCAGGTTTTCCAAGCTCCATAGATGCTGGGGAAAATGACCAAGGGAAACCCATAGGCCAAGTTCCACAGAGGAAAAAGACTCAGTGAAATTCAGATAGGTGAACTTGGTCAAGGGGTGTTTGATCATTTTAAGGCATGCGACCAACTTAGGCTTGAGAAAAGGGGCACACAAAATAAGGAAAGAGAAAAATTGACCCATTGGGAGAAAGAATGATCATATAAGAGTAGAAAAAAGAGGGTCGCTGCCTTCGGTGGTGCATGTGTGCAAAACATGCAAAACAAAAAGTACTTGTTGATGAAGCATGTGGTCCTCTAAAACATGAACTCTTGGTGACACCCTCAATGATGATGTGATGGAAGGAGGATGATACCCAAACAATTCCATAAATGGATACATCTCTTATGAGCTATGGAAGGAAATTTTATTCCATTATTTTGCTAGTGGTATCCAATCTAACCATTAAGATTATTTATCTAAAGTGAAACAATGTAGATATCCTTCCAAACACTTATTAATAACCTCTATTTTCCCATCATATTGAGCAAGGTATGAAGAAAAATATATGAGCCAATTGAGTACCCAAACATTTAAATAAATCTATCTAAAAGTTACTAGTAAATATAGGATCACAGTCACTAACAATAACCTTAGGTGTACCATGCAGTTTTTGAATATTCTCCAAAAATGATTTTTCCACTATGATTGATGTAAAAGGATGTGATAATGCAATAAAATGTGTGTATTTAGTGAGGTGATCCAATATTTCCATGATGAAATTTTGACCATTAGATCTTGGAAGCCTTGTGATGAATTCTATGGAGATCTCTTCCCAATGTTGGCTAGGAATAACTAAGGGTTGCAAGAGACCAGGTGTCTTAATTGTCTCCCCTTTATTTCTTTGAGAAACCAAACATTTTTCCACAATTTTTTTAACATCTCCTTTTAGCCCTTCCCCAAATAAGTTTTTCTTGACTTGATGATATGTCTTAAAAAATATTGAATGACCTCCAACTAGAGTCTCATGAAACTCCATGAGAATATATTTTTGAGAGAGGAATTCTTGCAAAGATACAATCGCTCTATATACCACAAAGTATCTTCCTTCCATCAAAAAATATTTGAACTACTAGGATCAATCTATAATTGTAGAATGAGATTACTTGTAGCAACATCATTTTCTCCCCTACTTTGGTTTCTACTACCTTTAATCTTATTGTAATTTATTGAAATGACACCCAATAAAACTCCATCCTTCTCATCTTTCTTTGATAGTGCATCTACAACAACATTTTCAATCCCTTTCTTATATACAATCTCAAAATCACATCCCAACATCTTAGTGACCCATTTTTATTGCTGTTTAGAATATAATATTTGTCCCAAAAAATATTTTAAATGTGATCATGATCTATCTTAACCTTGAAGTTTCTACCCATTAGATAAGGCGTCGACTAAATTTTACTACATGAAGAGTAACTAGCATATCCTTTTCATTAATAGGTTTGAGTTGTTTCTTACTCTTTAATTGACAATTCTCAAAAGAAATGGGTTGACCCTCCGACATGAGAATCATGCCTATACCATTTCCTACAGAATCAAAATCCATAATAAAATCCTAGGTGAAATTTGGATTGGCAATACTTGGGTTGTACACATAGCCTCCTTCAACATTTGAAATGTTGCATTAACAAATTTTGTATAGTGTAAAGAATCCTTGTTAAATAAACCTGTTAAGGCTGCTACAATACAACCATAATTCTTCACAAATCTTCTATAGTATCCAATCAATCCCAAAAAACCCCTCAATTTATTATGGTTTTTGGAATAGACCATTCCATGATAGCCTTATTTTTTAAGGATCCACCTTTACTTTATGTGAAACTATGTGTCCCATGTACTCCACCTCATTGAGACCAAAAGTGCACTTGGATAGCTTAACATAGAGTTGATGATCTTCAAGAACTTGTAATACTTGAACTACATGCTGCAAGTGTTTTTATCTATCTTTCTATAATTTAATATATGATCAAAGGACACTAATACAAACTTCTTGAAGAATTTATTAAATATGGAATTCATCAAAATTTTAAATGTAGATGGTGCATTTTTAAGACCAAGTGGCATTACCAAAAATTCATAATGAACCTCATGAATGGGTATGTGCAGGATCATGATGGGCCAAAAAGTGGCAATATGATGCGTATTTGTAGGGTATGTGGCTGACGACTTTTTTTTTACCCAAAATTGATGAAACAAAAATGGTTTTTAAAGGAGATTCTCAGCTCTCCACCAATATAAATTATGCTTTACTTTGAATTTAATAAATTATTATTATTCATTTTCTATTTGAATTACGAGTAAAGTCCTAATTGATAGGCTGACTTAAAAACATCTATAGCTTTCAAATGGTATCACATTTTTTGAATTTGAAACATGCATCACATTCTATGCTTCACATAATATAGGATTAAAAAAATAAAAATAAATTTCATGAAGTTTTGACCAAGTTAAGGTGGTCGACATACAGTTTTTATATTTTTAAAAGTTGTAATAAAAAATTCATAATTAATTATTTACTTGGAAAAAATTACAAAAAATATGCATCACATCGGGACATGATTCTTCTACTTATATTTAAAATATTATAAAAAAATATTATCATTTTATTGTGGTTAGGGTGGTCAGAAAGACACTTCTTATTTTTTCCCTAAAATTTAAGTACTATTGCATTGAAATTTCAAATTTTCACCAAATAGATTTTTTTTAAAAAAAACTAAACCTAGTAGTTTAGAAACTACATTAAATTTGATACAAATTCTATTCTTACATATTTTTGAAATAATATAGATAAGTTATTCAAATGTTTACGTCAAGTTGCCTAACTCTGATTTTTCTGAATTTTTTGCCACTTAAGGTCTTGTTTTTTCCATGATGATCCTGCACATACCTGAATCCTAAATTCTATCCTAAAAATATGTTCATCTCAATTATTTGCAAAAGAAAAATTTCACACAAATGATAAGCTCTCATCAAATGTAGGATTTGAGGTAGTAGGTGTTTGATGGATTTGGATGAGATATAGGACTGAATTAAAACTTGAAAGGTGATTCAACCTACCCTTGATCAAATCTGAAATAAATTTAGGGGTGAAATGTAATGCAATGAATAGGCTAATGATGTAATTAACTTTTTTTTATGCAAATACAATAGACACAAAAAGATACAGACAAATTTAGACTACAAAATGGACTGAGTAGAGTAATTTGCACCTATGATACGAATTTGGAGTTGTTTTCTAAGGACCAAGTTGCCTTGGGTGACTATATCCTAGTATTTAAGAATTTCAAATCTAATTGCATAGTCCTCCAGTGCTAGATCATAGCCTTATATTTCCACTTGTCACACTATCAAATATTCATCAGGTATTGTTGTAACTAATTTTTTGTTTGTTGTCAAGGTGTAGGGTTTGAATGCAATAATGAATAATTAAACTTAAAACTTCTCTCAATCTTCTTTAGATTTAAAATCTAGACATTCAAAGAGAGAGGAAGGGTTGTACCATATAGGGTCTTTCCTTGGTCAAATCATGTTTTAGTGTTTCCACTTCCACAATTGCAATGTCAATGATAGGGAGCCTATCCTTTTGAGGGATAAGGCTAAATGATAAAATGAATTATGAATCAGAAATGAACTATATGTCACCACCAAAAATGTCTTCCTTGAAGGATTGAATTCATACAAATCTCCTCAAGGCTTCATTTTGGATGGATTGATTTTCTTGAAGACCAACATGGATTAGATCTCACAAACAATATGACAACTTAAACATGAAAAAATTGCATACATTTTGACATGATGTTTGGATATTGAATTGTTGCAATAAATCTACTATTGACTGCTCTTGAATTGCTTGATAATGCTCTTTACAATAATCATTTTCTCTTTATTTCACTTGTTAATGCTAGATATCCCTCAAATGATGAAATGATTAGGTATTTATATGTAATTATTCTAATTTCCTAAAAATTAATCTAGACAACCAACTTTCGACATTTTCAATTCAAATAAAAACTTTTTGGCACTGACATATTCAATTTTGGAGGAAAAATAGGAGGATTTAGTTGCCCCGGGTGATTGTGTCCTAGCCCTATTTTGTGGTACTTAAAGTTTCATGGATAACTTAGTATTAAATGAATGCTTAGGTTTTCCACTTGAAATTTATCAGTAAATGTTAAAATGGGCCACAAAATCAATAATTAAGGAAATTAGGTGCACAATTAGGTGCATACACTTAAGTGGATCAAAAAATAGTGTGAAATTATCAAGGGTGACAATTTATAAAGATAACTTTAGCCCCCGTTTTAGTGAGAGTATGAACTTACCCTCAGACTCACACTTAAGTAGAAAAGTATGCCAAGAGGGGTCTGATTGTCCAAATATTGAAGAAATAAGATGACAATAAATCTAGGGGGAGTGCATAAGCCCCTAGAATTCACGATCCCATGGAAAACCAACATAAGGAGAAAGAAACACATGCATGTAATACAATAAGACAAAACACACAAACATACACAATGTCAACACAAAATGAAAAGGAAGGGTATGAATATCATGGACTAGCAAGTTACATTATGCTAGGATCCATGCCCAAAGATGCTCATGACTCATGGGCTAATGAAGTTTGATATTTGCTGGGTGAATCAAAAATTGAAGGCAGCATGGGTTAGTGAAGTCTAATATTTACTAGGTGAGCCCCCAAGCCCAAGACAAAGTAGAAAAATGGGAAGCACACAAGAAATAGTGAAGTTTGATATTCACTAGGTGTGTACCCATGTCAACCATACCAAGAATTATACTTCCTAATAATTTGGATAAGGTGCTATACAAACTATCAAAATTCTATGCCAACACATCACCAAGTCCAACATGTGTGAGAAAAGTAAAGCAAAAAATGCCAATGTCAATTCATCACAAAGTCTAATGTGTGTGAATAAAGTGAAGAACATAATGCTAATGTGTGCCCCTACATTAAAGTAATTGCTAACAAGCATGCTGTGAGAAATTGCTTTGAGGTAGAAAATTGATAAATGGCATGTGATGAGGTTCATGAGAGCTTATTTGGGAAGCCCTATTACAATGATATGTTTCCAAATGATGCTACCTTATTATAAGGGGTTTCCCCCAAATTAAAAACAACACAAAAAATGAACACATAAGGGATCCAAGGATCCAAGGTCAGTATACATCTTTTCTACCATCGTATAAATGAGATAAAAAATAACTTCATTCCCAAAATACTCATAGAATAACAAATAGAATGGAAGAATAAAACATAGAGGGAGAACAAACAGACTTTTGGGTCAACATGGAAGAGACCTAACTATCTCAATGCTTTGAATCATCCCCAAAAGGAAAGTACAAGACAAAAAGAACAAAGCTTACACATAAAATAATGGAGATACAAATGTAAGAATTCCTCATAAAAATATTTCCTTTGTGTCCTTGCACCAATAGAGAAACAAGGGTCCTCCAAAGAAAACTCACAAACACAAAGACACACCAAGAAACACAAAATAAGAGATAAAATCATGTGCAATAAAACAAAAATAACACATAAATAAAACATAAAGGAGTACCACACATGTGATCTAACCTAAAGCAAATCATTTGCATCTCAATCTTTATCATCTCATATGGAAGGAGGACAACTAGACAAACATTGTACAACAAGTGCCATACAAGGAGCACCACTAAGTTGAATATGTGGCAAGTCACTCTCATCAAGAGGATCATCATGGTTCCCCTCATATAAATTCATAGACTTTAAAATAATAAATATATTTCTTTATTCACATTATCATCAATTTCAAAATCTTCATTTTTATCATTCAAGTTTATCACAATGGGAGGTTTAATGACAATGTTAGTTGTATTTTCTTGTTTCATTTGTTGTTTTGGTTGAGTCATGTATGGTTCAATGTCATGTTTTGGTGAAAGTTTTAATTCATATTGATTTGTTTGTATAGGTGTTTGATCATCAGGTATCTTTTTATTCTTTTCTTCTAATTGACGAGAAATAGCATGATGTCTATGCCTATGCTCTTTAGAATTTTTGTTTCTTGTTTTTTTTTCAAGTTGTTAAGGTTTAGGAGTGGGTTTCTCAACCATGATCCCTTTTCTTCCCTTAGAAGAGGAAATAAAGGGACCACCAAGGGTTGGGAAATGATGCAAATTAGGGAGGAGATCAACTCACTAACACAATACAAAGAGATTCAAACAACTTTTCTTTCATCAAAGCTCTATCTTGACTTGTTTACAAAATTTCACCTAGTCTCTCTAGTAGGTTAGAAGACCTAGTTTCTTAACCACAACTTTCAGAATTTCTTAACAATCCCTCCAACAATCAATTATTTCAAATACCCATTAATGCATTATTTAAAATGTCTCAAAACCACATATGGATCCTTTGGAACAAAACCCTTAAACTAATGCTTTAACGCTGTCCTAGACCTCCAAATAGGTCTATTTTGCAAAGAAGTGCCTCAAAAAATCTTTTCCAATTACAAAAAACCACTCAAACCTTCTCCATAGGTTTCAAATATCCCTAATCAACAATTTTAAGAATGGTAAACCCCCACCAAGGCATCAAATCATAAAACCATCATTTTACCTAGTTTTGAGAAGGTTTTAATGAAAATCTATGTTCCCAACCTCTTAGCAGCTCACAAATGCATCAAAAACTCTTTAAATCACCTTTAAATGCTTAATAAATCATAAAAATCTGCTTCCCCCAAGGGTTTCTACTATTTACCACCTCTACCCATTAACTTTCACTCAAAATTACACAATTTAACATTTAGGGCATCTTTCCCAAATCCACAATCAACCTCCCTTGCTCACAAGGACCATTCAAAACACCTATTTATAATTTATTGGGCACATTCCATTTATTTATAGGGGTTATAGTCAATGGAATGGGCCATAATCACCTTTTAAGCCTTCAAAATCTCAAAGATGAATGTACAAACCCGCTTGCAAAGAAAAACTTATAAAATGAAAAAAATTCTATGGAAATTTCTCAAACCACTACCAAGATGAAGTATACACACTTAGCTTTCAATTTTAGATCAATTCATAACTAATGGAGCACATACAAAACCGTATAGGCCTAGAAAAAGTAGAATTTCTATAAGAAAACATTGAGTTTTAATGAAAAAAAGGGATTTCTTTATAGTTTCTCCTTCACAAAACTTTCAACCACCAAAATCATCAATTTTTCATCAAATTTAAAGCTTACCCAACCTATCACAATGGATCTAACTACCTTTTGAATTCCCATGGCCATTGGGCTTCTTCAAGCTTACATTTTGCACTTTTTCTCATTGACAACTTTTGTAATTTGAACTCTCAAACACCAAGTAACCTCTAAAAAGACTCATTACAATATAAAATGGTCTATATAACCTTATTCAATTTCTTCTAGAATCAAAACACAAAACTATCTTAAGACTTCCATGAACCAAAATTTCTCAATAACCTAGGTGCCCCTGCACCAGGAAACCATTTTCTCTTTAGGTCTATAGTTTGTTTTTGATGGCACAAAAGTAATCCGTTGATTGTTTCTTGGTATTTTGAAAGATATGGGTAGAGGAAATCTAGCATAAATTCCTTGTTTAATTGATTTGAACATGGGATCATCCACAACTTATGGAGTGGGAGGAACAACCATAGCCTTATCATTTTCAAGAATATTACTAAGAGATAGCTCTATTATGCACTTTTCCTTAAATTTTTTATATGAACTAAGAAAGAAATACTTAGAGGTTTGAAAGGTTCCATAGGTTGATTTTCCATAGGAAGATAAAGGATAAAACCCATTGTGATGCACTATGTATATATTGTTTTCAAATGGGAACTTTATACACTTGTGGATAACTGATGGGATGATGTTTCATGGAGTGTAGCTATGGATAGCCTAGCTTCGCACAACATTGGTTTAACATTGAGATGATAGAGAAAGATGCATCTAATTGTTTCCTTCCAACCTTAAGTGGAAGAGTGATCAAACCTATCGTAGGGAAAGCAAAACCATCATGAGTTTTTAACCATTCTTTTGATTATTCATAATCTCATGTACATACATGAATTCCTCTATGATCACATTATCCAAAAACAAGATCAATGAGTATTCCTTATGTAGTTTTCCATTGATACATTTGGCAATATAGAGAGGACCACCAAGTATATGTATAGATGCATCAATGTGTTTGAAAGCAATGTCGAGTAGTAAAGTGTGTTGGACCTTACAAGGTTGAACATCTATTACAGAAACCATGTTCTGTAGACCATCTTCATAATTTTCTTTATCATCATTCTTATGATCACAAGCTTGCAAAAATTTAGATGTATGGTTTGGCATTGGGTTTGTGAAAATTTACAAATTTTAATTTGGTGGAATAATAGATTTATTTCCTTTATCATAAACATTGGCCAACTATATGTGATTAGAATAAATGGGGTCTTACACTTTATGCTTAAGACACATAGACCATTCTGTATCACGTTTATTTGTACAATGATATTGACAAAAGGATTTTGGGTTAAAATATGGAGATAAAGGTTTTGTTGTATACACGGATCTATTTAGAGGTAATTTGATTAGGTTCTTGCTCAAAAGTTGTAACATGATTGAATGAAGGGAGTCATATAATTGTGTGAATGGTCTATCCCTTGGCCTAAATTGATAGGGAGTTGAACTTATGACTGAAACTTGTGGCTTAATGTGGTTGGTTGTTTGAGGTGTTCTTATATCTTGATAAAGTTCTTGTAACTTTTATTTTTCAAATTTTGATAGTTGTTTTGAGTTATGGGTTCAAATTTCTCATTAGGAGTCCATGAAGATGCTTCTTCATATTGAATAGAAATTTTTTGATAGTCATGAAGAGTCATACACAAGTTTGTAAAGGATGGATATTTGATTAAAAATATTTTATCCATAATGCTGCGTTGTAAATTTCCAATGAACACTCTTTCAACATCAACATTAGGAAGATAATAGTTGATTTATGAGTAAATTAACTGATATCGGCCTATGAATTCTATTACCTTTTTTTTTTCTTGTTTGCACCTCACTAAATCAATTAATGTAAGTTTAGGACCAATGTTCACTTGAAAGTGTTGTAGGAATGCACCAAAAAGCTCATTAAATGAGTGAATTGAATTATTTGGAAATGAGAAAAACCATTCCAAGGCCATATCTTTCAATGAACTAGGAAAGAGTTTTACTAGGATCTTATCTTCAAAGATGAAATCACTACACAATATCATACAAGCCAATATATGACTATTAGGATCTCCTTTACCATTGTACATGTCGAATCTAGGAATCTCTATGTTTTGTGGCATGACTTATTTCAAGATATCAAGTGACAATGGGATCCTTTTGACATATTATGATGGTTTCACATTTTGGTTCTAGTTAAATGTGGTGATTTTTTGTTAAAGTGAGGTTACATTTTACAATAGTAGATTTACGACAAAATCATTGCTCGACATGTTTTGAGAATGTGGTGAATATGGTGGGATTGTGTAAGTTCTTGGTGGACTACTATGTTGTAATTTTATCATAGGTGATGAATATTGAGGTGTCACATGTGATGTCATGAAACTATAAGGGTTCTCACTAGAAAAACCTAAGGTTGGAGTTATGCCATTTTTTTGTTGTACCATTGAAGCTACAATTGACAATGTGTATGTAGGAATGGAGAGTATAGTTGTGGGGTGGGATATTAGTTTTCTAAAGGGCACACAATATACTAAGAGGGGGGGGGTGAATAAATAGATCAAATATATTTAAAACTCTTAACTCAAACATGTACATATTAGAAATCACACTTAACCAAAGAAAAGAGCTAATGATCAAGGAACATCATAATCACACACATCTTATAGAATTTCCAAAATTATTGTTAATGATCAATCTATGGAGGGAGATGATGATATTAGAAGTGCTTCTTGCTCTTTCTTCTTTGTTTTGAACTCTCCTAGGATCATCTCCCTGACCCTGTTTGTCAACAGATATTTTTTAATGAAATTCCTAATATTGTGTCTAAGGAGTTGAACAAGAGGCCGACATGCATTCTGTATGATGAGGAAGTCAAGAAGATTGTCTTCTCCTTTAAAGGTAATAAGTTCCCTACGCCGGACAGTTTCCCTATGCTTTTCTTTCAAACCTATTGGGATATTGTTGCTTAGGATGTTATCAATGCTACTAAATAATTTTATGGTAGTAGGCAGCTCTTGAAGGAGTTGAACTCTACCTTTATTTTTCTTATTTTGAAGAAGCCTAGGGCCTTGTATTTTGGTGATTTCAAGCCTATCATTCTATGTAATTCTATTTATAAAATCCTTTATGAAGTTTTGGCTTCAAGGTTGCAGCTGGTTCTTCCTCTTATTATTTCTCCTTAGTAGAATGATTTTGTCCTAGGTAGGTAGATTTTAGACTATTATAATGGTGCATGTGAATATTCTACCTTATGGTTAACAAGAAAGAAGGTCTTATCTTGAAATAGGATCTTGTGAAAGACTATGATCATGTCAATTGGTAATTCTTACTAAAAATCTTGAAGGAATTCAACTTATCTGATCGGGTTTTGTAGTTGATTGGCAAGTTAATCTCCTCTCCTTTCTTGGTTCTAGTGAATGGTTCTCCATCTATGTTTTTCAGAATCTTACGTGGGATAAGGTAGGGTGATCCTTTCTCTCCTTTCCTTTTCATTATTATGGTGGATTTTTTGGGTAGATTTCTTCTTCAAGCTATCTCTAATGGTGCTTTCAAAGGACTTTCTCATTCTTCGTTGCAACTGTCTTTCTCACATCAACAATTTGTTGATGATATTTTTATCCTTGTTGAAGTGTTGATTGCTAGAACCAAGTCTATCCAAATCATATTATAGTAGTATGAAGCTGCTTCTAGTGAGAAGGTGAGTTTTCCCAAGAGTACGTTTTTTTTCATAATACCCTAGAGCATCGTCAATAGTGGATTGTAAGGATTCTAGATTGTAGTATTGGGGAGATTCCTTCTACTTATTTTGGGATTCCTCTTTACTTGAATGTGGTGCCATACTCATTTTGGAAATGGATTATGGATAAGTTCAACTCCAAACTTGTAGGATGGAAGGGGGAACTTCTTAGCCAAGTTGGGAAAATCCAATTGATTAAGTCTACTCTATAGAATCTTTTGGTCTATGCTTTGAGCCTGTTTCAAATTCTTAGGAGGTTCTGGTTGAGGATTAAGAGTATTCAAAAATGTTTTCTCTAGTCTGGGGTGGAGGATAAGAATTGGTTGCATTTTATCTCTTGGGAGGAAGTTTGTAGCACCAAAAGTTAGGGTGGTTTAGGTCTTCAAAAAATGAAGGAGTTTAATATTTCTATCCTTGCTAAATAATTATGGAATATGCTTTTGGATGGTAAGGAATGGACCTCTATTTATTCTTCGAAGTACTTAAGGAGAATTGACAAGTTTAGAGACAATTTGAGGATGGTTTCATTCCTTCCTCGGGTTTGGCCTTGTGGAACTTCATAATAAAATCTTGTTCTATTGTGGTTGAAGTTTTGTGGTGGGTTCTTGGGAATGGTATGAGTATCCTCTTTTGGGATATCTAGTGGACTAGAAATGGCCCCTTGAAGGATGAGATCTGGGTAGCCCCCTTCAAGGATTTATGTATTAGGTCTTGGGATGTTTTTTTTGGATTGTATTGTTGATGGTAATTAGAAAAGGCCTAACTTGGTTAATAGGGATCTTGAACCCCTCTATCAGTTCTTATCTTTGATTCATATTCTGACATCCTTCCTTGCCAATAGAGTGGTGTGGTGGTCTTTTGTGTCTTCATTTTTTTCTAACCAGAAATGTATCTTTGGCCCCCCTCCTTTATGGGGTTTCCTATGGAATCTAAAGCTCCTACCTAAAGCCGACATTTTTTTCTGGCTTCTGTATCAAGATAAAATTTTGACTCTCAACAATCTTATAAAGAGGGGTTATGCTCTTCCTAATAGATCCTTCTTCTATAAGGAGGTTGCTGAGGATGTTAATCATCTTCTTGTTGGTTGCAGTTTCTCTTCAAAATTCTGAGCCCATGTGCTTCAATTGTGGAAATTATCTTGGGTCTTCCCTTTATCTATCATGGACCTTTGGTCTCAATGGGTGGCTCCTACCCCGAATCCTACTCTTTCTTTGTAATGGTCTCTAATTTTTTTTTATGTGGTGTGGGGAATTTGGAAATAATGAAATAATCACACCTTCTGTCAATTAGAACTTCCTCCCTTAAGGCTTGCTTTCAAAAAAATTGAAGCGCTAAGAGAAAATTTTCTTTCTAAAGTCTCCCTACTTTATATCCATGGTCTGAAGGTTGTGGTCTTTGATTATGAATTTTCAATTGGTAGTAGATGAAATCTTTCTTGTGAAATTTATCTGTCGATGAATAAACCTAAATCTTATTGGGAAGGGGTTCATTGGACAGCTCCCTTTGAGGGATGGTTCAAAGTTAACTTTGATGGTGTTTCTAAGGGGAATCTAAGACCAACTGGTTGTGGGGGAGTGTTACATGATGACTATGGTAGGTTTGTCTTTGTAGTGGCACTCCCTTTGGGAACCGGACAAACCACTTTACAGAGGTATCAACAGCCTATCATGGCCTCCTTCTTGCTAAAGAGTTTGGGGTGAGAAAAGTTTGGTTCAAAAGGGATTCCCTTAATATTATTAACTATTTAATTAAGGTGAATCCCCCATCATGGTCCATAGTGCATATCATCGAGGATTCTCTTTCTATTCTAAGTTCCTTTGATGATTATAAAATTTCACATGTTTTCCATGAGGAAAATACCTTGGATGATGGTTTTGGGAATGTGGGGGGTTTTGTCTCATAAATATTGGAATTATTATGATGCCATCCCCATTAATCTTTAAAGCATTATTTACAATGATAAAATGTCTTGTCTCGGTGGTGGTAACCTTGGGAGATAATGGTTTATTGTTTTGGATTTTATCTCCTCTCTATTTGGTTTAGGAGTATGGAGTTTAGAGCCTGTCATATTAATAATTACATATCTTATGGAAATGAGCTGATGGATGTGGTAATTATAGTAGGGTGTACTCATGATTTTAGGTTTACATGGATTATGGGGTCCTTATTGCCTTTTTTCTGGATTTTTCTCTTAGTTCTTTCTACTCATCAAAATAAGGAGAAGGTCACGATGAGGGTGTCTCTAGTTTCCATGGGGGGAGATTGTTGCAGAAAAGAGCCTCTTTCTTGTGAGGAGTTTGGTGGTAATGCAGTTGTGTGGGAGCATCTGAAGAAGGAGGAAATTTTCCCTTATTTGCTTAAACTACATGGGTTTGATTTCGAGGCTACTAAGGTTTTTGTGAAGGGCAGGAATAATCGTATGCTACACTATCAAGGGGTAAAGGTGAATATTAATAAGGGATTAATTGCTGAAATCACAAGATTAACCATGAAGGGTAATAAATTTTATAAAGACTATGGGGCTTCCAAGTGCACTTTGGCTAATTTAATCAAGGCTAAGGAGCGAGACAAGCTCAGGGGTGTGGGAAGTGGATGGTATGGGCATTCTTCTATCAAGCCACTTTGGAGGGATGTGGTGTTAGAAATTATGAAATATTTCATGCTTGATGGAAGGTATTATGTAATCTATGAGTGGCATTTTATGTTGTTGAATCACTTTAGGCATAATAGTTTGGTGTCATTTCCCTACTATTTGCTCCTCTTCATGAGGAGAGACTAGTGTCCTTGGAGGATAAAATCAATAAAATTTGGTCTTGATTTATAGTCTGTGGTGCAAATTAGTAACCGGTCTCTCAATTCAAGTGCATAGGTTCCTACTTTGCTAAATCAAAAATCCCTTAGGTGGACTGGTCAATAGCTGGATCTCAATGAGAATGAGGAGGCGATTGTTGATGTTAATCAAAAGAATCAGATGGAGAAGAGTATGGATGATGGTCTGTGTGTGTGAACTAAAAGCAAGACCAAATAGAGGGTTTATATTCCCTTCCAAGAGCTTGAAGATGTGGTAGAGATGCATGATAATGTTATCTCCAGTAATCTAGAGGCGGCCAACATTTTAGATAATCTACTTTATGTTTTATTTGTTTGGATTTTTTGCTGATGTTTTATTGTGGGTTTAGTTTTTTGTGTGTCAAGGTTCATCTTGTAACAACTATTTTATTTATTTGGGACTATATGGTGGTAGTTTCTTAATTATTTAAAACCTTCTCTTGTTGTAAAGGGTTTTGGGATCCCTTCAAAACTTGCTTTTCCTTATCAAAAACATAATCACACATATACACAAATGAAGACTAGATATGCATGGAAACCTAAGATGATAAAAACCATAGTGAGAAACAATGCTTGGATCTATTGTCTAATTATAGCCTCACAATGCAGAAATATACAAGTGAATTGTATACACTAAAGTAGGCATTAATCTACTAGCACTAATACATTTAGACCCAAAATCTGATGAAAGTTCGTCAGAATTGTGATGACCGTTTGTCATAATTTTGACAACATTTAAAATGTTGAAATTATGACCCGACATCAGATGCTAGGTCAGAATTTCAATGTTTTAAATGTCATCAAAATTTCGATGAAAAAAATGTGACGAATGGTCATCAGAATTCTGATGAACTTTCGTCGGATTCTGGGTCCAAATTTATCAGTGTGGAGACAACAATCCCCTATTATGTTTTTAGGAACCAACCTATTGGAGACACTAATCCCCAACTAAAATAGTACAATAGGTATGTAGAGGTGGGGATTCACTACTCCCAAGTCTCTAGGACATAGAAGAGCCTAAAGGGAGTGAATTGTCGTCAACTACCTCAAACTACCTAATAAGTTGAAAAAGAAGGGAAAAATGGACTTTGGTTTCTTTATGCATTATGAAAAAGGTTTTCTAGAAATGAGTGAGAAGACCACAAATGTCTAAGACTATAGGCCAACTGGCTCTCAACCAGAAGATCCTAGCACATGAGTTGGACTACAACACAGTGCATTGTAGTATTAGAGGCACGTTGGCATCTTGTACAAATAGATATTTGGGTTTGAAAAATGTTCAACTCATAGGGTTTACCAATAACTTGAAAGTTCTAGTTTGGCAGTTTAACATATATGAAGAAATGCATGAAATGAAGAAAACAACAAGAGGAATACTATAACACAGAAAGATAAACTTTTCTAATAATGAAATGAGAAGGGAAAGGATGAAGAAACCAAACTTATAGAAGGTCTAGTTCTCTAGTAAGATCCTCATGAATAAATAACATACCTACACACAAAGCAATGGGAAAATGTTGTGGCTATGTTTTGGAGTATACCTTAGTAAGAACCTTGTTTTGGTGTTCCCACCTCCATAGAAAACCAATAAACCATAAGATATAGAAATGATAAATAAAATAGAGAGAGTAGACACAAAAAGGTAGAGTGCAAAGACAATATATATGCTAATCTACAAACAAGTAAATAGATGGATATTAACCTCCTTTCTATGTGCTTGATTATTTGAGAGAGGAAGGTGGAGAGCAAGACAACCATGCCAATGGAGTGATGCTTTGACAAACTACACTAACAATGGTGTAGGAGCAAAAAAATGGTGTATAAGTGAGGTGAAAAGAGCAAGAGAGTGAATAGAAGTGAAGTATGAAGTGGTAGAAGCTAGAGAGAATGAATGGAATTTCAAGAGGTATGTTTAAAAAGCTTATTTGGAGGTAAAGGGTCATTTCTAGGTGGTCAATATTCACAAGGATGTTACAATTTGTAGGTTCAAAAGGAATCATAATGCCTTAATATTCGCTGAGCTAAGAATCATGTTAGGAAATAAGAGTGACACACAAATGTTCGTGTGGTGTGTGTGCATCCACAAAAAAATTTCCATAATTGATAGAAAATCACAAGGACACACATTGAAATCAAGGAAAATGTGGTGGGTTTTTGTATTATTGAGTTTGTAAGGCTAAAATAAGGTAATATAATGGAAAATTACACTAGGTGCAAATTCAGGCTACTAGATTTTTCCCCTACTTTAATGAGCATATGTGTCAATGCATATATGAGCTAAAGTAGAAAGGGGTAAAAGGACAAAGTTGTGTCACACTTTATAAAGGAAATAACGAACAATGATCCAACTTTTAAACTTGAATCACTAAAAAGTGACATATATGTTTTAAATTTTGAAATGATGTAAACTAATAAAATGTGTATTTTTTAGTATATTTTATGTTTGTTATTTTTTAAAAAAAAATTAAAAATTATTTTAACATAATTTTTTATAAATTTACACTAATTTTGTGGCTAAAAAAATGCTGAAAAATTAAATTACATGAGACATCAATCTTTATATAATAAAATTTATTTTTTCCTTTGAAATTTTTGTGTGTTTATAACTTGAAACTTTAGTGCATGGATTTATTTTTTTCAATTTTTATAAATATTCATTTTAAAATAAATATTAAAATGTGCATGTACTAAAACATGATTGTTTCCATTCAATGTTAACATTCATATTAACTATTTATCTAAAATAGAAAAAAATTATACCATCTTGATATAAATTCTTTTATCTAGTGCATTATATATTTTAAAAAAAAATTAATAAGTTTTAGTAGTTTTCTTGACATGGTAATTAACCTAATATTTTTGAGTTGATAACCTACTTTTAGTAAAAAAAAATATAAACTATAAATAATAGTTAAAATATTAACATATATATTTTTCAAAACTACATTCATGGATCTACAAAAGGGTATTTGTATATTAAACAAAAATGGTATATACATGACTAGAAGTTGTTGAAACATCAAGTTTTTTAAATGATTTTTTTTTAATAAATTGGCTTCAAAGTGGTGCTACATATGCATTTATCTAACAAATTTAGTTAGAAAAGTTGTGGAAATATCTAACTTATCTAGAATGAATCTTATTAGATCATATTTTTGACCAATTTTTACTTTTAGTTAGAAATACTTAAATTTAGTTGTGTTGATAAGTTAGCCAAAAGTGTGACACAACTTTGTATGTTTACCCAAAGAGATTGATGATAATATACTAAAAATGTAAAGGAAACAATCCTTTGCTTTGGTATACCCTGAAATGAAAGAGGATGAGCTCCACCAAGATGCAAAGAGGATATGGGTCTTCAATCTCGTGAAGAAAACTATAATCTCACCATAAACATGTCAACTATAGACAAACATGTTAGGTGAAAAAAAAATTGAAATAGAAACAGTTATAAGACAGAATATGTTTAGGTAAGACAAAATAAGACACAATCCGATTAAAAATAAGATACACTAACTCATTTGACTTCAAAATCCATTGAAAATTTCTGACGATAGATGGATAATTAGATGTATTGTCAGGTACTAGTGATATTCAATGTGTAATTTTTGATTTTTTTAACTTTATGCTCGATGTTCATCGAAATTTTGATGAACATGTATAGTCAAAATTCAGGCCGACATAAATAAAACAGTAAATGAATGTGTGTGTATTTGTAAATGTAAGTGTAAAATAAATAATAATAATAAAAATTATAAAAGAATACAAGGGGAGACCAGTGCCTTACTTGGTATATGAAGTCTAATGAATATCTACAAATGTGGATTTCAATAATGGCAATAATTATACAACAAATGTACAATGATAAACTGAGTATAAACTTGTTATATCAATTTAAACAATACCCAGATCACACATATACAACAAATATATAATGATTAAACTTGAGAGAATTGAATAACCAGACCACACATATATAGAAAATCATATTTGATGCAGATTTAAATTTCAGCCATCAATCCTTCAACACACTCGCGTGTTGCGCGAACGGCTCAAAGGGTGATGCCACAATAGTGGTTTACAATTTCTAGTAGATCCTAATTTTTACTGAAATCACATATTTTTAGAAAATATAATGATTTAATCCTTGAAATTTTCCATTTAAAGGATTCCAATTGAAGAGGGTTTGATCAAACCACCTTAGACCAAGCCCCCTTGGATAGAACCTTGCTAGTTTTAAACCATACCTATAATAGAGTCTCATTTACACCTATCAAAATACTGATAAAAAATCACTTTCAATTTACCTTTTGGGGGATCAAATGAATTCATTTAAATTTTTTTTTTTGTAGGTATGTATTCCTTATTATAAGCTTCCAAAAAAGTATAATTTTAATAAAATTTAATTTGATTATTATATTTATTTTTTATTTCTTGTGAATGTAGGTTTTTCACAGAAAATAAAGCTCTTTGTTCTGCACATGTGGAAAAATAGCAGACTATCAAAAAAAAAATTTGAAAAATTAGAATGCACCAAATATTGAAGTCTTTGATCCAACAAAAACAAAAAAATTAAATTTTGATACATACAACAAAAGTTATGTCTAAATTGTAATTGGTGTGACTTCGAAACTTGATTAAAGAAAAAATATTCAATTAAAAACTATCTAACCATGTGTAAGCACTAGATATCAGAGTTACAAATCTAAATTCGAAAGAATTAGAATTTTATCCTTCATGGAAAAAAAATTATGCGTTATACAGTGAGTGTCACTTTTTAAAAATGTTGTTTTCTGAAAAAAAACTAGTTTCCGAGGGAGATGGAAAAAGAAGTGCAATATAATTTCAAAAAATTTGAAAAAAATATATTTATAATCTATAGACAAAATGTCACGAAACTCTAGTTTGCATCATCTTCAAATTCCTCACGGGTTAGCCACTATAGGTGCTCGAAAGTGAATATTTAGTTAAAAAAAATTATTTCAGTGTCGGGTTTGGCCAAAAATTGTAAACCACTATTGTGGGATCACCCCAAATTGTATTTGATGCAGATTTAAATTTTAGTCGTCGATCCTTAAAATATGTTAGATGAGCGAATGGATAGCTTTAAAATTAATTGATGCAATCTCCATCGGATCATTGGGGCCCACCATTTTTTCGTTGCCAAGGAAGATCCACGTGGCAGTCGCCTGCAATATCGCGATTGTTAAAGTCCTTGCAACTTCCGATCACATGATAGCGGGCAACCGTAGATCTTCATCATCGGCAATCCTGTTCACTCAACACAGTCGCCAAATTTGATATTAACCATCGAGCACCTTTTTCATTGAGAATATAACACTGCCATTGATTTAAAGCACATGCATCTTGAGACCACTTTAGTAACCCACCACTTAATGTATTAAATCAAAATTAAAGTATTTCCAATGTTCCTTCAGTTTTACCAGATGAGACACGTGGTGCTCGTGCGTGATATCGCGATCAACATTGACAGTGTGGTGAGGTCATTGTGGGATAGCGGGGAGTCATTGATATCAAAAGGCAGAAGATCTACGGTCATAAAATTTTGTTCATTTGCAAAGTAAAAAATTTATTAAAAGGTCAAGGGGACATCACTAGGCCAACAATAAGTAATGACATAAGTTGTTCTTAAAATACAGGAGCACGTGACCATCTAGGACTTAGGAAAAATAAAGTCTGGCGAAGGGAAATAAAATAAAAAGGGGAACCCGCCTAGACAAATAAATAAGACTTAAGTCATTTTAACACCCACACAGGAAAGTAACGGCCAAATAGATCCCCAAAGGCATAAGATGAAGAACTAGGGATTTTTCATGGAAAATAAAATTAAACCCTAACCCTAGGTGTTTCCAAACAACACAAATAACCAGAGGCATGAAATAAGACATAGTAGAATACATAGAGCCAAAAGTTTTGCTAAAGCTCCATGACTCTGCTGATCGGGGTAACAATCTATACATCTGACCGATGTTAACATTTGTGCCATATACATCACCAAGAGTCACCCCGACAATCATTTTTGTTCATTTATTTCTTCATCGGCCTGACTTTTACTATCGCTAACACATTCAGTGGTTCCTTCAATGTTATAAGTCTCGCTGATAACTTTTCTTTTGAGCTTGAACATGTCACCAGAACTCCTTCTGGTATCCTCTTGTCAGTGAAAGAAATGATGGTCTCGCCGATGAAACTTCATTGGTGAGACTTAAACGTTCAGGCCAACATATATTTTTCATGCCAAGATGACTTGTCTTGCCCATAGATTCCCTTCATCGATGAGACCATAAGCCAATCTCCCTGATATGTCTTCTTTAGTTATCCTAGCTTTGAACATGACCATAGGTGGTCTTCATTAAACATTCTTTTGGTCAGGGAGACATTATGCCAATATCACATAATCTATCCATTTGATTCATATAAATGTCACCAAGAGACACCTCGACGACTATCTTGATTTGTTTGTGTCTTCATCAGCAAGACATGGTGTATCACTAAGAAATTTAGTAATTTACCTGATGTTATAAGTCTCCCCAATGATTATTCCTTCAATCTCATGTCGCCAAGACTCCTTTTGATACAACTCCTTGTGCTTTGATCGGTGAGACAAGAGAGGTTTCTTACCGATGGAACTTCATCGGTGAGACCTATATGCTCGGTTTGACCTTTTCATTTCACCCAGATGGAACTTTTCTTGCAAAAAAATATCTTTATCGATAAGACCATGGACCATTTCATCTTGATGTGTATCTTCTTATGTAATCCAATCGGTGTGACATTTCTGTTCTTTCGTTGATATGTTGAAAATGAGAATATAATGATTTATGAATTAGTGAGACCTGCACAAATTCTTGCCAATATGGGCTATTTAAATACTAGATTTTGGAGGGTTTTCATGATATCAAATGGTCAAGAATGATGTGATCATATGTACCTATGATGGATTATACTCAAGATAAGGTTTTCTCTAGGGAATCAACAAGTGCAAAATATCATTGTAAAGTTTGGAAAATCACTTGTACTTTCCCTTGAAGTATGTTTAATAACTCCAAAATGGGTGTCTAAAACCATCAAGTGTTTCTATGGTGTTTTGGAAAAGTTTTGAGTTATTGGGAAAAAACTAGGTTTGCACTATTACAAAGATTGAAGGAGTCAAAATGTGAAATCTGACTTATGTTCTTTGTCAGGCTTTGAGAGTTGTTTGCATTTTTTAAATTGGTCATTCTAAACTTGTTGGAATCCTCTTAAAGATAGGTTGATAGGTTGGTTGAGTTGAACCTACTAGGTCTAAATCATGTAGTTATTATTGCTAAGGTGGATCACTCCTTTTGGCGAAGGCCACACACTTATGATTGGGTCCACTGTTATTTTTCTTTAGAAAATTCCTATTGCCTTTTTGATAGGTTATGATTTGATTAGATGGGTTATAAAGCAATTATTTCAAACAAATACCTTTATGAAAGAATTATATTGGCATGAAATTAAATATGACTTATTTATCATAGAGGAACTAAGTATATAGTATACAAGAAAACCAACAAACCCACAACTACCCCTATTTTGATGGTGAAAGAGATAGAGAGATCGTGATAGAGGTAGAGAAAGATATGGATAGAAAGAGATAGAGAGAGGAGTGAGAGGGAGATAAAAAGAGAAATGGAGATAGAGATATAGAGTAGGAAAGATGGAGAGAGAGATGAAGTTAATGAGAGAGAAAGGGGGGAGAGGGATAGATGGTGAGAGATAGAGAGGGGGAGATAGAGAGGGGGAGGGAGAGAAAGGGATATACATAGGTAGAGGAGGAGAGATAAGTTTAAGAGGAAAAGAGAGAAGAGAGGGAGATAGTTAGGTAGAAAAGGGAGAGAAAGAAGAGGGAACATAGAGGGAGAGCAATATGTAGAAAGGGTGAGAGAGAAGAAGATAGGGGAGAGAGGGAGAGGGAGAGACATAGAAAGGGGGTGATATAGAGAGATAGAGGGGGATGGTGAAAGAGATATAGAGATCATGATAGAGGTAGAGAAAGATATGGATAGAAAGAGATAGAGAGAGGAGTGAGAGGGAGATATAAAGAGAAATGGAGATAGAGGGAGAGATGGGTGAATGAGAGAGAAAGGGGAGAGGGAGAGATGAGGAGATAGAGAGGGAGATAGAGAGGGAGAGAAAGGGATATAGATAGGTAGAGGAGGAGAGATAGAGATGAGGAGGAGAGAGGAGAGATAGGATGAAGAGGAAAAGAGAGAAGAGAGGAGATAGTTAGGTAGAAAAGGGAGAGAAAGAAGAGGGGTCGGAGAGGGAGAGCGATATGTAGAAAGGGGTAGAGAGAAGAAGATAAGGGTGAGAGGGAGAGATAGCTCAATATATATAGAGGGAGAGGGAGATACATAGAAAGGGGGTGATATAGAGAGATAGAGGGGGATGGTGAAAGAGATATAGAGATTGTGATAGAGGTAGAGAAAGATATGGATAGAAAGAGATAGAGAAAGGAGTGAGAGGGAGATAAAAAGAGAAATGGAGATAGAGATATAGAGTAGGAGAGATGGAGGGAGAGATAGCTCAATAGATAGAGGGGGGAATAGGGAGTGACATAGATAGTGGGAGATATAGAGAGTCGATAGAGAGCGACATGGAGAGATATATCAATCACCCTCCCTATATCCTTATCTCTTTATCTCTCTACCTCTCTCTATCTCTTTGTCTCCCTTTCTATTTGTATTTTTTTCATTATCTCCCTCTCTCTCTATATTTTCTTCCCTATATTTATCTTTGTCTCCTTAAGTGTGCAATGGGTACATTGAAGACATCTTAAAGGAGAATTATCATATCTTTAATCAAATGGAATGCTACCTTGAGCATAAATTTACAACTCACTATTAGTCGTGGTCATAGATTTATTAGAATTTTTTTTCTTCCCTTCAAGACAGATAGTCCCATCAGTTATGTAGCTTGAATCTTATGACATAGGAACAAACATTGCTTGGTGTCATGTTTGTGTGCCTGATGAAATTAAAAAAATTGTTACATGTTGTACCTTTCAAGATATAGATTGGCTAAAGGTTGGGGTTCTAATAATGTCAAAACTTTATCCATTAACCAATTTTTTAAAACAATAGTATAAGACTTAGATAGTTTTGTAAAATTCCTATTGTGTCCTAGCCGCTTTTCTTTAGATGTAGAGACCATATTTGCAATTACTTTATTCTTTCTTGAAACCAACATTATAGACCAAGTATCAGGATGGGAGTGCGAGGATGAACCCCTAAACTAAGCAACCATCCATTGGTATTCACATAGTGCAACACATATGTGTACAAAGGAAGGATACTTCATTAAGCATAATTTTCCTTGCCACTGCTTATGTAGGTTCTTGATAAAGACCTTTTGAACATATGAGTCTAGTAAAGGGTAAGAGATTTTTGAGAATAATACTTGATAGTGAGTGATAAAATTAGTTACCATTTCATGGTCCCCTTTCTTCCATTAGTTGAGATACTAAGAGGCCATCTTCGGTCCAATGTTAGCTTGGAAGTGCCTCAGGAACTGGTGTACCAACTGATCAGACAATAAGATAGACTTATCCAATAAGGAACATTAACACTCAAGGGTAGTATCCTTAAGGGATATCAAAAAGAGCTTAGCCATTAAAGTATCATGATGGAAGAAATTAGTGCACATAGTATTAACGTGCATTTGAGGATCTCCACAACCATCATACTTTTTAAACTTTGGAATCCCCATCCCTTGAGATGGATAGAAGTGTTTCAATGTCAATAGATAGTGGGCTATGATGGAAGAAAGGTTGGAAAATAGGTTGAGAGGTAGAACTAGATAAGTTTTTGAAGCATATATTTATGGGTAGGGCCTATAGACTACTCTTACATTCTTAGGATGTTTCACCTAAAAGGAGAGAGACAAACCCTACTTAAAGGAATCTAATGGGTTCACTCAAATTATGAAATGTATGATGTTATTTAGACTAAATGAGATGATCTAAATGCAACTAAGCTAAGTAATTTATTGATTATGAATGTGAAACCTGAGTAGCAAGTGATGTTTGAAAACACATTGTGTAATGCAACAACTCCTAGAAATTGATGTAAAACTAAACAAAAATGAACCAAACTGAAAGTGTGCAGCTGGAATGTGGATGAAGACTAGATATGACATTTGAAATGTTGTTGATGCTAATTTTCAAGTTTGGAAGGACTTATTAGCCATTCTGGGTGAATTAGTCCCCATTCTGCAAAATTGTCTCGAAAACTATTTTTGACAAAACAGTATCTAAAAATGTAGAAAACTCAAAATTGACCTAGAAGTGGGACTCATTTTCCATCCATGGTGAATAATTCCACATTTAAATTTATGAATATTCAAAGGTGGGATCTAGAGCTTTCGGTCTACACTTCGACTTCCTATAGGTGTCTGCTTTTAAAACTATTGGATTTGGGCCTAAAAGTGACTTTTTGTTGATATTTTTCCTTGAATAATGAAGAAATGACTTGAATGACTTTAAAATGCAATATTCAATGATTCCTAAGTCTCCAAGATGTCTAAATATGCATACACACAATACAAGAGAAATAAATGTTGAATGTTAGGGCATGGGGATTTGCCTTGGTCAAACCCCTTTTAAGGTAATTAAACCAAAATGATGAAAGAATGGAATGAAATATGCAATAATGGAGTTTATTACCTTTCCATTATGCTTTAATTTGAAAGTATGCAGCAAAACATAAATAATTTTCTCTTGAATGTCTACAAAGTGCTATCTTGATGACTTGGAATGATAAAACCCTAGCTTTCCTGACTTGAAATTGAAGATTGGTGGATGAATAATGAAGAATGAATGTGATTTAGGGTTAAAAGACTTATATTTATAGGAATTTCACCTATTTTACCAATTAATACCTCATCACAAGCTGCCATGAAGAAATAATAAACTTAAATTTCACTTTTTTCCCATTAAAAGGTCAAAATTGGGCCAAATGGGACTCATTCGCCACCCATTGTGAATGGGTCCCACCTAGATGGGACTAACTCAGCATTCATGGTGAATGGGTCCCACAAGAGCCATTTTGATAGTTAGGATGTTGAGAGATAAGGAAATAAGGTTTATATTGCAACTTTGTCATGTATTTTATCAATTTAAGGAACAAGATGCACAATATGGGGTAATAGGGGCCTATTAGTGATTATGTGAAGGTCAATTAGGGCTTGGGACAAATATTTCAATGTGAAAGTGTAATTAAATACACTCTACAACACTAAAATGAGGTTCACACAACCTAGAAAGGAACAAGAAGCAATGTGAATGTGTAAAACACATTACAACACCTGGTTAAATTTAAATTTAGTTTACAAGCCTTCTGGATGGATGTAAATATGTATTTAAATACATTTTATAATGTTGAATTAGGGGAAAATAGGTTTATTAAGTCTAGAAAAGCATGAAAGTCCTTTACAAGACTTTACAACACCTTCACAAGACATTGATAAATGCATTTGAAAGTGTCCAAGACCTAGTGTGGATGCATAAAATACCTCACAACACTAAATTAAGAATTTCTCAAGTCCAAATTATCATGAATTATTCCCATTTCAATCAAGAGGTCCATTTTTTTATGGTACATTTAGCCCCCACTTTAGTGAGGATGAACTTGCTTCAAACTCAAACTAAAGTAGACATTCAAGAGAGATCCAAGTGTTCAAATGCAAAGATAAGGAAGGATTTCAAGGCCCTAGGATCAAAACACGCAATGGAAAGAAGGAAAATAGGGTGAGAAAGATGCGCTCACTCTGGGGCCATTGACCTTCAGGTTGTCTGAAAGGTGAGTTGTACCAAAGAAGTAATTTGAAAAATAGAAAGGTGGATCAAGCTTCGATTATTTGTCTAGCTAGTTGTAGATTGGATATAGGCTATTTTTCCAAAAATAAAAATTCATACTCACTCTAGGGTGACAAAACTCATAGCTATCCACCGAGTGAGAAGGCCCAAAAAGAGATAAATATACACTAGTTGGTATGCGCTCACAAACACAAAGGTGGATATGGGGAAAGTCATGCCTTGGAATGGGCTTCTTGCTGGACAATATCAAAGTTATACCTCTTGATAAATTTAATAAGGCACCACAAAGGAAAATTATTTTCATGCTCTATGAGGTAAGCAAAACTTCATATGCTTGACACTCATAAACATTGTTAATGCAAAATAGTGTAAGGATTGTTCAAATGGAATTTTCTTAATTTGTGCAAGGTCTCATCTTAGGTAACATCATGCTTAATTTTTCCAACAGAGGTTGTATTAAGTGAAGTATCACACTCTTGGATGGAATCAAGCCCAATGAATCCACCAAGAAAAGGACACATCGCAAGAAGAAAGAAATCACACAATGAAATGAGAGTGGTGATGTATGCCTCGACTTTAAAGTGGTTGTGAACACCATTACTATGAGAAATTAATTTAAAGTAGAAAAGGATATGAGAGCTTACTTATAAATCCCTATGCCAAGTCATATGTTCTCAATAAGCTACATCATGAAGAAGGTAGTATGTCAAATGGGAGTCAATCTTAAGAAATGTTATCCACATCCCAAGCTTGCTCGTATACGTTCATGAAAGTTTAACGATGAGTTAAAAGAGACAATGACATGTGACATACGATGAAAAAACTAACTAACCCCTTGTCCCCAGTTAGTGTAAAACAATGGTGAGCCAAATATGATGAAAGGAAGTATCATGTAGAGTAATAAGGTGCTTTCACACAAGAAACAACACCACATCCCTTGAGATGTTGAATATTGGTGTGCAAAGTGTTAGATGAAAGTGAAGATAGGGGAGATGTCGCTAGATCTTTCTTAAAAGAGTATAGTATTCTAGTTTTGTTCATTTGAGCATTGTTTCCATGTGTAGGAGGGAGATTGTAACCAATACCATAACAATGTTTCAAGTCAGATACAGGGGGTTTATGTTTATGAGAAGCAGTGGTTTCTTGGAAAGAAAACAAATCCTTTTTAATGTTATGTGTCATCTCTTTATGAGGGATGGGAGTTATATTGCCCCCATCATTATCATAGGTCAAGTTTATGGATGTTGAACTGAGTTGAGGGTATAAAAAACAAGGTTGTTTAGGTTGTGATATGACACAATTTCCCCTAAAGGAAGGTGGGAAACCTTGCAAGTGCTACTAGAACTTGTTTCTGAACATGAATTATTTGTATATAACTCTTTAGACCATCAAGGAGATATTTTGGAAGGAGGCGTAGAATCTAATGATCCACAAGGATCACTAAATAGTTTTGATGTAGGTGAAGAATAAGCATCAACCTATAGAGGTTCAATGTTGGATCTAGTAAGATTAGGGGAGTTGGGAATGGTGTGATTAGTTGGTTGATAGTTTGGTTCATCTGCATCAACCATGTATATCTTGCTATTGTACTCAAATTTCATTATACGATGAAGAGTAGATGGGACTCCTTTCATAGCATGAATCCATGGTCTTCCAAGGATAAGGTTGTATGTAAGGGTTTCTTGCATGATATGGATAGGGGTAGGTAACACTATGGGTCTAACCTCAATAGATAATGTGATCATCCCTAGTGGTTGCCTGGTAACATTTTCAAAGCCACAAATATGAACATCAGGAGGTTGAATGAATTTTTTTCTATGCCAAGTTTGTGTAGGATATCAATGCTATAGACATTCATGTCAAATCCATTGTTTATGATAGTGTGTTTGATTAAAGTGTCATTAATGATCACCTTTATCATCAAGGGGTCATTCTAGTTTTGAATTGCTAGTGAGGGAATTTCATGTGTAAGGAAGGCAATGTCTAATTTGGTAACTTACAGGGGAGAAGGGGAGGATGTTACACTTTGTGATGCTAGGTAATATTATATCTCCTCCTTTTGTATTTCTATCATTTCATGAAATAGAAATTTGACTATAGGTGAGAGTTGAATGAGTTCCCATATAGATATATTAGCAAGAGTATTTTTAAGGTCAACAGTAGGGACTCTATGTGGGAGACAAGGTAATGGAGTAGGAGTGTTGTGTGATCCTCTAGATGTTTGAGTCACTACATTACAACTTAGTGGCTGAAAAATATTGTTATTGTTAGATTGCATCATGGATTTCAAGATATGTCTAAAAATTTTATGTGATGCACTAATGGAAGGTGACTTGGGGAGCTCACTATTTAAAGGAGATCTCACCTGTGTTGTTAAACCATCAAGAATCTTGTCATTATTTGCACATCTTGTTAGGGAAGGGGAATCCAATGTCACTTGATTATCATCTATGAGGGAAGGTTTAGTGTTTGAAGGATGTGTATCCATGTTCATATTGTTTTGCACCATGATATTCTCCTTAGGAGAATAGTTGTTAGAAGAACTACAAGCCAAATTTTGTTGACATTCAAAGGTTGGTTCTTCTAAAAGAAAATCATTGCTAGTAGAGAAATTACCAATGGGTAAGTTGTTTTGCTCCATAAGGGTTTCCCTAGGAGAAGGGGGATAACTAAAATATTCATAACCTTCCTCAAACAAAGTATTTACTTCATAACTATGAGAGACACTAGGAGAAGGAAAAATGCTATTATCATGATTACTTATGTTTGAGTTGTCTTGTTGATCAATGTATTTTCCACTAAGAGAGGTAAGAATAGAGAAACAACTTAGATTCTCAACACTCTCATTGATCGGTTCTTCTATCACCACAATATCTTCTTTGCAAATAGGAGAGATATTAGGAGAAGAACAAATATGATTGTGAGGAATGTCCAAAGTTGTATTCTCTTTCACAAAAAACACTCTCAGATCAAGAGGATGGGAAAGTTTTCTTAAGGTGTCTAAATATGTAAGGCACTAACATTGTTTGAATAAAAAAGAAAAACACATTTAAACATTTCAAGCAATGTTTCATGAATATAAACAATGTATGTGCAAAGATGTAAGATATTCCTATCCAATATATGCAAAATTTGAAGAATGTACATAATGAATATGCAAGAATAAAAATCACTTTTAACAAATTTATGCAAAGTCTTATGTATAGAAATATTGTATATGCAAAAGTGAAAAGTACTTTTCGTAATGTTATGCAAAATTTTAGAAATGTAAGCATTTTCAGATCTAATGATGTGTGTAATTGAAGTGATTGCAAAGAATGACCACCATAAAATAATGTTTTTGAGCTAAATGCATAAAAAAATGTTCCAGAAACTTTCCAAACTTATAGTATATGCAACTAGGAGCCTTAGGAAGCATAAAAATGAGATTTCTGATGTTGTTTTAGACAATTAAAAATTTGGACAGGGACTAATTCGCCACAAATGGCTAATGAGTCCCAATAGAGGTGTTTTGCAAGATTTTTAGAAATTATGAATGGTTTGTGATGTGTGTGAAGTTGTATGATGAAAACCTAAGATAAACATGCAAAATTTAAGAGAAATTTAACAATTTTAGATGTCAAAAATGCAACCTAAATGCACTTTTTAATGAATGCCAAATTTGAAAACTAGTATGCAAATGAATCCATGCAATCCCTAATGCAAGGTCAATGCTAAGCTAGATCTATGATGAAGGAATCCAAATCAGAAAAGAAGGTGTTTGTCAATGTAGTTTCACCAAAATGAATCATAGATTTTTGGGTAGGGCATATAGACTACTCTTGCACTCTTAAGATGTTTTACCTAAAAGGAGAGAGACAAACCCTACTCAAAGGAATCTAACAGGTTCACTCAAATTATGAAATGTATGATGTTATTTAGACTAAATGAGATGATAGAAATGCAAATAAGCTAAGTAATTGATTGATTATGAATGTGAAACCTAAGAAGCAAGTGATTTTTGAAAACACATTATGTAATGCAACATCACCTAGAAATGGATGCAAAACTAAACAAAAATGAACCAAAATAAAAGTGTGCACCTAGAATGTGGATGAATATTTGAAATTACATTTGAAATGTTTTTGATGTTAATTTTTAGGCTTGGAGGGACTCATTCACCATTCTAGGCGAATTAGTCCTAGTTTTGGAAAACTATGCCAAAACCTATTTCTGACAAAAGGGTATCTAAAAATGTAGAAAACTCAAAATTGATCTGGAAGTGGGACTCATTCACCATCCATGTTGAATCATTCCACTTTTGAATTTCTAAATATTCAAAGGTGGGATCCGAATCTTTTGGTCTGTACTTCGACTTCTTGCATGTGTCAGCTTCTGAAACTATCAGATTTGGGCCTAAAAGTGAATTTTTGTTGATATTTTTCCTTGAATAATAAAGAAATGACTTGAATAAATTTGAAATGAAATCTTCAATGGTTCCTAAGTCTCCAAGATGTATAAATCTGCATACACATAAGACAAGAGAAATAAATGTTGAATGTTAGGGCATGTGCATTTGCCTTGGTCAAACTCCTTTTAAGGTAATTAAACCAAAGTGATGAAAGAATGGAATGAAACATGCAATAATGGAGTTTATTACCTTTCCATTATATTTGATCTTGAAATTGTATAGCAAAACATGAAGAATCTTCCCTTGAATGTCTGAAAAGTGCTATCTTGATGACTTGGAATGATAAAACCCTAGCTTGCTTCACTTGAAATGAAAGATTGGTGGATGAATAATGAATAATGAATGTGATTTATGGTTAAAATACTTATATTTATACTAGTTTCACCTATATTACCCATTAATACCTCATCAAAGGCTGACATGAAGAAATAATAAACTTAAATTTCACTTTTTCCCCACTCAAAGGTCAAAATTGGGCCAAATGGGACTCATTCGCCACCCATCATGAATGGGTCCCACCTGGATGGGACTGATTCACCATGCATGGAAAATGGGTCCCACAGGAGCCATTTTGATAGCTAGGATGCTAGGACATAAGGAAATAAGGTTTATATTGCATCTTTGTCAGGTATTTTATCAATTTAAGCCTTAGGATGCACAATATGGGGTAATAGGTTCCTATTAGTGATGATGTGAAGTCAATTAGGGCTTGGGACATAGAGTTCAATGTAAAATTGTAATTAAATACACTCTACAACACTAAAATGAGGTCCACATAACCTAGAAGGGCACAAGAATCAATGTGAATGTCTAAAACACATTACAACATCTGGTAAAGTTAAATTTAGTTTTCAATCATTCTAGATTGATGTGAAGATGTATTTAAATACATTTTATAATGTTGAATTAGGGGAAAATAGGTTTATTAAGTCGAGAAAAGTGTGAAAGTCCTTTACAAGACTCTACAACACCTTCATAAGACATTGATAAATGCATTTGAAAGGGTCCAAGACATAGTGTGGATGCATAAAATACCTCACAAATCTAAATCAAGACTTTCATATGTCCAAATTATCATGAATTATTCCCATGTCAAGAAAGAGGTACATTTTTCTAAGTTACAGTTTGTAACTAGTTTTGCATCTGACCAATGTTCTATAATAAGGAGTTTAGGATAGGGTTAGAGGAATAAATATGACTAGTTGAACCTCCACCAGAACCACTAAAGCCACCAACCCCCATACTAGTAGAGACCCCACCATTTGGACTAGTATGGGCTCGAAGATTACCACCAGGAACATTAGGATTGACGGAGCTAAAACCTAAGGGTACCTTCTTTACCTTAATGATGGGGGTCAATTAAGGTCTACAGGTGGTGTTAATAGAAGGGATAGTCATGTTGGGAAAATGTGTCACAACCTTGCAATTATATACAATTTATTGTTGATAAAAGGTTTTTTCCTGCTGACATGTGAAGCTTTTCCATTAATACATCAAATGGAAAATGACCTTGTAAAACTATAATTCTATAAGGTTCCAAAAATATTGTTATAAGCAGTTGGGATGTATGTAGATGGTGTGTATTCTGAGATTGTCTCTTGATCTTTAGTGGTGATAATCCTATGAGAAGCTTTCTCTACAAGTATATTGTAATCTTTTGATTTTTGAATAATATATTAGCCAACTTTTGGAGTGTGGGGTTTTTCTCCAAAAAGGATTTTCCCCATGTAAATCATTATGTTTTTGTATGCATGATATTTGTGTTTATTTATGTTTAAGTTTTTGTAACTGTTAAATATTTGTAAAAAAATTGCACTATTCTCCTCTCAAGGTTAGTGTAGGAAGCTATTGCACTATCTTAGCTTCGTTACAAGTCTCTATCATGTATACCAGTACCATAGGCATCGAAACTTGTAGCTATCTCTCAGTAGTCTTAGAACCAAGGTCTCAGGTAGTTCCCAAGTTAGTATTGTAGGTTGGGACATTATTGTCCACAACGTCCAAAAGGCCCTGGAGAAATTCTAGAGCTATCCGGTCATTGTTCAATATATCTCTCAATTTATTAACAACCTTAGCAACTTTACCCATAGTTCTTTATTTATTTAGATACTTCTCAAACTCACTGAGTCTCCTATCTATTGGAAGAATGAATAATAGAATCTAGTTGTGCATACTTTGTGTTGGCATTGATGTCACCATGTTGATTGAGTCATTAAGTTTAATCTGGTACTCTGAATCGATACAAAGAAATAGTTTACATCCTCTGGTATTTTGGTTTTCAATCCTCCACTGTTAATTATATTTGCTTGCACCTATGGGAAATGGTTTTTGGATGCTTGAAGGTTGTATGTTTATTATCTCGTGTGCATAGGTGCTCATATGGAAAGTTGACATTACTTTGTTATTGCATTTTTCCATTAGGTCTATCTCTAGTTGACCTAATGGATAGTTGATGATATGGTGAATTAATTTGTGATGAGGATATATGTGTGACCTATCTTTGGTCCATGATGACATATTGTAGCATGCTACATGCTTGGATTATTTTTTGGAGAAGTTTTGTACTAACTTGGAGCTGACAGTTAGCCTTTTGGTGAATAAAGATTGCATCTAATTAGGCCAACCTAATTGATGCTTGTGGATGAATCCGATATATATTTTCTTAGTTTTGAGATCAAGGAGTGTGTGAGTAGAGGATGAAGTGAAAGAAGTATTGCACATGAAATACGAAGATGATGTGTGTCAAGTCTATTTACTAAGCATCACCGAAACTAAATCAACACTTGTTAGGTGTAAACTTACCAGTTCATTCTGGTTGTGAAGCCACTTCAGTATTGTAATATTTTTGTAGGTAGTGAGCCTCCGTTCTGGAAAATGAGTAATTTTTGTAGGCATTGATCCTTGTATCTGGAGAGTGAGTCATTTTTGAGCAGTGAGCCCTTGGTAGTGAGCCTCTTTGTAATTAGTTGTGCAATTAATTTATATTGTGAGTTAATTCTCACCATGTTTTTTCCCTCATTGGATTTTCCACTTAAATCTAGTGTTCATTGTGTTAATATTTCTTTTTGTTATTTGCATTTCATGTTCATATTTAATAATAAAATAAAGTGGATATGAAGTTGATAAGTGTTTAAAATTTATGATTGAGTTTGGTGACCACTGATTCACCCCTCTCTCTTTGTTGTCTTGTGCCTTTCAAAAATTAGTATTAGAGAATGGTTCACCAAAGAAGTCTAACAACTTGAGGAAGATCTTGAAGATTGAACAAATGAATGATAAATAAAAACTTCGGGCTACTCTTGAAGATCTTGACAAGGCTAAAGGTTAAAAAAAATATTTGAAAGAAAATATTGATGAGGCAAATTAAAGTGTTTAGAAATTGAAAGAGAAATTGAAGAAATTCAAAGAAAGACATAGAGAAGTGCATGAGCAATTAAAACAAGAAAATGAGCAGATCACCGAATTAAAGGTGCAAGTGGATGAAAAGAAGAAACTTGAAATTTTTTTGAATACAATGGTACAAAACAAGACTGATGAATGCACAAGACTTGAATAAGAGGTGGTAAACCTGAAAGCGGATTTAGAAAAGGTAAAACTCTATGAAGATAATTTCAAATCTAGCTCTGAAAAGCTTAATGAGTTGATTGACAAAAAAAATCCAAGTAAAGAAAAGGGTGGTTTGGGAATGGAAGAAGATGAAAGCTCAAAATCCAACAAAATGAATAGAAAGAAGACTCAAGATAAAGGAAAGCAGAAAAAAAATCCAAGGAAATTTGTTAGAAGACTACCTATCAGATATTCAAATGCTCAAAGGTAACCATCTTTCAAAGGTGTTCACTTCTCATGTAATAAATTTGGTCACAAGGAAACTAAGTACAAAAGTAATGTAAATCGATTTGCTAGTTCCTTCTCTAGACAATGTTTTGCATGCAAGAGATTTGGACATAGAGAAACTGAATATAGATCTCAGGTGAGGATGATTAGTCGAGTGATGATAAATAGTTTTAATGTAGGAAGAATGAATCAATATTTGTTTGGCTATTGCTATACATGTAACAAGTTTGGACAAATAAAATTAGTGCAGATCAAGGGTTAATGGGGGACAAACAAATCATAAAAAATGTTGTCAACTACAATTGCAACAAACCTGGACATATCTCAAGAGTTTGTAGAAGGAAAAAGGGAAAGTAGTTTGACCCAATAAAGTAGAATGAAACAGTGAAGAAAATTGACAAAGAAGAGGTTAAGCAAGAAATGAAAAAGATATGGAGGAAGAAAGAAGATTCAGAAACATCATGTGTCCATGCCTTCATCTTGTCTAGACAATTAGTCTGGTAATTAGACCTAGCATGGTCTTAGGGGGAGCATTAATGGAAAATTGTTTGAACCCCCTAGACAACGAAAGCTTTAGTGGTGAATATTCGCCAATTGGTGAATTCTAGGAATCAACCAAGTCGAAATTGGTGAATTTATCGCACCCACAAGGTGTCCAAATCACCTGGATTTTATGAACTATAGGTCCAATGCATGTCAATTCGCCAATGAGTTTTTTTATGAGGCATATTTAAGCAACAAATTCGCTATTGTAAAACTACGTGTTTCAAATGGATCGACTAATATTTTTGCCTAGAATCCCAAACACATTTAATAAAAAACACCTACATATTTGTGAATACTATTAAAACAACATTGTATTAGCACCCATTTCGCCAATTAAAATTTATAAATAGTTTCTTTTGAAGACCGATTTCTCCAATTAAAATTTATAAATAGTTTCTTATGAGGACCTATTTCACCAAAAAGATTAAAAAAAAATTACATTTGAGGACACATTTCACATTGAAAATTACAATGTATCATTGTATAAGCACACGAGATTTGCAAAAAAATTAATATAACATTTAAAAAACCCACAAAATTTTCCAAATATGGAATCATGGATTGATATAAATACAATCAAAAGTGGCATTTATTCTTACACATTTTCTTTGGTTTTGAGGTTCTACTTCTTGATTCAGAAGTCAGCTAAAGTTGAAAACGTAGACTTAAAGGTGAGTGATCATATCTTCATAGTGTTATTAGTTATAATAATAAGTTTTCTTTATCTCTTTTCCATTATTTCTTTAGTCTTAAAGATGATATTGAGTAGGGAATGGGATCTATATTATTATTTGCTGTCCTTCTTTAACAAGAAGATTTTTTTATTTATTTTTATTCAAAGTGAGAGATGAATATGTTGAACGACTTGAGTAGCAAGGGTAAGGCTCTTGCCACTCCTCAGGGTGGTGAAGAGACTGCTACAACTCCTCATGTTGGTGGAAATACTCTCACTGCTCCTTAGGGTGGTGAAAATACTCCTACTGCTCCTCAGGGTGTTGAAAATACTCCTATTGCTCCTCGGGGTGGTGAAAATACTCTTGTTGCTCCTCAGGGTGTTGAAAATACTCATGCTTCTCCTCAAGGTGGTGAAAATACTCTTGCCACTCCTCAGTGTGGTGAAGAGACTGGGAGGCCATCAAAACACCCAAAACTTATACATACCATACAGTCTTTGGAATTTCCAAAACTTTTGATCCATAAGGTCAAGATGGAGCTACATCATCAACTCCTCCACCAAATATTGGTAGGATTCACATTACCTCACCACCACTGGAAGGTCAAGTTGAGATTGTCATTGATTTAAATCAAAATGTATCAAATGTGGATGGAAAAACCACAAAAGATGCTCCAAGGGATACCTTAGTTAGCCAGAATGTGATAATTGACTTGGATGAGGATGATGTTGGTAGCAAGAAAAGGAAAAACAAACCAAAAAGGAGGCACAAGTGGGAAATGACAAGGAATTTTCAACTTGGTTGGTTTTCAAAGTACCCATTCATTGTACTAGTGGGGGTAGCAAATGATATTGAAAAAGAAACACATGCCTAATCTATTATTTTTACTTGGAAATTGGGAAGAGCCAAGACATTGTAGCTAAAGATTGACACTATAGAAAAGCATATCAGTAAAGTTTATGAAAAAAAAAGCATAGATGAAAAGGAACAATCAGTCTCATGATGGAAATCAAAGGAAGAATGTCTTCATGTTAGATATTCCAGGATTATGAAGAGAATCACCAAAACATGTCGAAGCTTGTTGCATGTATAGGTACACTTGAGGCTCAATTTGGAAAAGAAATGGAAGGAGCATATATGTCAAAAACTATTTAAATGAGTGTTTTTTTTCATATTGTTTCTAGAGTGTGTCATATGACATACTACCCAAAATATTCTAGTTTATTATCTTATTTGAATGTTCCTCACTATCCCTACTCACATTGGTCAGTAAAAGTTGGATGGGAATGGGAAAACTGTCTTGCTACAGTGGAAAAGGAAGATTTAAAGGAGAAAGTAAAACTTCATTGTATTATCTTTAGATGAAGTTACTATGGTAGACAATACTTCTTGGGTCTATATGAATTTGTATACTATACAACAAAATATTCGCCAACCTCATCTTCTCTGTGTTCATAAAATGAATGACAACTCAAGAAATCTTTGAATGAAATTGCAGGTATAGATGAGTTGACAATTGCAAAAATAGTTGTTGTGTGTAGGAGCTGATGAAGCTATAGTGATGCAAGGTCAAAGGATTAGTGTTTGCACAAATTTACAAACTACTTGTGCACCATACATGCTTGGCATTCACTACATGGCCCAGAGAATGATTTAAGCATTCAAAATTGTAAGCAAGTTTCGTATAATATCAAAAGTCAAAAATCCAGTATGTGAGATCCTTGCATACTTCTGTCAAACTCCTAAACATTTCACATAATTTCAATTTTTTGCTAAGGGAATAACACCAAGAGACAAGCTTCTCAAGGATGTCGATACCAGGTGGATCTCCCTGCATGGACCAGTGCAATGAGTGCTTTCATAATATCAATCCTTAATTGGAGTGATGTACGCAAATCACAACATAGTAGACAAATCTCCTAACCTCTTACATAGGGTAAGCAATATAGAGACACTCTTTACTTTAGCTAATCTTATCCCCATGTTGGATGAAATGAACAATCTTGTGAAGAAATCCCAAGAAAAAGCTATGTATATTAATGAATATTCAAATCTATGTCAACATACATGCTTGGCCCTCAATCATCTATATCTATATCTAACACAAGATGGCACAAATTATAACATGTGGTGAAAAATTATTGATTTGAATGATCCTAATAATTATATATAGTTTAATGGAAGTGGGCACTTATGTATCTGTGTACATGGATATGAGATACAAATATACCAATGTAATACTACGAGATGCTCTAGTGTAGTAGGTCTATTAACGAGGAATATTTTAAATACATTGTTAAATATGTTGGTGATAATTTGAAGGAAATTGGAAAATCTCTTTCCTCAAAGATTCATGAAATATTCCCTTGACATGAAATACTTGAAGCCATGAGTATTGTGTATCCTCAATTTTTGGAAAATCGAGATAACCCAAAAAAAATTCACGCTTAAATAAAAATATTGATCAAACAATTTTCAAAAATTGTAACAATCAATGAAAAAAAAATAGAAGGAATTTTAAATGAAGATAAGCTAAGAAAACAATGTAGGGATTTTGCAACAACTATGAAGGACTAGTATAAATCAATGGGCAAGGACAAGGCCTTTGAACTGGGATCAATAAAAAGGGTTTGAAAAAACTTAGTTCAGAGTGAAATATTGTGTGGTTCGATATTAGAATATTTAAAACTTGTTGATTTATGTCAAACAATGATATTGGGGTCGGTGGAGGATGAGAGAGTTTTTAGTGCATTAGGGTTTTTGAAATCAAAGTTAGGAAACAAAATAGACAAGAATTTGGAAAATTGCTTGAGGATGAAAGGAACTGCGTATAATGTCATAAATTTTTCTTTTGATAGGGAACTCGCAATTTGGAGGTCCACATGTGAAAGAAGAGGGACCGATTTGTGTAACACTCTAATTCCAAAGGTTGGCACTAGTGGCATTGCCATGGGAAGTGGGACTGGGACAACTGACATTGACAAAAATGACAATGAATGTTGAATTTGAGACACAGACCGAAGAAAGTGAAGAGCAAACTAAGAATCAAGATGACTCGTTTACTCTATTTGATGTTGAACATCAGTTTTGGGACCTTGATTCCATTTGGGAAATGGAAGAGAATTAGCAACTTTTAGGTATTTATACTACACTTCATGATTCATGAATAAGTTTCCATTGTTCCAAACTGTAGTTGATGATATTATATGTTGTATTCAATGAAAATTCAAATTTTGAATTGTGTCATAGAAAAAGGACCCTTTGCTTGACATGGGATAATTCATGATAACTGGACTTAATGTGGCCTTGATTTAGGTGTTGTGAGGCATTTTATGTGTCCACACTAGGTCTTGGACCCTTCTACACTAAATAGAATGTGTTTATTGGCATCTTCTAAAGGTGTTGTGGAGTCTTGTAAAGGAGATTCACACTTTTATAGACCTAATAAACCCATTTCTCCTTAATTGAACACTATAAAACATGTTTAATTACGTCATCACATCAATCTATAAGTCTTTTAAATTAAACTTAATGGTAAACTAGTGTTGTGGTGTGTTTTATGCATTCACATTGGTTCTTGCGCCTTCCTAGGTTGTGTGGACCTCATTTTAGTGTTGTAAAGTGTATTTAATTACACTTTCAGATTGATTTATGTGTCGAAAGACCTATTTGAAATTTACATCATCATTAATAGACATATTTTAATCCATATTGTGCATCTGAAAGCATAATTTGATCAAATAACTGACATAGTCATCATATAAGCCTAATTTTCTCACTTCTCTGCATTCTAGGTAGCAAAAGTGACCCTTGTGGGACCCATTCACCATTAGCAGTGAATTAGTCCCATCTAGGTGGGATCCATTCACCATGGGTGGTGAATGAGTCCCATTTGAGTCATTTTCAGTGTTTGAGCGAGAAAAATTAGGTTTTAAGTTCAAATTTTTACATGTTGTCTTGTGATCTGAGGTATAATTAGGATACTAAGGTACAATTGTCTATAAATAAGTATTTTTAACCTCATTTTACATCAATAAATTCATTATTACACCTTTCATTATTAATTCATCATCTATTTTCTCAATCAAGTCAAGTAATTGAGGGTTTATTCATTTGAAGTCTTCAAATAAGCATTCTAAAGCATCCAAGGGTTGATTTCACATGTATTTCTATAGACCAAAAATATCATTCATAATATTAAGGTAAATTATTTCATTTTTTCATGCTTTATTCCATTATTTCATCATTTTGGTTTAATTACCTATAAGGGGTTTGACCAAGACAAACCCCCATGCCTTAACAATCAATATTTTATCTTCTTGCATTGTTTGTTTATAGATTTAGAGTCATTTGGAGCTTGAGTATCACTGAATATTTTGTTTCAAGGTCATTCAATCTTTCTCTCCTTCATTCAACCCAAATTATGAAGAAAAAGTTAGTTTTAGACCCGATTCTGTTAGAATTTGAAGAAGACACCTGCGGAAGGTGAAAGTGCAGACCTAGAAATATAGAATCCATTCCTAATTTCTCAGATCCCTAAAAGTGGATTGATTCAACATGCATGGAAAATTAGTCCCATCTAAGTACCTAAAAACTTTATTTCATCAAATTTCATCTCCCGATAGTTTGGAACTTGTTCTCAATAGATTTCACCTAAACATGGATTGATTCACCATAGGTGGTGAATGAGTCCACTCTATTTTGTAGATGAGTATTATTAGCATCTTAGAAAAAATTTCCGACCATATTCAATTATATAGATAAGTTCTATTAAGTTTCATTAGTTTTTATTTCATTCTCAAATTTCTTGTTCATGCTTGCATATCACAATGTGTTTTCAAACAAGTTGCATTTTAATAGTTTTGCATATTTAATAAATAAATATTATCAATTAGTTGCATCTATGACATTTAATTTAGACATAATTCCATCATACACATCTTAATTTGAATGAACCCTTAGCATTTTTGGATCTAATCTCTCACCTTTTAGGTGAAAAACCCTTAAAGAGTTGGAGAGTCCATTGGGTCCAAAAATCTATGGTTCATGAATCATTTCACTTCATGATATTTTATTTTATATTGCATTTCATGAATCATATTCCAAACTTTATTTGATGATATTTAATATTGTATTCCATGAAATTGTGATATTTTATATTTTATATTGTATTCCATGGTATTGAATTTGATATGAGATTCTGCATCATTTTTAAAGAAAAAAATTTATCACACAACTTATAAATTCCTATTGCATTTCCATTCACAAAATATTTGATAAATAACAGAAAAAATATTAATCCATTCCTTGAACAAAAGTTAAAAGTTCAACATCCATAACTTATAAGCTAACAAAAGATAACAATTCAATATAAATAACTTATAAAGGCATCTACACAACTTAAACAATAAAATCTTAAACTACCAAATCACCTAAATTATACTAAGAAATCCTTACACATCCATCACCATAAAATATTTATTCACAGATAAACATTCCACGACAATGAAATTAACCAAAAAGTTATCATTCCAATAATAAACAATCCACTGGCAAACTACTCAGCAAAAGCACAATAAATCCACACAGTACACACCATAACTCAAAGATTACTCATGCATGAACTTCACCATTGTCTTTCTATATTTAAATAACTAAAAAAAAAATAGTAGTTTTTTTTTTGTCCTGATAATGGTTTCTTGAAGACAACTATTTTAGAAATTAAACTAAAAAGTTTTTGAAGTATCAAGAGAGCCAAATTAAAGAAAATAACATAAAAACTAAAAAAATAAGTGGCACCAACTCCTTCACTTTCAATATTTTTTGCCTCGTCCTTCAGTAACACCTCTTGTTCCTTTACTCTTTTCTTGTTTTCCTAGTACTTGGTGAAAATTGCCGTGGTATTTTTGCTCCTTGGCATTGTAGTAATCTATAACCTGGTTCTCCATTTTCCCAAAACCTTTTCAGAAGCAACCAACATCTAAGATCTTCTCTCTTCTCTAGATTCATAAGTCTTCAAGTGGAGCTCCATTCCACTAAGTTTCAAGAAAGACTCACATGTCACTATAGCAGGATCAACTATTTCTTTATTGAATATCTCTCTAAAATTCAAAGAGATCTCTCTTATATCTAGAATCCTTTCATCAAACTCATCAATAATTTCCACTCCTAGAATATGGCAATCTTCTTTAATTTCCACCAACATTTCATAATATTGATCAAGTGTATTATTAATTTCCTCCACCAGATTATCATACATATTCAATTTCCATTCTAATGAATCAGACCAGGAAGGGTCTAGCTCCTTAGGATTATTCACAATTTTCTCACCAATTAATATATTTGGATCCATAGATTTCAATTATTTCATTTCCTGAGAGAGCACATAGATACTAGTTTGATCTTTTTTGACATTTTGAAGTTCTCCTACTAACTCGTTCCTCTTTTCAATAACTTGAGTGTAAAACTACATATATTTATTCAGAAAGAAGATAACCTCTTGAGATATTTTATCGATCCCCTCATAACTAGCTCTGGAATAGCTCAAATTCTTTTTTAGTTTTCTCTATGGTGAGAACATCGATGCCCTCTACTTGAGGCTGAAAACTTGAGGCTTCATTAGATGTAGGAGTGGCCATGGAAGAAATAAAGTTACTCAATGCGAGGACTTGAGATTGCATTTTTATATTTTATTTCCTCTATTCTTTCACTCTTTTAATCAATGTATTGATTGAATAATTGGCATGGTACACATCACCTTCCAGTATTGGAGGCCCCATATCAACATGCGTGACTTTGTAGTCTGCCTCTGTTATTTCATCTTCATTTAAATCCTTGACAGGGTCAACAATTTCTAACATTTTATTTCTAGAAGTACCATCAGTCACCATCCTTGACATCCTCCTAGCTTTCTTAGGTTTTGAAGAGCTTTGAAGTAACTTTTCAACTGTATCCACTCCAACTATCATTATAGGAATATGCTTTTTCCTCTTCTCCATTTCTTTTTTTAGCCATCCTGTGGAGGCTCCCTCCAGACCAGAATCTTCATTTCCAGTAATAGTTTCTTTAGGAGTGGTAGGAGTGAAAGGTGGATTATCAGCTAGAGAAGAGGGCATTTGAAATAGAGGAGGAAAGATATTATCTTCAGCAATCTGTTGAAAGATAGCTTCAAAATCTGCAACCACAAGTTTTTCTTGATTGGTATTCTTCTTGGGGTAGGAGAAAGCACAATGTCTTGTTCACAGATTCTCTTCAACTTGACTATTTATTGTGGCCTATCACCATCACCTCTTGACTAAAAATTTTCACTAGAGAACCTAACAGAGGGTTTCCCTAATTATACACTTGCACTAGTTGCTTGCGTAGACCTCTGTTCATTCTTTCATGATGACTTGGGCTCCTAAACAGGACCAACAACTTGATACCATTTCCCATCCAACCAATCATGGGTTCTTTTATGCATTGAGGAACATACACCCTCATATTTGAAATTTCACTTTGGTTCCAATCAACCCTAGGGTGGGATTTATAAAGAAAATTTTCATATCTAGGATCCATGATTATTGAATCCTTAGCTACATTTTCAGGAATGTGAAATGATAGACTAAAATCCTGTATCTATTTTAGCATTACCCTCATATAATCTCTTCTCAAAAATTCATTCTCATTGACACAATCTTCCCAAAAATATTTGATAGATGGGTGATGCCAATATGAGCTCCCTCCATAGAGATTCTACTTCACTAAACCCTTATTGTCAAAATTAGCTCTCATAGATAGATTCTGGAGTTTATATTCCTTGAGAAGTCCTTCCACTCCCCTGGCCATATGGTTTATTTTGCACATAAAAGAAGGTGTGTCCAATGGGAAGGCATGCCCTCATTTCCCCATGTTCTTATACTTAATATTAACCATGGCCATTTTTCAACAAACTTCCAAAAATATTAGTACATCTTTAGGAACCGAGGTAATTTCAATGGGGCTTTATGAAAACTCCCTATTCTCATTTAGGAAAAATTATCAAATTAGATAAAAAAAACTCCCATATTTTGATACAAGAGAAATGGATTAAGGGGAAAGGCACATTTCTGGATTTCCATCCAGCTTCCTCATATCCTCCATTAAAAATGCATCATTAACACGAAAAAAATCACCCATTTCAAACTTTTTAGTGAAATGAAGAAAGTGTTTATACATAGGAATATTAGAAGTTGGGGTTCCTTATGGCTCCAACCACTGGCCTAAAGGACCTCTGACTACCTACAATGTACGTCAGGCAAGAACATATACAAAATGTAGTAGTCTTATGGAAATTAATTAATTTCTCATTTAAATGGAAGCAAATAACTTCAACCCAGTCAATGAAAATGTTCTCATCATAGACGATCAAGTCAAACTAGAACATCAAATCCTCAAATAACTCAACTTGTGAATTCTCAAAAACACGATTCAATAAAGCAATAACATTTGCAATTTCTACCATAAAATTCACTCTTTTGATTTTATTTGGCAGTTGCGACTTACCTCTCCTTTCAAACTTCATCTGGGTTTTGGCCATGTAGATCTTACACCAGTCTTTATTCGCTTAGAAAAATTCACCTGCCACTGCGACAAACATGTCTTCTACAGGTTCCCTTTCTTGAATCCCCAATGCTTAGGAAATAGCTTCAAGAGAGATTTCTACAATTACAGTCCTATCCACAACTTTAATTTCTTGTTTCTGTACAATGTACCTTCTCGCACATGCACTTATCAGGTCCACACTCAACATAGCTTCTGGAAACCCTCTAGCGTGAGCTAGCCTACTCTAGGCATGCCTAAAATTCTTCTAACTGAAAAGGTCAAAGCTTTGTATCCCTTACACCAACCGAATGTTCACTCTGCATGAGTGAAAAATGCAAATTTGGAGAGAAAGAATGTTTTTACTTCAGAAGTGCTAGCCTTGGCAAAGAATGAGAATGCATGCTAAATGTTTGAGTAAAAATAATTTTTACACTTGAGAAGTACTGGTCTTGCCAAAGAATGAGAATGCAGGCTAAATGTCTGAGTAAAAATTTGCCACACACTTATGTTGTTGTTTTAGATATGATATTCATTAAATGCGGCATTCAATTTCATTCCTCGAAAAGATAGCCTTTAAACATGCATGCTTTTGGAAATTCCTAAAAAGACAACTCTAGTTTAGTCTGTACATAGCATTCAATGAGATGTTAGATGATGGTGCCTTCAAAAGGAAAGATACGTCCATAATATTGTATGGACGTTGAAACTTGGAACCTTCGAACCAAAGTTTGAAGTTTTGAAGTTTTTGAATCCTTTGACCCACTGACTACAAAGATAACCAAGACAGACTAGCAACTCAACAAAGTGAACCAACTCGGGGAATTGGGAGAACTCCATGACAAGGTTATAAATTATAAAATGTTGATGTCTAGTGATCAATAAGGATATAAATTATAAAACTTTGAGTAATAGTGGCTAAGGTTGGGAAAAGCACAAAAACTATGACTTTGAGTGATAGTAACCACAACAATGAAAGTAACCAAAAATATCTTATTCCAATTCCAATAATAGATAATCCACCACGACATGGTTGTAAAACTTGGAGGACTAGTGACTAAATTTTTTTTGCTCCCTATGTATCATTTTCAAGACCTCCAGTACTATATTATTGAGTTGTATCATATTGACATGTATCATTTTCAGTATATTATTTGGACATGTATCATCTTGAATTGTATCAATTTGAGTTACATAATTTATCAATTTTATTTATATCATTTGTACATGTATTATTTTCACTTATGTTGATTGTTGGACATGCATCATTTTGACAAGTTTTTGATGTGCATGCATATTTGGCTTTCACTTGTTTTAGTTATATATGATAATGATCTTATCAATATCGACTTGTCAATTTATATATTTTAAAAGTGGTCAATGACTCGATGATTTTTGGATGGATATTTATTACGTATGATGATTTTAATTTATTGCTTAGGATGGATGCTGTCAAATTCAATTAAATTATAGATATTTGATTCACTTGTTTTAATTAGATGATGATCATGTTACAATAATAGTTCAGGCGATGATGAAAGGTAAAATTAATGCTTGGCACCTCCAAAACGTAATTGAACAAATCAAAGAAGTGTTAAGCTCTTTTGAAAGTTTTGTGGCAAGCCACATTAAAAGACTTGGTAATGTGGAACCAGATGTCTTATCTAAATGGGCTTTAAGTTAGCGGACTTAGGTGAAAACAAAAGTGAGGACAACACATTAAATGAACAAGGTGGTGAAGCATGTGGAGTAGGTTTGACATGACAAGTGAAGGTAGGGGTGGCAGATGTCTTATCTTTAAATGCAAGTCCTTGATTAAGATGTGTTAATTGCATTTGGAAAGGGTGATAGCGCTGGTTGTCAAGAGAAATGGAAGCCAATTTAACCTTCCAATCACAAAGATCTTTAGGCCCGTTTCATGGAGAGGCATCTAGAAAACGACTGCAGGGCCTTTTCCTTATTGATTTTTCAGTGTGCAAAAATGATTTGTGGCAGGGATTTCAACTCTCTGAAACATAGATACCAAACCAACATGGATTTTTACTCCTTAATTGCAATGTGGGGCTTGGATTTAGGTGAACCAGTGGAAATGGTGAGGATGGTGATGCAAAAAATTATGCATGAAGATTTTCTAGTAGGCATGGAGTCCATTCTTGAATGGGTAGTTCCAGGTGTAGGTTTAGATTATTTTGAAGGACTAGTAGATAATGAAATTGAGGAGCTCTATGGGAGACCGGGGCTCAAACCCTTTATTCATTGGCCCGAAGGAAAAATACAAAGCTCGTTGTTGTGAGGAAGCACAATTGGGATGAAAAGAGCTCAAACTATTCATCGAAGCAAAGGCGGAAGAAGAAGCAAAAAGGAAGTGCTAGAAGAAGAAGTCGGGGAAGTGGTAGAAGAAGAAACCATTGGGTCTGAGTGGAGCTCGTTAAGACTGGTCATGTTTGTCTGTGTCTAATTTTGAATTCTCCCTCCACTTTTGTTGTATTAAAGTGTGTAACTCTGAACACTATTAATAGTGGGTTTTTTGTAACGACTTTTTGTAACTCTGAACACTATTTATTTAATGTTTTACTCTACATGTTTTGTAACTCTGAACACTATTTATTAATTTAATGTTTTACTCTACACTATTAATGGTGGTTATTTTTTGTAACAATTTTTTTTGTGCCTCTGGTTTTTGTCGATTGCTGTGGAATTTTGGTGGGTAATGACACTGAACAATAGATGTACTTTTTTTTATCTTTACCAGCAATACAAAAATTTCATGTTACCGACCCAAAAAGAATAATTATCTTGTTATTTAATCATATGATTTAAATAATTAAATTACTTAGTCTATAATCATATGAGTTATTTAAGAAGCACTATATATTTAACTAATTAAATTGAAATAAAACATATTAAATTAATAAATGGAAGCAAAACAAGAAGTATTTTTAGAAGCAAAATTAGAAGCAAACTTGGAAGCAAAACTGGAAGCGAAACCAGAAGCAAAACCGGAAGCAAAACGAGAAGCAAAACCGGAAGCAAAACCAAAAGCAAAATTGGAAGAACAATTAGAAGAAAAATTGGAGGAAAAACTAGAAGCAAAATCAGAAGCAAAACTAGAAGCAAAATCGAAAGAAATTTTGGAGGCAAAACTGGAAGCAAAATTGGAAGCAAAATTGGAAGCAAAATCGGAAGTAAAATTGGAGGCAAAATTGTAAGCAAAATCGAAAGAAAAACTGGAAGAAAAATTTGGAAGCAAAACTGAAAGCAAAATCAGAAGCAAAACTAGAAGCAAAATCGGAAGCAAAACGTGAAGCAAAACTAGAAGCAAAATCAAAAGTAAAATTAGAAGAAAAATTGGAAGCAAACTTAGAAGCAAAACTAGAAGCAAAATCGAAAGCAAAATCAGAAGCTAAACTAGAAGCAAAATTGGAAGCAAAAATAGAAGAAAAAATGGGAGTAGACATAGAAGCAAAATTGGGAGCTAAATTAGGTGCTATTTCCAACACTATTTCTAGGTGCTATTTCAAGCGCTAACAAAGGTGCTCTTTTCAATGCTATTTTAGGCACTAATACAGGCATTGTGATTTTCTGGTGCTAACTACGATGCTAACTTCAATGTTACGTCTAACACCAAATCTAGTGCCAAAGTCGGCATCGAGATGACCATGCCTATTTGGTTGAGTTTAGCGCCGGTGAAATTTCCCAAATTGTGGATTAAAATAAACTAAAAGCTTACACTATTTTAGGCACTATTTGCCTGTTCTGCTGTAGTGCATGAAAAGTAGCCCCTGTGGGACCCATTCGCCACCTTGGGCGAATGAGTCCCACTTGGCCTATTTTTAAGGCTTTGAGCAAGAAAAGTGGGTTTCTAATTCAAATTTCTCCTATGTCATCCTTGGGGGATCAAATTAACGGTCATGTGAGTGGATTGCCTATATAAAAAAACTTTCAAATCCTCATTTTATCAAAGAAATAACAAGAAACTACATTCATATTGTCAAGTCAAGCACTCAAGGGTTAGGAATTTTCAAGCATTCAAGATCATTTCTAAGGCATTCAAGGGAAGATTTCTTCATCAATTATTAGGTGCTGGCAAGAAGTTGAGTCCACTTTTTGGCCAAAAAGTGGAAGTGTTTTCCTTGATTTTCAAAATTTGACACATGTGACCTTAAAATTTGAAGTACTTAGAGATGGAATCTTCAAAAAAGTCAATAATCATAAAATGTAGTACTCGGAGTCTAGTTTCCAAATATGTAATTTATTTCAATACCCAGATTGTACAAATTGAGTTTCAATAGGCATTTCAAAAAACCATTGTTTAAAAGTCACTATTTTTTACCATACCATGCACGTGTACGACATCCATTTTTTGACCTAAATTATCATGTTTTTCTTAGAAATCCTTTTGGGAAAAGATTTGTAACTCACTAAAACTTGTTTTTGATATTTTTTTTGTATTTTTTTATTGATTTTTTTTTTTGGTAAATTTTTTATTAGGCATATTTGTTGTTTTCAAAAATTGTCGTGTATGACATGCATAAGATGACCTAAACTTATCATTTTTTGATTTTTTTTAAATTGAAAAGAATTGTTTGAAGTTTGTTCTCGTGCAATCCGTTTGTTAAAATTTTTTATTGATCAAAAGTTATTAAAATACTAAAAAACCCTGATAATTCAAGTTTATGGACTAATTTCATTAGAAATCAATTGAAAAATAGAAAAATTAATCAAATTTTAAAAAATTACATATTTGGAATCTACACTATCTCATCTATAATGGGTTTTAATTTTGTACTAAAATTCTGCAAAATAGGTCTTTAGACATAGGTCCAAAGTCACTATTTTCCTGTGACATTAACATGACCTTCAATTTGCAAGTCAAACCATGTCCAAAGCTTAGGTTTGGGTCCCCAAGCCATTTCTTGAACCAAAAAACAAGCCAAAAACTCAACCAAAAAATTGTATTTTAAAAAATGAGTTCCCATTTTAAAACGGGATCTCATTTCATAAAAAAATAATTTTTTATAGTTCTACTAAACGAGATCTTGTTTTGTAAAATAGGATCTCGTTTTGAAAATTACCAAAAACAGAAATATATCAAAAATAGAAAGTTTTCAAAATAGGATCCTGTTTTGAAAACTTTTCGAAAGTGGAAATTTTTCAAAAATTGAAAGTTTCCAAAAATAGAAAGTTTTCAAACTGGGATCCTGTTTTGAAAACTTTTTATTTTGGAAAATTTTCAAAAATGGGATCTCGTTTTGAAAATATTCCAAAAATGGAAATTTTTCAGAACGGGATCCCGTTTTGAACCTTTTTTAAATTTAGGCTTGTGATCCCAAAGCTAAACAAGATCCCACTTTTTAAAAATGGGATCCTATTTATTAAAAAGTAGGATCCCGTTTTTTAAAAACAAGAGCCCATTTATTAAAAAGCGAGATCCCATTTTTTGCAAGTTGATTTATTTTTTTTGCCTAAGGAAAAAATTTCCATGTTTCATGGACTCATCTTCTTGCATTTACCCTATTGTAGCAATTCAAGATCCATCATCATGTCAAGCATATCAAGCATCAAACATGTTATTGAGCTAGTGTTGTGATGTAGCATTAAAGATCCAAGATCAAACATTGCTCCATTCCTATTGTCAAAGATCAAGATCTACATCCTTCATGGCCATTTCATGTTAAGTTGCAGATCTACAAGACATCATTTACAAGGCATTGTTCAAGGTATCATTGTTCATGTTTCATGTCCTTGTTTGATTGTTTCATAATTTGGTTTAATTATCTAAATGGGTTTTGACCAAGGGAAACCCCTATTCCCTAACAGTCAACATTTTCTCTCTTTCTTTGTGTCATTGTAGATTTAGGTGTCTTGAAGCTTGAAATATCATTGAAGATTAGGTTACAAGCTTGTTGGAATTGTCTCCCCGTTTACAAGGTCAAAATCTTCACTAAAAGGTCATCTACAACCCCGAAATTAGGGTTTCAGATCTAGGAACCTGGAGGAACAAATTGAACAGATACAGAAGAGCAGATCCGAACTTTGAATTTCCAAAAAATTCAAACTAGACTCAGTCGCCACAAGTGGTGAATGAGTCCCACTGTAGGTGTTTTTTGAAGATCTTTACAGATTTGGATACCCATTTGCCCGAAACTTGCTCTTGTGTAGAAATTCAAAACTAGGACTGATTAGCCCAGAATGGCGAATGAGTCCCACTAGGTCTTGAAAAGTCAGCAATTCCAAAATTTCAGTGTTGTTTCTAGTCTTCAACACATTTCCAAGTGCACACATTTTTTTCTATAGATTTTTGTTTTGTTCTTCTAGCATTTTCAAGCCATTTAGTTCAATTTTACATCATGCTAGGGTTTTGCATTTCATATTACATGCCATTGTCTTTTTCAAGTTTAAACTTGGTGGTGAACCCCTCTTCTAATCTGAAATCATACTCTAGGATACCCTATTGTCAGATCTCTTTCCTCTATTCTTGGGGTGAGATCTCTAAGGTCATCCTTGAATGTGAAGTATAGAAGATTGTTGCCCTAGGTCCTAAACCCTAGTGGAAACAGAGTTATATGTTATAATAAGAAAAGGTTTTAATTAAATCCACTTGGTTTTATAAAATTGTAGGTTAGAATACACTGGGTTTTATGAAACCTTACAATTGACATACAATTCTAAAGCCATAAACATGCAACAAGCCAATTGGTTAGTCACCTCTCAGCTCAATTTAGCTAGTTTTATTTATCTCCCACCCGTAAATCCTCTCTCTGCTCTCCACCACTTATCTTTGAATGTACAAAATGAAATAACTCAAAACCCACTATGTTTTCCAACGTACAATTATTTTGAGAATTTTTTTCTCAATCATATGAAGAAATTGAAATACAATTTTTACTCTAATTAAGAGTTGTTGTAAATTTTGAATGCACCTTACATTATGTTACCAAGAATATTGTGGGAGGGAGAAATAAGTGTCAGATAAATGGCCACTTTACACAAGCCTTGTGTGTACAAAACCTTTTTCATTATGTGTAGCTCAATGTCAACAACCCAAATTTTTTCATTATGAAAGAGTGCAACTCTAAAGTTTTGAACATGAAGCATGATAAGATCTTGTCGATGCTAATTCGAGCAACAAGTAATAGAATGTATAAAATGAAAAAGGAATCTACTCTAGAAACACTTGAAAAGAAGCAAAACAAAGGGAATGAGATAGATAATGTATTGGTTACGAGTTTCATACACCATCTACTCAAAACCCACCGTGTTTTCCAACTTGCAATTATACTATGCATTTATTTTTCGATCATATGAAGAAATTGAAACACAATTTTTACTCTAATGAATATTTGCCATAAATTTTTTAAGATGAATTTCACTACATTGCTATTGTGTAAATAACAAAAAAAATTAATTACATTCTTACTGTTTTGTAAAATTATAGGTTGGAAAACATTGGGTGTTATGAAACCTGCAACCCACGTACTATTGTAAAACCCTATACATGAAAATACCCTATTGGTTAGTTACCCCTCAACTCAATTTTGTTAGTTTTGTGTATCCCTCACCATCAAATTCTCCCCAACCTCTCTTGCCTTGAGTTTTGAATAGGCACAATAAACTAACTGATAATCGACATTGTGTTTTCCAATCTCCACTTATTCTGTACATTTATTTTTTTATTATATGAAGAAAATGAAATGCAATTTTCACTCTAAATAATAGTTGTGGTGAATTTGGAAGGTGACTTCATTGCATTTTTGTTGTCTAAATAGAAAAAGTTTTCATTACAATCATACTGTCTATGTATAATTGGAGATTGGAAAATACTTGGTGTTAAGAAACTTGCAACCCACATACTATTGTAAAACCTTCTACACATAGCAACCCAATTGGGTAGTCACCCCCTAGGTCAATCTAGTTAGTTTTATGTATCCCCCACTTGCAACTCCTCCCTAAGCTCTCCACCCTTGAGCTTTGAACAAGCACACTGGAATAACTGACAACCCACTATGTTTTTCCAACTCGTGATTATTTTGTGTGTTTGTTTTTCATCATATGAAGAAATTGGAACACAATTTTTACTTTAAATAATAGTTATGGTAAAATTTGAAGGTGTCCTTCATTACACTCATACTCTCTAAATAACAAAAGGTTTTCATTATAATCATACTATCTATGCATAATTAGAGGTTGGAAAACATAGGTTGTTATGATTATGAGGATATATTACATTGAGCTTAATTGAGTTGGTTTTGTTTCCCGTCTAATCTTTGAAATACAATTCCTATCGTATAAGTGATCTCTTCTAATATGATGAGTATTGTTATTCCAGAGGATGAATTAAAATCTAAAGAGAAACTCATCACATTCCTTCCCAAAAAAATCCCACCTATTAGGCCAACAGACTTACCCAACTTCTACAGAGAACAATACATCTCTGAGAGCATTTACAGTGGCTTGCTCTATGAGTCTTGCATTCAAAACATAGCATATTACATTCTAGTAAACACTTTTGATGAGCTGGAAGGAGGTAAAGATGCACAAACGGGTCTCAGTGTTAATGGATGCCCAGCTCTGGCAGTTGGCCCTGTGTTTCTTCCAAATTTCTTATAAGGTAGGAATTTCATGTGCAGCAGCATGTGGGAAGAGGATAAAACCTTCCTTCAATGGCTAGATGCCAAACTGTAGGGATCTGTGTTATATGTCTCCTTTGGTAGCATTGTTGTAAAATCTGAAAGGCAATTGCATGAGCTGGCTCTTGGACTAGAGGCTAGTGGGTACCCATTCTTGTGGGTTCTGAGATTAGATATAGCAGAAGGAAAGTCTCTGGAATTACCCGAAGGCTTCAAGGAAAGAACCAAGGATTGAGCTCTGATTGTTAGTTGGACGAACCAATCGAAGGTAAGGAGGTTTCATGCCCTGTTATTTTCCTTAGATAAAGAGATTATAATTCCCTAATTCAAAGACAACTGCATTTTCTATAAATATTAGATCTTGTGATTCAAAGGACTAAATTTTGAATAAGAGGCAGCATTTTTGTCTGACATTGTTATGTGAGATGAGAGTTAATGTCCATGATTTATAAGAGTTATAGTGTGCAAATAGTTCTAACAGATAAAACTTGAGATGATTAGAATTAATTTAAGTGATATATGGAAGTGTTTGCAATCATTGGACATAAATTAAAATCTTTCAGTGTTTCTTTCAGACACATCTTCACAGATGACATTGCTTCAGTGTTATAAAGTTCTTCTTGAGAATTGGGTTGGAATTTGAAATTTCTCAATAAACAGTCAGAACACGAACAAAGGTTAAAACCTTTTTGCAATTTTTATATATCTTGTAGTACATGTAGCTTTTGATCTTGTGGTGCATCGCTATGGTTAAATCACAAGATTGTATTAAACGAATGAGATGAAAAAAGACCACATAACCATGTGAAGGGAAGAGTTGTTATTGGTAGTTTTATTTTTTTAACTTATAAAACTTTCAATTATTGTAACTTTGACAATGTTTCTAAACTTTTTAAAAAATGGATATAGGTGCTTTCTCATCCATCAGTTGGAGGATTCCTGACACATAATGGGTGGAACTCTACTTTGGAGGAAATTAGCATGGGAATTCCTATGATTGGATGGCCATATTTTCAATCAATTTGTTGATTGTCGATTTGTAAAAGATGTTTGGAATGTTGGCTTGGAATTTGAAGGTGTTGATGTAGATGAATTTAAATTAGTGACAAAAGAGATGGTTGAGAGTAAAATGAGAAGTGTGATGGAAGGTTATATTGGAATGAAGCTACGTGAAAATATTGTGAGGTTAAAAGAGGCTGCAAACAAGGCAGTGATGGAAGGAGGAACTTCTTTTACAAACTTGAACACCTTTATAGAGGATATGCAAAAGATAGCAAAATCAAGGGTCTGAAGAGTTTTCAAATTAATGACATTTTATCTAGTGAAATTAAATATTTTTAACATTTTAATCATATTCAATATAAGAGATATTCTATATTATTAATAATGTTAAGGAGCCTTTAAAATGACATTGATGTAAATTTCATTCTTTTTCATTAGCATAATGCTATATGTACATTTAGATATTTTTTTCTTTCTACTATGTTATTATGACTTCTTCAATATTCAAAATTTCAAATCTATGTTATTCTTCCTTACATCTTTGAGCCCACTTCTCTTACTAAACTTTCAACCTTTTCTTTATTATTGTTTTTTCTTGACACAAACATTAGAATATAAAATGAAAATTGAATTATACTACTACATGAATTTATAGGGATATTAGGCCCTTAGTATCTACCACCTCATCTTGAGGTGGACTCTGAATGGTGCTTATTAAGAAAATTTGATAACCAGGACTACCTAGAATGAATCAATCATTCAGTGTTTTTAACTTTTCAACAAATCAATTTGATTCCTATGATTGAAATAAATGGTATTTTGCACTATAATGGAATGCATTTTTTGTAAGACATGGGCTTCACAGCAGAGATTATAATGTTAAGTAGAACTTATCCATAATGTTTGACATTCTTCTTCCTAAGGTTTTGAATTTGCATTTTGTGTAAATCTACAAGTTTTCCGGACATAGCTTTTTCATTTTGTACTTAATGGATGTAGTTCATGAGAGTTGAGAATTATTAGTGAACATTTCTCTTTGATGCAATTTTTGAATTTGATGTGATGGTGTGAGGTTTCTCTAACTCCTATAAAGGGGATCTTAAGTTGAATTATCTCTAAATGTTGAAAGAGGTTCTAACCAAGAGTACCTTTGTGGTTTTTCTATGGTCAATATCAATCATTGTGAGGTATGAAATTGTGTCATTTTAGAAGAATTTGTATTTTAAAATTTTCTTTATCTATCTCAGGGAGAGGCACCAACATGTTGTCTTCCAAGTTTTAACAATATAGATTTATCCTCCTAATTGGTAGATTTTCAATCAAAGTAGAGCTTGTAGCATTTTTTGTAGGATCTAATGCTAATTTTTTTCCCCTGATTTGTTTTGAAGGATAATCTTCTCAATCAAATGCCTATTATTTACTATCTATAAGGGATATGGTCATGAATTGCAATTAACCTTCTCCCTGGCATGTTTTATCTTTCAAGCCACCTTCTTCTGATACCCCTTTCCTTGATACTCATAGAAAATATATCTTGTGCAAACATGTTGGAAATTAAAGGTTACATTTAGTAAATTAGCTGTTAGGTTAGTTTTTAGTAATAAATAAATTAATTGTTAGTTTGGAAAGTTATTCCCGTAAGGGAATTTTGGTAGTCATTCATGAGAATGTAATTCAAGGGAATGCAATGCTTTTTAAGAATTTTCAATGCACATTGTAATTACCCCAAAGAAATTTAATATTTACTATTATTGTTTTTATTGGTGTTCAACAATGGTTTAATCTATTTAACAAAAATAACATAAAAGTCTCTGCGATGAATGCTGTGTTGGATGAGAGTTTGTGCTTTGGCGCTAGGCAGGAGATCGTGGGCCTTCAATGGGAAGGAGGGTGTGTTCAATGGGAGTTTTTGATTGCGGATGTTTCACAAGTTGGTTTGGGTGTGGCCTTGGCTCCTGGGGGTGTGCCATGCAGGGGCCCTTCTCCTTGGTTGGTTGGGGCTTTGGCAAGCTCTGTCCCCTCTACTCGTAAACCTTCTGTGGTGCAACGAAAGTCCTTTTTTGATGTAGTTTCTAAGGATTATGCTCGAACACTTCCTGCTCCAGACCTTTTCCTTATGCTCGTGCTTCCCTTGTAGTGGTCTATGGACCTAAAGTTGCTGAAAATGAGAATTACTATTTGAAACAAGGGGTGGTCTGCAGGTTTAATGGCTTGTGGCCCTTCCTTCCCAATCTCCATGATTGGGTTTCTATCTCCTCGAAGCCTATTGTCTTTAGGAAAATTGAGCTCTATCCCAGTGCTAGGGGGTTCTTCTTAGCAACCTTCGCCTCATCCACAGAGCGAGATAGTGTGTTGGACAGGGGGTGGATGTGGGGTATTCATTCGCTATCCATCAAGCCTTGGTTTCACTCTTTCAATCCTCTTATGAAGCTGTTGAATACCAGACCAGTTTGGGTCCGATTGTTGAATCTTCCTCTCTAGTTTTGGGAGGATTCTTGTTATGAAGCTATTGGCAATGCCATTGGACACTTTTTGAAGGTGGACTCTATGACTCGGGATCTAGGGCATACTATGGTGGCTCATATTTTAGTTGATTTGGACATCTCCAAACCCCTCCATGGTGATGTGGTCTTATTGGTGGAGGATAGACCATGGAAACAATTGTTGTACTATGAGGGCCTCCCTTTTCAATGCATGAGATGTTTCTCCACTGGTCAGTTGGCCTTTGGTTGCCCTCTTGCTCACCACAAGGGTACTGCTACCTGGTGGAAGGATGCTCTCGTGGACCACCTCATGATTGGCTCTCCCTCTTTGGATGGTTCCTCTGAGGAGGGTGACCCTTCCTTGGCTGCTTCCAAGGAGTCTGTGTCTTGCCAAGATCCTCTTCTAGCTATCCCTTCCGTGGAACCATTGTTGCCTTGAACTGTTGTCACTATTTAGGCAAATCCTGCCTGTCCCTCATTGAATGCCTCTATTGGTCCTTTGATTGCTCTTGACTCCTCTTCTCTACTATCAACTCCCTCACTGTGTGGTGGCTCTTTGCCCGTGGTGGCTATTGAGGATCCACTCCTCTCGGCTCACTCAGTGGACTTTGATTCTGATTCTTCTTGGTTTGTTGTATAGAGGAAGAATAAGGGACTCCCCAAATTTTTCGCTACTTTGCAGCCTAGGATTAAGGGAGTCACATTAGTCCCCTCAGGTTTTGGGGTTGTCTAGTCCTAGTTTGTTGTTCAACAACTATCTCTCAGCTTTTTCTGTGTGTGGCTTGTTTGACCTATTTTGCTTCTTCTCCTAGTTCATGTTCTGGTTTGAACTAGCTTCTTTTTTGCCCTGAGGGCTTTTTGTGTTAAGGGTACAACACCCTATAAATGCTGCTTATTTTATCAAAAAAAAAAAGTTTAATTTGTGCAATTTTCTCTCTATTCTAACATTCGTATCAGAGGGCTCGCATATTCTATGCCTATGAAATGTAGCCATTTTGAAATTTATAGAGAAGGAATGAATATCAACATAGAGGAGGAGGGAACTTGCATTTCTTGAAGATGGTTATTTGCAAAGGAAACATATAAATTGAGCATACAATTAGAGAACTGAGGAGTAGTAGTTTACTGGTTGTGTGGAGAAAATGTTTGGTGAAAATTGCTAATGTAGAAATCTCTCATTCCAACCTCTGGTGAGTGGCACCATGGAAACATGCAAACCTAATTTATTGGCATTTGCATTCAACCATTTCTTTTTAAACGTGTTGTGCAAAAGGCATTGAAACTAACTTGAGTGAAAGGAGGCCCGCCATTGGAAAGAGGTAGAATTATTTACGATGGTGAAGGATCTTTCACTTTACATGTTTATATTTTATATGCAATCCATTTATAGCAAATTTGGAAGGAAGAATACATTTTTTGAGTTCAAAGATTCAATACTCATAATTGATCATTTACATGTGCTGGTGGAGAATGCAATAAAGGTAAACATTTTTATTGTAATGGATGCATTATCAGTTGAATCCAACATCCCTATGTATGCATACTTTTATGCATTTACTAATGATGGTGCATTCAGAAACATAAATGACTAAGATCTAAAGGGGTCATATTGGAGGTTGGAGGAAATGGAGGCAAGAAGACATCTATCATCCCAAGTTAGCTTCTCGCTCATGGATGATATTTTGCATGGGAAGCAAATTTTGTTTCATCTCGAGTCCTTTCAGGAGCAAGATGGGGCATGCAATGGTTTTTTGGTTTGTGGATAATTGAATCCACAAACCTGGAGAGTTGTGTTGTTGGATGATTGAGTATGTCTCGATCCAAAATTTCGCAGGTGTGTTACTATTAGATAATTTATTTTTGATTAGATAAGTAGGGTTTTGCAAGGGTCCCAACTCCTGTATAATAAAAAATAGAGCATGAAGTACAAACAAACAACAACAAACATCAAAAAATAATTACAAAACACTACACTGGATAACTTCTTATTTCCAATATGACTAGGTAAATTTCAATTTGAAAATTTCCAAATCCTTATGTTAATGATTATATAACACCATTTTTAGAATCACTACTAGCAAAACACTACTTTGGTATGCAACTCTCATTGGTATGATATATAACTGTGGATATCCAAAAGGGGATTTACTCTTTTTCTATTTATCTTATATATTCAAGAAGTTGTACAAAACTACCCCACTTCAAATTTGATTGTGTATCGCCTCTAGAGCAAGCATGCCTTAAGTATTGATGCCCCACTTGGTTGTACCAATAGAGTACAATGTATCAAGGGAAGTTTGATTAATTTTCCTACTTACCTGTTTGAGCCTTGAGGCTATAGTTTTAGGCTTTGTTACATTAATACCCTACTTGTTCACTAAAGTGTAGAATTTTATTTAATAAGATTTTAGACTAAACTAAGGGGAATGTTCAAGTGGTTGTCAGTTGATAATGCTAAATGTTGAGTTGTTTAGTATGCCTGCACACCTATTTTGGTAGGAACTTCCCATTTTTCTTCAGTTAATTAATCTTTTTTCTTTAATACATTGCTATGCCTTATTTATTTATGATTTATGAACAAAAATTCCATGAAACATGTATATTGAGAACAAAGGTGTAATTTGATATCAACAGTACTATAAGATATTAAATTTGCAATGTGTGTTTGTTCGAGATAAGATCTTGCTAATATGTTTATGGAAATTAGTAGGTTAAATGCTTACCTATATATTTGTGGAGACAATTTCATCATTTTTAACCAATTGGAGATTTTCCAACATTAGACATTGTGGGGGTGAAGAATGGTAACATAACTCCTCCTCCCCAACCCATCTAGGGGTTGTTCCATATGGGGGACATTTCGCAGGATACCCCCTCGTGATGGCTTGCAAGTTGTAACCTTAGATGTCATGGGAATGTCAAGATTTGTCATGATTGGGCTGAGGTTGAATTAGCAATTGTTAGTTACATTAAATTGTTGTGCTCTATCGTATTGGAGAAGAATGCAATCATTGCCAAGACATCTAATGCATGCCTAGATTTGATGGGCCAAGCTTATGTGGACTAGTTCTTGATGTCTCTATAGAAAAAATCATTGAGAAAAAATTTGAACTACTCATAGCCAATAGATAATATATCATTCTTGCCCATATCTCTTTGTTTGAAATATTCATGCTCATCATCAATGGGAGTTATTTTTCCAATATTTGGTAGATTATTCCACCAATATATGAGCTTTCCAGATAACAATATTATGCCATACAAAACCTTTGATGCTTTAGTCCATGGACCACTTTTTGTTAGAATCCAAGATCAGACATGTAAACCAGAAATACCTTCCACAAGAGAAAAACAAGAAAGAGCAGAGCAATTTGCATGAATATGTGCAAATGAATATTGTTCAGGAATTGAGAAATTACAAGAGATGAATTGCTTTATAAAAGCAATGTATGCAACCCTAAAAGGAAACCCTAGTGTGCACACTTAATAATTAATAAATAATTAATTATTAATGTGCCTAAGTTTAGCTTAAGTAACTAAAGTGATAAGTGTCTCAATTAATTAACCAATATGATTAAATTAATTAAGTGAAATAACTTATTACTCTAACACTTTTGTCAAACATATTTTCCAATGTATTTGCCCAAGTGTAGATAGTATCATAGGGATCTACAATTTTATCAATATTCAAGATGTATGCACTTGTAGCATAAGGTCTCATTTGCTCAGTCTTTGTATTTTCTATAATTGTATCTTTCATTTCAATATCAAATTCTACAAGTTTCTTTGTAGATTCCCATGGCTCGATTTCTTGTAAGTGATTGTACTTAGAAAAATCTAAATCTAACTCATCAAAATCACTATCTACTTTATTTACAAAGATTAGTGAAGTTTCTGCATCACTTGGTTCAACTGTTATTTCAATAGTGTCAATTTCATATGTTTCTTCTGTAGGCTCCTTGTTGGAAAAATCGGGTTCATCCATATAAATAGGTTTTGCCTATTGCTCTATAATGTTCAACTCCTACAACTAATCTCTTACACTTTCTTCTTTATTAGCTAGACTGTGCTCCTTAATTTTTGGCATGTTTATTGTGGGAGCTTTGGAGAAAGATTTTATAGAAGATGGTTCAAAAATTTCTTCTTTCTCATAAAAAATAGGTTCTTTCTCCCTTGAACAATCAAATTTTTTTTTGGTGGAGTTGGTTGCTATTTACCCTTTCCTTTCTTCTCTTTTTCTTCTTCTGAGGAACTATCTCGACCGATCTGTGATTTTCTAATCTTTTTTGTAACTATCCTTATTTTTTCTTGTGTTTTGGCTATAACATCTATGCAATTTTTTTCGATCTTCAACATCTTTTCTTCTAATATTTTTATGACTTTGCTGATCATCATAGATGTGTGTGAGATAGTTGTCTTGGTGTTACTATGTTGAGATAATTGTCTAGAGATTTTTTTGAGTTTTTTCATACTTGGTAACTTACTCCAAATATATCATTTATAAGAGAAATGTGGAGAAATGCAACTCTTGATTATAACACCTTTGAGCTACTTCTACCAAAAAATCTGAATCGCATAGGAAGATCTTCAACCTAGAAGAAATGCGAAGCAAGACCAAAGCACAACTCTATGACCTAGAACACTACTACAACACACTATTTCTTTTTATCAAAATTTCTCAAAAGAAATTGGAAATAAAGCACCAAAGACACATCCTCATCATCTTTAGTACTTCCTCATCCATAGACAAAAGCTTATCAAAGAGACACTAGAGATAACACTACATAATTTGCTATGCTTATCCAGGAAGAAGAAGATGAGAAGAAGAGTATCTGTAGTTACAAATTAGGCATATTCATAGACACCAAATGCAAATACAATATATTTGAAAAAGAAATACTAGCAGTAAAAAAAGGAATTGAAAATTTCAAAATTTTCCTCAAGATAGTAAAATTCACAGTCAAAACAAACAGTCAAGCCGTGAGAAGTTTATTAAAGAATAATCCAAATAAAGATATAGCCCAAGGATGCATTGCGTGATGGTACTTTGAATTTTTGGGATATGATTTTGAGATAGAATGGATTAAGGGTGAAAATAATCCACTTGCTAATGCATTAACTAGAGAATTGGCAAAATCAATTTATCATGATATTATATTTAAAGATCCAGTATGGATTAGAAGATATGGGACACCAATGTTCTATCATGAAGATACTAGTGAATCTTTTCCATATCTCCCCAATGAAATTGTAGAGTTATTACTTGAATCTTATTTCCTCAATGAATGGCTTGCAGATCTTAGGAAAAATATTTGTTATTACCATGGTTAGGGATTAGTAGATGAAGATGAACAAAAAAAAATTCTTGAACTCTCAGGTGTTGAAAAAGCTGGACAATCAGATATTGGTGTAAAAGATATGGGACACTGGTATCACCTTGACGTGTTAGGGTGACATATCCTTGGCAGGCGCCTTTGGAAAAGGATTGGGGTGGTGGAAAGCATTCAATTCTCATGAACGAAGATGGCTTTACATTGGATGTTCGTGCGACAAATTTATGAATCCAGTCTGTGGGAGGATGATCTCTTTTCAACTATTGTGTAGCTGGGCTGATCGAATGATGGGCATTTATAGCTGGTTTGGGTTGTGTTTTTTATCATTCACATGGTGGCTGGCAATGGAGACTTTGATCAGTCTCCCTTTGGGTAGGAAGTTGTGGGCCTTCTACTGGCGAATTTGGCATAGATGATTGCGATCAGTGATTAAGGATTGGGACGAGCTGGTTTTAGGTGTGGTGGAGGTGTTGCTCGGTGAGGATTATATGAGCACAGTAGAACAGTGGAGGACAAATGTAGACATTACGACAAGGTTGCTTGCCTTGCTTTAGGATTTGGGGGTGTTGAGGGCGATGGTAATGGTGATTTCCCGAAAGTTGGTTTGGGACAATCTCCTCGACAGAGCGATGAATGTTATCATTGTGGCGGAGCCTGGGGTTGGTGTCCCTTGTCCGCATGACATTCAATGAGCTCTAATACTCAGTGAAAGAATTTGACTTTATCCCTTCATCCTGGACATTAAGGGTGTAGAGCTATAGCATCATCTTGTTTGAGCTAGGTGTGGCTTGAGTTTTTTGAAGCATCACTTGTTCCTTGAGCCGTCTAGGGGTGTCAACTAGAGGGGATTGTTTCACAACTTCTTACTCGCCAATGGTGTGCTGCTTGTAGATTGAAATGTCTATCTCTGCAGGTTTGCTTTTTTTGGTGATGCAATTTGGGCTGGTCGGGTGGTCTATAGTGTTTAGCATTTGGCGGTAGGTAGGGCTGGGTAGTGATGGCTGACAACTAGATGGTTAGCTATAGGGGTGGCTTTTGGGTGGTGGGGGTTTTGTTGGAAGTTTCTGGTTTTCTTTGACAATGTAACAGACTATCTTTTTTTAAAAATCAATACAAAAACATTTACGAATAAAAAAAAGATATGGGACACTCCATGTCCTCATAAGAGGATTTTTGGCATGAATTGGTCAAAACAAAGCAAGATGAATTTCCAAAAAAAAATGAAACATGACTTCATTAGTAGTATTAGTTTTGACAAAAAAATTTTTTGAAGAATACATTGATTTGATTGGTATAAGGTTCAATCCAGACATGGAGGAGTTTCTAAAATTGATTCATCCACAACTTTGGGAAAAATGCCTTTTTGCATGTAAAAATATTTAACACATTATCTAAGAATTGGATATGATTTTCTTTGAATGGAATTATATACCTTGGCGCCAAATTGGAAGTTGGAGGTATAGATAGAAGGATTGGAGATAAGGCTTAAGCTAGCATTACTGGCCAAAATAATTGAGCTTAATTGTGCTTATTCTCAAGATTATGTTTTGTAGATAAATTATGTTTTTCACCCAAAAATCTATTGATTGGGAATTTGTTTACTCTCCATTTTCCACTCAACTCCTAAATCTAGTTCTATTTTAAGGCTAACACATGAGATTGTCTATGTCGTGATGTCACCCACGTTAATACAAATTAAATAAAAGTGAATTTATTAATACTTGCATTTTTGTTGCATTGCCATTTTGGTCGATTCTTTTATTTTATTTTATTTTTCTTAGAAAGAAACAAAAGCCACATTTTAATGTTCAAGTGATTTGGTAGATTCCAATACCTTTTTTTTTTTGGTAAGGTCTAACATTATATCTTGAATCCCACTATTTTAATAGAAATTTTTTTGGGGGTTTGTATCAAAATGAATTGATCAAAATGATGGACCACCCATCTTTCCTATAAAACATGCAATTATGTGCAAGACATCATGAATGCAAATAACAATAAAAAATCAATCCTAACTATTATAGCAACAATGAGGGAAGTTTTGAGAGGCTAGAATGATGTGTACCTTGCTGCAAGAAGGCTATTTTTAGGTCACAAAGGACTCATTCTCCTTTACTGGCGAATGGGTCCTTGTTAGGGTTTTTGAAACTAAGATTTGGGTTATGTTCCTTGATTTCTACACTCTCATATCCTCGGTGATCAGCTCCTGAAAACCTGAAACAAATTATGTAGCCTTCTTTTTGTGTTCTTGCAATGCAAATGACAATTTTGCAACTTGACAACTTTAAAAAAAATTCTCCAATCTTTTTCTCCACTTGATCTTCAACCTATGGATCAACAAACACACATTCAAGAGGAGAAAAAATTGTTGATTGTTAGTGAATAGGGGTTTGCCTAAGTCAAACCCCTTTTAGGTAATTAAACCAAATAATGAAACAATGAAATAAGGACATGAAATATGAACTTGAAATGACGATACCTTGGAAGTTGTCTTGGAATGAAAATCTACAAACTAACATGAAGTGGCCATGAAGAATGTAGATCTTGATCTCAAATTAGATGTGAAATAATGCTTTCCAATAGATCTTCAATGCTACACTAACAATCTTAGCTCAACAACATGCTTGAATGCACTATGCCTTTGACATGATGATATGATCTTGAATTGTTGCACTAAGCTCTTGATAATCTTCCCTTGAATGCCTTTGAAATTTCTCTTGATGCTCTTGTGAATGTACTTTTATGATTACTTGAACTTGCTAGGATGTTTTAGGATTGCTTAGGATGAAATTATGTGAATTAGCCTTCTATTTATACTAAATCTAAGAATTAACCCCAAAATTCAAATAATTCAAGCTGACATCAGATCTAGGATTGAAAATCATTATAATCTTGCCTAAATTAAATTCAAAAAGGGATGTCCTATGTGAGGAGGACCCATTTGTCATTAAAGGAAAAAGGGTCCTAGCACAACTTTCTAGGACCATGCTTTGAGGTGATGAAATCACATTAAAAACCCATTTCAAAAATGCCAAGAAAGGGGTGTCTTATGTGGAGAGGACCCATTCACCACTAAATGCAAATGGGTCATAGTGTCATTTTCTAGGACCTAAAATTTTCCAAGTTAAATGTCATGCAATATCATTATTGGGTGTCAAGATAGATCCTTCAAAAAGTGTAATTAAAGGGCCAATTAAGTTCAATTAACTATAATTAATTAATGAAACCCTAGATAAGTGTAAAAGTGTAATACAACACTTTACAACACCCTAAATAAGGCATGATTAAGTACATTTGAGTTAAAAGGGTCGTAGAATTAGTGTGAATGTGTACAACGCATTACAACCCTAAGTTGACCAAGCCATAATTAAGTTAATTTTATATCAATTATTCCCAAATTAAGTGTCAAAAAGGGCTACTTTTTTTTTATGCTACACCCACTTTAATGTAGGGGACCAAAAAAAACCTTCAATAAATTACATGTGAAGCTCTCAATCTCTAACATACCAACCTCAATGCAATAAGACTTGTTGATAGGCATCTTCTGATTGTGGCTCATTTATTGAAGCAAGTGATATTCAGTGGTGCAGAAAAACCTCCATGTGAAATAGGCCAACCTGCCCCTCTACTAGAAAAACCTTTGGGACTCCAAAAACAAACACTTTCAATTATTCAAAGACTTTTCTGGTATTGACTACTTTTTCAGTGAATGATTTTCTATTGATCTTGCAGAAGAAAATGGCATGATTGAGCATCTACATTGATTATGATGACATGAATAAATTATAGTAACATGAAATCTTCTTTCTTTTTCTTCTTCTTTTGGTACTACTACTACTACTTGCTTCTTCTTCTTCCTATGTTGTTGTTTTGGATGTCTAGGAATCTTTTCAGTTTGTTTTAAAAAAAATGTCTTTAATTTCTCCCACTATGGCAGAAAGATTCCTATTTTCCTTTTGTTGAGTTTTAACTAGTCTGGTTAAATTTGCAACTTCATCCATTAAAAGATCCAATTTTTTGAATACAACAATTAGATCCTGATTGGTTGGATCATAGGTTTTTGTGTTTGGAAGAAGATGGTTTATTCTTTTTCCATGGTGGTATCTGATATCCATGATCAAATTTTTTATCAAGGCGACCAAACCTTAGGTGGATGTATAGGTGATGGGTGATTTAGGGGCCTTATGTGGATGTATGGGTGATGGAGATGAAGAAAATATGTACAAAATTGGATTGAGGAAGATGATGGAGTTAGGAAATGGGTGTCTTGGTCCACCCCATGAACCATTAAAAGAGGGGACATGAAAGATGTTCTATTTATTTTATTATTAATAATGAGAAAAGGCTTTTGGAGCATATAGATCTCAAGTTAAAATCTCTTCATAGAATAAATTTTCTAGTAAGAGCATTAAATTTTTCATGTTGTTACTACCATAAACAACACTCTCATTCATAGATATAAATGATATTGTTACACAGCTATGAATAAAACAAAATCCTTCAACTCCAATAGTAATTCATAATCTAATGATGCCCATGTCCTCTTAGATCCTTAAGACCTTGATTTTAATAATGGGTCATGTCTAGCCATAGGTAGACCAGATCAAGTGATATAGATAAAGAGATATTGAGGAAGAGGGAGTGGGAGAGATAAGAGATAGATAGGGTGAGATAGAGTGACAAAAAGAGAGACATGAAGATAAAGAGATAGAGAGGTTGAGGGAGGGAGAGAGAGGTGATATAGTGGGAGAGATAGAGAGATAGAGGTAGAGAAAGGGAGAGATATAGGTAGAGGGGGAGAGGGAGAGGGAGGATAGAGTGGTGGATTTTGGGGGTTAATGGTGACTCCCCAACACCCATAGGAATGCTTGCTAGACCAAAATATCTTCCACATGAGAAAAAATGGCAAGAAAGCTTGCTTCAATAATGCAAGATTGAATATTGGTTGAATATTGGTTGAATATGCAAATGTACATGAGATGCATTGCTTATAAAGGAAAGGTAGAGAGATAGGATTAGACAAGATCATGACAAGTGTCTTAATCCTATAACATGTGACAACTAACAACTACCTAGGATAAGATAAAGTCTAGACATGACAACTAAGACTTATGGAAGGAATATTTTATCCTAAGTAAAATTAACATGTGAATATGTCCCCTAATTACCTAGTGAGTGAATTAGCTAAGTACAAGAAAATTATTCACACCAACACCCCCCCTTAAGTGCAACTTTGAAAGAAGATTATTATGCAAACTATGCAAAGACTATGACTATGGGTCCCGAGTATGAGGCCATGTTAGGTACCCATTTACAATGCAAATGGAAATGCAACAATCTCTCAAAAATGGAGAAAAGGAGAAAACCCAATGGGAAAAAATCCTCTCCAAAAGAGAGAAAATAAAACAAAACAAAACATGATATATGGAGGACTCAATGATACCCCAAGGACTACATCCATCATGTATATACAATCAATGACCCCGTCCATAAGAGGGAAAAAGAGAGATAAGATATCCCTCCCACAATATGTAATATCCTGCAAATATGGTTAATGTCTAAAGATAAAAACATAATCCAATTCCTACAAACAATTTTTCTTCCTTTGGGAAGAAGATACACCAAGTACAAATCCAGGAATGCTTCCCATTCTGGATAGGAATTGGTAGGAAGAGGAATACATATGTATGAAGATTGTGTCTCTAAAATTTACTCATGTGTTTCCAAGTTCTTGGATGATAAAGATGATGTCACAATCCAATTAGGTACATACCCAATCACAAAAAATTATGACAAACCAACAACAAGTGGAAACTGATCTTGAACAAACTCCAAATATAAACATGAAGTGACAATAGTTGATCCATGACTATCAACAAATATGAGAGATAGACCCTCAAATTGGTCCCCCAAATTTGAAACGTGAGATTCCACAAACCAAGAAGTAATGTCTGTCAAATAGGAATCCCAATCACTCAGAAGACTATTAGATGCCTATTGCAATGAACCATTGGAAGTACTCAATGAATCATCAACAAAAGGCAATTGTGTGATCTCAACTAGAGAAGTAGGAGTTGCAGGAGAAGTCTTTGGATCATCAAGATGCTCAAGTTCTACATCATATTCAAACTCCTTTAAGGTGTCATCATCATAGGGTATGTTGTGAACATCATAAAGTGGAATGAGGTTAGGAATGAAGGCTTGTGTGGATCTCCAAATATCTCCCAAACTTTGGTCCAAACTATGCATCCAAGCATGAGATCCATGAAAATATCTTATCATAGGTCTCATTGAAGATTCTTGCACAAAAACTAGAACCAATCAATCCTATCATATGATCATTCTTATTACCCCAAACACAATTCATATATGTTGTTTCTAGTTCATGAATAAGTCCATAAAGATGTAAAAATTTTAGCCACTTACAATGTGTTATGATGCCTTTTTGCCATGACTCATAATTATCCCTAGTCAAAACTATTATATAAGCATGAGTTGAATAAGACATAATTACAATGATAATATACTTCTCAACTGATACAATATGAGATCAACATATACAATACAACTAAAATGAAGTACAATGATTAAAATAACACTTTCCCAATTGCTAAATTATCCAAGTATCCTTCAGTAGACCCATTGGGAAAATTTTGAAATCACAATGTACTTGGGGTAGAATCAAGAAAAAGTGCATGGATGGTTGGATAGAGCTCCTCAATACCTTTCCAATGCCACAAGAATTGTGAAAATAAGAGATCGTGGTAAAAAGTTATGAGCTTGGGAGCCAAAAATGAAGATCTAACTTCAAACAACAAAAACTAGCACCAAACTACAAAATTTATGAGAAATAACGTCACCACTGAAAATTTGAAATTGTCAGCTTTTCGAAGATATTTTGTTTCAAAAAATCCGCCTCCTTGGGTGAAAGTTATGCCAAAATGAAAAAATACCCTATTTGGGCATGTTGGGGGAAAAATTGGTACACTACAACACTAAATAGGTGCAAAAAATAGCTTATGTGGGGCGGCTCCTAGTCACTCATGTGACTATAGACTTTTAGGGGTTAAAAAATTATATACACCACCACTGGAGTGGTGGTGCCACCCAGGCGGTGGTGGCAAGCAAAGCTGCGCCGCTCGGTGTTTATCTCCCCGTTGCTAAGCCTTCTCCATGGGCTTTAAGAAAATACCCACAGTTAAAACAAAAAAATGTCAATTAGTAATTTCGTACCCACCAATATGACTGGGTAGAAAATTAAATGCCGACAAGATCTTGTAGAGTGTTGTACAGGTCAACTGGTCGGTTATGATGTGACCACGACTATAATATTAAAAAGGCTTTGAATGACAATGGTCGACAATAAATAAGATGGTTGGTGATTAAATAAAAAAATGTTTACAAGATATAAGCCTGCGATAAAATTGTACCATGCGATGTGATTAATAAGACAACAGCCAAAATTTTGTACCACTAATAGAGAGTACGCTGAATATACCTTGGAATATCTGAACAATTCAACTTTCCTATACTCAATGAATCTTTAGATGCCAGGAATATATTTTAATATTGTTGATCCACAAAATTAAAATCTGTAGAATTTTTTTAATAAAACCCTAACAAAATATATTTTCCCCAAAACAATATAATTTTTTCCTGAAAATAAATAGCGTAGAAATTATGATTTTTAAATAATTTTTTCTGCAAATAATAAATGTCGACCTGGGGGTCGTACAACTTGCCTAGGAATTTTTTTTGCCTCAAAAACAAATTTACTCGAATATACTCAAATTTTATATTAAAATTCGTCTCTTAGGCCCTTTGAATGTGATGGTGATGCCAATTTGGGCCCAATTACTGACCTCCTGGATCAGCTACTCTTCACACTTTTTCAAACCCTCATAGATTAAGTGAAACATAACTAAATTTGATGAAACAAAAGACAAACCTAACTTTCTTTGATATCCTGGATTCAATCGTGAGGTCCTTGAAACCCAAAAATGTATCCAAAAAAATCTTCAAGCCAACATGAAACCCTCATATCCGAGAAGGAATCTGCAACACTAGATATCTAATACCATGTGGGAGTTAATGGTGACTCCCTAACACCCCTTGAGAAAAAGTTGCTAGACCAAAATATCTTCCACAAGAGAGAAAATGGAAAGAAAGCTTGCTTCAACAATGCAAGATTGAATATTGGTTGAATATGCAAATGTACATGAGATGCCTTGCTTACAAAGGCAAGGTAGAGAGATAGGATTAGACAAGATCATGGCAAGTGTCTTAATCCTATAACATGTGACAACTAACAAATAACTACTTAGGATAACATAAAGTCTAGATATGACAACTAAGACTTCTAGAAGGAATATTTTATCCTAAGTAAACTTAGCATGTGAATATGTCCCCTAATTACCTAGTGAGTGAATTGGCTAGGTACAAGACATTTATTCACACCAACATAGATAGCTCAATATCTATAGAGGGAGTGGGGAGAGGGAGAGGGAGAGGGAGAGGGAGAGGGTAAGATAAAGGGAAGTAGAGGTAGAAAAATAGAGATGGAGAAAGAGGGGTAGAGACATGGAGAGATAAGGAGATAAAGATAAAGAGAGGGATAGATAGAAGGAGAAATATGGAGAGAGAGATATAGAAAGGAAAATTAGAGATATAGGTATAGAGGTATATTAAGAGGGAGATGGGGAGAGAGAGAGGAAGATATAGGTAGGGATGAAGATAGAGGGAAAGAGGGAGAGCAATAGATAAAGAGATAAAGAGAGGTAGATGGAGATATAAAGATAGGTAGATGGAGAGATAAATATATCTAAATATATAGGGGAGTAGGAATAGAGAGATAGAGAGATAAATAGGAAGAGATAAATATATATAAAGGGAGGGGGAGAGATAGAGAGAGATAGAGTGATAGAGAGATAAATATATAAGGGGAGAGAGAGAGAGAGAGAGAGAGAGAGAGAGAGAGAGAGAGAGAGAGAGAGAGGAATTGTGATAGAGACAAGTAATAGAGATACATGGAGAGAGAGAAGTGGGGAGAAAAAAAGAGGGATGGAGGGAGAGATATATCCCTCTATCTCTTCCTCTATCCATCTCTTTAAATATCTCTATATCTCACTCTTTCTTTCTAAATATTCAAGTTTTTTTTATTGATAAAGGCGGGTAAACCCGCAAGATTTTTATTCATAAAAAAACTAGCGGTTACATAAAAGTAAGAAAACATCTGAAATCCAACACACCCATAAACCCCAACACCCAACTACATCAACATTGGCACATATTGCAATAAAAGCTCTAAGTAACACCAAAAATGTTCTAGAAAGAGAAAACACAATGACAAAATCTTCATAATACTGCCTATTTCCTATTCTTCCTTTTATCATGTGATCAAAGAGACATACTAAAAATAACATCCCTCTTCTTATTTTTCTTTTTTTTGGACTGTATGCCATTTCTCCTCCTAATCATCTGACCAAGAGGGCTCTCCAAAACCTTCCTCAAGAACACTACTCTCTTCTTATAAAGCCGAACACACCTCATTTGACCGATCCCCTCCCATAACATTAGGGACAATGCCCTGCACCACCCCAAAAGCAAGTTCTTCAATAGGTACTATGCGCCCTTATGTGTTTCAATTGAATTTGTGCTATTAGTTTTCTTCAGCAGCTCATTCCTTACCATACTTTCCTTTTCCACTGAATAATGGTGGGGAGAAACTTCTTTCCACCATGATGCTAGATTATCCCTCTTATGCTTGGAACAATGCTCAGCAATATTCCCAGTTTCAAAACAACATCTACATCTGAATGGTAAGCCTTCATAATCCAACTGTTGTTCACACACACCACTAGAGTATTTCAAAGAAACAACCGTAGGAAGAGCCTTTGTGATGTCCATTTCTATCAGAATACATGCACATGTTGTGTGCAGAAAATTGGTAGTATCTTCATCAACATCCAAAAATTTCCCTAATGCATTGCCTAAAGCTTCAAAAAAAGGTTCGAACCAAAAATGAAGAGGTAAATAAGGTCATCTTACCTAGATAGGAGCCTTCCCAAAAGTTTCTATGTTGGGGTTAAATGTTGGGTGCCAATGTTTCAACAATAATAGGTGCTTATCTTCCTAGCTTCATTGATAATCACAAAGCACAAACCTCCTATCATTTTCATTGTCAAAAACAACCACAAAGAAACCATTTGCATTAGGGTAAATATGGAATTCACCCTTCAATATTGAGCTCCAATGCTTTGAAATCCACTTATTAAGCTCTGCAAGACCTGGCCAAAACCCTTTGAACCAGCCAATGAGCCCAAGTTTTGCAAAATATTTCTCATTTTCTACAATCTCAACTCCTAACTCCCCATCTAGTGAGACCGGTGGGATGTAGTTTGCATAGGGCAAAGGCTTAATCACCAGATTCAAAAGTGCTAATGAAGTGTTACAACCTTTTCTGCTATGCCCATCTCCACTCTCCATGCTTAAACCCTTTCCTGCACCGTGCACAGAGTTCAGTTGCTTTGGATACATTTAGCCACTTGGACCTCTAGCCGCATCCACACTTTCACTCTTACTCCCAATGTGTGCCAATGAGGCACCTACCTTGCACCAATAAGGAAAACCATGCTGCATTGTAGCAAAGAAAGAACGACCCCAAGCGCCCCCAGATCTAGCATTGTCAAAGGCATTACCATCACCGCTGGAGCAAATCCAAGTTGCAAACATCACAAGAAATAATGTGATTATATTCAAGTCATTTTATTACTTACTAAGTCAAAATCTATAATTCTTCCTTTTTAGTCCATTAAATTAAGGAGTTGGGCAAGGAGAAATTCTACAGGCTTTACTTACTTTGAGTGATGTTCAAACAATTGTCTTTGTAATACATCCCGCATAGCTAAAATATGTGTGGGAGGACAAAACCTTAATATTAGAATCAAGATGAATGCTTATTCTAAGGTGAGACTAGTTGAGACATTGCAAATGAGCTTAGTTGAATTTGCTAGTTATATTAAGATTGATTGATCCTGCATTTAATACATCAAATAGATTTTTATTTGTGTAACAACCCACTAACAAGCAACTACAAACATGCCTCTCTAGGGCTCGAAACAAAACATTGCCTAAAGCTTCAAAAAAAGGTTTGAACCAAAAATGAAGAGGTAATTAAGGTCATCTTACCTAGATAGGATCCTTCCCAAAAGTTTCTATGTTGGGGTTAAATGCTGGGTGCCAATGTTTCAACAATAATAGGTGCTTATCTTCCCAGCTTCATTGATAATCACAAATCACAAACCTCCTATCATTTTCATTGTCAAAAACAACCACAAAGAAACCATTTGCATTAGGGTAAATCTAGACTTCACCTTCCAATATTGATCTCCAATGCTTTGAAATACACTTATTAAGCTCTGCGAGACTTGGCCAAAACCCTCTGAACTAGCCAATGAGCCCAAGTTTTGCAAAATATTTCTCATTTTCTACAATCTCAACTCCTAACTCCCCATCTAGGGAGACCGGCGGGATGTAGTTTGCACAGGGCAAGGGCTTAATTGCTAGATTCAAAAGTGCTAATGAAGTGTTACAACCTTTCCCGCTACGCCCATCTCCACTCTCCATGCTTAAACCCTTTCCTGCACCGTGCACAGAGTTCAGTCGCTTTGGATACATTTAGCCACTTGGACCTCTAGCCGTATCCACACTTCCATTCTTACTCCCAATGTGTGCCAATGAGGCACCTCCCTTGCATGAATAAGTAAAACCATGCTGCATTGTAGCAAAGAAAGAATGACCCCAAGCGCCCCCAGATCTAGCATTGTCAAAGGCATTACCATCACCACTAGAGCAAATCCAAGTTGCAACCATCACAAGAAATAATGTGATTATATTCAAGTCATTTTATTACTTACTAAGTCAAACTCTATAATTCTTCCTTTCTAGTCCATTAAATTAAGGAGTTGGGAAAGGAGAAATTCTACAGGCTTTACTTACTTTGAGTGATGTTCAAACAGTTGTCTTTGTAATACATCCCGCATAGCTAAAATATGTGTGGGAGGACAAAACCTTAATATTAGAATCAAGATGAATGCTTATTCTAAGGTGAGACTAGTTGAGACATTGCAAATGAGCTTAGTTGAATTTGCTAGTTATATTAAGATTGATTGATCCTGCATTTAATACATCAAATAGATTTGTATTTGTGTAACAACCCACTAACAAGCAACTACAAGCATGCCTCTCTAGGTCTAGAAACATATCATGGAACTTACAACAAAAATCCAAAACATCTTAGAATATTCCACATCATTAGAATGTTCCACACTACTACTACAACCACCTAAAATTCAAGAACACCTTTATTTTGTGCAACTAGACATACTAGCATCGACATCTAACTTACCAGACAACCTTGCAGAATATTTTAGAACACTAAGGACAACATAGTGCAACAATCTCCAACAATCTCCTTGTTGTCATCAATGACAATTTACTAATCTCCAAAAATCTCCCCCTTTTTCATTGATGGCAACACCATCTCTAAAAAACCATCAACAACAAAAGCAATCTTGCAATGGCAACACCAGCTCAAAAAAGTAACCCTACATCAAGAAGTACTCCCCCTTACTTGGAAGATTATTACATTTCAATCTTCAATCTTCTCTCCCCCTTTGAGATAGTAGATAGGGACATTGAGAATCTTGTTAATCCATTCAGGTGTGTCACTAATTAGATGACAAGGCATTGGGCTACCTTAAGAGAGTCATAGTTACTCCCGCTATTTACTCATGCTTGGATGAATTTATTCACTTTGACATTTAGAGAACTGGGTAGAAATCACATTGTGTCAGCATCCATAGGGACCAGATCACAATGCTTTGTTTCAATTAAACAGTCGGATTCTCCTTGTCCATACTAGTTCTAAGTCAACTATTTGGCACCTAGGGAAAGCCCCCATAAAGGAGTGTCCCGCATATGTCACCTGATCGACATGTGACAACCCGCCCTCGCCGTGGTAGTAGCTCAAGCAAGTCACCAAGAGCACATGAGTTTGGGGTGTAGACCCATAGGCCCAACCCTTATAGCCAATCCTTTTCCCAAAGTTATGGATCCATTTTGCCGGCTTCCCTTACCTACATTATTCTATTGACCAGAGGTTGTTCACCTTGGAGACCTAATGTGGTTATGAGTACAATCGAGTGTGAACAATACTCGGTCTGAACCTAAACCTATCTTAATATGGTCAAAACTATAAATGATAAGCCATTCTAAACCTATCTCAAATAAACTATGCATCCACTTATAAGGATCCAAACATGACTAAAACAAAACCTTTAAATTAAGAAGATCATAGACTATGTTATGTTTGCAATAGAGAGAGAGGGAGAGAGGGAGAGATAGAGGGGGGGAAGACCAAGAGAGAGAGGGGTGAGAAGATAGAGATAGAGATGGAGATGGAGGAGAGGGATATGGAGAGGAGGGAGGGATAAAGAGAGAGATGAGAGAGGGATAGATAGAGATGTAAGAGATAAATATATAGAGTGGGAGAGAGAGATAGGGAGAAATATAAAGATAGGAAGTGATTTATAGAGAGATAGATAGAGACATGGATACAGGGGTAGAGAGATGGGAGAATAAATGTGGAGAGATATATAGAGAGAGACAAAGATATAATGTGATCCCTATAAGATTATGTCATTATTTGCGTGGGTTATTTTAATAGGATTTGTTTTAAGTCATAGTGGATGATAATAATTTAATGTAAGGACAAGAGGTGTTATATAAGCTATATATCTTCACACACACACACACATACATGCCCACATATTAAAATCTGAAATTCCATCCCTAGTCCAAATTACATCAGAGCTAGGAGTCATGTAAAATAATTAACAAGATATCATGTGGATATGACACTACAATACTAAATAACCAAATACTCACTATTATGTGACACTTGTTGTATCTTATTATAAGAAAACAATTATATTAATTAATTTTTTCACTTAATAGAATGAGATAGACTAATCACTACACACTCTTATCCCCATTTAAATTATAAATTTTAGAATTGCTTTTTCCAAACAAATCCTCACATCTATCCAAAAGAAAATGACTTTTAAGGCCAAGGCCATGCTATCCTGTGACTTTTCACTGTCCCACAAAATTATTCAGAGTTTGATGGAGACACTAATGGTTTATACTTCACAGTTTGTAAACTTATCTTTACAATGTTTTTGGTGGTCTGAAGGTGTGATATCTCAAAGCCTATGCCAACTTCCTTTTCTCGTATCACTGAGTATAAATGGAGTATCAGGTACTGCTATTCCTCCCTGTTTGGGAAATCTCTCTTATATCGAGTCTCTATATTTAACTGCAAATAGCTTTAGTGGGTTTATCCGAGAAGTGTATATATACCATCTGGAGTCCATAATCTTGTCTAGGATTAATTTGTAAGAATGTATTAAGTTGTTATCAATTTAGTATCAAATTAGCTCAGTTTAAAAATGCTTTGAAAGCATATAATTTATGGATAACGTCTTACCTTTAATTTTTTCTGCACTCTCTGCCCTGAGATTTAAGCTGGACTACAAATTAATGGATATATTTAACAAATTCTTTAGAGCATGAAATTCCCTGAAAGCTATATTTCGCCCTTTTATATTTTGTACAGTGTGACAAACATGGCACTGTAGCTAAGATTATGGAAGTTATGAAGATTAATTGCTGTATTTTTAGTATAGAATAGCGAAAACAAGAAGAAAACAGGATCTATATGACTGAACAGCAATTATCTTCTCTTATTTTGTCTTCTTTCTTCAATTCCCATCACTTCTACTGAACAATTTGAATTTGCTGTGGAGCCCAGATAAATTAACTACCTAAATGAATCTATAAAAAGAACAATTCAAGATAACTAGTTTATCTGATTTTCTCGCAACTGAATTTGATTTACTGTAAACAATTACCTTACATTCTTAAAGAAACTGTGTATTCTCTCTGCCAGTTCTTAAGATTGTGGCCATCTCTATTGGTAGGGCATAGCCCCACAGAATTATAGAGCCGTAAATAGCACAGAGCATTGTTTTATTTCTATTTTTGAATAAATATTTGAATGGGTTCATTATTTGGGTAAGTGACTTATTTTTTATAAATATTGAGTCATATGAAGGATCACCATGCATGATCCCAAATATCCATCTTCAAAATTATTTTACAAGATATTGTTCTAACTTCTCACCATGTATGTTCAGAATTATTTTATAAAATTTTATTTAGAAAAATTATTAAATATGAACTATGAACTGTGGAAACATCATATCTCTGATTGATCCATCTTGCGAATAGAAACAGCGTAACATAGTAAAGTAATTCCCTAATCAATATGAAAGAAACAGTTCTAGAATTGGACTTGATATTTTCAAACTTGTTCTGATTGAATTTGGCTTGATCTTTGGAACCTTCAGGGAAATTCACAGTCAATAATTCACTTCAAAAAATTCACCACCAACAATTAACTGTCCAACAATTCATTGCATGACAAATTCATCTTGTGAAAAATTCACCACCAGCAATTCACCGCCGTGGATAATCCCATTAACATTTTTTAATATATATTTTCAAAACCTTGAGATTGTTTTTTGCAAAAGAATAATTTCCACCACATTAATAATAGAGATTGACTGATATTGTATAATTGATTTACTAGAATAAAATAAAATATACTGAAAAATGTTTTTATTTTTATTATCATAAATCAAATTTTCTAATTGTATATGCGTGAATTGCTGGTGGTGAATTTTTCACGAGATGAATTTGTCATGATGATGAATTGTTAAACAGTAAATTTTTTGACGATGAATTATTGACGTTGAATTTTCCTATGGAACACAATAAATTACATACCTATTTCGACAAGAAGCATCATATATACATTTATCTTCTCAAATTTCTCTCATTTTTACATAATCTTTGTCGTATGTTCCATAACTAAACATGGAGGAAAGAGCTTCAACACTCGCCTAATTAGTTTCAGCAAGCATAGAGTATGGACTTTGGAATGACCACGCAGTCTCAGATTCACAACTGTTTGAACCCCCGATCTCTGTTTTCAAGTCAACAGCTTTACAGACTGGCCTATAGATACATTTATAACTATTTGACGTTTTTTCACTTCTATTTCAACTTACTACTCACGGAATGTTTATACTCTTAAGAGTTCTTAACTCAGTCTAACTTGAATTAAATAGTTTTCTTATCAATGAGCATTTCAAGCGGGTAATACAATGACTTAAAAGTTAGTTAATAATAATTTCATACGAAAGAGTTAATTAGTAAAGAGTTTGGATTAAGACATGTTTGTAATGAGGAAATTCACATATCCATATTTTCAATTTATTTTGAAAGATTGTCTTAATAATTGTATATATTTAAAAATAATATAAAACTTGAATTCATAAATGTAATCTTTACTTATTTCTATGAACACATTCTCATTTTTTTTAAACTCCTATTTTATCTTCATATGCATATATTTTGATACATTCATCTAAGTTTTACATTCCTACATTTATCTTTGTAATCTTTTTGGTGGTCTCGCAGCTACTAAACCACTGTATAGACACTACATAGTGCATAGTGAAGGACAAATGATGCCTCCTTTGCATGCAGTAGTTGTGTCGTCTCCTCGACAAGGCCATGTCAAACCACTGATGAATCTTGCAGAGCTGCTGGCGGATTTTTCATAACCTTTGTTACTACTGAATGGATGGATCAGCGCCTCTTAAAAGCAGCTTCCAAAGATGCAGCTGCACGTGACTGCGAGGTTCAAGAAAGGGGTTTAAATTTCCGGTTTTTATCTATCCCAGACGGCTTACCGCCGGAACATGGCCGAACTTCTGATGTCGGTGAGCTTTTGCTTGCGCTGCAAAGTTTGGGACCTGCTTTGGAAAGTATGTTAACTGCAGCAGACAAATCTGTACCGCCAATCAGTTGCATTATTTCAGATAACCATTTATCCTGCACAGCAGAGGTAGCTAAAAATCTTGGGGTGCCCAGAATTCTGTTCTGGACTACTTGTACTGCATATGCCATTATTCAGACACACGCTAACTTTCTTCTTTCTGAGGGCCATATTCCTGTCAAAAGTATTTATATTACCATTTTTCCTTTTTACTATCACTGAAGTTAGAAAGGTTTGAAAAGATTTGTTAAGTATATTATTTATGAATCTAAACATTTTAAATAGATAAAATATGTAGATAGATGTATTTCTGTATGATAAATGTAATTGTATGTGATAAATGTTTAAGGATTGTGATTAATTAGTCTTTATATTTTTTCTCTTGCATATAAATGTTATTTCATTACACAATGCAATTAGATGATGAGGACCACCTACAATAAATAGATTTATTAGCTACCCATGTGCACATGAAGAACATTTAACACCACTGTCTTCTGAAATAGTACATGAACGTATCTTTATTCAAAGGTTCAGTGAAGACATTTAGTTGGTGTTTAGACTAGTTCAATTTCCTTAGTTAGAACATGCTTGCAAATGAAGTGATGATGTACTTTAATATGCTTTGTGTGAACATGAAATAGTAGAATCTTTGACATCTACAACACTTTGATTATCACAATACATAAATGTGAGATCAGGTTGTAGATGTCGAAGATCCTCAATAAATTGTCTAATCATATTCCTTCATATGCTATTGTAGCAACTACCTTGTACTCTACTTCAAAGGATGACAATGCAATAATAGATTGTTTTTTACATCTCCATGAAATAATGGCAGATCCAAGATTGAAGAGATGACCAAAGGTTGAATTCCTAGAGAATATGTAACCTAAGAAACCATCAAGATTGAAGTTGTCATTCTTCAAATATTTCAGTCTAAAAATTTGTGTTCCTTGAATATACCTTAAAACTTGCTTCGTAGCCTACTAGTAATTGTGTTTTGAATGAGTCGTGAATCAAGACAAGATTCCAACAGCATAAGATATGTCTAAATAAGTAGTTGTCAAGTAAAAAAAATTTCCTATCAAACTCCTATATAGTTTTTCATTACTATCTTTTCTATTTACTCTTCCAACCAAGTTCATATCTTCATTGGTGTTGGTGAAACTTTGCATATTTGCATTTTGAACGATGTGAAAATTTCTTTAGTATACTTCATTGTACTTCATTAAATATTTTTCCAACTGTCTTTCACACTTAATTTTAAGAAGGTAATGAAGTAATCCAAGATCAAATATTTCACAATTAGATCTGTTACTAATGTCCTATTTTGCTCTATTTCCCTGTATCGCTTATGTCCTTTTTGTTTCTTATTTTACTTGTTTCAATCGCCCTGTGATATATTATATTGAGCTTAATTGAGTTGGATTTTGTTTCCTGTCTATCGGATAAGTGATCTCTTCTAATATGATGAGTGAGCATTTACAGTGGTTTACTCTATGAGTCTCGCATTCAAAACATAGCAGATTACATTCTAGTAAACACTTTTGATGAGCTAGAAGGAGGTAAAGATGCACAAATGGGTCTCAGCGTTAATGGATGCCTAGCTCTGGCAATTGGCCCTGTGTTTCTTCCAAATTTCTTACAAGGTAGGAATTCCATGTACAGCAGCATGTGGGAAGAGGATAAAACTTGCCTTCAATGGCTAGATGCCAAACCGCAGGGGTCTGTGTTATATGTTTCTTTTGGTAGCATTGCTGTAAAATCTGAGAGTCAATTGCATGAGCTGGCTCTTGGACCAGAGGCTTGTGGGTACCCATTCTTGTGGGTTCTTAGATCAGATATAGCAGAAGGAAAGTCTTTGGAATTACCCGAAGGCTTTAAGGAAAGAACCAAAGATCGAGGCCTGATTGTTTGTTGGACAAACCAATTGAAGGTAATGCGGTTTCATGCTCTGTTATTTTCCTTAGACAAACAGATTATAATTCCCTAATTCGAAGACAACTGCATTTTCTATAAATATTAGATCTCGTGATTTAAAGGAGTAAATTTTGAATAAGAGGCTGCATTGTTGTCTGACATTGTTATGTGAGATTGAGAAAATCCATGATTATAAGAGTTATAGTGTGCTAATAGTTCTAACAAATACAAATAGAGCAATTTAAACTTGAGATGATTAGAGTCCATATAATTGATATATGTAATTGTTTGGAATCACTAGACAAGAAATTTAAATCTTTCACTGTTCCATTCAAACACATCTTCATGGATGACATTACTTTAATGTTACAAATTTCTCTCCGAGAATTGGGTTGGAATTTGAAATTTTTTAATAAAAAGTTGGAACACCGACATACAATTTTTCAATATCTTGTGATACATGTAGCTTTTGATCTTGTGGTGCACCACTATGCTTAAATCAAAAGGTTGTATTAAACTAACAAGATGAAAAAAACCCACATAACCATGCAGAGGGAAGAGTTGTTATTGGTAGTTTTATTTTTTAAACTTATAAAACTTCCAACTATTGTAACTTTAACAATGTTTCTAACTTTTTTTCGTTTTAAATGGACATAGGTTCTTTCACATCCATCAGTTGGAGGATTCCTTACACATAATGGGTGGAACTCTACTTTGGAGGCAATTAGCATGGGAATTCATATGATTGGATGGCCATATTTTTTTGATCAATTTATTGATTGTCGATTTGTAAAAGATATTTGGAATGTTGGCTTGGACTTTGAGGGTGTTGATGTAGATGAATTTAAATTAGTGACAAAAGAGATGGTTGCGAGTAAAATTAGAAGTATGATGGAAGGTTATATTGGAATGAAGCAACATGAAAATGTTGTGAGGCTAAAAGAGGCTGCAAAGAAGGCAGTGATGGAAGGAGGAACTTCTTTTACAAACTTGAACATCTTTATAGAGGATATGCAAAAGATGGCTGCAAAATCAAGGGTCTAAGGAGTTTCCAAATTTATGACATTTTATCTAGTGAAATTAGTTATTTTTAACATTTTAATCAATTCGGTATAAGAGATATTATATATTTTTTAATAATGTTAAGGAGCCTTTAAAATGATATTAATGTAAATTTCATATTTTTTTCATTGGCATATTGCTATATGTACATTTAGATACTTTTTTCTTTCTATTGTGCTACTACTTTGACTTCAACATTCAAAATTTCAAATCTATGTTATTCTTCCTTACATCTTTGACCCCACTTCTCTTATTCAACTTTCAACCTTCAACTTTATTAAAAAAGTTTCTTGACACAATCCTTAGAACATAAAATGAAAATTGAACTATACTACAACATAAATTTATAGGGATATTAGGGCCTTGTTGGAGCTCATGATTTTCTTTCAAATTTGCATCAGAGCACAAAAAAATCATGTTTTATCTTGGCACGTGGATTAAATGTGGCTCCCACAAGGGTTGAGCCCAATGTGCTAAGTTTTTTTTTTCTTTGATGGGAGGGTTTTCATCGTGTTGCTGTGCCTTGGTCTCCCCCTTTTGTTTTGTTTTCCTTGGGTTTTTCTTTTGTTCTAGCAGGGGCGGATCTGGAGTGGGAAATGAAACTGAAACTTGTCTCAAGTTTCGGGGTCGGGTTCTGTTCTGCTTCTGGCACCGCGGTGTTGTTTTCTTTTTGTTTTGTTTTGCTTTGTCGGAAGCAGAAGCGGAACCGAAACTCAACCAGGAACTTGTTCAAAGTTCCAGTTTCTATTTCTGTTTCGGTTCCTGTTCCGCGCCTTTTGTGTTTGCTCTCTTTTGTGCTTGTGTTTGGTCCTGGGGTGCTCTTTTCCCTTCGTTTCTTTTTGTCTTGTTTATTTCTACTTCATTTTCTTTTGTGTTGTCGGAGGCAGAATCGGAACGGAAACTGATCTTGAAACTTGGAAAAGTTTCATGGTCGGGTTTCTGTTCCGCCTCCACCCCTGATGGTTTTCAACCGAGATCGGTTTTTGTTCCGACCCCACGTGCTTTCGTTTTCATTTTTGTCGTTTTGTGTTTCGGTCTCTTTGTGTCGGAGGCGGAGCCGGAACGGAGTTGTGATTTGGAACTTGTCCAAAGTTCCAGTTTCTATTTCTGTTCTGGTTACGGTTTCGCCCCCTTCACTTTTTGCGGAGGCAGGATCGGGATGGGGTCTGGACTTGGGTGTGTTGTTTTGTTTCATTTTCGGCCCCCATTCCGGTTTCGGCTCCGGTTCTCTCTGGCCCCGTTTCTGTTTTCTTTCCTGGTTCTTGTCCCGCCAACCTTTGTGATGGTCTGTTCCTGTTTCTATATTGGTTCCGCCTCCGACAGAGTGAAGTCAACCTACTGAAATGTCGGCAAGACCAACGCCATCGCCAAGAGGTTATACCGACCTTCCCGGTTTCTGATATCTAATGAACCACCAGTCGCCGAGAGGTCTCCCGATGTCAGCATCGATAGAAATGTCTTGGCGATAGGTCCCATTGGCAGGACTGAATCAGGGTATCGACGATGAAGATATATGATTAAAGTTAAAGGTTGGGCTTCTAAGGCGACCGTCGGACGCACGTGTTAATATCCAACGATGATTTTAATTTCTCTTGGGAAAAGATGCTTGATGCTTAATCGCGGGCTCACGTCCGAGTCAGGGTGGCTAGATGGGTGATTGGTATGTTGTTGGCAGGACCGGGGCAAATCGATGAGACGTTATCCCGAACACTGGAACAATCAACAATGGAGTGTTATCGCCAGGAGGTCTCCCTGATGACGGCGATAACAATGTCTGGCCGATAGGTGTGTCATTGGTATGACATGGTAATATCTATAAGTGTCTTGGCGACAACAAATCTCTCACCGATGGTCTACACTCAGGGTGTCGGTATGATGTCTTGCCGACCTTGCTTCCTCTCGCCGACAGAATGAATGCCTTCGGTGAGATGTCTCGTCAACCGTGCTCCCTCTTGCCGATGATGTTTGTTCGATGTAACGTGAGAATTTCTGGGGGAGTCTTACCGACTATGCAATGTCACGCCGATGGACTTGCAGGGAACCTAAGCCGACATGGATGAATGTGAGGATGCATTTACTGTGATAGGTTACCTGATCTTGGCTTGAGGACGACGACTGAGATTGCAGGAGATTGGGCATGATTGTTTCTGTCTGGTCAAGCATCTCGAACACTGGTGCAGGTTGGTGAGACTTTGATGATTTTTATGGCTGAGAGGACATCTGCTGGTCTGGTTAGGTCGACATTCTTGGCGATCCTGAGACGCGATTGCGTGGTCAGGGTTATGGCTGCGGGTTTGATGGTAGATGGGACACTGACAGGCTTGGTTTGATCGCCATGGCTACCCACTCCTGTACTTTCCTTATCTGACCTGATCGGATCGACAATGTGCTTCTTCTTCGATTACCTGATGGTGAGCATTCACGAGCCCTGAGAAGTAGGTGAAGGGTGACGACGAAGCTGCAAGTTGTTTCTGGACAGTTAGGGTTGAGATGGCACGTCTACGTGGTCTCATGTTGGTCGGTCACCCTGGTGATATAAAAAGAGAACTCATGATCTTTAAAATGGGTTCCAAGGTTCCGAGAAAAGAAGAATTAAGAGAACCGGTTGTCTCTGGTTGGATGGCTAGGGTTAGGTCTGAAGAAAAGAACACATAGAACAGACCAGATTGTGTGTCAATCTTTGAGTCTAGGGCAAGTTTTGTTGATTGTAAGGCTTTTGGATGTATTTGAGCTATTAATGAAATTGTTCATGTCTTTCAATCTCTCCTTGTGATGGTGTATGCGAATTATTAATGAAAATATTGATCAAGGATCATTTCATTAATCGTTATAGTGTAACACTTTAATGTCTATTTTTTATTGTAGCTCTTGTTCAAGGAATGAGTTAAATTTCCTTAATCAGATCAAAGATTCTTATGCATGATCAAAGGATTTGGTAAGAAGTCTGAAGGATTTGATCACTAGTTTATGAGTTAGCAAGGTTAACTTCATAAAGACTTAGGTTTCCAGAATTAAATGTTCCTTTTATTGCACATTTTCATGACTTCTGGCCCAAAGATGTTGGCACTGGTCTAGTATTCATTGCATTTCTTCACTACCTTGGTTTTTCAACCTGAGAAACAATCATTTGAAGTTATCAGTTCCATTTTATAATTTAATGCTTATGTTTTATCACATTCTCAGTGTGATATACGTTGCTTATTCAAAGGTTGCCAACTTTGGATGACTTTGGGTATATCTGCTACGAGGAGAATGCATCTGCTTTGTCAAAGGAACACCCTCCTAGGTCTTGTAGAGCCCAAAGTGTAGGAGGAATTTTAAAGACCTCGTCAGTTGGTCTAGGTCGTTTGAGCTGCCCTTGATTGGAATTGGCAAATTCCATAGGTAGAATAGGAGACTAACCTAGTTACAGTAAAAACAACCAACAAGCCTTAGTATCTACCACCTCATCTCAAGGTGAATTCCACATCATTGTCAATGGTGTTGCTAGATCTATAATCATACAATAGAAAAAATCACAAATGAGAAAAATGTTCTTAATGCTAAAATTGCATGCTAGTTTTCTACACTGAAAGGTTGGAGGGACCTACTGTCACATTTTGTGGTCAAAGAAAAGGAACAATAGAAGAGATATGGAGATAAGGCATGAGTATGGTGTTGCCCATCAACCATTAAATGTGAGGAACAACACAAGTCAAACGATGAAGATGGTGCATTTATGGAGGCATGGAACCCCTACCATTTTCCTTCAATATTCACGTGAAGGTATGGGAATCCACAACCTTTTTCAATATCTTCCCTACCTATGATGAAATAAAACTTGTTCAAAAGGCTTGAGAAAGTTTGAGAACATATTGTTGAAAATGAAGGTATATAAATCCTATGTAATTGTTGATTCAATTTTAGTATTCTTTGTCACAAATCCTTGTGAATGATTAATCTTGAATTAGATCAATTTTAAAGTCATAGAAAGTGGATAGAAGATTGATAGAAGAAGTATAAGACAAAATAGAAAGAACACTACATATACGTGGTGAAATCCTTTCAGGAAAAAATCCACCAAGGATTTGATCTTGCTTGTATTATTTTAACCTTTGAATGAGTTACAATAATATTGATTCAATTCTCCTTGATATGCTTCCTTGTTCTTCAACCTTTCTTCTTCACAACCTGCAATATTTTTTTTCACACAACTCTCTCACACAATTGCTGCAATAATAGACAATATTCTTGCTTACAAACTCATAAGAGTTATCAAATATATAATCACAAAGCCTCTTGAGAAAATCCATGCCTAGAGGTGCCAAGTTGAGTTCACATATGCAATACAAAGTCAAACAAGAGTCTTCCTCAAAGTTGGCACCCAACATTGAAGTGTTAACCTCGTAGTTATCAAAAAATATCATTCAAGCTCATCCTAAAAGAAGGTGTCCGAAATAGGTCCCACTCAACTAGGCATTAGAAATATCTTCTCCATGAAATAGTTGTAACTCAAAGATCCCAACTTGGGTGCCCAAAGTGAGCCCAAGTTAATATTTGTTAACTGAAACATATATGTCACCAATTCATGCAAAACAACATGCATGATTGATCCTCCATCTGTTAACTTAATGTAGCCACCTATTATCTATCCATGCAACTCAATTCAACTGAGATTAACTAACATGCAACTGAAGACAACTAAAACTGAACTGAACTGAACTAAACTAAACTGAACTAAACTGAACTAAATTGAACCAAACTGAACTAAGGTGGACCCCCACCTCCCATGTGTGCACCCATGTGCTCCTATTTTGTAGGAGATATCCCAAGGAATCCCCACATGCTCCTAACACTTAGTAATAACTACAATTGTCAAATTAAATATTTATTTCATTCCAAATTAATCCCTTCCTAACCCTAGTGTTGTGAAACACATTCCGACGAATTAGGAGATACATGAAATATGATTAGAATGCAATTAAATGGCATCATATTCCCAACAAATATGATTGGTAGGTGCAAAGCCAAATTACACAACCTTTGTTCACATTGTCCTTGTTTAATGAGAGCCCTTAAATAGGTGATGGACTCCCCATCAAACCTTAAAGGAGAGAGGAATTTCATCATATGTGTCACGTGAGATGGCACACATAGGCGAGAAAGAAAAGGATGAATCACATGGGAGAAAGAATAAGAAATGTGGTATCAAGGAAAAAGGAGAGGGATACATAGTATGGTGTGAAAGAGAAAAGTGTTACACCTCTAAAATCTATAATTTTGAACCTTGTTTGTGGAGAAAAATCTAGAGGGAAGGCATGGATAGAAGTGACTAGATTTAAGGCAAGTTATAGAGGCATTTTTAGAGGGTATAGACAATAGAGAACATATGACAGAGGGTTGATTTGTGTGCGTGAGATAACATGGGAATGCGAAGCAATTCACTCATTTGAAGGAAGCTACTTAGTTATATTTACATCTACAACAACAAACATTTTAATTGAATTTATACACAATGGTAAGCTTCAGTAGGCTCTTGAATTTTCACAAGAGGAATTGGCATGAAGAGGAGAAGTTCAAATGTACCGTAATTGTGAAGTATTTAGGGTTCCTATAAGAATCATCATATCGATGCATGGAATCTTTATGCACAACTTCATGAAAGTACTAATTAAAATTTATTTAAAAAATATAATTTATTGTAACAAGTTTATGTTTTTCTTAAAGTAAGGCTTCATAATTTATTTTCATTTGGATGTGCTTAGCTATCACACTACTAGGAGTTCCTAAAATAAAGGAAAAATGGCATCTAGTTGGAAGTATAGTTATGATTTTTTCTACAAGATTAACTAAATAGGTAAGTTATTTAAGTCAAATATCTGATTGAGATTTCAAGGTTGTTTAAACTAGGTTTTTAAAGCTTTTCTTATAGTAGGTAATGCACTATTGTTAATAGAACAATATGAAAGGAAATGAGTTAAAAATATTAATGCAAAGCTTCTTTGACAAGTTGTATAAGGGTATAGATTGCTATTATTAAAAATATGGGGATATGATTTGGTAACATACAAATTCCTTAAAATTTACAAGTTGAACAATAAGGAGGGAAGTGTGTTCATAATGATTATCAAATGAAGTTTATTAAGAGACCTAAGAATTTAGGTTTTTTATCTCTCTAAACCATGCCATCTTTATATGACTATAGAATATCCTTCAAAAGGATTGAAATTTTGACTATACAAAAGGGGAGGGTGATGTATATTCTTACCTTAAAATGAGGTATAATTGTATAGACCTCTTTATATATTATGAATTAGGAACACGATTACCTAATCTAAGTTTTGGATTATGGTTGAATAATAATGTATGTGATGATGACTTGTTTTAGTGGCACTATAACCACATTAAATTAAACATATTTTTATTGTTGCAAGTTCATATTCTTGGTAACCCACTTTGTATTTGAGGGATAAGGCTTAAAATGACTACATGATGTCTACCAACTTCTTAAATTATGAGAACTGTGATATGAGAATTATCATGTAAATGAAGGAACCTGATATTATAGTTGTAGTGAATTACAATATGATTACTTACTAAATGGAAGACAACTATCATTTAATTTGATTGTGATGTTGTGATTGAGTTAAGAGATAACCCTATGAGATCATGCTACCTAATATCTCTTGAGACCTTAATTTTGACGATCAAGGTCATATTTAGTTTAAATGGAAAGTATGAATAAATTATCTATTATATGAACTAGACTATTATAAGAATACGAGGTTACACCACAAGGCAAAGGAAATTAGAAGATCAAGAATATTATTAGTAATATTATTATTTTTTATATACTTTCATATGTTGGTCAAATGGATAGTGTTTATTAGCAAGAAAATTTTGGGATATACACAGATCAAAGTTTTGTGCCGAAGGTTATTCTTATAGTGTTGTGTTTATATCCCAATGACAACAATAGGGGAAGAATCAAACCTTGACAAGAAAGCAGAATACTAGAGTAACTTCATAAGAACAATCTAAGCTAAACACCATGCACTCATGGAATTCATATCAATCATATATACAGAATAATTTTGATACTCAACAATCAGATTTTACTCATTATATATCATATCCTTTGGTACATCTATTCATATTCATTCTTTATATCTTCCTTTTTATCTATCTATCTCTATTCCATCTCTCATATACTTCTATTATTTGTTATTCCACATTATTTTTATTCCTTACATGTATATTTACTTGGGAACATATTCCTTAAAAAGTATAACATTTTCATTCAAGCCCTAGTTGAACATATGTTTGGCATTCTATTGGTAGAAGTTTGTGGTATGGTTTATTGTTGTACTAAGATCTATATCTAGTTGTTTACCCTACCAACATCATCCCCAATTTCAAATCTATGACTTGTCCTCAAGACACTAATTAGATGGAAAAATATTGTAATGTAGACTATCTTTAGTTGCATGTGCATTACATCCTATTGAGTGGTTGTATATAGGCTCAACAACTTGATACATGTCCTTAAATTTGGCCTAGTGTTAGTTATGCTTCTATTATACTACTAGGGATCTGTATGTTTTTTCTAAACTTCTTGGATTCCCCTAGTATTCCTATCATGTGTGCCAATCAAAGAATAATCACTTCCCTTAATTTTTTAATTTGAGATTTGATTTTCTCTCTCTGGTCTTATAGCTATTGGAGTTGTGTATGTATTTCCTCTACTTGCATTCTTATTGATCTATCTATATCATGGATTGAATCATAACTACTAGCCATATGCACTATTTGTGCCTCCAATTGATATATTTGATCTTTGAGGTTCTTTGTTGTGGTTATCCATTGTATGAAAGCCTAATATATATAATATTTACATCCCCAATTTTCTATTGAAACTTTATAATATGTTCTTCCAATTGGGTGTGGGATATTGCACATTTCTTTCTCCCTTCCTCCATTCTATTTTTACCCATCTTTGCAATGGCTTGGTTTTGGATGGTGGTGGACCTATTATCCATCTCTTTTTGCACCCCTTATACCAAATATTTTAATTATTTAGTTGGAGGTTGAGAAGTGTCTATTTAAAATTCCAGAATGATTATTTGTATTACCACAATGGTATCTTTCAACTACTCAGTACTTTCTACATGTTGTCTTAAGAATTCCTCTCTTGTGGTATTGTGGAAAATGTTCCCTACTTGATATTTCTAAAGAGGGGATATTTTGATTAGATCCACCTATGTACCTAACAATGGAAGTTACAATAATTATGGCATGGGGATTGCCTAGATATTATTTTTTGTGCTAAGAAATATTTAATGGATTTTAACAAGGAGGTTGCAAGGGGTGAGGATGATCTCACCGAAGAAGGCAGTGGATTATGTGGTATTTATTTCCTTGCCAATTATCTGAAGGATATCTTTTGTTCTTTTTGTGTCTTATCTGCTACCCTTTTGATTTTTTTGTACACCATTTTAGTAACCTCCCTTGTCTCCTTCTAAATTTTAGATTTGTTTTCCTCTATTAGTTACATCAATGTATCTACCCTCTGCTTCGTACTCAAACAAAATTTCAATTACATTGCTTACAACCTATTCATCTAAATAATCCCCATGTTTTTCCAATTTTGGATGAACTATGGTAGCGATTTATTTGATTTCTTTGTTCTTAAAGGTTGATCATAATACTTGTCTTTAGAGTCATTATTCATTTGTACATGTTACACCCCATTGTGTTATTACCTATTGCCTATTTACTGTTACTTTGTTGAGTTAAAATGTTTTAAATACATGATTGTGTTTTGTATATTTTGATGAAAAATGTGATGAATGGATGTGCAATACAATATGATACTTTAAATGTTTTGAAGATGAAAATATATGATGCATATGAATGTAATGTTATTGGCTAACTTCTATTGTGATGCACTAAGTTGGATGTAGGAAAATAATTGAGCCCCCGAAAGAGAGAGGGAGTATCACCTAGGAGAAGAGCTTGGTTTGGTAACCCTTAATGTGCCTATTTGAGCTATCACACACTCACATCCTAGTTTTTTCAAGTTGAGTCGAGTAAGTTTGAGAATTGGTAAGTAAACCTTCAGTCATTGTTTGGGGATGAATTTTTATGGTTTTAGTTTTGGTCTTTGATTTCATGATTATTTCTTAGTTTGAATTATGTAACGAAATCTCTCTATTGAGTATAAGTTCTTTGTGTATTTATATTTATGTATTAGTCAATGAGTATATACATAGAATGCATATATGTATATATGTATGTGATTACAATAACTCATACATGTGTATATATACGTACATGTGTGTACATAGGTAGAAATGCGTACATATACTCAAGTGCGGATATATCATATGCATGAGAATATTGATTGGACATATATCACACACACACATATAGATTTTGTATATATACACTGATCTATGAATATGTAAATATATGTGTTTATTATGGATACTAAAATAATGATATATATATATATATATATGTGTGTGTGTGTGTCTGTGTCTGTGTGTGTATAAGTACATTAATGTAACCATATATATTAATATATATATATATATATATAATTATTAATATATTTAAATGACAACCATTGATTTTAATATACATATATATAATAATGATTGCATTATAACATATATATATTATAATGCTTATATATATATTTAAAATGTTATTGAGTAAACGTTAGTGTATATGTAATGCAAAGAATTTAATGGTGAATGACTTGTATAATTTAGCCAACAACTTAATAATTATATGTTACACATAAAGGTTCATGCATATGTGAGAACAATATTACTATTAGCGCATAAAATGTGGATATTTTATTATTGCAAATTATAAAGCGCATAATTTGGCAGTGCATGGAAAACATTTGTAAGGCATTTTAATAGATAAAAGAGTTATGCCATGTCAAGAGATTGAATGCAAATGAAAGTCTATGAGCTACACTAAAAAGCCACACATATTCTTAATAGAGCATAAGAATTTCTCAAAAGCCATGAATTGGCTAAAGCTTGGAAGAAGTCGACTTGCTATGAAAATAGGAAACCTATAGGTAAAAATATCTATGTTTGACTCTATAAAATAACAGTTGTTAGTTAAACAAGGGCAACCCAACCATATTTGAGAAACTGAAAATGTAGGGACTATTTTTGTGTTTTCATTTTAACTGTTTGAGTAGCCACATTTCACTTCATTTGGCTTAGTCGACTCATTTAGAGGAAAAGTTAGTTTTTGCTATTAAGTGGTGGTAGTTGGAAGGGAAAAGATGGTGGATTGTAGAGCTTGTTTGTAGCAATAAATTTCTCATATTTTAGTATAAGTAGAGGCATGATCTTCTTATCCTTTTGGTCATTCATTCATTCTCAATCATTATTTTGAAGTCCATTGCTATAGTTTTTGTGCAAATAAGTTGTTGAGTGCATAAGTGAGGAAAGAGAGATTGTTTTGATAATTTTTAGTTGTTAAGAGTTTTGAGAGATGGCTAGGATTGGAGATAGATTGAACATAGAAGGAGCAACAAGTGTGACTATTGAATTAAGCTTGGGGAGAAATATCTTCATTGGGAGCTATAATTCTAGGCATGCCGATTTTACTTCTTTATTCTTTTTGTGTTGAAATCATATTCAAATGCAAGTGTTGGAGAAAAGATAAATTATATGTTATGTTGAGCTTTCTTGCATGAACCTTCAATTATTTCTTATTTTAGTGAGCTTGCCTGGTCTTTGGTGAATCCTTATTTTGATGAGACCTTATTGTTTGAAACTTATATATATGTTTATTCATTATGTTGGAATTGAGTGGTTGTGTCTACTAGACAAGATAATAATTGTGTATTAGTATTATACCTAGGTTTTCATAAACCATATATATGCTCATAGATTATCAAATATAAGAAATGATATTAATTGTAGTACTATGTTGAAGATGCTAGTTTGCAATACTATATGTGCATGTGTGGTTAACTTGGTTGTTCCTAGGGTTAGGATTTAATCCATGGATTGGCGTAACCTAGTTGGTCACTTAGTTATGCCATCACCTTTTAGGTTGAAATTATGTTTTGATTGAAAAAAGTATGTGTGGTCATTTACCAAATTGAGCTAAAGGGTGGGTGAATATATGACTTCACTTTCAAGCAAATGATTATATCAAAACTTTGGCCAAAGTAGTGTAAGTAGCCATTGTTTACACTTACAGTTGGTTCACTATGAGCTAGGATTACATAACTAGGTTAGGAACATCATACATCTAGGTTGTAGCCAATGTATGGTAGCTCTAGTTATGTAGGACACAACACCATGCTTAGGAAGGCTAGTATTATGAGGTTACCAGACCAATCTATTCGTCAAAGGGTGGGGCCATCTAACCAGTTAGGTAGATGTACGGGGCCCTATAGTAAATCTATGGTTGGTGAAAAAGTGCTTGAGTGATACTCTCCCTCATACAATTGGCAGCCAAGGTTTGAGGATGTATGCACCAGTATTGGGGATATCTAGGATGTATGCACTAGTATTGGGGACATCTAGGATGTATACACTAACATTGGGGAAATTTAGGCCATTTGTATTATATTTTCATTAAGCTCTTGGAAGCTATGTATGTATTCATGTATCTTTATCTTTATGGAAAATGCAATTGGAAAAATATTATCAATACATGGGATTATGTAATTTACAAAATTGTTACTTGGATTATGTAATGTTTCTTTATGAATGCATGGGAGTTTGAAATGGGTTTATTTCTAATGTGCATCTTGTTATTTGAATTATAAAAGAATTTTTATTGATTTATGTTGGTAAATGTGAACTATTCACATGTGGGTAAAAACCTAGGTAAAATCAAAGGATAAAACATTGGGATTGTTATAATACATATCTCATTCTTCTTTAGTTACTCAAATGTCCAATATTGGTTTATCTTCTTTCTTTTGTTGTGCTAAATAGCATATTTTTCTCATAAACTTGTTTTATTTTTATATCCATTCTATTAATTTCCATACGCCTTCTATTTTTGGTGGTGGGTGGGTATTTTGCATATATTTTGATACTATTTTCTTCTTCCAACTTGAATATTATCTCTTTCATTTGCAATAATGCATTATGAATGTCTTTATTGTCATCATAGAAAGTGAAAGTTATGAATAATATTATGTTGGAGTTCCCTCCAATTTTTGGAATCTATTTCCCTTTCTAGGTTTATATACCAAATTTGGACTACCAAAGTAAGCATCCAATAAAATAATTGTATGTATAATTGGGTATCATATTCTCTCCATCCCTTCCATGCAGTTATACACACCTCTAAATTTTTTTCAAGTAGGATGGATCCTTGTAATTCATAAATTATAGCATACCCCCAGGTAAAACCACAAAGTTGTGTCACACTTTCAGCCAACTTATCAGCACAACTAAATTTAAGTATTTCTAACTAAAAATCAATTTTGGTCAAACATATGATCTAGTAAAATTCATTCTAGCTAATTTATATGCTTCCACAACTTTTTCAACTAAAATTGTTGGCTAAAACTTTATGGAGCATCACTTTGAGTCCAATTTACCAAAAAATTAAATTATTTGAAAAACTTGAAGTTTCAATAACTCTTGCTAATGTAAACAACATTTTTAAAAAAATATAAAAATACCCTTTTGTAGATCCATAAGTGTAGTTTTCAAAAATATATTTATTTTAATAGTTTAATTATTTTTTATATTTTATATTTTATTTTTACTAAAAGTAGGGTTTTAGCACAAAATATGAGGTTGATTACTATTCCAAGGAAAAATACTAAAACTTATTAAAAAATTTTGAAAAAAATATGATGCACTAGATAAAAGAATCTGTTTTAAGATGGTATAATTTTGTTTCCATTTTAGATAAATATTCAATATGAAAGTTGACGTCCGATGAAAACAATTGTTTTTTTATTCGCACACATTTTAATAATTACTTTAAAAAATATATTTATCAAAATTGGAAAAAAATATATCCATGCACAAAAAATTCAAGTTATATATAGACACAAAAAAATTGAAAGAAAAAAAATAAAATTTACCATAAAAAGTTTGACGTCCCATGCAACTTCATTTTTCAGCATTTTATCAGCAACTAAATTATAGCTTTAATTTATTAAAAACTAGTTTAAAATCTTTGCTTTATATTTTTAAATAAAATACAAACTTAAAATATACTAAAAAATACAGATTTTACTAGTTTACATCATTTCAAAATTCAAAACATATATGCCACTTTTTAGTGATTCAAGTTTAAAAATTGGATCAGCATTGGATGTTTCCTTTATAAAGTGTGACAAAACTTTGTGCTTTTACCCCCCCTTCTAAAAAATATATCTTGTTTGAATGAGTATTTTAATACATGACATTGTTGTCCTAATGGGTTTTCCACCAATGTTCATCCAAAATTGCAAATGAGAGTGTCTTGTAGTGTGACCATCCACGATTCTTTATCAAATATTTTTTCCATCTCCTCCAAGTATACATTAAGGTTTCACACTCTTGAGCAATGAGATAACTTAATATGTGATATTCCTTTGTATATGTGCCTTAAAAATCATGATTTTTGAGGGGCAGTAGTAGGAGTGTACATCTTCTTTATCAACTCTTGTGTCTTGCGGTATATTTTCTCTTTCTATGGTATGTTGTAGTAGGATTTTTGGCTGCTTACTAATCATGCATATCTTTCTCAAACCATATGATTTTCAAGGCATTAGTTCGAGTTCCCCATTTAGCCAAGCAGTGATGATTTCCTCCCTATCTATGCTTCCATCCTTACTATCTATTTCTAATTACCCTTGAGTACTAGTTTATTCAAATAACTTAGGTCACAATAGTTTTGTGATCTGAAATAAATTATTCTAGTGTTTTCCTCTTCATCCTCTTTCAAAGCTACCTCTTCAATATATAGTGTTTCTATATGTACACCTAATGGAATATGGACTAATTTGCTTTCATTTGTGAAGGATATTTCCTCCTTCCTTGAATTTATAACTTTGTTGGCATTTACAAACCATTGAATACCTACTAGTGTATTGAATCTATCATAGGTCTCCTTCATGGATACAACCTCAAAATCAACCATCACTTTCACACAAGGATATCAAAATCTACCTTTTCCTATGTTCCCAAGGTACCCATGCATGAGCCATCAACCAAACTTATGTTGTAGGGCATATTATAGAGTTTAGGATTAGGTAAGTGCACCAAGGTGTGATACAAAAGGGGGGGTCTTAAGATGCCACTTTTTTTTTAAATCAGTAAATTTTGATAGTTATGCTCAAAATTAAATGAAGATGAAATAAGAACAAGAATTATAGTGATTTAAATATACTTTCTAAACTACTACTTTTTGTTTTAAATGGTGAAGATTGAGGGTTTCAAAAAGGGGAAGCACACAAAGTGGTCCTATTTTTTCAAAAAAAAAAAACATAGTGTCTGGTGTACTCCCCCCTAAAATGTTAACTTTTTTGGAATTTTAAAAATTGCTTTAGTGAGAAATTAGCTAACACCATGTAGTTTATGCTGGATTTTTTTGACTAATTGTTTAATGAATATTATTATTTTTTAGTAATTTTCAAAGTGGACACATCCTAAAAAATAGAAATTTGAGTGTACTACCCCCTGAAATTTTTGAAAACTAATTGAAAATTGATTTTATTTTTTTAATACAAGTAGAATGGAGTCTAGTTTCTAAAAAGGTAATTTTTTTCAAAATTCAATGAACGAGTAAAAAACTATACCCAAAATACCACATGTTGGTTTTTGACAAAAAAACAGACACACTAACAAAATAAATTAAAGATAAAAACCTTAACATAATAAAAAAATGTGAAAATTATATGGTTAGATAGCTAAGAGAGAGATTAACATCATCATGGTATTTTTATAATTTACATTAAAACATGTACGAACCTAATGGAGAGCACAACCAAAAATGTGAAGTTTTTTACCTTTTCAAAAAACACATTGTTGGCATGAAAGGGTTGGTATTCCCCAATGCAAATCATTTGTGAGCACTAAATTTGGAGCTAGTAAAATGAGAGAGAGAGAGAGAGAGAGAGAGAGAGAGTAGAAAAATGATAAGTTTCATTTTTTTGTTTTTATAACATAATTCACATTTGGGACTCACCATATTTAGTGCTCACCATATTTGGGTTGGAATAACCAAGCCTCAAGATTGGTCATCCAGATCATTTGGTGCTTGCCAAATGCTCATTTCAGGAATTAAAAAGAAAGTGACATCTTTTTTGTCACGTATTTTTGCATATACCCAATTTCCTAGTTTCTCCTAGGTCCTTTGTGGAATAATATAAATGTTAGATCCTAAATCAATCATTATTTGTTTGATCCAATTATGGTTAATGTAGATGAAAATCATTAGTGGTTTCCATTCCAAGTCTGCTTTGGATACTCTTTGGATCTATGGTCTTGGTTGCTCTTGTTCATTACAATATTTGTAGATTTGCTTAAGTTTCTCCAGTAAAATATTCTATTGAATTAACTAGTGTGGTTAACTATTATATAGCAGTGACTTATTCTTTAGAAAATCAACTTCTTGTTTATATTTTCATTATTTATAATCATTCTATAATTCTCCTTTTTGGTTATGTTGTTGTTTTCTTGGGAAGAATTCCTCTTCCTCTTCTTCTTTACTATTGTCTTAAACTCAATTTTTATATCATATATTGATCCTCTTATTCTTATGGTATCAGTTCCTCATCTTGGTATCGTGTTGCAACCTTAATTTTGTTTTTCTTTTCTTTGATGTTTGCTTGTTTTAGTGATTTTATTCATGATACTCATCTTCTTAAGTATCTTCCTTCAAGGAGGTTTTTGATTGGATAATTGGTTCCTTGTGGCACTCCTTGCCCCTTACATAGGTTCTTTTGGTACTTTTCTAATTACCCTATCACCTTTAGGTGTGTTGGGCCTATATTATTCATCACTTTTAGACTGAGGTGGCACATTTTGGAAGTAATATTGCATCTTGCCATAGTTGAATATATTGTGGTTTGGGTTATTGTAAAAAGAACATTGGTTCTTATTATCAAACAAATAATCACTCAAATAGTGTCCTTGTTTACCACACTTTAACAGTTAGCATCTTAATGTCTGTAGTTTCCATGACCTCATCCTCTTCCTCCCATATGGTTATTGAAGAACCTTTGATCCTCATTTGGGTTCTATGGAGGATTATGTTGAATTGAATTGATATTTCTTTGATTTCTCCATATTGGAATTTTATACCATAGTCTTGGGTGTACATGGCATGTTCCATAAGTCCTTTAATGTATGATAGCTTTTGATTTATGTTTTGATCATAGATGCAGTACTTGGAGCATTGGGGTTCATGTTCTTCTTCGTCATCCCACATTTGAAACATTCCTGAGGGATATTCATATATTTCATGTTCGTAACATTCACCACATAGTCCATAAAATATTGATTGAATCTTTTGCAATACTACCTAAAAGTCTACTCTTAGTACGAAACCCCTTTTCTCTCCTCGAGCCTTCAGGAAATCATTATGAATATATGACCCTCTCATGAGAAATATGAACACCAAATATTTTTCTTATGTTTGTTACTTTCTTCTCTGGACATTATTTCTTGGGACAATGTTAATTGTTCTATTTCTAATCTCATCTTTTCCAATTCATCATTTTATTTTTCCTTATCTATTCTTCTTCATGATTGTACCTCAATGTGGTAGTCCAAAGTTATTTCTTCTAAGTATGTATCGAATATTCTTCCATCTAACACTACCCCAATGCCCTTGTCCAACCTAAAGATGAACCATTCAACTTTTATTTTTCTATTAGGAGTTCTTAGATAGTTTGTACCTGAGGCCTCCTTAAATCTTTTTCAAACTCCTATATTTTTTCTTCTCTCTTCTATACTAGGTCCCTCATTTTCTCACATTGTCGAATGGGACTTCTGGAGTGTCAAATTTTATTAATAATTCTTTCTTTACGTCATCCCAATCCTTATCATTTTTTTGGAAACTCTTCCTATACTAGTCGAGAGCATTCTTTCTAAGGGATCCTACCAAGTAAAATAGTTTACTTTTGTCCTCATCAATTCCCTTTCTTTGCTAGAGGGATTCTAATATTAGTATGTGTTTCATAGCTTTTGTAGTGTCATTTATGGATAACTAAGCTTAGTTTGAGGGTCCATGTTCTTTCTAGCTTGGTTCTTTTCTACTTTGAAATAAATTTCTACTATCTTCTACTTATTTTTATAGCTTCTTTATGGTAGGGGTTTATCCTCTCCCCCTTTATCTCTTGGTAACTCAGTTTCAAATTATTCCCTTTCTAACACTATGTTACAATTTGCTATAAATTGTTGATGTAGATATTTTCCTTCTTCTTCTGGTGTTCTTTCTAATTAAATTCTTCTTGTTTTATATGCATGGGGAATGGGTCTTATTGGGGTATGTGTCTCTACAAAGTGACGTTTTATTTTTGATGGCGACCTTTCATTTGTTAAGGACATTTATTAGTTATTACTGACAAATCCTTTCTCAAATTGAGCATTATTATGTTTTGTTCCTTTGTTTCCTCTTCCCTTAGTTTTCTAATACTATTATTAACTAATTGAAATCCAAGTTACAATCTTCATTAATGAATATGATTTTTTTGGGGGTCTTTAAAAATTCCATGAAATTATTATCCAAATTAATTTGTATGTTAGATAGATCTAGTTGTATTGTATTATAGTGATTTAGTTAAATGTAGTAATGCTGGAGCTTGGAGACTTCTACAAACCCCTTCTAATTATTCTCTTGATACCACATATTCTTTGATGTTTCCCACTATTTTTTTAATATCTCATTTGAATTTTCCAAATGTATTGTTATTTGCCGAGGGTTTTTGTATTTATTTATCTCATTGTCTCTAGTTTTGTTTTCCTCTCTTCAACAACAACCACATTAGTGCACTCAACATCGCCTACCTCGATGTACTTGTCATTTTTCCTTCTAATAGCACACACCTTGGTGCATCCATTTTCTCTCTTTTTTGCATTTTCCATCCTTTTGCGGTATCTTTATTATCTTTCCCTTGTTTGTTGTTCTCGATTATCCTTGTTTTCTATTCTTGGTTAATTTCTTCTCTAACTTATATCTTAATATCTTGTTATCATTTTTAGTCATGGGTGTTTATGGTTTGGTATTGCATTACTCATTATGCTTCCCATGGTCTTATTATCTGTTCACTTTGAAGGTTACATATTTTCAGGGATCTCCTTTGGATATCCCCCCTTTCCATTTGCCCTCCCTAGATGCCTAACCCCCTCCCATAGAGTTAGTTTCTAGAGATTTATACCACAATTTTTAAAAGAAAAATTTCATGAATTTTATGTTATCCTTCTTATTGTTCTTATTCCACAAATGTTTTGATTAACTCTTCTATAGCTTAACCAAGTTCTTGACAATGAAACCAATGTTAACAAGAAAAGTGTGGGATACATAGAATGAAGTTTTGTGCCCAAGGTTCTTCTTATAGTGTTGTGTTTATACCCTAGTTACAACAATAGGGGAAGAACCATACCTTGACAAGAATGTAACAAACTAGAGTATCATAAGAAATTTATAAGATAAACACCATGCACTTATATAATTCATATCAATCATATATACATAATAATTTTGGTTCTTAACAATCAAATTTTACACATTAAATATATCATATCATTTAATAAATATGTTTATATACATTCTTCATATCTTTCTTTCTATCTAGCTATCTCTATTATGTCTCTTCTATTATTTTATTGTCATCTATTCTACATTCATCTATCTTCTTTACATATATATTTAGTTGGGGACATGTCCCTTACAAAGTACAACATTTTCCTTCAAAGCCTAGTCGGCCATATGCTCTGAATTCTATTGGTGGAACTCTATGGTATATGGTTTGCTACTATGGTAAGTTTTATCTCCAGTTGCTTACCCTACCAACAATTTTTCCAACTTTCTTAAGTAGGATTCAAGCATTGATTATACTTAAAATAATCTTATAAATACTATTGTATGTCCTTCAAGGATACTTATTGAAAAGTGGGAAAGAGATCTAAGATCCAATAAGTGAATTATCCTATATCTAGCTTTCCTTATTTGGACTCAATGTTAGAACACAAACCAACTAGGGTTTGATAATTGACTAGTTGCCTCAAAGAAGAGCCAAACTACTAGGGTTTGACTCTTTTTTGTTGCAAAGAGGGGAAATTTGATGTGCAATTTAATTAATCTATTTGTGCAATTTGTTACTTACCTCTTGTCATTCTATAACTCTAGTTTTGCTTTATCCAATACAAAAAATGTATAATTGTTCCAACTATAATCTTTCAAGATGATATGCTTGATCAAAACCAAAATATTATAATTAACAAAACATACATTTAATTAAATTATAATTAACAAAACCTACATTTATTTTTTTTTAAATCTAAATTATTATAATTGCAATACTATAATTAAATATACTTTGTATTTTCTATTGTTTTTATTTACTAAAAATAATTTTTTTAAAAAAGGTGAAACACACCTATATTAGGGGTAAACACTTTTGACGGGAGCCATGAATCACGTGAGTGCATTGGCCCAACGAAGGCACAAGGCGTACGAACTCTTTTGCTGAACAAGGGTTTGAAACCAGGTGGCTGTCACTACAACCAAGCAACTTGACCACCGAACCACACACTTATCAACTACTAAAAATAAGTTATGTTTACAATAATTAGTTTATTTATTTAATTTAATAAAATTTAGTGTTTGCTTAAAATTTATATTTTTAATTAATTTTTTAAATATTAAAATAAAATTATTTTTAAGAAATATTCTTAATGAAATATGAAATAATATATTTATATAATATTATTTTATAAATCTAAAATATACAATTATAAAATCAATATATTAACATTTATATAATTTTAATAATTAATATTAATGTGTCATATGTGATTCTTAATTTTTATAATACATTTAGTTTAATTTGTATTTTGATTTTTGAAAATATTACTAATATTATTTTTTACTTTAAGAAATATTTATATTTTTAATAATATTATTAATATAAAATTAAAAATATGTTATTTATTTATTTAAACTACATTTATTAATTTGAGCTAAATTCATATTCTTAATTGAAAGTTTAAAATTTATATATTAGAATTATTTTAATGATAATTAATAAAAAAATAAAAAAAAACTCTTTATTAAATGTTTATAATATATTTAGATAATATTATTTTATATATTTAAAATATACAATTACAAAATTAATATTATTATATTTATAATAATATTATTAATATACAAATTAAAAAATGAAACAAACATGTTATATTTATTATTTAATCTTGAATTTTTAAAATTTAAAATTTATATATATTTTTTGATAGATTAATGTGACATTGCAGGGTCACATCCATAAATTAAAATTTATAAAAGATACAAAAACTATCCTACTAGATACTAGCCCACCCGCCTAAAAGTGTTATAGCTGCAAATACACTGAATTCTAAACATATTACATATTAAGAGCCAAATACCTACTACTTAGCATATACACCAGAGCTGATATCCTCACATAGGTTTTTCACAATGTATATTTATATTTATATATTTATGTTTATTTAAACATGAGAAATTTAAAATGTATATTTATATTTATATATTTATCCTTTAATTTTTTATAATCAATCAATCAAATTACAAATGTTTTGGAAAAAAATCATTTACTTATCAATATTTTACAAAAATTAATTTTGATAAACAAATTTAACTTCAACTATGTCAATCATAGTTGCATTTAGTATAATCAAATTCGGGTCAAAGTCAACCTAACAATTATATATTTTTAAAACATTCAACTTGCAATGAATTGGTTGATCTCAAACCATTATAACCAACCTTTAAATTGTTGTAATGATTCATCCATCAACTTCACAATAAATATTTTATTACAATCGCACAAAAATAAATATTCACCACACTCATCACTACACACTTATCCCCATTTAAATTATAAATTTTGAAATTGCCCCTTTTGACTTTTTGACTTTTGTAACTCCGTTATGTCAGGGTTTTGTCCGTTATTAATATATTAACTACCGGTTTCAACTTCACCGTGACTGCTCCACCTGCTGGCACCCGTGGTTACTTTTAAGTTGTGAATGATTTTAATTTAAATCTATGTCTTCCCGCTCAATTAATGCAATGCCATGGGCTCTGTTTTGTGTGTTTTTTTGCAGGGGCAAATTTTATGGAATGCAAATCACAGAATGAATTTGTTAAAAGATTTAGAAACATTCTAGTGAATGCAACTGGCGGGTGTAAAGCCAGACTCAACAACCTTTGCCGGCGTCCTCCCTACCCATGCCAAAATGGGAGCTTTGGAACAAAGTAAGGGCATCCATCAAAGGGAAGGGGATTTTTTTATCATTAGTTATAGTTGCAAGTGCAAGATGTGGATGTTTTTATGGTTTATTATTTTAATTTGTATCACTATATATAAACAATCATTCATTTGCTGTTATGATATAACAGAGTACAAAATTAATGGCAAGTGATATCCATTTTTTACAAACTATATCCATTTTCTCCAAAGTATCCAATTTGATGGTTGTTATGTGGTAATTTTTGCTGTATATTTTTATTTATGTTGAATGCTATGTGATAATTTTTACTATTTATGTTGAATGTTATGTGGTAATTTTTACTCTATATTTTTATTTATCTTGTATATTGAGAGGTGTAAGTATTTTAATTTTTGCTATTACAATTGATCTCAATTGATCTCTTTTGAATTTAAGGAAAAGTGAGATTAGTTTCAAATATTCAGGGATTTGGTTGATCTAGTTTAGGATTTCAATTAATTTTTTAATCTTTTAAAATTTGAAAGTTCTAATCAATTAATTATGTTTTAGTTTTTTATTATTTTTTTAATATGATTAGGTCACTATTTTTTGCCAATATTTTTTAATGTGGGAATGGTATCAATATTTTCCTTTCCACTTGTTTGAGATTGTTGTTGTTGGTGTGTCAAGCGTTGCATTGGGAAGATGCCCATGCCATATTTAGGCTCATGTAGGGCTCTTCAAGAGCCAACTTTCTCTATGGTTTGGGTTTGGTGGTGTCATTATTATTTCTTAGTGTATTTTGGTTCATGGTGGTTAGTTTTTATCATACTTGATTTTTTTGTTTTTATGTTTGAGTATTGCTCAATTTTTTTGATGAAATAAAAAAAAAATTTAGAGGTTGTATGCAATAATAAATAAAATATATCATAAATTTATAATATATTACCCATAAGGAAAAAGATGGATTAACTATCAAGAAAAATGATGAACTTGACCTTGAGTTTTGATCTAAGGCTTGTGTATTGGTTATCTCTTTTTTTGTTTCTATATAATGGATTTGAGGCCTTTTTTGGAATAATTTTCTTATAAAAAAGTTTCACATAAGAGAAGATATATACAAAATAGAAATTGTAGTGATGAAAATGTTGTAACTTAACAAAGTGTACATACTTTCTCTAGAGGTTACCACTCAAAGTGGCAATATGCAATAATAAAATCATTTTATTTCTCACTTTTGTTGTATTTCTATATTTCAACATATTTTATCTTGTACATTCATTACAAACAGTATCAAAGCTCCTTCTTGGATAATTTTTATATGTATTTTTACTAATTTAGATCCATCTATAAATATCCATCGTATCCTCTTACCTCCCCCTAAAGGGATCTTGGTCATTAGAAAGTGGTTATAGCTATAGTTGAATTATTATAGCTATAGTTGAACTAAATCTATTACCCATGTTTTTACCAAAAAAATTCCCCTTGCAAGTAATTTTTGTTCTTTGTAGGTTAGAAACCCTATGATGAGGGTTTTCAAATATCCTTAGAAGAGTTGTCCTTCTTGGCTAAGATAGATTTATCATAAATGGTATAGTGAAGTGAGGAATAATTTAGCTCCAATACCTAGGCCTCATATAGCCTTTTACCTCCTCTTTTAAATCAAGTAAAAAGGTATCAAGAAAAAGGCACAAAAACCATAATTCACGAGCTCTTTCAAAAGAGATCATGAAAAATGGGCTAAGGGGCTATTTTACAATTTTGATCAATCATGGAAAAAGAGGCACAAGTGTTTAGAGCAATGCTTGTATCCCATCAACTCTACAATACTGATCAATAATTTTGAATGATTTTTAAATGCAAAAGAAGAATTGGTTCCCTTGAGTAACAATCCATGCTTAAAACTCTCTTTTTTTCATGTCTTGGTGACTAGTGTAAATTATTTTTTCCAAACACTAAGGTCATTGACCATATCAAAAGGCAAAAGCTAGTGGTCTTAATAGACAGTGATAACACTCATAATTTTATCAACTAAAAATTGGCCAACTACCTATATTGCTATGTACATGCTTGCAATTATTTTTAAATTATGATGGCCAATCTACAACAATGTCCTATGGAGGAACATATCATAATGTTAGAATTACCTTGGGGATTATCAATGACTACTAATATGCTTTATCTTTCCTTTGGTGGTGTAGATGTGGTATCGGGTGTCTAGTGGTTACAAACCTTAGGTCCAATCACTTGTGATTACTGCCATATTTCACTCAAATTTCACTATGATGGCCAAGAATTTATAGATTACATGTTTTGAAAGTAAGATAAGTTTAGATGGTCAAATCCCATCATATGGAAAATTATTAAAGAAAGGGAGTTTTGGTATTCTATCCAAATTTTATTCTCTCAAGGTTGAACCTCCTTTTCCTTCCTCCGCGAAATTTACAATGCCTCCTTGATAAGAGTATTTGGGCCATATTATTTCACAATTGGGTGCCTAGGTTTATACCAAGAAGATTGCAATAATGCAAGAGTGGCCATGCCTTAAATCCCTTAGAATATTGCATGGATTTGTAGGCTCAACATGATACTATTATAAATTTATGCATAATTATTATATTTTTGGGCTATTAACCAATTTCCTCAAAAATAACTCAATGAATTAGTCTAAATCAATAGAGGTGGCCCTTAATGCACTCAAAATTTCCACAAGTTCTTCTCTACTTTTGGCCCTATTATATTTTTACAATCCCTTCACTTTGGAGTGTGATATATTTTACACGGGAATAGGTGAAATGTTGATGCAAGACAAAATTTGACCCTTAACATTTATTAGTAACTTACTCAATTTAATTTGGCTTTAAATCAACACGTAAAAATACATGTTAGTAATCATTCATGCTAATGTATCTAATAATGGCATCCTTACCTATTGGGATATAATTTCTAGATAATTTTTTTTTAATCATAGCTTGATATATATATTTTGCAGAAAAGAGCCTCCTTGAAACAATAAAAATGGGTGGCAAAGATGCATGAATATGATGCAGGAGCATCCAGTGGTGTAAGGGCAATCCTGCATCACCCAAAAAAAAGTTTCATTTCATGTTGGTAGTTTCTTAGATGTTTTTGCATTTCTAGATACCCTTTTCATCATAATGTAATTCCTAACTTATGGTTTTGATTTTCTATTCCTAGGTTGGAAGATATTACAGTTTTAGTCTCCCAAAATTGTACTTGAAAACATTCCAGGTTAGATTTGAGGCACTAAACGGTCCCGAAACAGCCACGAAACTTGCCAAAATTGATGTAGCTACTTTGATGCACGTTCTTGACTCTGAGACCTTTCCAATGGTTCAAACGGTTCAAAAAATGGAGTCTCAGATCCAAAGTTATGGCTCCCAGAAGTTGGCACACTTTCTAGAAGATACTAATTTTCGAATGTACTTTTGAAATTTGAATTTCAAGTTGTAATTTGGCATCAAACCGTCAAAAACTCAAATTTGAATGTTGTTTTGGATCCAAACTAAAAAGGAGCTCTATTTATGGGTGGGTTTCTGATTTTTGTGTAGCTTTTTGGGGACAAGTTCGTATACTACGAAAAGGGGTTTTTCTGTAATTCTGTAGTTTGCATGTTTCCAGAACTTGAGGATATCAGATCCTCTGCATGTAAGAAGATCATTTTCAGAATAATAAAATAACATTCTCTTACTGGTGTGTTAATTTTTTATGTCTCGAGTTGCACCCTCGTTAGAGTATGACTATGATATTTCCTACAAGAAGAGTAAGGAAAATATGGAAGTAAATTCCCTCTCATGCCAATATTAAGAGGAAGGATCCTTATATTATCTTTTCATATTAGTTCCCAATTAAATAAATGAGATCCAAAATGATTGAGATACTAACCATGTAGTTTAAGATATTGTTCAAAAGTTGGAACGACAATTAGTGTCATGATTTTGCTAGATAGGCTAAGTCCTCACTTATCATGATCATATTTATTTACTTCCAAATTTGGTGCTTAATCCTTAGTTATTAGTGAAGTTTCCCTCCTCCCCAAATATAGGACACTTAGGTTTATTGAAGACCTACATTTGTGTGAAGTAGGATTTATTTTGGGAAGATTACATAAGCAATATGTAAATGCATTTGTAGTTGAATGTGGTGTATGCCTAAGGAGTGAAGGGGAAACTCTCATATCCATAAGACTGTTGTAGCTACTTCTTATTCTCATTTATACTTGGACTAATATTTCTATTGATTGTATTGTGAGTCTTGCACTCTTAAGTGGTAAATAGGTCATCTTAGTGGTGGTTGATTACTTTACCAAATATGTGCACTACCTCAACCTTAAAATGTCATTATGTTTTCTTAACACTTCTTGGATTTAGTCTTCAAACTCCATGAGAATTCCTAATTCTATTGTCATTGATCATGATCCATCCCTTTTTATTATATTTTGGTAAGATTTGTTTAATTTTTGGGAAATTTTATTGACCTTGAGTTCAATATAATCCTCATAGTGATTATCAAATAGAGATTGCAAAAATGTTCCTTAAGACTTATTGGTGTTGATATACGCCTAAGAAAAAGGGATAGTGGGCCAAGTGGCTACCTCTAGCTGAGTTACACCATAACTTATTATAGTGCTTCCAAAATGGACTATTATGAGACCGTTTATGGTACCATCCCACCCTCACAATGTACTTATATTTTAAGTTCTTCTAAAGTTGTAACAATTGACAAAATTTTGACCAATCATGAAGACATCTCTCGACTACTTGAGACCAATTTGACATTGACCTAAATTTGTATGAAATAGTAAGTGGATCAACATAGGACATAGCAAAATTTTGACACTTGTGATTGTGTCTTTTTATGTGTAGGTTTGAATTCATCCTAGAAGGGGTAAAATAATTAAAATCAAAATTATTCAAATTGATATTTTATATTACCATTCATTAGTATTCTAGGTTTTAATTTTTTAAGCCATCCATTTTCGTCATGTTTATAAAAATATTAATTAAATAAAGATTTGCATATTTTTAGCTATATGTAATACAAGAGAATCATACAATATTATTGAAAATATTGTATTACCTATTTCTTGTGCTCACACCATGCAAGACAATTGTTTACAATATGACACTTTCTTGTGCATCTTGTGCACCACAATTCTATTATGAATCTTATTTTCTATCCATTTATTCCATCCAACCACCATTTATTCTATTTGTGCTTTGAATTTAGGGTTTAAGTCATAGGATGGTTCACCAAGCATTTCCATGAATAATGTAGCATCTAGTGCTTCTTTTGTGTAGGGAATGTTTCTTGGATGAGTTCTCTATGAATCTATATAGTTAATGCCTCTTTGAGGGGTAACCTCTAGATAAAGTATACACTTTGTTAAGTTACAACATTTTCATCAATAAAATTTGTATTTTGTATATATCTTCTCTTATGTGAAACTTTTTTATAAGAAAATTATTCCAAAAAAGGCCCCAAATCCATTATATAGATACAAAAAAAGAGATAACCAATAGACAAGCCTTAGATCAGAACTCAAGGTCAAGTTCATCCTTTTTCTTGATCGTTAATCCATCTTTTTCCTTATGGGTAATCTATTATAATGTTACAATATATTTTATTTATTATTGCATACAACCTCTAAAGTTTTGGTTTATTTCATCCAAAAAAATTAAGAGCAATACTCAAAAATAAATACAAAAAATCAAGTATGATAAAAATGAACCACCATGAACCAAAATACAATAAGAAAAAATAATGAAGCCACAAAACCCAAACCATAGAGAAAGTTGGTTCTTGAAGAGCCCTACATGAACCTAAATATGGCATGGGAATCTTCCCAATGCAACCCTTGACACACCAAAAACAACAATCTCAAACAAGTGGGAAGGAAAATATTGATACCATTCCCACATTAAAAAGTATTGACAAAAAATAGTGACCTAAACATATTAAAAATAATAAAAAATTAAAACATAATTAATTGATTAAAACTTTCAAATTTTAAAAGATTAAAAATGAATTGAAATCCTAAACTAGATCAACCAAATACCTAAGTATTTGAAACTAGTCTCACTTTTCCTTAAATTCACAAGAGATCAACTGTAATAGAAAAATTTAAAATACTCACCTCTCAATATACAAGATAAATAAAAATATAGAGTAAAAATTACCACATAAAATTTGACATAAGGGATTAAACATGAGTGGGAAGCAAAAGCAATGGAAGTGGGGTGGGAAGTCAAATGGTGGAAGGAGGGTTTCAAACTCTTCTGTAGGTAGCATCAATTCTGTAGATAGCGAGGATGAAGGTGGTGGGACAGATGACAACGAGCCTGCTGCTAATGTTGGTCATGTGTTTTATGCTCCTAGTCCTACTACTTCAAGGGGGTCTAGACTAGAGGGCTCCCATGGTGGCTTTGGTTCTACGAGGAGTGGCTCTACTATTGGTGCTCCTTCTGAAAGTGCGAATGTCTCCCTTGACTCCTTGGTTGATGACCTGTGGGCTCAAGAGTGGGATGAGGAGGATTTCCTATACTCTAATTTTGAAGATACTGTTGATGGTTCTTCCTTTGTTGCTTCTAGTTGTCTTGAGGATGGGCTTTGTGAGGGGTTCATTGAGGAGGATGAGATTCTTCTTGATATCCTTTTGGAGGCCCGTCTGAAGACTCAAGGGAACTTGGGTGGAAGTTTTGTTGAGAAAACTAGTGGCAACACTCTATTTTCTAGTCTCAAAAAGGGATTCCTTCTCCCTGTTGGTGCTAAGGAGGGTGATCCTTCCTCTTTTGAAGTCCTTGTTGTTTCTCCTCTTCCCTCTATAGTTGCTAAGCTTCCCATTGATGGGTTGGACTATAGGGTTGAGGGTTTGAATACTAATCAAACTATTCTTCCTTCCTCCCCTGTGGCTACTTTAGAGGAGCTTCATGCTCTATAGGATGGTGGAAGGTCTGACCATTGCGTGGTTTCTATTGATAGCCCCATTGCTAATATGGAGGATGGAAAAGCTGAGTTTGATGTTCTTGATTCTATCTTTTTCTAAGACTTTGGATTGGTTTAAGAGCTCCTTGGTTGGGAGATTCTATGGCCTTTGTCCCAACATTGTTGCTGTTAGAAGATGGGTCTATCAGATCTGGAAGTTATACAATCAGGTCAAGGTAACTGCCTTGATAAATGATTTCTTCCTCGTTTCCTTTCCTTGCAAAGAAAGTTTCCCTATGGCCCTTCTTGATGGCCCTTTGATTTTTGGTCAAAACGACCTCTACCTTCAAAGGTGGTCTCCTGGTTTCAACCCTATGACAGACACTCTTAAGTTTCCTATATGGGTTTGTTTGCCAGGTCCGCCTTTGGAGTTCTAGCATGAAAATATTTTTATGGGTATTGCTAATTCTTTTGGGAATTTCTATTCTATGGATAAGATCATGAAATCAATGAAACAATTATTGTCTACTAGGTTTTGTGTGTTAGTGGAGCATAACCTTATTTTCCCTACTCAGATAACCTTATCTTCAAGATTTGGTAAGTGGGTGTAGCAAATTGAATATGAAAATTCTCCCATTATTTTCCATTGTTGTGGTAAAGTAGGTCATGCCTCCTTTACTTGCCTAAGGAAAAAAAAAACACTTTGTTTGGAAGGAAAAAGAGAAGATGTTTGCTATTACGGAAGATCACACCACTCTCTTTCAGAAGCCTCAGGTTGAAGATTCTAATGGCCCCTCTATTGATACTCCTGGTTTGGTTGGTCCTATGAATGGCCCTATTTCTTCTCCTTGCAATAAAAAGATGAAAAGATTTGTGGAGATGAACCCTTGTACAACGGTTCAACAAAAATCTTTGCAACAATTTTTTAAACCACCTTGAGTAGGGTGTGTAGTGCTTTGCTCCATTTTGATGGAGATGTAGTGGTTCTTTTTGGTTGTTGTTTTGTGTTGTCCTTTTGTTCTCTACTAGTTTTTTGTTGTTTTGCTGTTTTGGGTGCTATCATAATAGTGGTTTACAATTCCTGAGAGGAACGAATTTTAGTTGAAATCACATATTTTTAGAAAATATAATGATTTAAGCCTTAAAAAGTTCCATTTTAAGGATTCCAATTGAAGAGGGTTTGATCAAATCACCTTAGATCAAACCCCCTTGGATAGAACCTCGCTAGTTTTAAACCATACCTATAAATGTGTCTCCTTTACACCTATCAAAATGTTGATAAAAAATCACTTTTGATTTAGATTTTGGGGATCAAATGAATTCATTTAAAATTTATTTCAAATGATTAAGATATTCCTCAGAACAAGCTATCCAATGAATATAATTTTAATATATTTTGGTTTTGTTATGTATTTGCTTTTTAAGTTTTATTAAACATAGGTTTTTCATCGACAATGAATTTCTTTGTTCTTCACATGTGGAAAAATAGAAGATTATCAAAAAAATTGAAAAATATGAGTGCACCAGATATTGAAGTCCTTGATCCAACAAAAAATAAAATAAAATTTTGACATATACAAAAAAAGTTACAGCGTTATCGTCATGCGTCCGAATTGTAATTCGTTTGACTTTAAAACTTGATTAAGGAAAAAATATTTAATAAAAAACTATCTAACCAAGTGGAAGCACTAGATATCAGAGTTACAAATCTAAATTTGAAAGAATTAGAATTTTATCCTTCATGGAAAAAAAGTTATGCATTATATGGTGTGCGTCACTTTTAAAAATGTTGTTTTCTGAAAAAATCAATTTTCATGGGAGATGGAAAAGAAGTGCAATTTGATTCCAAAAATTTTGAAAAAAAATATTTTAGAAGCTGAGACAAAATTTGATGAGACTCTAGTTTGCACCATCTTCAAATTCCTCACAGTTTAGCGCTATAGGTGCCCAAATGTGAAGATTTAGTTAAAAATATTAATTTATTGTCTAGTTTGGCCAAAATTGTAAACCACCAATTTTAGCTGAAATCACATATTTTTAGAAAATATAATGATTTAAGCCTTAAAAAGTTCCATTTTAAGGATTCCAATTGAAGATGGTTTGATCAAATCACCTTAGATCAAACCCACTTGGATAGAACCTCGCTAGTTTTAAACCATACCTATAAATGCGTCTCCTTTACACCTATCAAAATGCTGATAAAAAATCACTTTTGATTTAGCTTTTGGGGCATCAAATGAATTCATTTAAAATTTATTTCAAATGATTATGGTATTCCTCAGAACAAGCTATCCAATGAATATAATTTTAATATGTTTTGGTTTTGTTATGTATTTATTTTTTAAGTTTTATTAAACATTGGTTTTTCATCGAAAATGAATTTCTTTGTTCTTCACATGTCGAAAAATAGAAGATTATCAAAAAAAAAATGAAAAATATGAGTGCACTAGATATTGAAGTCCTTGATCCAACAAAAAAAATAAAATAAAATTTTGACATATACAAAAAAAGTTATGCGTTATACAATTCGATGTGTGAATTGTAATTCATTTGACTTTGAAACTTGATTAAGGAAAAAATATTCAATAAAAAACTATCTAACCAACTGGAAGCACTAGATATCAAAGTTAAAAATCTAAATTTGAAAGAATTAGAATTTTATCCTTCATGGAAAAAAAGTTATGCGTTATATGGTGTGTGTCACTTTTTAAAAATGTTGTTTTATGAAAAAAAATTAATTTTCGTGGGAGATGGAAAAAGAAGTGCAATTTGATTCCAAAAATTTTGAAAAAAATATTTTTAGAATTTACAAACAAAATTTGATGAGACTCTAGTTTGCACCATCTTCAAATTCCTCACGGTTTATTTGCTATAGGTGCCCGAATGTGAAGATTTAGTTAAAAATAATAATTTCAGTATCTAGTTTGGCCAAAAATTGTAAACCACTATTATGGGATTACCCCTGAGCTGAACGATCTATCTTTCGATTTTTAAAAGGTTTTAGGGCCCTTTCAAAACCCTGCTTATCTAATAAAAAACATTTGACATAAATAGTAAAAATTACCACATAGAATTCAACATAAATAAAAATATACAACAAAAATTCCCACATAACAATCATCAAGTTGGATGCTTTGGAGAAAATGGATATCACCATCCATTAATTTTGGATACTTTGCATAAAATGGATATCACTATCCATTAATTTTGTACTCTGTTATATTAGAACAACAATTGAGTGATTGTTTATATATAATGATACAAATTAAAATAACAAACCAAAAAAACTATAAAAAATCCTAAAAGAAAAAACATCCACATCTTGCATACATGTCTACTAAAGAACTTGCAACTATAACTTCTAATAAAAAATTCCCTTCCTTTTGATGGATGTCCTTACTCTATTCCAAAGCTTCCATTTTGGCATAGGTAGGGAGGATGCTGACAAAGGTTTTCGAGTCTAGCTTTACACCTGCTAGTTGCATTCACTTGAATGTTTATAAATCTTTTAACAAATCCATTCTATGCATTCCATAAATTTTGCACCTGCAAAAAAGCACACAAAACGGAGTCCATGACATTGCATTAATTGAGTGGGAAGACAAAGATTTAAATTAAAATAATTCACAATTTAAAAGTAACCATGGGTGCTAGTAGGGGGAGCACTCACGGTTAAGTTGAAACTGGTAGTTAATATATTAACAATGGACAAAAGCCTGACAAAATAGAGTTACAAAGGTCAAAAATTCAAAAGAGTGAAATGGCTTTTAAGACCAAGGCCAAGCTGGTCCATAAGAAAATGACTTTTAAGGTCAAGGCTAGGCTGGTCCACATTATCTTGTCACTTTTCATTGTCCCACAAAATTATTTAGAATTTGATGGACACATGGATGGTTCATACTTCACAGTTTGTAAACTTTTATGGATGAATTTTAAGGCCAAGGCCAAGCTGGTCCATAAGAAAATGACTTTTAAGGTCAAGGTCAGGCTGGTCCTTATTGTCCAGTCACTTTTCACTATCCCTCAAAATTATTCAGAGTTCAATGGACACACGGATGGTTCATACTTCATAGTTTGTAAACTTTTATGGATTATTTTTAAGGCCAAGGCCAAGCAGAAGGTCAAGGCCAAGCTTTTCCATATTATCCTATCACTTTTCACCATCCCACAAAATTATTTAGAGTTTGATGGACACACAGATGGTTCATACTTTACAGTTTGTAAAATTTTAAGGCCAAGGCCAAGCTAGTCCATAAAAAAATGACTTTTTAAGGCCAAGGCCAGGCTGGTCCATATTATCCTATCACTTTTCACCGTCCCAAAAAATTATTCAGAGTTTGATGGACACACAGATGGTTCATACTTCATAGTTTGTAGACTTATCTTTGTAATATTTTTTGTGGTCTCACAACAAGAGTATACACAACTACTTTATAGAAAGTAAGTGAAGAGAGGGAATTATAGTGCATAGTGAAGGAAAAATGATTCCTCCTTTGCACTTAGTAGTTGTGGCGTGTACTGTACAAGGCCTGATGAATCTTGCAGAGCTGTTGGCCATGCAATTTTTTTTCATAACCTTTGTTACTATTGAATGGATGAACCGGTGCCTCTTAATTTAGCAACTTCCAAAGATGCAGCTACACATGACTGTGACGCTCAAGAAAGGGGTTTAAATTTTTGGTTTTTGAATGTCCCATATGGCTTACCATTGGAACACGACAAAACTTCTGATGTGGGTGATCTTTTTCTTGTGCTACAAAGTTTGGGACTTGCTTGAGAAAGTGTGGATAAATCTATACCACCAATCACTTGCATTGTTTCAGATTACTTTTTATCCTGCACAACAAAGGTAGCTAAAAATCTTGCGATGCCCAAAATTCTCTTTTGGACTACTTGTACTACATTTTCCATTATTCAGATGCATGCTAACTTTCTTCTTTCTCAGGGCCATATTCCTGTGAAAGGTAATATATCTTACAGTTTTTTCTTTTTAGTACTACTGAAGTTGGAGAGGTTTGAATAGGTTTGTTAAAGATTTTTTAACAATTCCTATCGGATAAGTGATCTCTTCTAATATGATGAATATTATTATTGCAGAGGAGGACTTAAAATCTAAAGAGAAACTTGTAAGTGTGTGGAAAAATGTGAGTAGAAGAGTAAAAAAAACACTTCAATGAAACATTATTAGAGAATTCAAATGACAGACTTAATCTAATTGAAACATAATAAAATCTCTAAAATCGTTGAATTGCTCTCTATCTCCAAGGATTTAATAAATAAAAGTGGCTCTCAAATTATGTGCACTGTGATTATTAAAATGACAACCTAGAGAATGAGAATGATAAACTATATGATATGTTGTGATGAAATGATTGATAATGAAAGCTATGATATGATATGAAAAGGATATGATAAACTATTGCCAACTAATATTCAACTAGTATGGAAGACATGATTGTAATCGAAAATGATTGCTATATGATTCTAAATTGTTGATTGCTCAAATGTTGTATAGGTAAATTGCTCTAATATGATTTATGCAGAGTTTATTTGCTTAAAGTGAGATCCTTTTCTTGTAGAAAGAGGTTGCTTTTATAGATTTTCAAAGGAAATTTGTGATGTGGTAGCAAGCAACGGTTTATATTCGATCTAGATAAATCAATGGTAGAAGATGGAGAATTTGGAGAAGATAATGGAGAGGATAAAGCATTCCTCCAAATGACCAGGAACAAGTCTCTCAAGAATGTTCCAAATTTGGTTGGAAAGATAAAACACAATTGAATTTAATTGAAACTTTCAATTTTTGCTGAGAGATAAGCTATAGACATGTGCTCAAATAAAAATTGGAATTATTCAATTTTGGAGGAATAATATTATTAAATAAAACAAACAAATGAAATTTGTTTATTTAATAAAAGAGTGATAATTAAATAAAAGAAACTATGTGATTTTGTTTATTTAATTAAGATGGAAGAATTAGTAATTAAATAAAACAAACTATTGAATTTGTTTATTTAATTAAGATAGAATAATATGATTAAGATGGAAGAAAATAGAATATGAACTATATAAATAAATATTTCTATTTATTTATAAGTAGATGAATTAGAGGTCAATTAATTAAATAATTGTATTTAATTAATTAGATATATCCAAACCATTTTTAGGTGTATACATTTTGCCCCTCTTTGAAGTGACATGTTTACACATTGCTTCAAAGAATAATTTTGCTGCTAGTACTAACAAAAATTTTTTTGACGTGCCTCAGACACTGATTTTCGAGTGATAACAAATATATGCCCTCTTAGGAGATAAATCGATGAATTTTTTAATTTTTAGTATTTTTTAGATTTTTTTTTTTTTTAATGATTTTATGATGATTTGATGATGAAATGATATTGAAGCGATTTATCTCCCAACAAATGATGTTGAAACTGCCCCATTTATGAATCAATTGATTAAACCCCTTTTGAAAAATAAAATAAAACAACCCCATAAAAATCCCACATAATTAGCCTTTAAAGGTTAAAAAGATGGATTAGAAGCTCATTTGTGCATTGTGGTTTTAAAATTTGAGACAGATTGAGCAAACTTGTGCAATCTGAGCAAGATGGTGATTCCCTACCACACACACCGATTTGAGTGTGTGTGATGACACAACCGCCTGATAGTGTATGGACCTCTAGTACATACCCCAATAAACTTCCTCATGATTTGTGCAATTTAATTTTCCCATGGTTTCTCATATGAATTCAATTTTTTAGAGTTTCAATGCATACATAGTTTGATGTAGTGCATAAAATGACTGTAGTAGCGCATCCATAGGTTTACTGCATAGGATTAGTTTTGCTACGTGTAGATTAGATTCCATAATGCATCTAATAAAGTAGCACTTATAGAGTAAGTTTTAGTGCATTGAGTGAATGCTATAGCGCATTTGATGATTTTGCACATAGAAATCAAAATTTAGCACATTCAATGATTGAAATAGTGCATTTAGGGAAATAGCGTATAGATAAAATTTGATAGCGCATTCATTGTTTTAGTGCATTGAAACACTGTAATGGCGCATTGATAGAATTCTTTGGTGCATACAGTTGTATAGCGCATAGAATCACTATTCTAGCACATTCAAGTTAGAAAGATTAAATTTTCAGTAAACTCCTTGATTTTAGTGATTTTCGACCATGTTAGCCTTTGATTTGATTTTGATTGATGATTCAGATAGATTTATATGATTATTGATCTCATGATAGGTGAGATTCAATTATTTGATTGATAATAATTGACCTCATGATAGGTGAGGATCAATTATAGTTTGATTGATTGATTGACCTCATGATAGGCAAGGTGCAATGATAGATTGATTGATTAACCTCATGATAGGGGAGGTTGAATGATAGATTGATGCTCATGAGATTTGATCAAAGTCTCACCAGAGTTGATTAGATTGATAGGCTGATTGATTTTGATTGATCGACAAGATTATTGATTTGCGATATTTTGTCATGATAGGAGCCTTTGGCGAATCTAGAAATTTGCGAGTGTTTCCCTAGGACAAGGTATTTGATACCCCAGCTGGTGCAGCCTGAGGTAGTCATTATTGCATGATGCAGTTTGTTCTCTCTACTAGATATGCCCCAGATTAGGATTAACAAGGGTCTTCTGGTAGCATTAGCAAAGAGGTGGCATAGTGAGCATAACACCTTTCACTTACCTACTAACGAGATGAAAGTGACCTCAGAGGATGTGTACCACATTTTGAGGACACCTGTTGTTGGAGAGCTTATATTATATGATCATACTGAACAGGGAGGGATCGATGATTTGTGCAGAGTTTTCAAGGATGACCATATATGTGGTTATGAGATTCCCTGGAGAGAGATGGTTGAAACATACATGACACTGCCATCCATGCTTGTTGGTTCCTTTGGAGGATTCCTATGTCCCAACCATAGGTCGAAGGGATTGTCAGTTGGATGGGGTTGTATCTTGGAGTAGATGATTTTATAGGGTACCAAATATGCTTGGGGTTGTTGTATGTTAGCCCATTTATACCATGATTTACATCAGGTGGTTTATCTCAGAGGACGTAGTTTTTCAGCTAGAGTCACCTTGTTACAGATATGGGCATGGGAGCATATAACCATCAAACTTCTTGTTGCAGATAGACAGTAGCCCGTTGGGAGAGCTTATGTTCATGGCTACATAGGTCCAATTGTCTAGCATAGGTTGGGAAAACTGGAGTATTGGACGATCTAGAGACTGTTGTATGGTGGCCCTACATTGGTTGTGAGCAGTGGGTAGAGGATGATACAAAGATGCCATATGTGTGCTAGTCGATGTACCTGATTGTGAGGACTCAATTTTTTATCGAGAGATTTCTACTAAGGAGGGTTATGTGACAGTATGGTTGGTTATAGGGCATGCCTCAAGAGTGGCTCATTATGCACGATGATAGATTGATGCTATAGAGTGGGGGCCCACCTTATCATATGATGCAATAGTTGAGGAGTACATGACTCTACAACTGATTATTTGGGATTATCATCCAAAGGTCTTTGAGGCTCCAATATCCAAGGAGTATGCACAATAGCTCTTACATCCATTCCAACAGATCTCCAACCCAGATGAGCTGGTGCCACTATTTCATGAGGAGGAGAAGGCAATCATACATGGTCGCAAGCGGAGGAGAGATAGAGGAGATGAGGAGTAGGAGGAGGCATAGGAGGAGGCAGAGAGCAGCGATGATGATGGAGATGATGGAAAAAGAGATGGTGGAGATGGGGGTGGTGGTTGTGGAGGGGATGAGGGTGGTGCAAGACTCTTGCTAGATGTACGAGACTTTAGAGTGCCTCAGAAGAGGCGATCATTAGTAGCTACAGTACAACGTGTATAGATTGGATTTCCCTTGCAGCAACAACAAACTTATATAGCTGCATTATAGGTTCAGGTCTAGACATTGTAGGGTTAGTTGGCACAAGTGCAAGCTTTATTACATAGGCCCAATCCCAGGCTTAGGCATAGGCCCAGAAACAAGTACAAATTTCCACTCTTACAGCCGAGAGGGATACCTTGAGGCAGTGGGTTGAGCAGGTAGAGGGAATGGCAGAGAGGATGTAGAGAGTAGTAGAGGGCACCTCCACAACTGACATGCTCAGAGAGGTTATGCATGTGGGTCGGGAGGTGGGGTATTATAGAGGTAGATACCATGAGTTAGTTCCTCCAGAGTGACGAGTTAGCTATGCTTAGTCTATCAATGCTCATATGCATTCCAAGATCGCTAGCAGAGGAGTGAAAAGGCCACCACCATGCAGAGATCAAAGTGCAGGACCCTCAGGAGGTGGTACAGGACCGATAGGGCTGACATCATCTGGAACCAACAACACATGATCATTGATATTTTTTAATACTTTTGATGATGTACACTCTGATTTTGACTCACTACCATCTTGATATTGTATCTCTTGACATTTATTCAAAAATCCTTGTATACTTGACATTATAATTTTGAGATTTATATGATATGTAGTGGATTCCTGATCTATATGTGCTGATATGATTCTATGATGGATTCCCATGATATATGCATTTTATTTCTATATTCTATATGTCATGTGATGCTTATATGATGATATTATGGATATGCAATGAATGCAATGATGATATATGGATGCAATGGTAAAATGATAATGCATAGATTACGCTTCTATATGCTTTATGAATGATGTTAATGTGATTATGCTATGAGATGAATGTGATATGAAATGGATTCATGATGATGCAAATGATATGTAATGCAAATTTTTTTTGATATTTTCTGATGCAAATATGTATGATCTAATGCATGGATAAATGTATGATATGATAATGTCAATGATAATGCCACTATATGCATGATTTGCTTTTGATATTTTCCAATGCAAAAATATGATGTGATGCATAGATGAATGAATAATATGCTAATGGAAATATATGATCGAATGTATAGATGGATGAATGATATGATAGTGCATTCTAAAATGTGTTATGAAAATGATTATGAAACTACATGAGAATGATAGTGTTTTTGTTAATGTCAAGTATACTCAGCACATTAATGATAGAGATAACATCATTTTTGAAATATTTCACTAGCCTTAGAAAATCTACTCTGCAGATGCAAATTAACATGAATGCAATCTAATTTAATCATGCAAAACTAAATATGCAAAAGTTGTCATTTTAAAAATCTATTTATTGTGCTTTTATCATCATTGAGCCTTTGAAATGTTGAAAGTGAGTACAAGCATCGATGGTAGAATTTAGACCATGATGACCTAAGTACTACTTTCATGATTTTTGATATTGCAAGTTAACACAAGCATCTAGGTATAATTAAACTGAGATGACCTAAGCATTTCTTGCATAAAATAGACAAGAATCAATCATTTTCCTATGTGAATATGGAATGTCATCAATGATACTTGGTAGAGCACATCTCGCGACAATTCACATAGTAATAATGATCAACTCACAAATAATAGACAAAGAAAAATCATACTCCTTCCTTGCTTCTCTAGTTTAATACATCATCAAGTTGCTCCAAAGATATGATAACAAAAATCAAAGTACAAAATTTGAACATTCAAGCTAAAGCGATCATGATTCAAAGAAATATCATCCATTTAAATTTGATTTGATTGATTGTTTTTAGATGTTTGATTTGTATGGTTGTTTGATTATCTGATGATTGATGTGTGTTCAATATTGGGGTTTCCTATGATCATTGTGTTTTCTACATTGTCATCCTATTGTTTATCCATTTTTTAAATCCCAAAGTTTATTGTCCCCATGGAGTTCAAGATTTTTCCCCCAAGCCAGGGTGAGACACAACCGCAATGCCAGGGTATGTACAAGAAATTTGATTTTTCAATGATAGGAAAAATGATAGCAAAAGCGAACAACCAAGACATGCTCAAATAGATGAAACAACTAGTCTATCAAAAATGCCTATTGCTAGGTTTTCACTACTTGTTTTTATTGCACTTTTTTAGAATTTATGATTTTTTTTTTACTTTTTTAACTTTTTCACTTTTTTTTTGTATTTTTCTCTTTTCAATTTTTTCTTTTTTTTCTTTTTTGATTTTTTTGTTGTCACCAAGATGCCTGTTTTTCCAATTTTTCATCAAGGCGATCATTTTTTTAGGACTTTCTGATTTTTTTGTATTTTTGCAAAGCTTTAACCCTGCACTGAATAATTCAAGTGTAGAACTTTATGAGATGGATACTATTGATAGGTTCATCAAAAAAATCCCCTTCTGGTGTAGATAGTTGATAAGCTCCTGATCCGTAGACTGATATGATAATGAAAGGACCTAACCAGTTAGGATCAAACTTCCCTTTCTTCTCGTGATCCTATTGATTGCGAGGGTTTTCCTTTAAGACCAAGTCACTAACTTGAAAGGCTCTTGGTTTGACTCTGTGATTGTAACTTCTGGAAATCCTCTATTGATATGCTTTCAAATGGTTCATAGATTGTTGGTGATGCTCATCTAACAATTCGAGTTCCTGAAGTCTAGACACTCGATAATCCTCATATGAAATGATCCCTTTTAGTGACACACAGAGTTATGGTATCCCAACCTCAATAGGTAGAATGACCTCTAATCTATATACCAATGCATATGGTGTAGCTCCCATAGGTGTTCTGATGCTAGTTTGGTATTCCCACAAAGTAGGATTCAATTGAACGTGCCAATCATGTCCAGCATTGTTGATAGTTTTCTTAAATAAGATTTTCAGAATAGTTTTGTTTGAGGCCTTTGCTTGGTCATTTCCTTGAGGAAAATATGGTGTTGAAAAGCGATGCTAGATATGTAGTTGAAAAGCGACAGTGGATATGAAACCTCTCACATAGTTCTTGAACATCCTTATTTTTAAAAGGTCTACCATTGTTAGTGATAATGGAATGAAGAATGCCACACCGACAGATAAGGTAATTTAGAATAGGATGAGATTTTTTTTCCTGTGATTTTGTTTAGGGAAACAAATTAAATCCACTTTGTAAAGTACTTTGTAGTAGTGATGATAAATTTGTGCCTATTGGATGAAGATGGGTGAATTTTACCTACCAGATCCAATCCCCATTGACAAAAAGGCTATGTTGATGCAAAGGGTTGTAGCTCCTATGCTGGTGTGTGTATCTGATGCATGTATTAGGTTCCCATGAACTTGATTTTTTTTGGCATTTCTTGACATACTGAAAAGATTCCTTCTCCATATTCGACCAGTAATACCCCAAACAAAGGAGTTTCTTCACTAGAGTTAGTCCACTTGAATGTGTTCCACAAATACCTTCATGAAAATCATGTAAGGATGTCTCAGATTTGTCACGTTGTAGGAAATGAAGAAGAGTTCCATCAAGACCTTGAAGGTAAAGTATGTCAACAATCAAGGTATGTCGTGCGGTTTGGTGAATAAAGTTTTGTTTTTGGTTCTGGGAAAGGTCAAGTGGAAGGGTATTGTCCTTTAAGTAAGCATAGATCTTTCCATAGATGGAAGTTTTAGGGTCGATGATATGGCATATCACTTGGGATTCAGGATCATCGTAGGCAGGATTAGACACTTGTTCTACCATAAACTCATGACGTCTTCGCTTTTCTAATATTTGCAAGAGAGAAGCAATTGTAGCCATTGCATCGACAATTTTTTTTCCACTATTGGAATCTTTTCAAATTTGATTTCAATAAAGTACTTTTTGAAATTTTCCACCATTCTCTTATACAACAACAACTTATCATCCTTTGTCTAATAATCATCATTCACTTGATTTATGACCAGTTGTGAGTCTCCATAGACCTACAGCTCTGTGATCTTCCATTCAACTATTATTTTGATGCCAATTATTAATGCCTCATATTCAACCATGTTATTGGTGCAAGGAAACATGAGTTTGTATGATTTTAGGATTGTATTCCCTTGAGGTGTTACGAATAGGATTCTAGCACCTAACCCGTGTTGCATGTATGACCCATCAAAATACATCCATTGTTGAGGTGTTATAGTAAGAAAATCTATATCAAGAAACTCAATATGCATCGGATGATTATCTGGAAGTGGAGATTCTGCTAACTGATCAGCTATCACTTGAGCCTTAATGGCTCTTCGATCTACATACTGGATATCAAACTCACTCAAGATCATTACCCATTTGGCTAATCTCCCTGTTAAGGTAGCTTTGTTGAGTAAATATTTAAGTGGATCAATTTTAGCTATGAGTTTAACTGTGTGAGTTAGCATGTAGTGGCATAGTTGTTGAGTAGCAAATACTATTGCCAAGAAATCTTTCTCGATGAATGCATAATTGATCTTATAACCATTCAAAGTTTTGCTGATGGGTGATCCCACAAAGCTCGTTTACAATTTTTAGGAGATCTTGATTTTTGCTAAAATCACATATTTTTAGAAAATATAATGATTTAAGCCTTGAAAAGTTCCATTTAAAGGTTTCCAATTGAAGAGGGTTTGATTGAAGCACCTTAGACCATTTGAACCCCCTTGGATAGAACATGCTAGTTTTAAACCATACCTATAATGGAGTCTCCTTTACACCTATCAAAATGCTGATAAAAAATCACTCTTGATTTATCTTTTTGGGGATCAAATGAATTCATTTAAAATTTATTTTTTGTAAGTATGTATTCCTTATTATAAGCTTCCCAAAAATTATAATTTTAAATAAATTTAATTTTATTATCATATTTATTTTTTATTTCTTGTGAATGTAGGTTTTTCACTGAAAATCAAGCTCTCTGTTCTGCACATGTGGAAAAATAGATTATAAAAAGAAAAGAAAAAATATGAGTGCACCAGATATTGAAGTCCTTGATCCAACAAAAAATTTGAATTTTGAAACATACAAAAAAATGTGTTATATGGTCCTATGTGAATTGTAATTGGTTTGACTTCAAAACTTGATTAAGGAAAAAATATTCAATAAAATACTATGAAACTAATTGGAAGCACTAGATATCATAGTTACAAATCTAAATTCAAAAAATAGAATTTTATCCTTCATGGAAAAAAAGTTATGTGTTATATGGTGAGCATCACTCTTTAAAAATGTTGTTTATTGAAAAAACTAATTTTTGAAGGAGATGGAAAAAGAAGTGCAATCTAATTCCAAAATTTTTGAAAAAAATACTTTTAGAATCTATAGACAAAATTTTACAAATCACTAGTTCATATCATGTTCAAATTCCTCACTGTTTAGCATCCATAGGTGCCCAAAAGTGAAGATTTAGTTAGAAAAAAATATTTCAGTGTCTAGTTTGGCCAAAAATTGTAAACTAGTATTGTGGGATCACCCTGATATAATATATAGCTTGTTCCATTCCTTCATAATCTTTCTATGCTAGTAGAGTGCCCAAAGAAATTTTCGTTGAACTACTACATAAAGTAATAATGGATTCTCTTTTGTAGGTGGTACCAGTATGGGCAAAGCCATCAGATATTGCTTTAGTTGATTGAAAGAAGCTTCATGTTTATCATCCCATTTGAGAGAGATATTCTTATGTAACACGTGATTGAATGGATGTCTCTTTTCTGCTAGTTGAGAGATGAACCTTCGAGTAGGCTGAAGCCTTCCCTGTAGAGATCGTAGCTGACTAATATTCTTTGGTGGTGGCATCTCCATGATGGCCTTGACCTTAGCGGGATCCACTTCAATATTTTCTCTAAAACTATGTACCCTAGAAGCTTAGCTGATGTAACACCAAACAAACATTTCTTAGGATTTAATCTGACATTGAACTTTTCCAAATGAGTGAAGATTTTGTCCAAGATCTTAAGATGTCCTTCTCTAGTATATGATTTTTCCAATAGATCATCCACATGATCCTCCATAAAAGTATGCATCATGTCGTGGAAGATGGTGGTCATTGCTCTCTGATATGTAGCCACTGCATTTTTCAACCCAAAAGGAATTACATTCTAGCAAAATTTTCCCCATGGAAATGTGAAAGTTGTTTTCTTCTGATCCTTTGGTGCTATCTTGATTTGATTGTAACTCGAAAAACCATCCATCAATGATAACATGACATGCCTTGATGTCAAGTCTACAATAATGTCAATGTTAGGCAATACAAAATTGTCCTTTGGACATGATTTTTTGAGATCTTGGAAGTTGGTACATATCCTGATACTACCATCTGGTTTAGAAATAGGTACAATATTAGAGATCCACTCAACATAATCAATAGATCGAATGAATCTTGCATCTAGTAGTTTCTTCTGCTTTTCCTTCACCAACAATGCAATATGTGGGTGCATTTTTCTTAATTTTTGCTTGACAGGTTTCACTCCAGCTAGTAAAGATAAATGATGCATCAAAATATTTGGGTCTAAGCCTAGCGTATCAGAGTAAGACCAAGCAAAGTTGATTTTTCTTTCCTCAAAGAACTTGTTGAACTTAGGCTTTTCTTGTTTAATCATGGATGTTTCCAAATGCAATGTCTTCACTTTTTCTACTGTACCAATGTTGATAGACTGAGTTGGCTCAACCAACACTAATGATCTCTCATGATAATGTTTAGGAAGAGTGTCAAATCCCCCATCCTTCAGTGCCTTGGAGAGGTTTTCACTATTAGATGTGCTCTTTATTTTTACTTTTTCTAGATCTAACACTACCATTAGATTGTTTTCACCATTAGATCTATTTTTGATATTTTCAATTTTGCAGCTAATAGATTTGACACCCTCCTAACTTGAAGCTTCATTATGAGATTTATGGATAGAACTCATGTCAGGTTTTTCAACACAAAGGAAGTTAAATATTGCATCATCATTCACAAAGATATGTACATTGATAGGTTCAGTTGGTTCCCAGTCGATAAGTTCAGGGTGTATTAAGGGTAAAAGGTCATCAGATTGGCTAAGGTCAATGGCAGTGAGGGTTCTTATAGTGATGTCAAAGTTTTTGATAGTGATGTTGAGGTCTATGATATTACTCTCTTCCAAATCATCTAGTTCGCTTGATGTCCATTCATCCTCACTTGAGTCATCGATATTCTATGATCCAAATACAAGAGGTCTAGTCCTTGAGCCTTGTCCCTCCTCATGCGTAGGTGCATACCTTTGTATTACATCAATTTTTTTATCATGACAAGATTCCTTAGACAACGAATCCCACTCATACTCATTAGAGTCTGTCTCATAACTAGCCTGTAGCTATAAGATTCATTCATAGATTTTCTCCTTTGTTTCTTCTTTGGTTTCTCCTGTATATCCTAGTCTAGTCTTGTCCTTTGCATGAAGTGTGAGAGGTTGGATTTTTTCTATAATAAATTCTTTCCTTTTTCCAATGGGTCCTTGTCCTTCATACCCCATCTTCTCTAGAATTGTCTTTCCTCTTCCATATCGATTTGTTTGTATATTAGGGGTTGTTGATGTAGATGATTCCTCATCCTTATATAGCCAATTGAGAACAACCTTATCTTTCGATTCGTCCACTAAATTTCCAACCTTTACAAATCTGCCATCAAAAACTGTGGTAGGTTGTGATAATTATTATTTTTATATTGATGGCTGCCCATAAGTTCTTTGAGAAGGCAACAACTATGAAAGGCACAAAGATTGTTGAATGGAATACTCTCCCATGCCTTTGTCTGTTAACTAGATCTTTTTCTCAAATTGTTTTGATAGCAAGTTTAGTTGGCTTTCCTTGTTTGATGGAGTAGAATTAGCTCAATACCTTTATCCTTTGATTGGTCCTTCTCAACCCATTTTGATACAACATTTAACTGCTTTTCATTGTTTGATGAATTTGGAGTGGTAGCTTCCCTGTTATGTGGGACAAAAGTGTCTTGAGCTACCTTAAGCATGTTACATTGTTGGGGATTGTTGGAATCCATTGAGATGGTGATTTCTTGTCTATTGACTTGAAACTTTAAGCATTGGTGATATGTAGACAGTACTACTTGCATCTCGTGAATCCATGAATGTCCCAAAAGTATATTATATGTCAACTCTTTATCCAACACTTGGCAGACTATGTCTTTCACAATTGGTTCCACTTGGATAGGTAGCACAATTAATCCTTTGGAAGATCTCTCTTCGTCATCATATGCTTTTATTGTGATTTTCCTTCTTGCATCAATAGCATTTTTAGAATACCTGAGTGCACAGATAAGTTTCAAAGTACAAATATTCAAACTAGCTCCACCATCTATTAGCACATGCTTGACTCGGTGTTTGTGAATGAGAACCTCAATGTGGAGGGAAACATTGTGTGGATGGTTTAGTGATACATCATCATGCTTAGAAAATGATAAGCAGTGAGGAGCAGTCAAGTGTCCCACCATATCCTGGAATTGGTCAACTTCAAAATTATTGGGCATTGTTTTGGAAACAAGAGCTTGTTCTAGGATCTCCTTGTGAGCTGGTGATATTTTCAAGAGTTCCAGTATCGATATTTGTGCTTGTATTTTCTTCAATTGATCAACAATTTTATAATAAGTTGACGGGGCAACGTGTGTCTTGGATGTAGCTCCTTTCAGTATTACTTTAGCTTGCCTCCTTGTTGCATTAACTAGTTGATACTCTTGTTTCTCTTTGATTTTGATAACATTAATATGATTTTCATTTGCAATGGTGTTTGAAATGAGATTTAGTGGTGTGATTTGGTTTGATTTTATGTTGGTGTCAATGTCATGAAATTGATTTTCAAAGATAGCAATGTATTTGATATGATGATCAGTTGTAATGATGTCGTTATTGTCATTAATTTTAGTGTGATGAGTTTGATAATCAGCTATAACCATGTCATTTATTTTATTTTCAACAACAACAAGATCGTTTGTTTGATTTTTAGTAGCAACAAGATCATTTATTTGATTTTCAGCAGCATCAAGATCGTGATCATCATCAATTTGAGCATTATTAGTTTGATCTTCAACCATAGAAATATGAAGAATCGTGGAGTCATAAATGTAGTTTACATTTTTTCCTTTACTTTTTGTAGAAGATGATTCTCCTTTTTTGTAATTTGGTAGAGGATTCTTGAAAGCTCCATGATCATTTTTTGTTTGTGGTCCTTCAACAAATATCTTCTTGTTATCAATCAGATCTTGTATCAAATGTTTCAATTGCCAGAAGTTGTTTGTTTTATGGCCTTTTTTTATGATAGTCAAATAATGTGTGTCATTCCACCAAAATGGTTTGACTTGTGGATCCCAATTATGTGGCTCTTGCAATGTTACAAGTTTGGCTTCAACAAGCTCCTTTAATGTTGATTCCAATGATTGCCCCAAAGGCACGAGTTTCCTTTGATTTGATGGCTTTTGGAATGGTAATGATTTAGATCTAGCATTGTTTGAATTGCTGTTTTGATTAGCATTTAGATTGTTGCTTTGGTTATTGCTTTGATTTTCCTTAGTGGCAGTTGTTGTTAAATTGAATATTGGTTTCGCGTTTTGTGTTTTAGTCACAACATCATTGTTTCCAACATTTCTATATTTTTGCCAAAACTTAGGTTTATCGTTGTTGTTGTTGTGATTAGAGAAACTTGCATTGTTTGACCCTTCATTGTATGTTTTTAGGTATCCTCTCTTGACCAAAGCTTCTTCTATCTTGAGCCCATTTTCGATCATTTTCTCAAATGTAGGTGGACATTGTAGTTCACATCTATAACTCATTTCATCATTTAAATTGTCAATGAATAGTTCCATCTTCTCCTTTTTAGGTATGGAACGAGGATATCTTACAAAAAACCTTCTCCATCTTTGCAAAAATGAGAGAAATGTTTCACCCTTCTTTTGTTTGGTATTGCAAAGATATTTCATTGTGATATTATGTTGTATATTATAGGACTATGGAGTTATAAATTTGTTAACTAGATCTTCAAAGGATCTAATTCCTGGAGTTAATTTAGAAAACCACTCCATACATTGTCCACCTAAGCTTCATGGAAATAGACTCATCAAGTATGTCTCTTCATGGAAAAAATCTAAGCTCATAGCTCGAAATTCCCTTACATGGTCAAGAGGATCTATTTTTCCATTGTATTTATTGTACTTAGGGAATTCATAGTGTTTTGGGAAAAAAGATATGGACAAATATCCTGCAACAAGTATCTCTTAGTAGTTCCTATTTGCATATCTTGAAATTATTGTTGCAAAGTTTTTATTTGTTGTGTTAATGTAGCCACTTCATCTATATTTTTTGGTTCATTCTTAGCTCTTTTAGGTGTTTCCTACAGTCTATTTATATCAAAGTCTTTTGGAACTTTAACACCTAGATCAGCTAGCATTAAAAGATACTTTTCCCCATCTTTCTCCAAAATTTTCTCCATGAACTTATGGAATTTGGGATCTTGTTGCATATTTTGTAGATCCTCTTCAGATATTTCATCATTATCATGTTGGTTGGATCTATTGAGTTCATTTTCCTCAATCTCAAACATGGTGTTTTGGATTTCTTCTTCCTTTTCTTGAAGTTTTTGTCTTTGTGACCTTGTCAAAACTGACATACAAGTGTTATAATTATCTAGTAAACTTTGTTCTTAGTTTGAAATAGAGTCAAGGATATTAAATTAAGTCAAATAGAATGATAGATTCTATTGATTAGACTAAGTTGATAAGTATGATTATATCGCTTCATTTCTTGATGTAGGATGGCTGATCCTAATAATGAAACTTAACTTTTAACTAAATGTGTTTGATTTAGACACTTTAGAATGATAGATCTTAGTTTAATTTTAAAGAATTTCACTTGTGAGATTTAGTTTTTGCAAGTTTGAGACACTGGTTTGATTTAGGAAAGCTTTTGTTCTGATAAAAATCCAAATTCTGAAGCTAATTGTCTGATAACTGGTGAATTTTTCTCTCTAGTTTTTAATTTTGCAGATGCACTAAAACAATCCTTAGATGCACCAAAATATTTGATAGATGTGCTAATAGATTATTTTGATGCACTACTAAATAGGTTGGATGTGCTATACTATTTCGTCTATGCACCAAAAAATTGATTGAATGCTCTAGACTGTTCCTCCTATGCACTAGATTATTCCTCCTATGCACTAAAATATTCCTTTGATGCGCTAAACTATTCCTCTGATGCACTAAATGATTGGTTTATGCACTATTAAATAGATTGGATGTGCCAGAACAGTCCTTAGATGCGCTAATCTAGAAGTATTTAGTATTTTGACAATCTGTTTGTTCGTTATGGTTTTAATTAGTGAATTAGTTGTCCCAAGGGTATAAACTTCTGATTAATGATTTTGTATATGATTTTTTTGTTTTTGGATTATAGAAATTTGATTGCTTTGATTTGGACGATTTATTTAAAAGTGATTTAAACACACAACAACAAGTTTTTAAAAATTTGTTCAAGTCTATGCATTAACATTTAGTGTGCATTCTAGAATCAGGTCCGATTCTTTCAATTTCCACTAGTATAACACAATAGAAGAAAATTCAAGCACTTTTTAATCTCAAAAGGTCACTAAAAATACCACATCCCACATCTTAAAACTATGTTAGCTCACACAGCCGTGTCACCCCCTAGAGGGTTCCCATGTTTTTTCCTTTCCTGAGTCTTAACCAAAGTCGTATCCTCCACTTTTGGCTAGGGTCTCTAATAGTTATATGGTGAGTGTCTTGGGGGTAGATTCTTCCCTCCCCTTGCACTATGGTATAGAAAGTGTTCAGAAACTAACTCGGCTAGCTTCTAACTTAAAGTTCATAGATAGGATTTCCATTCGGTGTGGCAATAGATAAACTCCCTCAAGAGACCTCCCAACCTTTAGAAAAAAGGCTTTGGGGATGGTTATCTTGCACACTATCATTGAATTGCATACTTTACCTGAATTCGCTTTTGATTATAGTGGGTTGGAAAACTTGGCTTTGGTTGTTCCCACTTAGGTCATTCTTGTAGGGTGAGTACTTTTTCCCACTACGGTAGGCCTTCTAAAGGTTTTAATAAAACATAAAAAGTGAATCTAGCTTTCTAATCACCCAGTGAAGGGGAGAGCATAGGCCTATCACTTCAACCACAGTAAACAAGGGGTTCAATTATCATTTTACTTAAGCTAGATGCCTATCTTAAATAAAGGAAAGCAATAATAAATTTAAAACCCTGCAAACACCATTACTAATTTGTAGTATTTGTCTTTGACTAGTGTAAATGTTTCAAACAACTATCTTTGACAAGTGTATTTCATACCTGTAGCACAAAAAACAATGATTAATATCCAATTTTTTAAATTTTCTATAAAAACAGTCAGATGCACTAAAATAACTAATAGATACACTAAAGTAATAAATGAATGCACTAATTTTTTTTTATCATATGTGCTATAAAAACCCCCTGATGTGCTAAAGTTTCAATCATATGTGCCAAAATATTCTTTGGATGCACCATAGCAGTAATTGTATGCACTGAAATATTTGTCAGATGCATTGAAACAATATTTGGATGTGCTGAAATATTTGTCGGATGCATCGTAAGAACTCTCAGTCACGCTAAAAGAATTCACGTGAAAGCCTGCAAACGTACTTTCCAAAAAGGATGTTAAAAATGGGGTTTTTGGCCCCATGGTGGGTACCAAATGTAAGTGTGTGGAAAAATGTGAGTAGAAGAGAAAAAAACACACTTCGATGAAACACTATTAGAGAATTCAAATGACAGATTTAATTTAATTGAAGCATAATAAAATCTCTAAAATCGTTCCATTGCTCTCTATCTCCAAGGATTTAATAAATCAAAGTGGCTCTCAAATTATGTGCACTGTGATTATTAAAATGACAACCTAGAGAATGCGAATGATAAACTATATGATATGTTGTGATGAAATGATTGATAATGAAAGCTATGATGTGATATGAAAATGATATGATAAACTATTGCCAACTAATATGCAACTAGTATGGAAGACATGATTGTAATCTAAAATGATTGCTATATGATTCTAAATTGTTGATTGCTTAAATGTTGTATGGTAAGTTGCTCTAATATGATTTTTGTAGAGTTTATTTTCTCAAAGTGGGATCCTTTTCTTGTAGAAAGAGTTTGCTTTTATAGATTTTCAAAAGCAATTTGTGATGTGGTAGCAAGCGACAGTTTAGATTTGATATGGATAAATCAATAGTACAAGATGGAGAAGTTGGAGAAGATAATGGAGAGGATAGAGCATTCCTCCAAATGACTAGGAAGAAAAAGTGGATGAAGAGAGCCAAGTCTCTCAAGAATGTTCCAAATTTGGTTGGAAAGAGAAAGCACAATTGAATTTAATTGAAACTTTCAATTTTTGTTGAGAGATAAGCTGTAGACATGTGCTCCATTGAAAATTGAAATTATTCAATTTTGGAGGAATAATATTATTAAATAAAACAAACAAATGAATTTTTTTATTTAATAAAAGAGTGATAATTAAATAAAGAAAACTATTGAATTTGTTTATTTAATTAAGATAGAATAATATGATTAAGATAGGAGAAAATAGAATATGAACTATATAAATAAATATTTCTATTTATTTATAAGTAGATGAATTAGAGGTCAATTAATTAAATAATTGTATGTAATTAATTAGATTTATCCAGACCATTTTTAGGTGTATACAAAACTCATCACATGCCTTCCCAGAGAAATCCCACCTATTAGGCCAACAAAGTTACCCTCCTTCTATAGAAAACAATACATCTCTGAGAGCATTTACAATTTCTTAATCTATGAGTCTCACATTCAAAACATAGTAGATTACATACTAGTAAACACTTTTGATAAGCTAGAAGCAGGCAAGGATGCACAAATAGGTCTCAACGTCAATGGATGCCCAACTTTGTAAATTGGCCTTCTGTTTCTTCCAAATTTCTTACAAGGTAGGAATTCCATATACAACATGTGGGAAGAGGATAAAGCCTACCTTCAATGGATAGATTCCAAACAACAGGGGTTTGTGTTAAATGTCTCGTTTGGTAGCATTGTTGTAAAATCTGAAAGGCAATTGCATGAGCTAGCTCTTGGACTAGAGGCTAGTGGGTACCCATTTTTGTGGGTTCTTAGATTAGATATAGTAGAAGGAAAGTCTCTGGAATTACCTGAAGGATTCAAGGAAAGAACAAAGGATTGAGCTTTGATTGTTAGTTGGACAAACCAATCGAAGGTAAGGTGGTTTCATGCCTTGTTATTTTCCTTAGACAAAGATATTATAATTCCCGAATTCAAAGACAACTGCATTTTCTATAAATATTAGCTTTCGTGATTTAAAGGACTAAATTTTGAATTAGAGGCTGCATTGTTGTGTGAGATGAGATTTAAAATCCATGATTATAAGAGTTATAGTGTGCTAATAGTTCTGACAAATACAAATAGAGCGATTTAAACTTGAGTTGATTGGAGTCAATATAAGTGATATATGTAATTGTCTAGAATCACTAGAAAAGAAATTTAATTCTTTCAGTGTTCCATTCAAACACATCTTTATGGATGAAATTGCTTGAATGTTATAATTTTCTCCTCAAAAACTTTGGTTGGGATTAGAAAATTTTCAATAAAAATTCAGAACACCAACATACAATCTTTAAATATCTTCTAATACATGTAGCTTTTGATCTTGTGGTGCACCACTATGCTTAAATCAAAAGGTTGTATTAAACGAACAAGATGAAAAAATACCATATAACCATGCAAAGGGAGAGTTGCTATTAGCACTTTTAAACTCATATATCTTCCAATTATTGTAACTTTAACAATGTTTCTAAGCTATTTTCTTTTTCAACAGATGTAGGTGCTTTCTCATCCATTAGTTGGAGGATTCCTTACACATAACGGGTGGAACTCTACTTTGGAGGAAATTAGCATGGGAATTCATATGATTGGATGGCCATTTTTTTTTGATCAATTTCTTAATTGTCGATTTGTAAAATATGTTTGGAATGTTGGCTTGGACATTGATGGTGTTGATGTAGATGAATTTAAATTAGTGACAAAAGAGATGGTTGAGAGTAAAATTAGAAGTAGGATGGAAGGTAATATTGGAATGAGGCTACGTGAAAATGTTGCAAGGCTAAAAGACACTGCAAATAAGGTAGTGATGGACGGAAGAACTTCTTATACAAAATTGAACACCTTTTTCGAGGATATGCAAAAGATAGCAAAATCAAGGGCCTAAGGAGTTTCCAAATTTATGACATTTTATCTAGTGAAATTAATTCAATATAAGATATATTATATATTATTAGTAATGTTAAGGAGCCTCTATAATGACATTAATGTAAATTTCATATTCTTTTTTCATTAGCATATTGCTATATGTACATCTACATATTTTTTTCTTTCTATTGCGTTACTACTTTGACTTTTTTCAACATTCAAAATTTCAAATCTATGTTATTTGTCCTTACATCTTTGACCCCACTTCTGTCACTCACCTTTCAACCTTCAACTTTATTAATGTTTTTCCTTACACAATCCTTAGAACATAAAATAAAAATTGATCTATACTACTACATAAATTAATAAGGATATGAGGCCCTTATTATCTATCAACTCATTTTAAGGTGATTTCCACATTAACCTCAATGGTGCTTCTATCTAGAATCATACAATAGAAAAATATCACAAATGAAAGAAAAATGTTCTTAATGTTAATTTTTTTCTTAACATGTGGATTGCATGTCTTTTTTCTACATTGAAAGGTTGAAAGAACCTACTATTACATCTCGTGGTGAAAGACAAGGAACAAGAGAGAGACGAGGAAATAAGTCATGAGTATGGCATTGCCTATCAACCATTAAATCTAGAGGGAAGGCATTGATAGAAGTGACTAGATTTGAGGCAAGTTACAAAGGAATTTTTGGAGGGTAGACAACATAGAACATATGGCAGAGGCCGACTTGTGTGTGGCAAGATAATAGAGGCATTGGGAAGCAATGCACTCATTTGAAGGAAGCTCCCCAGTTATATTTCCATTTATAATAATAGACATTAATTGAATTTATACACAATGACCTAAACTTCATGAGGCTTTTGAATTTTCACAAAAGGAATTAGCATGAAGAGGAGAAGAAAATGCATCATATTTAGAGTTCCTATAAGAATCATAATATAGACTCATGGGATCTTTATGTAGAACTTCATGAAAGTACCAATTAAACTTTATTTAAAAAAATATAATTTACTATAACAAGTTTATGTTCTTCTAAAAGTAAGGTTTCATAATATTTTGATTTGGATGTGCTTAGCTATCAAACTACTAGGAGTTCCTAGAATAAAGGGAAAATGACATCTAGTTGGAAGTATAGTTAGGATTCATTCTATAAGATTAACTAAATAGGTAAGTTGTAAGTTACATATCTAATTAAGTTCTTGGGATTGTTTAAACAATGAGTTTAAAGCTTTCTTTTAGTAGGTAATGCACTATTTTTAATTGAAAAATATGAAAGGAATTGAGTTAAAAATATTAATTCCAAAGCTTTTTTGAAAAGTTATATAAAGGTATAGATCACTATTATTAGAAATATGGGGATATGATTTGGTAACATACAAAATGCTTAAAATTTAGAAGTTGAATAGTAAGGAGAGAAGTGTGGTCATGACTCATGATGGTTATAAAAATAAGTTTATTAATGGACCTAAGAATTTAGGTTTTCTAGCTCTCTAATTGATGCAGGAGCATCTAGTGGTGTAAGGGCAATCCTGCATCACCCAAAAAAAAGAGTTTCATTTCAAGTTGGTAGTTTCTTAGATGTTTTTACATTTATGGATACCCTTTTCGTCATAATTTAATTCCCAACTTATTTTTTTTCTTTTCTATTCATGGGTTGAAAGATATTGCACTTTTAGTCTCCCAAAATTACACCCGAAAACCTTCTAGGTCAGATTTGAGGCACTTAGAGGCCCCAAAACGGACTTGAAACTTGCTAAAATTGGCATATCCATTTTCAAGTGCGTTCATGACTTTGAGACCTTTCCAATGGTTCAAACGGTTTGAGAATTGGAGTCCCAGATCAAAAGTTATGGCTCCCAGAAGTTGACACACTCTCTAGAGGATATCAATTTTTGGATGTTCTTTTCAAAATTGAATTTCAAAGTTGTAATTTTCGGTGCCAAACCACCAAAACTAAAAATTTGAATTTTTTTTTGACTCCAACTCGAAGGAGCTCTATTTATGGGCGGGTTTCTTATTTTTGGGTAGCTTTTCGAGGACAAGTTCACACACTGCGAAAAGGGTTATTCTGTAATTTTCTGTAACTTGCATATGTTGTAGAACTTGAGGATTTGAGATCCTCTACATGTAAAAAGCTCTATTTTTCTGAATAATAGAATTATTCTCTTGTTTTGTGAGTTATTTTCTGTGTCTCAGGTTGCACCCTCGTCTGGTGGTATCAGAGCAGGTTTTCTTGAGCGTGTGGATAGATCACCAATCGTGAGGCAGTTCACACCAAGACCATGGTTATGGTTGGAGGTAAAGAAAGATGCCTCCAAGAGTGATTCCTGGTAGGCATGGTGGTACTAGAGGTGGTCGAGGCAACAAAAATGTTGGTGGAAGAGATCCACTGATAGCCCTCTAGAGATAGATTGAAGTGTTGTAGGAGCAGATGAGAAAGGGTTAAACCCAAGAAGGAGAGAACAAAGTGAGGATGAAGGAGAGGAAGAAGATTCAAATGTAGAAGAGGAAGAAGAAGCAATTGATCAAGACCAAATGTGGCTAATAAGGGCCCTTTCGAAGATCGGGAAAAGACCTAGAGAATAAGTCCCCAGTTATTCTGGAAGTCTGAACCTGAAAGAGTTAATTGATTGGATTAACGAGTTGGAAGAATATTTTGAGTATGAGGAAATAGAGGACCCAGAATGGGGAAAGTTTGCAAAAATGAAGTTGAAGGGCCATGCCAGTAATTGGTGGAAAAGGGTCCAATTGGAGAGGAATCAAAGAGGAAAAGGAAAGATCACTAGATGAGATCGCATGGTGGAGAAACTGAAGAAGCAGTTCATACCAGTGGACTACGAGTTAGATCTACTGAAGAAATTGCAAGGGTTGAAGCAAGGAAGCAAATCTGTGAAAGAATATACAAAATATTTTCATAAAATAATCATCAGAACAGGTCACACAAAGGCCAATAAGGAGAAGGTAGCCCAATATCTTAATGGGTTATGGTTGAGCATTTAGGAGGAGTTAAGCCTGGTCAGAATGACCTCCATTGAGGATGTGTACTAGTTTTCTCTGAAAGTGGAAGAGAAGCTAAACAAAAGATTTGACGATAAGCAAAAAGGGCAAGGAGGTCAAAGTGGAAGGGGCAGTGGAAGACCTTCAAGAAGCCGAAATGATGACGAGAAGAAAAATGAAGATGTGGGTACCAGATGAAGCTAAAGGAATGATAACTTCTACTGCCCTCATGATCAAAATAGTGGTGATCAAAGAGGTAGAGGATGAGGGAGATCTGGACAAGGAGATCTGGAAGAGGTGGTTTCAGAGGAACGTGTTTCTAGTGTGGTGAAGAAGGGCATCGAGCCTATGAATGTCCATGACACCAAGGAAGGGCAGACAAAAGGCCAGAAGGTCATGGAAGGGTTGCACATGCAGATGAGGAGGCCCATTCTAAACATTCAGATGATGTTGAAAGGGGAGAAGCCCTAGTGATTAGGAGAGCCCTGGTGACTGAGGAGAAGGAGCAAGAATAGAGGAAGAATCTATTCAACACAAGGTGCAAGTGTGAAAGAAAATGTTGTGATGTCATTATTGATGATGGGAGCACTGATAATCTTGTGTTAGAGGAGATGGTTACAAAGTTGAAGTTGAAGTTGAAGAGGGAAAGGAATCCACATCCCTATTGAATTGCTTGGTTGCAGAAAGACCATGAATTTCTAGTCAATCAACAATGTTTGGTAAAGTTCAAGATCGAGAGCTACCATGATGAGGTACTCTTTGATATCATCGCCATGGATGCATGTCACATGTTGTTGGGGGGGCCGTTGTAGTTCGACATGCGACCTATACATGATGGCCATGCAAAAAATTATTCCTTGACAAAGGATGGGGTTCACCACAAGTTGAAACCCCTGAAGGAGGCCAAAGAAGAGGTCTGCAGTAGTGCTAGAATCTATTATGTTGATGGAAGAATTTTTTTAGAAGGTATGAGGCATGAGCGTGTGTGCTATGCATTGATTCCTAGAGTGGGTAAGGAGGATAGTGAGAAGGTACTAGAAGAAGTTTCTGGGATGTTGGATGAGTTTTAGGATATTGTTTCTGATAATGCCTGAGGGTTTACCACCAATAAGGAAGATCAATTATTAGATTGACTTGATTCTTGGAGCCAGTTTGCCAAATAAGGTAGCTCATAGAATGACTCTGATAGAAAATGAGGAGTTGAACAAACAAGTTCAAGAGTTGTTGAGAAATGGTTTGATATGGGAAAGTTTGAGCCCATGTGCAGTACCTACAGTACTAGCACCGAAGAAGGATGGGGAGTGGAGGATGTGTATAGATTCCTGAGCCATAAACAAGATAATAATCAAGTACATATTGCCCTTGCCAAGGATGGATGACCTGATGGACTATTTGAGTGGAGCTTAGTACTTCACAAAGATTGATCTGAAGAGTGGATATCACTAAATCTAGATTCAAGAAGGAGATGAATGGAAGACTACCTTCAAGACCAAAGAGGGCCTGTATGAGTGGTTAGTCACGCCTTTTGGGCTAACCAATGCACCGAGCACATTCATGCGGCTCATGAACGAGGTACTAAAAGAATTTTTAAGAATTTTTGTTATTGTGTATTTAGATGATATTTTTATTTTTAGTAAGACATTAGATGAGCATCTGATGCATATTTAGAGAGCCTTTGAGAAGTTAAGAGAAGATAAATTTTTGATTAATTTGAAGAAGTGTAGTTTTGTGAAGGAGTTAGTGTACTTGGGGTTTGTTGTCTTGGCAGAAGGTCTCAAGATGGACCTAGAGAAGGTGAAGGCTATTCTAGAATGGCCTACCCCAAGAACTGCTACTGAGGTGAGATCTTTCCATGGTTTGCCTAGTTTTTACAAAAAGTCATTAGAAACTTCAATAGTATTTGTGGACCCTTGACTGAAACAATGAGAGGGGATAGAGAAGAGTTCAAGTGGAGCACGGGAGCGGATTTTTTTTTGAACTGTTGAAGCAAAAGGTGATAGAGCAGCCTATTCTATCCCTCCCATATTTCAACAAGGTGTTTCAAGTGGATTGTGATGCTAGTGGTTGCACCATTGGAGTAGTGTTGAGCCAAGAAGGTAAACCCATTTCCTATTTCAATAAAAAGTTAAATGATGCCAAGAGAAAGTATTCTGTATAAAATTAGGAATTTTATGCAATAGTTCAAGCATTAAAGAAATGGACACATTATTTGTCGCCAAAGGAATTTGTTCTATATATTGATCATCAAGTATTGCAGTAGCTGAATAGCTAGGAAAAATTAAATCAGAGGCATATGAAATGGGTAGAATTTTTGTAGAGCTATACATTTGTTCTAAAGCATAGAAGTGGGAATTCGAATAGGGTTGTAGATGCCTTGAGTAGGAGGCATACATTGATGACAAAGATGCATATTGAAGTGGTTGAGTTCAATGAACTCAAGAAATTGTATGCAAAAGATCCTGAATTTTCAGAGGCTTGGAAAGCTTGCAAGGAGCCTGTTATAGTGGACAGGACAAGGTGGCTAGATTTCATAATTCAGGATGGCATGTTGTTTAAGGGAAGCCAACTATGTATCCTGAGGAGTTCCATGAGGGAAAACCTGATAAAAGAGAAGCACAATGGAGGAATGGTAGGACATTTTGGTTGAGATAAGACCATCACCATTATCAATGAGCATTATTATTGGCCTCAGTTGTCACAAGATGTGAAGAAGTTTGTGTAGAGTTGCAGGGTATGTCAGATGGCTAAAGGAGTGAGCTAGAATACAAGGTTATATCATCCCTTACCTATACCAGAGAGGCCATGGGAGGATATAAGTATAGAATTTGTTCTTGGTTTTCCAAGGACACAAAGAGGGAATGATTCAATCTTTGTGGTGGTTGATAGGTTTTCAAAGATGGCACATTTCATTCCATGTCAGAAGACCCATGATGCATTCCACATTGCTGACTTGTTCTTCAGAGAGGTGGTGAGGCTACATGGTCTACCAAAGAGTATTGTCTCAGATTGTGACACCAAATTTGTGGGATACTTTTGGAGGACCTTGTGGAAGAAGTTGAGAATGAAGCTGAAGTTTAGTTTTGCACACCATCCACAAACATATGGGTAGACGAAGGTTGTGAATAGGAGTTTGGGTAACCTACTGAGATGATTGGTAGGAGATAAACCCAAGTGATGGGACTTGATCTTACCCAAAGAAGAATTTTCTTACAATAATTTTGTCAATAGAAGCACTGGTAGATCACTGTTCCAGATTGTGTATGGAGGTAGCCCCAGAACAACTCCAAAATTGAGGAAGATGGACCAAGAGAAGAAGATAAGTTATGAAGCCAAATATTTTGCAGAGCACATTAAGAATATACATGAGAAGGTAAGAGAACACATTAATAAGATGAATATGTAGTATAAGGCTAAGGTAGATCAAAAAAGGAGGAATAAGGAGTTTCAGATTAGTGATGAAGTAATGGTCCACTTGAGGAAAGAAAGGTTTCCAGTGGGAACCTATAAAAAATTGAAGATGGAGAAATTTGATCCCAACAAGATTTTGAAGAAGCATGATTTAGGGAATGCATATGAAGTAGAGTTGCCAAATGGAGTCAACATTTCCCCTGTGTTCAACATTTTAGATTTGATAGAGTATCATGAAGGTGACATGGAGGAGGCACCAATAATAGGGTAGTATGGATTTCCAAAACCTACTTTAGAGGAGGAGATTGAAGCAATCCTAGATAGCCGCGTGGGAAGGAGTACCAGAAATAAGCAATATGAAGAATATCTAGTGAAATAGAGAGGAAGACCTGTGGAAGATTCATCCTGGCTATCTAAGGTAGAGGTTGACCATTTGGGTTTTCCTCAACCATCCGAGACGTGACGGGGTCACTTCTCAAATTACCTTGGGTGTCTGATGTAAGAGCATCCAGTGGTGTAAGGGCAATCCTACATCACCCAAAAAAGGGAGTTTCATTTCAAGTTGGTAGTTTCTTATATGTTTTTACATTTTTGGATATCCTTTTTTTCATAATGTAATTCCAAACTTATGGTTTTTCTTTTCTTTTCCTAGGTTGAAAGATATTGCAGTTTTAGTCTCCCAGAATTGCACCTGAAAACCTTCTAGGTCAGATTTGAGGCACTAAGAGGCCTTGAAGAGGCCCTGAAACTTGCCAAAATTGATGCAATAGGTTTTGAGCGTGTTCTTGACTTCGAGACCTTTCCAACTATTCAAACGGTTTGAGAATTGGAGTCCCAGATCAAAAGTTATGGCTCCCAAAAGTTGGCACACTTTCTAGAGGATATCAATTTTCGGATGTTCTTTTGAAAATTGAATTTCAAAGTTGTGATTTTCGACACCAAACCACCAAAACTCAAAATTTGAATGTTGTTTTGGCTCCAACTCAAAGGAGCTCTATTTATGGGTGGGTTTCTGATTTTTGGGTAGCTTTTCGGGGACAAGTTTGCACACTACGAAAAGGGTTATTCTGTAATTTTCTGTAACTTGCATATGTTGTAGAACTTGAGGATTTGAGATCCTCTGCATGTAAGAAGCTCTATTTTTCTGAATAATAAAATTATTCTCCTATTTTATGAGTTATTTTTTGTGTCTCGGGTTGCACCCTCATCACTAACCCATGTCATTCTTATACAATTATAAAATAATCCTTCAAAATTAAATTATTTCATTTTTTAGAGGCTTAAACTTTTGACTATACAAAAGTGGAGAGTGACACATATTGTTACCTTAATATTTTACATGAGATGAGGTATAATTGTATAGACTTCTTTATATATTATGAACTAGGAACACAATTCCCTAATCTAAGTTTTAGATTATGGTTGAATAATAATGTAAGTGATGATGATTGTATGAAGAACCATTACCTAAAGAAGATCCTATGAATCCAATTTTTAAGCCAATCATTGAGCCCTCCGACTTGATAGCTATCTCATAGTCAATAAAGTTGCTAATTATTGTGATAAAATTAAGGGGTATAAATCCTTTTTTCTGACATGCTTATTAAGAAAATTTTGATAACTAGGATTGTCCAAAATCAATCACTTTTTGTTTTCAAATTTTCAACAAATCAATTTGATTTCTATGATTGAAATAAATGGTATTTTGAAATGTAATGGAATACATTTTCTTTAAGACATGGGATTCATAGCAGAGAGTATAATGCTAAGTAGAACTCATCCATAATGTTTGGCATTCTTTTTCCTAAGGTTTTTGAATTTGCATTTTGTGTAAATTTCCAGCTTTTCTGGACATAGTTTATGCAGACTATATTTAATGGATGCAGTTCATGAGAGTTGAGAATTATTAGGGAGCATTTCTCTTTGATGCAATTCTTGAATTTGACTTGACGGTGTGAGGTTTTTCTAACCCCTGTAAAGGGGATCTTAAGCTGAATTATCTCTAAATATTGAAAGAGGTTCTAGCCAAGAGCACCTTTGTGATTTTTATGTGGTCAATATTAATCATTGTTAGATCTGAAATGGTGTCATTTTAGAAGAATTTGTGATTTTAAAATTTTCTTTTAACTATCCCAGGGAGAGGCACCAACATGTTGTCTTTAAATTTCTAATAATACAGGTTTATCCTCCTAATTGACTAATTTGCAACCAAAGTAGATCTTGTAGCATTTCTTGTAGGATGTAATGCTAATTTTGTTTTGCTTGATTTGTTTTGAAGGATAATTTTCTTAGTCAAATGCCTATTCTTTACTATCTATAAAGGATATGGTCATGTCTTGCAGTTTACCTTCTCAATGGCATGTTTTATCTTTCACACCATCTTCTCATGCTACCCCTTTCCTTGATACTCGTAGCAAATAAATCTTGTGCAAACAATATTTCAATAAGAAAGCTACGAATAGGCTTGCTAACTGCATTATGACTTGATAAATTTCAAATTAAAATTAGATGCTTAGTTTAAAATTTTTGGGATAAAATGATCATTTAGAAGAAATTTTAATGTAATCCTATTACCCTGGGGATCACTATAGCCATGTAGCCAAATAGTGGGCTTGCGGCATGTTGTCTTTCTATAATACAAATTTTATCTTTAGTTTGATAAATTATGTTCAAAGTAGGGCTTGTAGTAGCATTCCTCATAATTTTTAATTCTACAAATGCTCTCCTAATTTGTTTTAAAGGATAATATTTTCAAACAAATTTCCATTATTGCTATTCTCCAAGGGTTATGGTTATGGTTGGAAATTTACCTTTCATGATACTCTATTCTTAATATTTATAGAAAATATCTAGGATACACACAATGTTTCAATAAAAATGTTGTAAACAGTCTTTCTAGGTAACTCGTTTCTGATTAGATAAGTAGGGTTTTGAAAGGGTCCCAACCTTTATGCAATAAAAAGATAGAGCATGAAGCACAACCAGACAACAACAAACACCAAAACAAACTACGAAGGACTACACTAGATAACTTGTTATTTCCAATATAACTAGAAAATTTTCAATTTTCAATTTTCAAATCTTTATGTGAATGGTTATATAACATCATTTTTTAGAATCACTACTAATTTGGTATGGGACTCCCATTGGTATGATTTATAACTGCGGATGTCCAAAAGGGGATTTACTTTTTTTCTATTTATCTTATATATTCAACAAGCTGTACAAAACTACCCCACTTCAAATTTGAATGTAGGCATGCCTTAAGTATTGATGCCCCACCTAGTTGTACCAATAGAGCACAATGTATCAAGGGAAGTCTGCTTAATCTGCCTACTTACCTATCTGAGCCTTGAGGCTGTAGTTTTTGGATTTGTTACATTAATACCCTACTTTTTCACTAAAGTGTAGAATTTATTTAATGTGATTTCAGACTAGAGTAGAACTAAGGAGAATGTTCAGGTGGTTATCAGTTGATGCTACTAAATGTGAGTTGTTTAGCAATAGACTTGCTTAATGCTAGACCTTGCCATACCTGCATACCTATTTTGGTAGGTTCCCATTTTTCTTCACTTAATTTTATAAATATTTTTTCTTTCATACCTTACAGACGTAAATTCCATGAAACATGTATATTGAGAATAAAGGTGTAATTTGATATCAACAATACTATAAGATATTGAATTTGTAATGTGTGTTTGTTTGAGATAAGATCTTGCTAATGTGTCTATATGGAAATTAGTAGGTTAATTACTTATCATTTTCAACCAATTGGGGATTTTCCAACATTACCCTACCCAAAGACAATGTGGAGGTGAGGAATGGGAACATAATGTTCCCTCCCCAACCTCATTGTAGAGAAAATCTAGGGGTTGTCCTTGGGAGTTGTTGATGTGATTTTTTTACCACACCAATGAGTAGAATAAAGTATCCAATGACTACTCCATTCTCTCTTGATCAAAGTATTCTGTATGCTAAGATTGCTATAAAGATCATATGTTCAACTCCAAGGTTCCTTCAATGCAATGGAATTCCCTTAGTTGGTTCGTTGTGTTTTGTTGTTTTCACGAGGGGACTTACATAGTTGTTCACAAGATAACAGCTGATAATAGGTTGATGATGAAAGGGAATTTGCAATGCAGATGATTTAGAAATGAGGTACAAGTTTCCTAATACTAACCAAAAATATACTGAATTGAATGGTTGCAGGGACTAGAAAATTTATGTCCTAGTCTACTTGCGGGATGCGGAGCTTAGCTTCAAAAGATTTCAACCAAACTTTGCTTTACCTCACATTCGATAGTTTCCACAAAGTCGGTGCAATCTTCAAGGGAGTAGCGGAGGATATTTAGATCACAACTCAACATGTAAATACCATCAAGATGACACATACAAACACGTGAATCATAACTAAAGTTAAGTTTAAAAAGTGTTCTAGTTGACCACGTAGGGAAAACTCACCATTAGTAAGCTCACTAGTGGTATGGATTATACAAAGCTTGCTTGAATTAAACACCACAATCCACAACTAACTACGTGCATGAAAATGAAAATTACTCTACTTTAATTAGAAGGATGAAGAAACCTCGCTAGCTACTCAAAACAAAAGATGAAACCATCATCAATGATAACTCTTTTTATTGAGAGAGTGTTCAAAACAATTTCTTACAAAGCTCTTAAAGGAAAACTTTCCTTCTCCTTCAAACTATGCTAAGCTATCTCTCTATACTATTAGTCTCTTTGCTCTATCTGAATGTCTATGATCTAATGAATTACAAATGAGGGGGGAGTTCCCTTTACATAGCTGGCCAATCTCAATGGACTGCTTTGATCAAACTACAATGGATGTTTTAGATTGAGTCACACATTCCCTAGACTAGATTTTTCCCTAGTAACTACCAGAAGGTGGAGGAGTGGTGTAGTTAATGAGCACAAAATGAAAAATTCCTCCTTTGACCACTATGGGAAATTAATGCCCACTACCCTTCTAGAAGATTCTTGTCCAGGATCCTGTTCCCATTGTTCTTCTCTCTGACCGCAAAAGCAACAAATTGGGCCAGCACTGCGTCAATCTCTTGCTTTGAAATGGATAGAGCAAGATTAAGCTGATACTCGAGGATGGAAATTGTTTGCTCCTTCTTGATACTAGACTTTCTCCATGTCTCGATAGATTTGTGAGTGCTCTGAATAATGGTGGAGAAAGTGGAAACATTCTCAAAATCATCCTAGGTAAACATTCTTACTTTGGGGAAGAATGGGTGCAATCCGTCCTTCAAACCATCTACTATCACCTCCTCAAGAGTTAGCTGCTTTACGAACAATGCCTCAAGTGTGTTGAAGATGCCTTCTCGAATGTTCCCCATGGCCTTCCTAACTTTAGTTGACTTTGTCTGTGCCATGTCAAAGAAACCTCAGCCGATGAATGCCATAGAATACCAACCGAGAAATTCATATCTATCTCCAGCTTAAATGACCCCTCCCTCAATCAAATTATGCACTGGCATATGCATCAAAGTAGCTAGGAATGGAATAGTTTTGTCTTGGAAAATGTGGGTATCACTCCATGCCTGTTCAATGTTTTCCATATGAGAGAGGATACTGGAAGTATGTTAGAAAGAGGAGACAAGAGCCTCAATGAATCTCTCAGCCTCAACATGAATAGTGCCAACCCACTTATTCGCTTCTTGAATTGCTTTCTTCATTTCTTCAAGCTCACTCACTGACTCCTGTGGAAGCTTGGTTGGAAGTTCTACTGCTGGATTTTCCTGAGCACATGGACATGCTAGATGTTGCACATAGCCAATTAACGCCTTATGCTCCTTCTTCAACCTCTTGTATTTTTCTCCTTTCCAAAGTAGTCTATCCTTCAATGCTTGAAAGGAGTTTTCGGCTTCCTCAATCATCTATACTCCAGTAGGATGTCATAGTTCAACTATAGTGATCATGTAATTTTTAGGAATTACTTCATCCTGCTCACATTCTTCCCGTGGGATTGCTACATGAAGAGTGCGTGAACCAGACTCATTTGTTTCAAACCTAGAGTATTTTCTAGCTCTTTTCTTCTTAGGCAACCCACTTATTCTATTAAGGAGCTCCTCCATCTCTATCACTGGGTTGGTGTCATCCTCTTGATCTCTTCTTATTGCATTCGTGAGCCAATTTGGAACAGCCAGTTGAGTGTTGCAGACAATAAGTCGTTGCTCCTTCGTTGCTTCTACTTCATGAACTTCCTCTTCAACAACGTTTGGTTGAGGCTCATATGTTTCCATGTGCTTCCTATCTTCCTCAAAAATCTAAGATTTAGGCCCTATAGTATTCTCATCTTCAAAGGTTGCCTCAATCGCATGATCCAAGTGGGTGTTTGTTTCTGTTTCCTCATCTTTTTTTGACTAGCTATCACTCCTAAGAGCATTTGCACTCTGACTATCAAGTTCCCTAGGAAATGGCTAATTAACCTCTTCCATTTCTTGTTATTCATCCACTCTAACCCTCTGACTAGAAAATAATGAAACTTCTTGCACATTGGAAGAGTGAATCAACAGTTGTGCAGGCGATGCTTCTTCTATTCTCTACGGTTCTAGCTGAACTGGTTCCTCCTCTTGTGGCTCTGCAGCTTGGGTGGCTTGTTTTCTCTTCCTTGTTGATGTTGGTGGACTTTGATCACCCATGAGGTTGTACGTGGGAGTGATTGATTTTCTCTTAAGCTTGTGAACATGTCTATCCACCTAGCCCCTTGTGAATGTTAAGACTAGCATAGACAACATGTTCAAGTTTGTGATCTTCGGTTCTGCCCAATCAGGTGGTGGGACTGGTGTGCCTTCCACTGATTCATAATTAGGCTATGTAACATTTGCATCCTCATCCACTTGGTTTGGAACTTGGAAAAACTCGCATTCTCTAATCAATTTTAGAGGTAACCTAGAGAACATCCTTCTTCTAATTTCAACTTCATTTTCAACGTTTGCCCAATAATCCTCAACATGAGCCTTGTGCCAATATTCTTCACCTTGTAGTACTCCAATTTTTCTGTGAGGATCAAAGTCCTACCTACCACTGTGGAGATTGAGGTGAAAAAATTATAGTTCATCCTTTGCCTCTTTAGCTGCCTGGAAAGACAAACACTGTTCAATTGAATTCCCAATTATGATAGGGAAGTTCAACCCTCCTTTCTTCTTCTTCTTTATGATTTTTTCATAGGAAATGAGTTGCCTAGACACTTCCAACATTACCATTCTATCTGTGGGGTACCTTGGCAGTCTGTAGGTGTATGAATGAAACCTCGCCAACCTTATATAAGTGAACTTCAGGAATTGGATAAACCAACACCCATACTCTTCAATTAGCTTTTGTGCATCTTTTGACAATCTCTATTGTGTTCTCCATTGAAGAGTCCTTGTGATATGCATGGTGAAAGCATTGTTCACTCTTTTGAAACTGGAGGTATTTTTTAGGTGCAACTGCTTATAGGCTTCATGGATTTTGAATTGATCAGGACAACTTCCGATTGGCTCTTGGTATGTCAATCCTTTATACTTCATCATCTGAGCTAGCATATAGATGACATATGAGCTCATATAAAATGTCTTCATTCTCCTCAAACTTCTGAATTGCTCATCTATATTGTCATTGATCATACTTTCCCAATCTACATACTCTTTTCCCTCCAATACTACGTTGATGTAGAAGAACATCCAAGGCTCAAAAATGTACACCTGTGGGTTGCCATTCACCTGACTGAGCATCATGATTAAAGCATAGTACTCCTATTTTAGCTCCTCTGAGATAATTTTCTCAGGCAACTTGGCGCCAGGAGGTTTTGGCTTCCTCATCCATGATGTATTAATTCTCTTTGCACACCTTTAAAAAGATGAGGCATACATTTTATCAACCCTTTCTTTTGATTTGTACAACATTCTCTCCATAGCTGGAATCCTGAACGCCTCTCCAATAGCCTTGGGTGTGAAGTTACCCAGCAACCTACCGTCTGAGAGACAATCATTTGATGGTCTAGCTTATAATAATTTTCATACTCCATTATTAACTCAGGACATCGAATTGCTGGTGGAAAACCAACAACTACATACAATCCACTTCTCACGATGTTGTGTGATGTCTTTGATCGATGATGACCAGCTTGCTCGAATATTCTCCTTTTAAATGCCTCGAGGTTGAATGAACCAAGGTTGGTGTCAATTAGCCCTCCAAGCTTCAAGTCAAACTTTGATTCTTGAAGAAAAGACTTCTTTAGCTTCTTGATGATTGCTTGCTTGAAGGCATTCTCCTTGCTTGGCTTTGTATTTCCAGCCTTGCTCGCAGCTCTACTTGTTCCAGCAGCACCTTCCCTTCAAAATTCAGCCATCTGCAAAATAAAATTCAAGCACTACAATTCCAACTTAGAAAATAAAATTACTGTGAGATGGCTAGAAATATGGAGTTAGCTTTGAAAAATACAAGTCTTTAGCACTAAACCTCTAACTACAAACCTCGAGAGTTTTGACTTCAAAATTCAAACTTCAAGCTTCAGCTACTTTCAACAATATCACCTTCAACACTTAGAAAAATCTTCACTCAACTCACTTGCTTCAAAATTTCTCCAACACTTACTTCAACTTCAACACTTCTCACAATTTTGCTTTAGCACTCTCACAATTTCATTTCTACAACTTGTGAAGAAAAATGAATAGCTTCAGAGTTTATATAATTGAGAGATGGTGCCGAGTTTAGCAGTTGCTTTGAATTCGCTCCTCCACTACTTAGAAAATTTCCAATTCAAAAGAGATGACTAGCGAGTTGTCACAAAGATTATGCACAATCATCATAGAGTTGTCATAATAATTTACTATTGCTGGAGATTCCTTCCTCATTTGAAATTTGAAATTTCCCACCTTGACTGCATGTAACATTCAATTGACTGGAACATCTTTGGCAAATTTATTAAAACTACTGCAACATTTAAAATTTCATCTTTGCCTCGGGAAGATTTTATTTTATTTGAGAAATTTTATTCATTTCATTCTCCAATGCCTTAGAAGAATTATATTTCTTCTGGAGAAATTTTATCAATCGTGAGCTCTAGCATTTTAATTATTTCCCTTCAAAACATTGTTCAAGACCTTCCAGACTTTTTTAAAACAATATTCCCCCCTTAGAAAATATTTCTCAACTTGGTTAATTCAAGTGTCTACACGAAGGGGTTTATTTATTTTTTCACTCTTAGAAAATAATTTTATTAAGGCTCACTTTCATCTTCAGTTCTCCAATCTTGGCGCATTTGCTAGATCATACATTTATTTCAAATGCCTTCAAAAAATTCCATCACTCACTCATCAACTTGGGTATTCCTAGAAGGGTCCACTTCCATTTTAAATGCCTTAGATAAATTTTCTAACTTTGATAATACCCTCTTCAAGCTAGGCGCATTCAACATGGTGGACTTCAAGTTTCACTTAGAGAATTTCACCTCCACCTCCTTGACTTAGGCGCATTCAGGGGTCCAAGCTTCAAGTTTCAACGCCTTAGAAAATTTTCAACACTCCTTCAAGTTGGGCGCATTTAGGGGAGCTTACTTCAAATTTTCAACACTTAGAAAATCTCTTATCATCTCTCACTTCAAGGGTGCATTTGGAGGTAGCTACTTCAAATTCCAATGCCTTAGCAAGTTTTCAAGGCCTCCTCTTTCAAGTTTTGGTGCATTTCCCCCTCAAGCTTTCATTTTCACAGACTTAGAAATTTTTCATAGCTTGTCTCCAGTTGGGCGTATATGAGGGTGACTACTTTCAATTTGTTGGCCTTAGAAAAATTTCCATGCTTTCAAGCTTCTTAAGGCGCATTTAGGATGTGTTACTTCAAATTTTCTTGTCTTAGAAAATTTTCAAGACTTGTCCCAACCTAGGCACATTTCATGGGTTCAACTTTCAATTTTGTTACTTAGAAAACTCTTCAAGCATCTCTCTTCAAGGTAAGGCACATTTGACCCCTCAAGCTTCTAGTTTTTCACACTTAGAATATTTTCAACACTCCTTCATTAGTTTGGGTGCATTCAAGGGGCCACACTTCAAGTTTCAATGCCTTAGAAACATTTCTACTCCTCTCCTCAAGGTTGGGTGCATTTAGCACCTTGAGATTCCAATTTTCAAGACTTAGGAGATTTCTCATTCTATCTTCACTCAAGGGTGCATTTGGGGGTAGACACTTCCAATCTGCTAGACTTAGACAAAATTTAAGCCTCCCTCTTCAAGTTTGGGTGCATTTAGCCCCTTGTAGTTTCAATTTCAGTGACTTGGTCAAATTTCCATCAACTTTATTTCACCTTGGGTGCATATGGCATGGCTAGTTTCCATTTTTCATGCCTTATTAGAATTTTCATCCATCTTTATCTTTTTAAGGTGCATTTGACAGGTCAAGCTTCCATTTTCCCAGAATTAGATGAATCTTCAACTCATCTCAGCTTGCTAGGGTAGATTTCAGGAGGTGTTCTTTTGATTGGTCATGATGTCTTCAGCTTGCCCTAGCTTTCTATTTTTAGAAATTTTCATAATTTTTACATTTCAAGTTGATTTCAGGCTTTGGAAGGCTTGATTTTTGATTTTCCCTGATCCTCATGATGTGACTGAGCTATTGGCACCTGATGCTTGCATGCACCAACTATTTTTAGCAACTTGCTAGAAATAGTAAATGCTCAAAATGAGCTCAAAATTTGCGTGTAGATTGCCCGAAAGATGCTGATTGTGATTGGATGCTACTCTGGGGTGACTCTCGCATTTCACCCTACTTTATAGGAAACCCTAATTTCTCTGCATGCACATATGTAGGCCTCTGTTTGATTCTATTTTTGTTGCATGCAGTTGAGCTCTAAGAGTTGGAGTATTGGTGACACTATGCCTACTGGATATGGACCTGCTAAAAATAGAAAGTGCTTGAAAAAGTGATCAATTATCAGCCGAACTTGTTTGAATGCAATACTGGCCGAGAGATCTCAAAAAACCCAAAAAAACCAAGAAAATTTGTTTTCATGCGTGTTCCTGCTAAAAATAGAAAGTTATCAACTTGACTTGCATGTCATATCATCACAAAGGTCTTGAAAAACCTAGAAAGACTATGTTGACATGCATAAGAAGATCCAACATGCAAACCCTAAAAATGACCCTTGAAGGCAGAACTGCTAAAAATAGTAAGTGGTCTGTTTGTGCTCAAAATTTGCAAGTGGTGAGCTCTAAGTGTTCTAAGTGCATTGTAGTTGTCAAAATTTGAAAATCCCACGAAAATATGCCCCAAATTGATACTTACTAAAAATAGCAAGTTGTCAGAATTTAGTAAAAATTCAAAGGGAGCCTGCTTGAAGCATCCTAACAATGGTGATAAGCTCCTAATTTGATTAGCCAACTCAATTTGACCTCAAAGTAGCATGAAGATTGTAAACCCTAATTCATCAGAATGTTCTCCAGACTTAGCCAAAATTCAAATCTAGGTCAAATGGCAAGGTACCTCATCAAACAGAAAGACTCGACAGAGAGAGACAAACCCAAAACCAAAGCCAAAAGACTTGAATGGAGCAAAAATTAGGGGGTCCCCATTTTGAATGGGGTGATGTGTGAAAAGGTCACAACATGAGTCTTTTCCCATATGGGGAACATCTCCCAGGGTACCCTCCTCGTGATGGCTTGCAACCTTAGATGTCATGGGATGTCAGGATCTGTCATAGTTTTGAATACATTAAGAAACACTTTATAAAGACAAAAATACTAATCCTAGCAATTTATTCCAATTTGGAAATTTGCTTATTAAAACGTCCAAAAATAAAAAATTGTTGTGTTGTGTCAAATGAAAAGGCATTCTTTTTATTAGCATATTTTTATCTATTAAATTCAAATTCCATTTTAACTTCTAGTTCGCAGCCAATCTAGATTTGGAATAAACTATTTTGATTGATCTAACATTCATGATTTGGTTGAGGTTGAACTAGCAATTATTAGTTGTACTTGTGTTAAATTGTTGTGCTCTGTCAAATGAAAAAATAGTATTTTTTTGATAATTTTTTTTCTATTATAGGTTCAGAATAGTAAAGTTCCATTTTTACTTTTAGTTTGCAATCAATCTGGATTTTGAATAAACCATTTGATTTATCAAACGTTTGTGATTTGACAATTGACATTTAATTAGCAATTTTCATTGTGTTTTCAATTCTATATTTAATTTTGCACAATTTATTACATGCCTTTTCTCTTTTGCTCTCTTAATCTGTAACTTTGGTTTTGCTTTATCTAATACAAAAATGCATAATTGTACCAACTATAATCTTTCAAGGCAATATGTTTTATCAAAGTTTACTTTTGAAATCCATTAATATTCTACAATATTTGAAATCAATATGCTTTATCAAAACTAAAATATTATAATTAACAAAACTTGCATTTAATTTTTATAAATCTAAAATTCTATAAATCTAGCCATTTGTTGTGAGTGTTGTACCTTTTATTGTTTTTATTTACTAAAGATAGGTTATGTTTACAATAATTGATTTCTTTATTTAATTTAATAAAAGAGTAAACGCAGAACTATGAACTAGTGAAGTCACAAATGGGGGATCTCATCCCCAAAATAAACATTCAATAATAACAACCACATAGAGTTTGAACTTTGGTAACAAGAACAACAACACCACTTTTAGACATCACACTATACCAATATCAACCTTATAAAAAAACAATTGTATTAATTATTTCAATTAAATTTTCTATTATAATACAAACATAGACTAATCACACAGTCTTATCCCCATTTAAATTATAAATTTTGGAATTGCTTTTTTCAAACAAAATCCTCAGATCTAAAAAAAAACAAAAAACAAAAGAAAGACCAGGCTAGTCCATATTATCCTGTACTTTTCACTGTCCCACAAACTGGATGGTTGATACTTTACTGTTTGTAAACTATCTTTGTAATTTTTTTTTGGTGTTCTAACAACAGTTATACTCAACAACCGTATAGAAAGTAAGTGAGATACTTTACTGTTTGTAAACAATCTTTGTAATTTTTTTTTGGTGTTCTAACAACAGTTATACTCAACAACCGTATAGAAAGTAAGTGAAGAAAGGGCGCATAGTGAAGGACAAATGATTCCTCCTTTGCACGCAGTAGGTGCCCTGCACAAGGATGTCAAACCACTGATGAATCTTGCAAGCTGCTGGCCATGCGAGGCTTTTTCATAACCTTTGTTACTACTGAATGGATGAACCAGCGCCTTTTAAAAGCAGCTTCCAAAGATGCAGCTGCACGTGACCGTGACGTTCAAGAAAGGGGTTTAAATTTTCGCGAGGCTTTTTCATAACCTTTGTTACTACTGAATGGATGAACCAGCGCCTCTTAAAAGCAGCTTCCGCAGCTTCCAAAGATTCAGCTGCACGTGACCGTGACGTTGAAGAAAGGGGTTTAAATTTTCGGTTTTTAACTATCCCAGACGGTTTACCGCCGGAACACGGCCGAACTGCCGACGCTGGTGAGCTTTTGCTTGCGCTGCAAAGGTTAGGACCTGCTTTGGAAAGTGTGTTAACTGCAGCCGATAAATCTGTACCGCCAATCACTTGCCTTGTTTCAGATAGCCATTTATCCTGCACAGCAGAGGTAGCTAAAAATCTTGGGGTGCCCAGAATTCTGTTGTGGATTAATTGTACTGCATATGCCATTATTCAGATGCACGCTAACTTTCTTCTTTCTCAGGGCCATATTGCTGTGAGAGGTATTTATCCTACAATTTTTTCTTTTAAGTACTATTGAAGTTGGAGACGTTTGAATAGATCTGTTAAATATATTATTTAGGAATTTAAAGATTATTTAAATGGATAAAATATGTAGATAGATGTATTTTTGTATGATAAGTGTAATTTTATGTGACAAATATTTAGGGATTGTGATTAATTAGTGCTTATATTTTGGACCCTTGCATATAAAAGTTTTTTTTATGGGATAAAAAGCTTAATAAAGATTACAGAGATCAGAAACAAAGCTGTGCCAAATCAGCAGCAAAATAGACCTTGGATCAAAGGCCTGTAACAACAACTAATGAGCAGCTACAGAGCCTTAAACCACCAGCTACATATCAGCAACCTGTAGCAACAAATTGTTGCCAACAATCTAAAAAAGAAGGCTTGAGGAGGAGTTGCAAGGAGCAGCAAAGATTGGAGTGAACAGCAACCCTTGGCAGCAAAACAGAATATCCCAGCACTGTTAGGTGCATTCACACAGCAGCTGCATAAGTCTCGAAGCAGAATTACCTCCTCATCCATCATGCTATTATGTCTGCAATTGAACTGTTTGAGCCTTGTAACTTGGAGAACTTGCTTGTATTTCTGCCCATAATTATAAGTGGAGAAACAGTCGCTGCTCAGAAGAAAATAGTGAGCAGCAAAAAGAATGAAATGCTGCAATAAAGATAAGCCCACAACTCAGCTCTAGTGTAATTCCTCACTGCATCCAAAATCAGCAAGTCCATCACATAATCACTAACACTACCTTTCTGTTTCTCAATATCAATAGCGACTGTAAGCACTTCTTCAATGTTGACCAAACCCTGTCAACTTCACCAGTGTATACAATTACACCTTGAGAAGTAGGTAGCAAATTTGGCTTGAAGCTGGGACAAAAGAGACTTCACTTGGTGATAAACAACATTACAAGTAGTGTCCTTTCCCAGGTATGAATCAAGGCTCAGCGTAAGGGTATGCGGGTTAGAATAAATAACATGCAATTCAATCTCAAGAGGGGAGGAAGAGCGAGTCAAAGCAGCTTGGCATCTAAACCTCCATATGCAAATAGGTTTATTAGTTACCCATGTGCACATGAAGAACATTTAACACCAAAACCTTCTAAAAAAGTACACAAATTTATCTTTATTCAAAGGCTTAGTGAAGACATCTGTGTCCTGCTCACTAGTTGGTGTATATAATAGTTCAATTTCCTTACTAGGGACATGCTCACAAATGAAGTGATGATGTACTTTAATATGCTTTGTGTGAACATCAAACACTAGAATCTTTAACATCTACAACACTTTGGTTATCACAATACATAAATGTGAGATAGGGTTGTGGATGTTGAAGATCCTCAATAAGTTGTCTAAATCATATTCCTTCAAATGTTATTGTAATGACTATCTTGTACTCTGCTTTAATGGATGACAATGCAATAATAGGTTGTTTCTTACATCTCCATAATGACAGATCCAAGATTGAAGAGACAACCAAATGTTGAATTCCTAGACTATATGCAACCTAAGAAACCAATAAGATTGAAATTTTCACTCTTCAAATATTTCAATCTAAAAATTTGTGTTCCTTAAAGATACCTTAAAACTTGCTTTGTAACTTACCAATAATTGTATTTTGGATGAGTCATGAATCAAGATAAGATTCTAACTGCATAAGATATGTTTAGATAAGTAGTAGTCAAATAAAATGTAGATTTTCATTAATAGCTTTCCCATTTGATTTCCCAACCAATTTAGTTCATATCTTCATTGGTGTTGGAAAAACTTTGCACATTTGCATTTTCAAGCAGGTGATTTTCCAACCAATTTAGTTCACATCTTCATTGATGTTGGGAAAACTTTACACATTTGCATTTTGAACCATTTGAAAATTTCTTTGAAAGATAAATAATTTCGAAGTGCTTTCCACACTTAATTCCAAAAAGGTAATGAAGTAATCATAATTAGAGCTGTTACTAATGTCCTATTTTGCTCTGTTTCCGTGTATCGCTTATGTCCTTTTTGTTTCTTATTTTATTGTTTCAATCGCCCTGTGATATATTATACTGACCTTAATTGAGTTGGTTTTGTTTCCTGTCTAATCTTTGAAATACAATTCCTATCGAATAATTAATCTCTTCTAATATGATGAGCATTGTTATTGCAGAGGACTTAAAATCTAAAGAGAAACTCATCACATGCCTTCCCGAAAAAATCCCACATATCCGGCCAACAGACTTACCCTCTCTCTATAGAGAACAACACATCTCTGAGACCATTTACAGTAGCTTACTCTTTGAGTCTCGCATCCAAAACATAGCAGATTACATACTAGTAAACACTTTTGATGAGCTGGAAGGAGGTAAAGATGCACAAATGGGTCTCAGGGTTAATGGATGCCCCGCTCTGGCAATTGGCCCTGTGTTTCTTCCAAATTTCTTACAAGGTAGGAATTCCATGTACAGCAGCATGTGGGAAGAGGATAAAATCTGCCTTCAATGGCTAGATGCCAAACCGCAGGGGTCTGTGTTATACGTCTCCTTTGGTAGCCTTGCTGTAAAATCTGAAAGGCAATTGCATGAGCTGGCTCTTGGACTAGAGGCTTGTGGGTACCCATTCTTGTGGGTTCTTAGAGCAGATATAGCAGAAGGTAAGCCTTTGGAATTACCTGAGGGCTTCAGGGAAAGAACCAAGGATTGAGGCCTGATTGTTAGTTGGACGAACCAATTGAAGGTAAGACAGTTTCATGCCCTGTTATTTTGCTTAGACAAAGAGATTATAATTCCCTAATTCAAAGGCATCTGCATTTTCTATAAATATTAGATCTCGTGATTTAAAGGACTAAATTTTGAATAAGAGGCTGCATTGTTGTCTGACATTGTTATGTGAGGAGATTTAAAATCCATGATTACAAGAGTTATTGTGTGCTAATAGTTCTAACAAATACAAATAGAGGGATTTGAACTTGAGTTGATTAGAGTCAATATAAGTGATATATGTAATTGTTTGGAATCACTGGACAAAGAAATTTAAATCTTTCAGTGTTCCATTTACACACATCTTCACGGATGATATTGCTTCAATTTTATAAATTTCTTCTCAAAAATTGGGTTGGAATTTGAAATTTTTCAATAAAAAGTCAGAACACCAACATATGATCTTTAAATATCTTGTAATACATGTAGCTTTTGATCTTGTGGTGTACCTGGTTAAATCAGAAGGTTGTATTAAACGAACGAGATGAAAACAAACCACATAACCATGCAAAGTGAAGAGTTTCTATTGGTATTTTTATTTTTTAACTTGTACAACTTCCAATTATTGTAACTTTAAAAATGTTTCTAAAAACCCTTTTCTTTGTTTTTTAAATGGATGTAGGTGCTTTCTCATCCATCAGTTGGAGGATTCCTTACACATAATGGGTGGAACTCTACTTTAGAGGCAATTAGCATGGAAATTCCTATGATTGGATGGCCATATTTTTTCGATCAATTTCTTGATTGTCGATTTGTAAAAGATGTTTGGAATGTTGGCTTGGACTTTGAGGGTGTTGATGTAGATGAATTCAAATTAGTGACAAAAGAGATGGTTGAGAGAAAAATTAGAAGTATGATGGAAGGTTATATTGGAATGAAGCTATGTGAAAATGTTCTGAGGCTAAAAGAGGCTGCAAGCAAGGTAGCGATGGAAGGAGGAACTTCGTATACAAACTTGAACACCTTTGTAGAGGATATGCAAAAGATAGCAAAATCAAGGGTCTAAGGAGTGCAAATTTATGACATTTTATATAGTGAAATTAATTATTTTTAACATTTTAATCAATTCAATATAAGAGATATTATATATTATTAATAATGTTAAGGAGCCTTTAAAATGACATTAATGCAAATTTCATATTCTTTTTCATTAGCATATTGCTATATGTACACTTAGATGCTTTTTTTCTTTCTATTGTGCTACTACTTTGACTTCTTCAACATTCAAAATTCCAAATCTATGTTATTCTTTCTCACATATTTGACCCCACTTCTCTTACTAAACTTTCAACCTTCAACTTTATTAATGTTTTTTCTTGACACAATCCTTAGAACATTTAAAATGAAAATTGAAGTATACTACTACATAAATTTTAGGGATATTAGGCCCTTAGTATCTAGCAACTCATCTTGAAGTGAATTCCACATCATTCTCAATAGTGCTTCTATCTATAGTCATACAATAGAAAAAATCACAAATGAAAAAGAATGTTCTTTATGGTTAATTTTTCTCTTAATGTGTTGATTTCATGCCATTTTTCTATGTTGAAAGGTTGCAAGGACCTACAGTCACATCTCACAGACAAGTTGAGGAAAGTTGTAGAGGCATTTTTGGAGGGTAGACAACATAGAACATATGGCAGAGGGTTGACTTGTGTGTGGTGAGATAATAAAGGCGTTGGGAAGCAATGCACTCATTTGAAGGAAGCTCCCAGTGATATTTCCATCTACAACAACATACATTAATTAAATTTATACACAATGGTAAGCTTCATGAGGCTCTTGAATTTTTAGAAGAGGAATTGGCAAGAAGAGAAGAAAATGCACCATAATTGTGAAGTATTTAGAATTCTTATAAGAATCATAATTTAGACTCATGGGCTTTTTATATAGAACTTCATGAAAATTCCAATTAAATTTTATTTAAAAAAATGTAATTTACTATAAGAAGTATATGTTTTTTCTAAAGTAAGGCTTCACAATATTTTCATTTGGATGTGCTTAGCTATACAAGTTTATGTTTTTCCTAAAGGAAGGCTTCGTAATATTTTCAATTAGATGTGTTTAGCTAGATCACACTACTAGGAGTTCCTAGAATAAAGGAAAAATGGAATCTAGTTGCAAGTATAGTTAGGATTTATAGTTCTACAAGGTTAACTAAATAGATAAGTTGTAAGTCACATATCTCATTGAGTTCACATGGTTGTTTAAATTAGGAGTTTAAAGATTTTATTTTAGTAGGTAATACACTATTGTTAATAAAACAATATGAAAGGAATTGAATTAAAAATATTTTAAATGCTAAAGCTTGTTTGAAAAATTATATAAAGCAATAGATCACTATAATTAAAAATACGGGGATATGATTTGGTAACAAACAAAATGATTAAAATTTAGAAGTTGAATAGTAAGGAGGGAAGTTTGTGTAACAATAGCCCAACAAAAAGAAGAGAATTCTGCACAATTTTTTTTCCACTGCAAGAAGGATCTCATAAATAGGTTAGCTAACATATAAGAAAAACAACAGTAAGTGAGATCAACATATAAAGTTTAAACATCATGTCAATTACATGTCCTACTAATACAATCTTCCTGCATTAACTTGCAAAGATTGTTGCTAACTCAATTTGCATGTACCTTCATGAATGTGATTCATGTTTTCTCCATGTCCCTACTTGATCTGGTTTGTGGTGGGGTGCAAAATGATCCCAATAAATGTGGATTCAAACCCCATCCACCCCTCCAAGCGGATTGAGTGGCCCGTGGTGAGAGAGAGAGAGAGATTCATTCAAGCCCATAAGCAGTATATAGATTATCTTTCAAGCCCATAAGCAGTATATAGATTATCTCCCTAATGACCAACTTTCTAGGCACATCTAGTATTGATAGACTTAAGACACCTTTCCACAATGGATACAAGAATACCCAGTGAGTTAGATGATACCTACTGGAGCTTATTAAGAACCCTTTTTCAACTTTCCATTAGATGGCTAAGCACCGAAAGATATCCAACATTGGCATCCTTTTGTCCTAGACTAATGACCATCCCAAGCATAGTACTGCTTATAGACTTGTTTCCATCTTGGGCATAGTGCAACCCCTAGACTATTGTCCATCTCGAGCTAGTACCGCCCCTAGACCGCCGTCCATCCCGAGCTTAGTACTACCCCTAGACTATTGTCCATCTCAAGCATAGTATGGCCCCTATTCTATTGTCTATATTGAGTGAAGTACTATTCCTAGACTATCGTCCATCTCAGGCATAATACTACCCCTAGACTATTGTCCATCTCGAGCTAGTACAATTCCTTGGTTCAAGCTTAGCACTGGACTAGAGTAGGTTCCAAAATCAGGTTCGCTAGGTTTCCATCTCGTTACAACTATATATGCCATTAAAATTTTATCTCCTAAGAGAGTGTTGCATGTTGATAGACTCCTTTTAGTTGGAGATAGGGGTAACTAGACGTCCCTTGTTAATTTGGTTTGATACTCTTCCTATCTTTAATCCTTCAACATAATTCTAGACATGGAATTGCAGAGGTCTATTTCCTCATATCATGATAGAGATGTTCCACATGTTTACATATGAAAGTTCTGAATCCTATAGTAAATAACACAAATTTAGCTATGAGATTGATAATGGCTAACCTTGCAGCCAACAAAATCCTAATAGAATTTAGCCATGAATTTAAGAATGGCTGCCCTAACACCCAATAGTGCTTAACAGTATTGAGCAATCTTGTATGTGCTTAGGTGAAAATATTAAAAGAATGTAGTTCCCACTTCTCCATCTGCCTAAAGTGCAGTACCATAGCATTACTAACTATTTGTCCTTTACTCCTTTGGGTGAGACAAGTTTAACTCAATAGCAAATTATAGGTGGTAATGATTTGTAGTTAACAATTGTTGAGATGGATTGAGCAACCCCTTTATCACTGGTTTCATGCACTAACTTATTGTTCCTTGATTTCCTTAATATTTTTCTATGTTAGATAATTTCTTCCACCAAATGAGAGCAATCTACAAGATGATGACCAATACTGAGACTCATATGATTATGTAACCAACTGTAAGGAATGAGTTATTGTAGGTTTTTAAACAATCTATCTATAATGCACCATTATTCTCACTACATTATTTTATGGACAAGGTAATAGGTTATGCTCTAGTATAAGTTCAAGTATTCACTACCACCTATGTTATTTATTTTTCTTTTTGTGGTTGCAGCCCGCTAGTTTAGTGTGGCATAAGTAATTAAGAGAATAGGCTGAGTATGGGGTAAACCAAGTTTCCATAGTAGTAATCTATCTTCTCTACAATAATTTACCCCCCCGCCAAAGTCACCTATCCAAAATACAAAAGATTGTTGCTAGCTATTGCATGCACTGTGATCTCCTCCATTCCTAACTCCTTTTATCTTAATCAAAACAATAAGTACTAACATACAACTCTTACAACTTGACTAGCTAAGACCAAATTACACAAACTGCTATGTTATACAATTATTTAGAATTCATATCTGAAAACTTCATGCTCTTATATATCTATCTATCAATCCTAGATCTGATTAAATAGAAAAGAACTAGTCCATTAATGTGTAAAATGAAGTAACCCAATAAACACCTTTTGGAATTTATGGAAATAAGGAAATCAGATATTGTGCAAGCAAAATATAATCATATATGTCATGATGTCCTCTAATAAATTGTGTTTCCAAATAAGTAAAATAGATTTGTCTTTCAGTATCTCATAAATTGGATGACTCCTCAATAGCCCAAGAACAAAAGTTGCACCAAAGTTCCAGTATATTGAATGAGGATAAATACAAATGGTAGGACCTTAATGGAAAATAGATGAAAAAACTAGAGGTTGGAATGGAAATGTCAAGGTAAAGAAAAGAATAATTTGCACTGTTTACCCAATTGCATTATCAAATCAGATTCACTAGTCGAGCATTTGCAACAACCAGCCATGTCTTGGGTCAGATTCCTAATACATTTAGGTAGAGATTGCTGTCTATTGCAAGCATCCATTGTAACCCCATTCAAAAGTTATTACCACTAATACTATTTCCTTTTTCCAGCTTAAAGGATAACATAGTAATGGGGTTTAGCAAGTGTAGAGAAGGGGGATTCACTACTCATGAGTTCTCTTCATTCAGAGAGCCTCATGGGGTGAACTACCCTAAACTACCTCAGGAACAATAATGGGAGTTCTAGAATCAGGAAAAGCAAGTCATGAAGATTCTTTGGATAGATTGACAAGCTCTCAGCCAAAGGATGTCAGCACAAAACAAGGACAACAACATGGCATACTAGCATCTCAGGGGCGCACTAGCATCTCATAGGGACTAGAGAATGAGAATATCTTAGAAAATGGCTAAGCAACTACTAGCAATCCGATTGCTAAGAACTTACAGAACATAGGAAAATGATAGAATGTAATAAAGCTAAAATAAAGTTAAATAGATGATAAAGATTAAGGAGAAGAAATGAAAGAAGATGCTCACGACCACGCAAGTGATGAAACCTCTGGCATGTGAATGTCTTCAATACCTGTGTCTATAAGATTTGGAGAAAATGTTGGGGCTGTATAGGGGTTTTCCTAAGTCAAACCCTTGTTTTGGTGTTCCTACCTCCATAGACAACGAGATAGAAAGAGAGAGAGAGAGAGTAACCAAAATGGATAAAGCGTTTGGTGAAGGAAAAACCCACTCAGGAGTAGAACCCGCACCACTAAGTAAAAAAGCATGTGATAAAAGCAATCCCCACTTAAGGAGGAGAACCCGTATCACAAAGTAAAAATGCAAATGATAGGGGATATGGAATCCCACGATGCTTAAAAGCATAAGGCAATGTAAATAAAGTTGCAAAGAGTGTTGCTAAGAGCTTGAGTGTGCTTGAAGCTGCTATAACAAGTGGTATAAAGCTATGCATGCAAAAGCTAAAGTGTAAAAGGCTAGAGAGAAACCAAAGGTAGAAGAGTCTCACAAATGAAGTGAAAATATTGCTTTTAAAGAAGAAGCTTTCCAGGTGGTTTCAGGGAATCCTGAGCTGTTACCACTGAAAAAAGGAGATGACAAGTGGAAGACATGCTCAGAATCAGTCATCTGAACATTGAAATGTCACAGGATGCTAGTGTGGTGCATATATGTCTGTGCGGTGTGCTAATGTCTAGACACGTCACACTACAAACCAATACAAATCAGAAAGGAACAAATTTTGGTGCAAAGTTGATGCATGCAGGTAGTTGGTGAAAAGGGGTGCCAGAGCATCCTGAGAGGGACAAAGGCAGATGCAAGGGCTAAAATGAGCCTAGTCAAGATGCTAAGGGAGTGGACACTAAAGTAGATGTAAGAATGTATGTGATTGCGAGGGGTGCAATTTTACTCCATTACATTTTTCCCCCACTTGAGCCTAGGCATATGAATCTACATTAATATGCACGCTAAAGTAAATCTACTAAACATAAATAACATCATATGTGAAAAGGATACTATAGAGGAAGTAGATAATTTTTGAACTGTGAAAGCATGCCCCCAGTCTAAAGACTTGCAAAACAAATGCATTAGACAAGCGAAACTTGCACCAGATAAGGTTAGCATATGAAAAAAAAAAAGGATTTGAGTTAACAAAGTAAAAGATACCTCAATGTAAAAGGTTATCTCAGTACCGTGTGTCATCCCCAAATTAAAACATAGAAGAATTCTAAGATGAAGAGAAGAAGGGCATATACTCAAGATGAAGAAGATGTAGTTCTTTGATACAGTATACCCAAGTTGAAAAGAAATAGAATTTAAGAATGTAAGCACCTTACAGATCCGCAGACCTGCAAGGAGGATATTCTCCAAGATCTCTTGCATGAAGAACATCCAAGGAAAGTGCTCTACAGGATCTCAGTCCTACAGGGAGGTGTCCCCCAAGATCTCTCACATGGAGGAAACCAAAGACAAGTTCCCTACAGGTTCTTGGTCCTATGGGGGAGCGACCTCCAAGATCTCTCACATGGAGGAAGCTCAAAGGAAGGGCCCTACAGGTTTTTAGTCTTGTACGGAGGTATCCCCCAAGATCTCTCTCATGGAGGAAACCAAAGGAAGTAGACTCCATAGAGTCAAGAGTGGCGAAACGTTTATCCTCAGATAGAACATGTCAGGAAGTGGTCATGCAGGAAAGTAAGTAGATAGTCACGTAGACTGTCAACAAATTGAAATTATTTCAAAGGGGTCCCTTAGGAACCCCTCAAAAGAAGAGGGGTCCACTCAAGAGATGCGCTATTTGGAAAGTGAGATCTAGTTAGGATGACCCCAAGCTAGATGCAAAGAAATCATTTGAGAGAAAATCTTTCAAAGGGGGTCCCTCTGAAACCTTTCAAAAGAAAAGGGGCCCACTCAAGGGATGCTCAAGTTGAAAGATAGAGACACACATCTCCATAACAAGTTATCGCTACCCCCAGTGTATAGGGGAGGAAGACCATGCAAGACGCTTGGAACATGTAGGATAGAGGTAAACCTTGATATCACTTGTCATGCAAAGAAGAGGCAATTGCATCAATCAAATGGGAGTTTCATAGCACCAAAATCACAAAGTTGTTGTATTTTACCCTTCAGGGCCTTACATTCACTACTAGAATGGCCAGGAACTCGATGGTATGCACCAAAAAAATGTTTTTTCTCATCATGTTTTTAAGATCTCTTAGGAGGAAGAGTAATAAGTGGGCTTTGAGAAGCCTCAACAAGATATGCCCTTTCTTAGATAGGTGATGAGGATTAGGAAGCAATCCTTTCTCTTATGGAGAAAATTTTGGCTTCTTGCAAGAAGAAGATACGAAGGTAGAAGACAAAGGAGGGGGATCTCTATAGAGAGCACTATTCCGACAACGAAGATTATACTCCTCTACGAGATCACCATCATCCTTATTAACATGACTGCCAACACTATCCTCTTTAGCTGAGGCATAATCATCTTCCTTAGAGGGAGGATCAATAATAAGAATATTACAATTTACATCCACATTATCCTACGATGCAAAAGAGTAATCCTCTTTGATAGCGGGTTTGGATGATGCATTTTCTTGAGAAGAAGGGGTAGACTTAAGGTTTCTTGCTTTAGAAGGATCTTCCTTAGGGACATTTATCTCAAGAGTATCCTTTGTAGTAGATAATGCTAGAGTAAACATCGACACACTGGAAGATACTAAAGGAATAAGAGTAGGCACAACCAAAGCTCAACCAATAGCTACCATCTCACATAAGTGCATAGCCTCAGGGTCAGCCTTGACTATGACTACTTGATTGTTATAAATGAACTTAAGAGATTTATGCAAGGTAGATGGGATTGTACCCATAGCATGAATCCACATTCTACCAAGAAGAAGGTTATAAGGTAGCTTTTCTACCATAACATATACAAGGGTAGGTACAATAATGGGTCCAAGCCACAAAGGTAATATTATTGTACCTAGAGCTTGTCACCCAATATTATCGAACCCATGAATATCAATAGAAGAAGCATTAAGAGAAGATGGATCAATATTAATCTTAGGAAATAGATCAATATTGCATCAAACCAATGTTAATGAGAGTACATCTAATGCCAATTTTATTAATGTTAACTATAATCATTAGAGGATCCACTTTCTTCTGTACTTCCCAAGGCAGGAGCTCTTGTAGATATAACGTAATATTTAGAAAATCTGCATGAATATATGCAAAAAACACATTAGCATCTGTCAACCTAGCAGAAGAAGGAAATATGATCTTTTGTAAGGCTTCCTGAAGCATTCCTTGATAAACTAAAGTAGACTAAAGCAAGTCCCACAATGAGATGTTATCTAGAGTAACATGAAGTTGCTCGATAAGATTGTAACCATTGGGTGCTTTATTTGTAGGTTTAGGTGCTTGAGGAAGGATTGGTTGTTTATTATTTTTATTCTCATTAGTATTGGCTATTGCTCTACAAGAGGGAGCCTTAAAAAGATCAAAAGAGTCACTAGATGAAACACCATAAATAGAACAAACCATTTTAGGGGAAGGACTAGCTGGAGTTAAGTAAATGACCAGTCTCTTAGGCCTATGAAGGGTGACAAAGACATATATTACATTTATAGAATCATCACAACTAGTAGAACAATTATTTGAATACATATTCTCAACATCGATCCAAACATGATCAAATGTGGAAAGAGATTTATCATTCGCTAATGCATCATCTCTAGAGGAGAGTCCATTGGAATAGATAAGTAGTTCATCATTTAAAAATGCAACATCTCTAGAAGAGAGTGAATCAAAAGGTATAAGAGATTCATTATTCACGAATGCATCATCTCTAGAGGAGAGTGCAATGGAATCAAGAGTAGATTCATCACTCACAAATGTGTCATCTCTAGAAGAGAGTGCATAGGAGGGAGTAGGAGATTCATCATTGAGAAATGTATCATCTCCAAAAGAGAGTGCATTGGAATGAATAGAAGGTAGAGTAACATTAAGAAAGGTATCAATGATTTCATCTTCTTGCAACAAGATATCCTCTGAAGCTAGAGGACTTTTGTGAGAAGGATCAAAGATATCAAGTGACATAGGCAAGGCCAAGTCACCATCACAGGCATAAAATGGAATATCATTAACATTTTGAACAAAATTAGATATTGAACTAATAAAATAAGATATTAAATCCATTACAATTTTTTTTCGGTATTTTCTATGTTGTAGTAAATCATGTTTTTAGAGGTCTTTAGAGCAGAATTTAAGGTTGAAATTTACATCGGTCCCTAAACTTGAGACCTTTCCAATGGTGCAAATGGTTATGAATTTCGAGCACAGAGTCAAATGTTATGACCCCACCAAGTAGGGGTAAATAAATTCCTAGATTTTCAGAAAATACTCGTTTCTCGTTGGGTTCACCAAAATGTAGAGAAGGGCGATTTGCTACTCATGATTTCTCTTCATTTAGAGAGCCTCATAGGGTTAACTACCCTAAACTACCTCTAGAACAACAATGAGAGTTCTAGAATTAGGAAAAGTGGGCCACGAAGATTCTTTGGACAAATTGACAAGCTCTTAGCCAAAGGACGAACCAACGCAAAACAAGGATGACAGTGTGACGCGCTGCCATCTCAGGGGTGCACATGAATCTCATAGGGACTAGAGAACGAGAATATATTAGAAAATGGCTAAGAGACTACTAGCAATCTGATTGCTGAGAACTTACAAAATGTAGGTAAATGATAGAACGTAATAAAGCTGAAATAAAGTGAAATAGATGATAAATATTAAGAAGAAGAAATGAAAGAAGATGCTCATGACCACACAAGTGATGAAACCTCCAACACATGAATGTCTTTAATACCCATGTTTGTGAGATCAGGAGAAAATGTTGGGGTTGTATAGGGGTTTGCCTTAGTCAAACCCCCATTTTGGTGTTCCCACCTCCATAGACAGCTAGATAGAAAGGGAGAGAGAGTAACCAAAATGGATAAATTGTGTGGTGAAGGAAAAACTCGCTCAAGAGTAGAACCCACACCACTAAGTAAACAAGCATGTGATAGAAGCAATCCTTGCTCAAGGAGGAGAACTTGTATCACAAAGTAAAAATGCAAATGATAGGGGATATGAAATCCCAGGATGCTCACAAGTAAAAGGCAATGGAAATAAAGATGCAAAGAGTGTTGCTAAGAGCTTGAGTGTACTTGAAGCTGCTATAACAAGTGGTATAAAGTTGTGCAAGCAAAAGCTAAAGTGTAAAAGGCTAGAGAGAAACTAGAAGTAGAAGAGTCTCGCAAATGAAGTGAAAAGATTACTTTTAAAGAGGGAAAATAAGCTTCCTAGGTGGTTTTATGGAATCTTGAGCCATTACCATTGACAAAAGGAGGTGACAAGTGGAATACATGCTTAGAATCGGTTGTCTGAGCATTGAACTGTCGTAGGACACTAGCATGGTGTGCATATGTCTGCACAATGTGCTAATGTCTAGACACACCACACTACAAAACAATACAAATCGGAAAGGCACAAAGTTTGGTGTAAAGTTGACACATGAAGGTAGCTGTTGAAAAGGGGTGTCAGAGCATATTGAGAGGGAAAAAGGCTAATGCAAGGGCTAAAATGAGCCTACTCAAGATGCTAAGGGAGTGGACACTAAAGCAGATGCAAGAATGTACGTGAAATTGTGAGGGGTGCAATTTTACTCCATTACAACAAGCATGAGGGAAACCATAGTCTTCATTATTGTAGCAATCAAATAAAGATATTTTTAAACACTTATATCTAAGTTTATCTCTGAAAATGGCATTGTAAAATCTATATTTTAACTAAACCAAAAATTAAAAACTTGGATTGCCTATGCATGAAGGTAATGGTGACTGTAGAGACAATGGAGGATGCCCTAGTTGAAGCCTGCACTAAACAACACTTGGAATGTCATTCACACCTATGGGTATGTGTAGGATCATGATGGGCCAAAAAGTGGCAATATGATGGGTATTTGTAGGGTATGTGGCTAATGACTTTTTTTATACCCAAAATTGATGAAACAAAAAGGGTTTTTAAAGGAGATTCTCAGCTTTCTACCAATATAAATTATGCTTTACTCTGAGTTTAATAAATAATTATTATTCATTTTCTATTTGAATTATGAGTAAAGTCCTGATTAATAGGTTGATTGAAAAACATCTATATAGCTTTCAAACAGTATCACATTTTTTGAATCTGAAACATGCGTCACATTCTATGCTTCAAATACTATAGGATTAAAAAAATAAAAATTGAATTTCATGAAGTTTTGACCAAGTTAAGGTGGTCAGACATACGAGTTTTTATATTTTTCAAAATTTGTAATAAAAAATTCATAATTAATTATTTACTTGGGAAAAAATTACAAAAAAATATGCATCACATCCGAACATGAGTCCTCTACTTATATCTAAAATATTATAAAAAAATATTATCATTTTATTGTGGTTAGGGTGGTCAGATAGGAACCTACTTCTTATTTTTTCCCTGAAATTTAAGTACTACTGCATTGAAATTTCAAATTTTCACCAAATAGATTTAAAAAAAATAAAAATAAACCTAGTAGTTTAGAAACTGCATTCAATTTTCTACAGATTCTATTCATACATATTTTTGAAATAATATAGATAACTTATTCAATTTTTTACATCAAGTTGCCTAACTCTAATTTTTCTGAATTTTTTGCCACTTAAGGGCTTGTTTTTTCCATGATGATCCTACACATACCCCTATGCTTCTCTTTTCCCAAATTTCTCCACACCAAAATGAGACTTTTTCAGGCCGATTTAAGGAAAAGAGAGATGGGTTTCTCCAGGGCATGTTGGTCAAAGTCCCTTCCTGCCATGGGTGGTGGTTGTAGGGATTGCCAAGCCTCCTTAAAAGTTCTGATGTCTTCTTCTTCGAATCCGCTTCTTCACCCAACTATGCCTCTTCCTCTCCTTGGTCAAGGGTTCTTGATAGCCTCCCTACTCTATTGTCTCACACTACCCTTCCTCTCTTGTGAAATCATTGCTCTTTATTTTTTGCGTCCTTTTCTATCTTCCTTATTTGTTCAGTGGAAGACTTTATTTAATTATTCAAGGGTTCGATGGAGTATGAAATTTGATATTGTGTCACCAAAAAATGTATAGTTGAAATTTTTATGCTCACTTGAGTCTCTCTTTTGGAATTTTGCTTGATTTTTCTTAGATTTAATGTTGTAATGTGACCTATACATTCACATTAGGTCTTGAATATTTGAATTATTAATATTTAATGATGTCTTGTAAAGGTGTTGTGAAGTGTTGTAATGCATTTCTACACTTTTGTAGACTATTCTTATCCTAATTCATCATAATAATTCCTTTTTATTACTTACCAAGTCTTATTTTAAAATGTTGTAACCCACTTTCACGCTTTTCTCGACTCATCTTCATTAATTCAACCCTTTCTCATGTTTAAATGACCCTTTAATTTACAATTTCTGGCCCCCTTAAGTGTGTTTTTGAGGATATTCCCATTAAACAACATTTAATGCCCTGTAATTCTCGACACCCACTTAATTTTCTTAAGTGGGGAAACTTAGTCCTTTTTGGCACAAAAATCAAAATAATTTTAAAATTCTATCAGGGTTTTGTCCTCTAACCCTTGAGGTCAGCCTGTGATGTGTTATTTTCAAGAAAATTAGTAAAATCAAGTATAAATAAGGGTTTTTCCCCTCATTTTACATCTCCTACAATCTCATAATCTCTTGTACTCATTAAGCATTCAATCTCTCGAGCATTCAAGCACTCTAAGCATAATCAAGTAATCCATTGGAGCACTTCATTACATATCAAGATTCAGATTTCATCAACAAGGGTTTGGTAAGTTGATAACATTTGCACATTATTTTTTTATTATTCTCTTCACATTTCATTTCATTTCATAGGGTTTGATTACCAAAGTGGGGTTTGACCAAGGAAAACCCCTATAATCTAACCCTCAACCATTTCCCCCCCTTTACATGTGTGTTTGTAGATGTTATAGGCAGATTTGTCAAAGGACAAAGTGAGAAAAAGGTGTCTTCAATCAATCAAAGCTAATCAAATCAACATAGCCCTAATTCAAGCTTGGAGATACTCTACAGGTCATTTTCTAAAGATTTGGATCCGAACCCACATAAGAAAAGCAAGTGCAAACCTAAAGCTACAAAATCCTGTCTCGAGATTCCTGAAATTTGTAGGAGGACTAAGTCACCACCCTTGGTGATTTAGTCCCATTCCCAGGCCTGAAAAGTAGTTTATGCATTTCTGGATACCCATTTGGCATATTCTTGTTCTAGACAGTTTTCCCCAAAATTAGGACTAAGTCGCCCAACCTAGCAATTTAGTCCCACTTGGCTTAAAGATTGAAATTTCTAGAATTTTAGAGATCTCTGCAATCTCTGGTCATCTCTTCATTAGTTTCCAGGTGCATAGTTTTTTTCTTGCATCTTTATTTTATCATTTATTGCACTTATTTTGTCTTTCTGCATATCACAATGTGTTTTCCATAACTTTGCATTTCTTAGGTTTAGCATCATTAAACCATTTCATTCTCAGATTAGTGCATTATTACATCATAATTAGGAATAATTCATTTCATTTACTTGAATCTTGAGTGTAGAAATTTGCATTTTGGACCCCATTTCTTTCTCCTTTTAGGTGAAAAACTCTAGAAGGAGCTAAAGCAAGTGTGGGCAATCCAAAATCATTGTCCACATTTTGGTGAACCCACCTTTTGAACATATTTACTTTTGATTTTAAGTACATCCTAGGTTTCACTTTCATTTGCATTGCATTAAGAATTGCATTGTTTGAATTGCATCCTAGGGTTTTAAAAATTGCATTGGTGAAAAGCTCAAATAGCTTGCATTTTTGCATTATTTTTACATTGAAAACAACAAAAATTATACATTTTCATACTATAGTTGTATTTGTGCATTTGAAAGACATAAAATTGCATTCAAAATTTATGAAAAATATCAAAAAAATCATCAATCTAGGACTAAATCGCCACACTGGGTGACTTAGTCGTTTTGCATATTTTGCACTGTAATTTCTGGCATTTTCTGGGAATTTCCTACATTTCTTTTTTTTGTTACTCTCTTCTTGTTTCTAGTTTACAGAGGTACTATTATTTGCATTTTATTGTTCCTAGTTTTCATTTGCATTCACCCCATCTTTTGTGGTACTTGTATGAGTGTTTGGTACCCTATTGATAATACTTTAGTGAGACGAAGTTCTAGACTCATGGCTTCCTGTGATAGTAATTTTGTTGTGGACCTTGGGATCTCAAGATATCCTACTCTTGGTATGGATAATGGTACATTAGGAATGGATACTACCACTAGTACCCCTTTTCCTTCCAACAACATGCACGTTGACATACAAACTAGTTCCATTCCATAAGACAAGGTAGTGAACATTCATGAGGACCTAGCTCACCTTCAACATAACTTGTGTCTTGAGAAAATTTCAACCATTGCTATTCCTACTATAGATAACATCCATTGATTTATTGAAAGTGATGAGGGATTCGATGTTATGAAAAACATTGTTGAGATATACCAAAAACATGCCTCTAACACATCTCAACCAACACACACCATGGTTAGTCAAGGAGGATCCCACATTCCTCCTCCTTCAACTGTTGCATCTATACCCACCTATACCACTCCTCAAGTTACAACAACCATGCAACAGGTTAGTCATGTGACTCCTTCCTTTGCTATTCCAACTAGCTTTCCTAGTTCTTTTGTGGCATCAAATATTCCATCCTCCACCACCTTTACTCCTCTTAGTGTTCCCCTCACTTTCCCTACCACTACATTCACTCCATCACCCTTCTCTCTTCCACCTCATACCACTTATACCATAAACCAAAGCCAACATGCACCACCCACTTACTGTGTCCATGGTAGTCAATTATCTTTAGAAATCTTAAGAACCTTGATGTCACAAGGAATTGAGTTGACTAGGTTTGAGAAGTACATTGGCAAAGGAGACCCTACTAATCATGTCAATTCCTACACAACCTTATGTAGTGACTTCAAGTCCTAGATGATAAACTTTTAGCCAAACTATTTCCTAGGACCTTAAAGGATACTGTCTTAGAGTGGTTCTCCTCTTTACCCAATCATTCCATCCGTTCATTTAATGAAATTTTTGATGCCTTTATAAGTCATTTTCAAGTACATATGACTCCCAAAAATACCATGGCTAATTTAATGAGATGTAAACAAAATGTGGATGGAAAAGTTACTAATTTCATTTCACACTATCAGTTAGTGTATGCTCAAATAGATATCAAGGTTCCTAATTTGCATCTCCAAAAGATATTTATTGAGAACCTATAAACTCACATTCAAGATAGGTTGACTATGATAAATTTTCCTTCTTTTTTGCATTTATGCATAGCCCTTTTGTGACTATCACAACTTAGTTGCTAGTCATGATGCGAAATCCACTTCTAATCGAGTTGAGAAGTTTGAAAAAAACAACCAAAACACCTCGCAAAACTTTAGAAAAAAAAAAAAGGTTTCTTATAGTTCAATCCTTCACCTCCACAACCAACTCCACCTATTAATAATTAGGTGGCAGCCACTAAAGCATCCATACCCTTTACCTATGGGGACCCGAAAAGACAGTTCACCCCTTTTCCTGATACCTTGCATAATACAATGAATCAATTGTTACAAAAACAAATTATTTCTTTACCTACCATTAAACCACTTGATCCAACCAAGCCTTTACCTCCCTCCTTTAAATCCAATGCGTATTTCCATTTTCATCATCAAAATGGACATGATACTAAACAATGTAAGCCTCTCAAACATTTAGTTCAATACCTCATTGATTTTGGTCATTTGTCCATTGCGAGTGTTAAAGATCAGGGTAATGAGTATGTTTCCCCTCCTAATATGAATTTACAAATGTTTACCAACCCCATGCCAAACATGATGTTTCATTTTTCAAAGCCAGTGAACCTTGAGACATTGATGAACACCATGATACTACTCCAACAGTTACCCATATTAATCCTATGGATGAAAAGGTGGAAATGATAGATGTTATCCCTCGTAAGGGCCCAACTACTAAATATCTTGATATTACTTTTTCTCCTCAAGATATGTACTTAAGGAACTTCCTGATGGTCCTCTTTACATAGCCGACCGCATCTATGATAAGCCCACTAATAAGATATTAATAGATCCCGCCTATGGCAAGAATGTGATCACGAAAGAATTTTTAGTATTATATGATCTCTATCAAGATGATTATGAAAAAGTAACAACATGGATTAAAGCACATAATGGTTTTACGTGCCCTAAGTTTGGATCAATCGTACTCCCATTATAGATAGGGCCAAAAACATTGGACATGACATTTTCTATTATTCCACAATCAAATTAATTCCATCTTTAGCTAGGTCACCCTTGGCTCCACTCGATGAAAGTTGTTCCTTTAGTTGTTCATAAATGTTTGAAGTTTCTGCTTAACAATGAGATATATACCATACACCATAGAGGCTTTAATCTCTTTTCATCTAAAGGTAAATTTTGTTTGGAAGCCTTCTAGCCTAAACCTATGGAACCCATCACCCCTCATAAATATTTATTTTTCATTGCTTATCAAAAGTTCAAAGCCAAAAAGATAGCCAAATTGTCTCTTCGCAACAAGTTCGTGTCCACTCCTGACATTCCTATCCTAGATGAAACAATGCTTCAAATTGAATTTGAACCTGAACAAACATTACAACCTCTACCGAACCACCAAAAAACACTTCACCCTCTTCGTCTAAATGACCTAGAGATGCTGAAATCAACCTTGTCATGCTTCCACAACTTAAACAAGTGTATAAAGAAAAAGAGAAAGTGATTGACTCCTTCTCTTTGGTTCCTTCCATTCCTCCTCTTTAGGAAGAAAGGGAGCCTATGATAGATCAATCTGCTCTTCCACCTCATCAAGTTCAAAATAAAATTAAATGAAACCATGGTGCTAGGGAGTGTCAACGTCATCATCGTTTCCTTGCTTGTCAAATGCAAACTCAAAATAACAAAGAAAATCAACCTCGACCTTTGACATAAATAATACCTGATCACCCTCCTAACCTGCAACACGATAGTATGTTACAAGAATCACAACAAAATGATCAAACACAACAGCCTCAACTTCTGATACACCCTTCATTGGACATCACCCTCCGCCCTCCCATCATGATTAATCTAGATGATGATGATGATGATGAGGAGATCTCTAAAATAGATGAAGATGTGCATAATAATCTAAATTATTTATTTTCCTCTTCTATGAAATTAAATCATAAATCTCTCATACCAAGTGAAGAACTTGGCACTTCCCCTAGTTTGGCACTTGCAATTCCCCCATTAGACAATCAACCACCATCGCAATATACTGAACATGATTGGGAGGCAGATGACCTGTTAGAAGGTTGATTTGCATATGCCTCTCTAGTCTTGTTACATTTTTCCTTTATTTTCTTTTTCTATATGTGCGTATCATGTTCCCCCATAACATGTGTTTGATGTTCTCTCTCTTTGTACACTTCTTCTATTCATACCTTCATTCTTCTATATGTCGTACATTTCTTTTCTCCTTTTTTGCCTTTCGCTTTTCCCCTTTTTTTTGTGTTTTCCTTTTGGGGATGACACAAAGCGTTTCCCTATGTCTCTTCCATGTTGACCCAAAAGGCCCCTTTTCCTTTTTCCTTTTCTTTTCTTGTGTTTTCCTTTTGGGGATGATGCAAGGCATCAAGACCAAAATGTCTCCTTCTTGTTGAGCCAAAACCATTTTTTCCTTTCGCCTTTCACTTTTCACTTTTGTTTTGTGTTTTCCTTTTGGGGATGATGCAAAGCATTGAGATGCCCTATGTCTCTTCCATGTTGACCCAAAATGGACTTTATTTTTCTTTTGTTTTCACTCTCTAAGTGTCATTCTTCTAGTCTATGTATTCAGGGAATGATGTCAGTTCTGAGCTCTTTCATAACAACATTGTAGCAACAAACATACTAACCCCAAATCCATAGATCCCATATGTGTTTGTTGTTTTCCTTTTTGGGGGTAACCCCTCTTTCTTTTTCTTTTTCCTTTACATGACGCAACCTTACTTGAAAATGTATGACTTGGCATAGGGGCTTTTCGAGTTGGCTTTCATGTCTTCCTTTTTTCATTTTTCCTAAATGCTACTTTAAAGTAATTGGTCACCGAACAGTGTGTAGCAATTCCTTTAAAGTGGGGGCATACATTGACATTATTCATTTTTCATTTCTCGTTCTTAGTGTATCCTTGTTACTTCACATGATGCATTTGTTACTTTGTGGATGACATTGGGTGTGATTTCCTTCATAAGTGTGATCTATCTTAGCATATTACATTCCTTGATTGGTCCTCTCTTGGAGACATTAGACACAATGTTTCCTAAGTTATAGACCTTGCTTGAACAAACAAAACTCCTTTGAACATCTTTTACATCTTACATTTTGCATTTTTCACTTTTCATTTCTTGCCACCTTGCATAACATAGCTTGCATGCTTGTGGTACCTTTGCATTTGTTCATGAGTCCTAAGCATACAAAGCTTTGCTTATCTCATGAAGCATGAATTGATATTGTCTTTTTGGTGCCTTATTAAAGTTATTAGGAGGCATAGCTTTGATATGGTTGAGTAGGAAGGCCATTCCGAGGCATGACTTTCCACATAGCCGCCTTTTGTGGATTTCTCACCATGTGGTTGACCAGAAATTCTGTGGCCCTAGAGTGAGTATACTTGGGCTTTCTCACCCAACAGACAACCATAAGTTCTGTCACCCTAGAGTGAGTACACATTTTCTTCTTTTTCCAAACAAGTAGCCTAGATCTAATCCACAATGAGTTGCACAGACGATCGAAGCTTTCTTTTTTCCTTTCTCATCATCATGTGTGTTCCTCTTGTGCTTATGTTTGGTTTTCCTAGGGATTGTGATCTTGGGGGATTGATCACCTCTCTCTTGATTATTGTTGTCTCATCTTACCAACATGTGTGCATTTGGATCCCTCTCGATGTGCATGTTGGGCTACTTTAGCAAGAGTCTAAAGCAAGTTCATCCTCTCATAAAGTGGGGGCTTAATGTGTCACCAAAAAATGTATAGTTGAAATTTTTATGCTCACTTGAGTCTCTTTTTAGACTTTTGCTTGATTTTTCCTAGATTTAATGTTGTAATGTGACCTATACATTCACATTAGGTCTTGAATATTTGAATTATTAAGATTTAATGATGTCTTATAAAGATGTTGTGAAGTGTTGTAATGCATTTCTACACTTTTTTAGACTATTCTTATCATAATTCATCATAATAATTCCTTTTTATTACTTACCAAGTCTTATTTTAAAGTGTTGTAAAGTGTTGTAACCAACTTTCATGCCTTTCTAGACTTGTCTTCATTAATTCAACCCTTTCTCATTTTTAAATGACCCTTTAATACACTTTTTGACCCCCTTAAGTGTGTTTTTGAGGATATTGGACAGTTTAAAAACATTTAATGCCCCATAATTCTTGACACCCACTTAATTTTCTTAAGTGGGACTAAGTTGCCACTAGGGGTGACTTAGTCCTTTTTGGCACAAAACTCAAAATAATTTCAAAATTTTGGCAGAATTTTGTCCTCTAACCCTTGAGGTCGGCCAGTGATGTGTTATTTTCAAGAAAATTAGTAAAATCAAGAATAAATAATGGTTTCCCCCCTCATTTTACATCTCCTACAATTTCATAATCCCTTGCACTCATTAAGTGTTCAATCTCTCAAGCATTCAAGCACTCTAAGCATAATCAAGTCATCCATTGGAGCACTTCACTGCATATCTTTAAATTTCATCAACAAGGGTTTGGTAAGTTGATAACATTTGCATGTTACTTTTTTATCATTATCTTCACATTTCATTTCATTTCTTAGGGTTTGATTACCAAAGTGGGGTTTGACCAAGGCAAACCCCTATACTCTAACCCTCAACCATTTTTCCCCCTTTGCATGTGTGTTTGTAGACTTTATAGGAATATTTGTCAAAGTAAAAAGTGAGAAAAAGGTGTCTTCAATCAATCAAATCTATTCAAGTCAACATAACCCTAAGTCAAGCTTGGAGATACTCTACATGTCAATTTTTAAAGATTTAGATCTAGACCCACATCAAAAAAGCAAGTGCAGACCTGAAGCTATATAATCCTATCCTGAGATTCTTGAAATCTACAGGAGGACTAAGTTGCCAACCTTGGTGATTTAGTCCCATTACCAGCCTTGAAAAGTAGTTTATGCATTTATGGATACGCATTTGGCAGATTCCTATTCTAAACAGTTTTCCCCAAAACTAGGATTAAGTCGCCTAGCCTGGTGATTTAGTCCCACTTGGCTTAAAAATTAAAATTTCCAAAATTTCAGAGGTCTTTGCAATCTCTAGTCATCTCTTCATCAGTTTCTAGGTGCATATTTTCTGTCTTGCATCTTTATTTTATCATTTATTGCACTTATTTCATCTTTCTGCATATCATAGTGTGTTTTCCAGAACTTTGCATTTCTTGGGTTTAGGATCATTAAATCATTTCATTCTCAGATTAGCACATTATTACATAATAATCATGCATACTTCATTTCATTTACACTAATTTTGAGTGTAGACATTTGCATTTTGGACCCCATTTCTTTCTCCTTTTAGGTGAAAAACCCTAGAAGAAGATAAAGCAAGTGTGGGCAATCCAAAATCATTGTCCATAGATATAAATAGTGATTTTTTTTCTATTCATTCTTTTAAATTGTTGTTATTTTAATAATGTAGCTATCAATTATATAATTTTTATAATTTTATAATTTTCTTATATAACTTAATTTATTTATTCACCTTTAGATATTTATTTATTTTAATTTACCTCCTTCTTTCATAGACGTTAATAAATTTATCAATTTAAGAATTGTCACTTAACCGAAATAATTAGGTTTTATGAACCTTAGGTTGATGGAACTACATGCATGGTAACCACAAAATCAACCTTACTTGCACCCTGATACCTACATCCAATGACAAACCTCATACAAGCCAACAACCAAATCATTAGTCCATGTTAATCCAAACATTTAATGCATTAAATTAAAATAACATATTAAGATCAAAGATCACATTCTATAATAATTTGTGATAATATAAACATTTAATGCGTTAAATTTAAAATAACATATTAAGATCGAATATCACATTCCATAATAATAACATCAAGGCTCATAGTTAACACACACACACACACACAGACACACACTTATATATGTCCACATATTAAAATCTAAAGTTCCACCCCTAGTCCAAATCACCTTAGGGCTAGGGTTCATGCAAAATCATTAACAAAGTATCAAGGGGATATGACAATTTGGTCATGATGGTTATCAAATGAAGTTTATTAAGTGACCTAAGAATTTGAGTTTTCTATCTCTCTAAACTATGCTTCTTATATGTGTAATGTCCCCGTGTTCAAGGGTATGCCTAATTTTTCCCAAAAGTAACAATCCAACAATATAATTTGTTTTAAAATAGTATTCTAAAATTAAATCATATAAAATTTATTAAACTTAAGAGTAAATGAACAATTAAGATAAATAACATCACCTAATTGGATCTAATCTATAGTTTCTTTTCCAATAACCAACCATATTAGGGATTGGAGAGGAAAGCACAATAGGATTCCTAGAGACTGTTCATCATAATTAAGCCCAAGAGCATGGTATAACACCCCTTGGCCCACAAGTGGTAGGAACTCTCATCCATCCAACATGAGGTTTCCTACTTATATTGTGGGAACCGGTTTGTTGCCTCTCCCAATTATGTTTTCTTAGTAATCTATTCATGATTGCTTGTAGGAAAACAAATTAATTAAATCAATAATTATAAGAGTCTAAATATATTAGAAATTCTCATTATTAACTAGATTAAGGATACATAAGCTCCATTATATATTAAACAATATACTCAATCATGTTGCAAGTACCAATCTCTTATTAAATTAAATGGTTGTTGTTTTGAATGCAAATTATTCATATAATACCTGATCTCCTTCTCTTTTTATTCCTCTTTTTCCAATTTGTTGGATTTTATATTTCTAATTGATCCAATGATCCAATGACCCAATAATACCATTTAAAAATGATTTGACCCCTCTTATATATACTTTATGGTTGAGTGAGAAAATACACCCTTTTGAAAGATAATGTCTCTTCCAAAAATCATTACTATTCATAAATAATTGTTACCTCTTGATCACAAATTTTATTTTTGACTAACTTGAGAACTCCTTTATTAATTGTTGCCTTTTTTTGACTTCCTTAATTACTAAAATGACTGTTACCTTTAGAGTCTCCCATATGTCAGCCCCACCCTATCATTAATATGGAATTGCTAATTTCATCAAACCTTTGAACTTTCCCTCTTTAGTCATAGGCAGTGATCTTAGTCATTATTTAAGTCCCATGTAGATTGTGCTTGGGGGTGCATGAAAAATTACACATAATATAAAGGAAATAAATGGTACATCACAATATGACTATAGAATAATCCTTCAAAATTATTTTTTTTCATTTTTCAAAACTTCTGAATATACAAAAGGAGAGTGTGATGTATATTATTACCTTAATATTTTGCATCCAGAATTAAGGTATAATTGTATAGACCTATTTATATATTATGAACTAGGAACACGATTACCTTTAGAATCTAATTTTTGGACTATGGTTGCATAATAATGTAAGTGATTACTTGTTTTAGTGGGCACTAGAACTACATTAAATTAAACATATTTTTATTATTGTGAGTTGATACTCTTTGTTACCCACTTTGTATTTGAGGGTAAAGGCTTAATATGACTACATGATGTCTATCAACCTCTTAAATATGAGAACCTTGATATGGGAATTATCATGCAAATGAAGGAAGGGTATTATAGTTGTAGGGAACTACAATATGATTACATGTACTAAATGGAAGACAATTATCATTTAATTTGATAGTGATGTTGTGAATGAGTTAAGAGATAAAACCTATGAGATCATGCTACCCAACATCTGTTGAGACCATAATTTTGACCATCAAAGTCATATCTAGTTTAAATGGAAAGTATGAATAATTTATCTATTCTTTGAACTAGACTATTATAAGAATATGGGGTTACACCAGAAGACAAAGAAAATTAGAAGATTAAGAATATTATTAGTCATATTATTATTGCTTATATATTTTCATATGTTGGTCAAATGGATATGGTGTTTGTTAGCAAAAAAACTTGGGGATGTACACATATTGAATTTTTTTTCCCCAAGGTTATTCTTATAGTGTTTTTATTATATCTTGATGACAATAATAGGGGAGGAATAAAACCTTGAGAAGAAAGTAGTTGATTAGAGTAACTTCATAAGAACTATCTAAGCTAAAATCCATGCACTCATAGAATTCATATCAATCATCTATACACAATAATTTTGATACTCAACAACCAAATTTTACTCATTATATATCATATCCTCTAGTACATCTATTCATATTAATTATTTATATATTGTTTTCCCTCTATCTATATCTATTCCATCTCTTCTATAATTATATTCCCTATTATTCTACATTCATCTATATTCCTTACATATATATTTACTTAGGGACACGTCCCTTACAAAGTACAACATTTTCTTTTAAGGCCTAGTTTACCATATGTTTGGAGTTCTATTGGCGGAAGTTTGTGGTATGGCTTGTCCTCAAGACACTAATTTTATATAGAAAATGTTCTTATAGATGACCTTTAGCTACATGAGCATTGCATCCCATTGAGTGGTTGTCTATTGGAGCAATTGTACATGTCCTTGAATCTGGCCTTGTGTTACTTATGCTTCTATTATACTGCTAGCGATCTGTATTTTCTATCTAACCTTCTTCGATTCCCATAGTATCCTTGTCATGTGTGCCAATCGAAGACTAGTCACTTCCATTAATAGTTTAAATTGAAATTTTATTTATTCTCTCTAGTCTTGCAACTATTGGATTTGTGTATGTTTTTCCTCTACTTGCACTCTTATTGATCCATCCATATCTTGTATTGGATCATAAATAGTAACCATATGTATTATTTGTGCCTCTTTAAATTGATAGATTTTATCTTTAAGGTTCTTGACTGTGGTTAGCCACTATAGGAAAAATTGATATATGATATTTACATCCCCATTTGTCTTTGGAAATTTCTACCATGTTCTTTCAATTGGCTATGGGATGCTACACATTTATTTTTCCCTTCCTCCATTCTATTTTTACCTATCTTTGCAATGGTTTGGTTCTGAATGGTAGTGGACCAATTATACATCTCTTTTTACATCCCTTCTACCAAATATTTTAATTGTTTACTTAGAGGTTGAGAAGTGTCTATTTGAAATTATAGAATGATTATTTGTATTACCACAATGGAATCTTCCAACTGCTCAGTAATCTCTACATGTTGTCTCAATACTTCATCTCTTGTGGTATTGTCAAAAATGTTCCTTGATATTTCTAAAGGGGGGATATTTAGGTCAAATCAACCTATGTATTTGATAGTGGAAGTTGCAATAATTATGGTATAGGAATTGGATAGATCTTCTATTGTTGTGCCAAATTTTTTTTAATGGATTGTAACAAGGAGGTTGCAAGGGGCGAGGATGATCGTATTGAAGAAGGTTCTGGATTATGTCATGTATTGAAGAAGGTTCTGGATTATGTCATGTCTATTGTCCTGTCGATTGTCTGAAGGATGCCTTTTGTTCTTTTTTTGTCTTATCTTCTTCCCTTTTCATCTATTTATACACCATTTTAGTAACCTCCCTTATCTCCTTTTGAATTTTACATTTATTTTCCTTGATTAGTTACATCAATGTATCTACCCTCTACTTTTAACTAAAAATAAATCAATTAGATTACTTACCACCTATTCATCCAAATAATCCTTAAGTTTTTCCAATTTCGGATTATCTATGGTAGCAATATTTTCTTCCTTTATTCTTAAAGGTTGATCATAGTACTTGTTTTTGGAGTCATTATACATTTGTACATATCTTTTCTCCTTTAGTTACTTGAATTCCTAATCTTGGTTCTTCTCCTTTTTCCTATTGTGATACTTAGCATATTTTTCTTAGAAGCTTGTTCTCTTGTTATATCCATTCTATTAATTACCACACACCTTCTATTTTTGGTGGTGGGTGGGTATGTTAATATATCATAATACTATTTTCTTCTTCCAACTTGAATTCATTATCTCTTTCATATACAATAATGTATTATGAATGCCTTTATTTTCATTGTAGAAAGAGGTATGAATAATATTTTGTTGGAGTTCCCCTTATATTTTTATATCTAATTTTATTTCTTAGTTTACATAAAAAGTTTGAACTACCTAAAACAAAAGGAATAAGGTGCCCCACCTTTTAGGAGATGGAGCACAAGGGTAGGGTTCCTCCTATTTCCCTCAAGTTTCACTCAAGGAAACCCTAAATATCTCAATCCAAAGATGGAATGAGGGAAAAAAATCTTCTAGAGGTTGTCCTAGGGTATGATCAATTTCAAAAGAGGGGTTCACCACCAAAATAGGGCTTGGAAAGATAAGTAACTTGCAAGAAATAATGACAAGAGCTAATGTTGTGCAAAACTTGAATAAATGACCTAGAAATGAATGTGAAATAGAATAGTAAGATGAGAAAATATAGAGGTGCACTTGGAAATTTGAATGTGCTAAAAAAAACCTCTGAAATCCTGAAAATGTAGAATTTAAGGCACATTGGGACTCATATGCTAGGCTAGGCATATTAGTCCTAGACTAGGGTTTCTGGACTGAAACAAGAATCTAGCAGTGTTGACTTAGGATCTTCAGAAATTTGGAAAATTTCCTATACAAGGACTCATAAGCCACAAGTGGCGTATTAGTCCCATTCAAATATTTTGGAAAGTCAAAGTTTGAATCCTCTCTTCAATCTCTTCTCTTTCTTCCCAATCTAATTTCTAGATCTAAACCTGTAAAATGACTTGCAAAATAAAATATAGTGTTGATTTGCTTATGGGGGTTTTCCTCGATCAAACCCCTAGTTTGGTAGTTAAAACTTGATAGAAATAATGGATCTTGAAAGTAAATGTAAACATAAACCCTAACATTAAGTGTATCTAAGATTAGGAAATCAAAAATGCAATGCAACCCTATCCTATTGTGCTAGAATAAGATGCATGAATGAAACATGAAGATGAATGAATCACTTCAGGAGATGTCTAATTGCCCTAATAAGCCATAATAAAACATGTAATTTAACTTTTGCTAAAAGTAGAGTGATAATGGAGGATGGAATCATTTAGGAGACAAGTCATTAGGCTTGGTTTGATGGCTAGTTGCATCTCCCCAACCTAGAATCTATCATGATTCACCATAGGCAACCATAATCAATCCTTGACAATGCTAGATCTTGCAAGAATGTGAGCTTGAAGACCTAAAAAAACACAATTATGCTTCTCCAAGACTTCAACCTTGCTTTCTACTTGCTTGTACAATGCTCTTGTGAAAGAATGCTTGAATGCTTGTGAGTGTTTAGGACTTGAATTGTTTTACTAGATGAAAATAATGACTTTAAAGCTTGTTTATATAGGAACTACACCTAATTTACCATTATTTAGATCTAAAATTATAAAATCAACCAAAATTTTGAATTAAAAACTTGAATGTCCTACTCAAACCCTAAAAATGGGCCACACGAGACTCGTACACCCAAGGTGGCCTATGAGTCCCACCCTAGTTTTTTGGGGTGGGCCAATTATGGGTTGCTTTTGTTGATTTTGTTAGGATTTGAGTTGAAATAACCCTAGTTTTTTGGGGTGGGCCAATGATGGGTTGTTAGAAAATTTAATACTTTTGTTGATTTTGTTGGGATTTGAGTTGAAATAAGCCTGGAGATCCAAAATAAAGGGTCTTAAGGGCCTATTAATGATGATTTAAAGAGGTCATGAATGAAAGGTACCAAAATAGGTCCAAATTAAATGAGGAATTGTACCATCTCCAAGAAGGGAGTACAATTTTCGTCACTACACTACCAAAGTAAGCATATAATAAAATAACTGTATGTATAATTGGGTATCATATTCTCTCCATCCCTTCCATGAAATTATACACACCTCAAATTTTTTTTGGGTAAGATAGACCATTGGAATTTAGAAATTATAGCATACTGCCCTTCTACGACAAGATATATTGTTTGAATGAGTATTTTAATGCATGATATTGTTGTCTTGATTGGTTTTCACCAACATCCAACATTACAAATGAGAGTATCTTGTAGTGTGACCATCCACAATTATTCTTTATCAAAGATATTTTCTATCTCTTCCAAGTATCCATTAAGGTTTCCCATTCTTGAGTATTGAGATAACTTAATATATGTGATATTCCTCTATATATGTGCCTTAGAAATAATGATTTTTATGGGACAATAGTAGAAGTATCTTCTTTATTGGCTTCTATGTCTTGCAGTATATTTTATCTTTCTATGGTATGTTGTAGTAGGATTTTTGGTTGCTTACTTATCATGCATATCTTTCTAAAACCATATAATCTTCAAGGCATCAATTCAAGTTCCTCATTCAACCAAGTAGTGATGACTTTCTTGCTATCTATTCTTCCACCCCTACTATCTATTTCTATTTCCCCTTGAGTATTAGGTTATTCAAATAACTCAGTTCATATATTTTTTGTTGAAATAAATTATTCTAGTGTTTTCCTCTTCATCCTATTTCAGAGCTACTTCTTCAATATATTGTTTTTCTACATATACACCTAATGAAATATGGACTAATTTTTTTTCATTTTTAAAGGATATTTCCTCCTTTCTTGAATCTATAACTCTATTTGTATTTATAAACAATTTAAGGCCTAGTAGTGGGTTGAATCTATCATAGGTTTCCTTCATGGGTACAACCTCAAAATAAATAATCGATTTTACACCAAGGATATTGGCCTCTACCTTTTTATATGTTCCCAAGGTGCCCATGGATGATCCATAAGCCAAAATTATATTGTATGGAATATTATAGAGTTTAGGATTTCCTAGTTTCTTCTAGGTCCTTTATGGAATCATATAAGTGTCAAATCCTAAATCAATCATTATTTGTTTGATCCTTTTATGGTTAATGTAGGTTGAAATCAGTAGTGGTTTATATTTCCATTCCCTGTCTTCTTTGGATACTTTTTGGATATATGGTGTTGGTTGCTCTTGTTTATTCTAGTATTTTTAGAATTGCTTAAGTTTCTCCAATAAAATATTCTATTGAACCAATGTGGTCAAATATTTTATAGTAGTGACTTCTCTAGAAAATAAAATTTCTCATTTTTATTTTTCATTATTTATAATCATTCTATAATTATCCACTATTTGGTCATGTTGTTATTTTCTTGGGAAGAATTCATCTTCCTCTTCTTCTTCTTCGTTATTGTTTTTCTCATTTTTTGTATCATATATTGATCCTCTTATTCTTACTATTCCTTGTATTGTTTTTTATAAAAGGAAAAAAATGGGTTTTACAGGGACCCAAAACCACAAAGTTTACAACAGCATAGACAGGAAAAAAAAAGTCTGCCATTAAAAAAGGTTACAAAGAAAGAAAAAACCAGAAAGAAACCACAACCACCAAAAGGCCAAAAAAGGCCCACAAAAAGCCAACAAAACGCCAGACCAAAGCCCAACAACCCCTAATCCATGGTTTTCAAAATCTTCTCTACCTCGACCTCCAACTCCTGCATATCCTAAACCCCCTCGTTGAATGTTTGAATCATCATTGGGGTGGGGGGCACTTTCCTTTTAAAAATTAGCTCTAGTTCACTTCGAGATCCCAACTTCTTCTTCTTGGTCTTTCTCCTTCTCCAGATCAACAATCAACAAACCTTTATGAGCTTTGTCCAGTTTTTCTATCATGGCATTGATTATGATAGAATTGTGTTTTGTAATTCTATGGTTTTGTTCAGTAATTTTCTTCATCGTGTCTTTCATTTTTTCAAACTCAGAATCAAACCTGCTGTCCTTTTCCACACCGTCCTTGCCCTCCTTCCTAGTTGAATTCTATGTTCACTCTTCATCCCTCTTGCTTAGCCCATTAACCCTGGCTTCCATATCATCCAATTTACTATTCCTTGTATTGTTATCACCACAACCTGATTTTTTAATTTTTCTTTCCTTTGATGTTTTCTTATTTAGTGCTTTCCATTCTCAATACTCATCTTCTTAAGTGTCTTCCTTTGGGTAGGTGTTTGGTTGGATATTGGTTCCTTGTGGCACTCTTGCCCCTTACAGAGGTTCTTTTGGTACTTTTTTAATTACCCTATCACCTTTATGTGTGTTGGGCCTCTATTATTCATCACTTTTAGACTAAGGTGGCACATTTTGGAAGTAATGTTATATTTTGTCACAATTTAATATGGTGTGGTTGAGGTTATCAAAAAAAGCACATTGATTCTTTTTATTAGATAAGTAGTCACTAGAATAGTGTCCTTTTTTGCCACACTTGTAGTAGTTATCATCTTCATGTTTGTGATTTCCATGATGTCATCCTCTTCCTCCCATATGGTTGTTGAAGGACCTTCAATCCTTATTTGGGTTGTGTGGAGGATTATTTTGCATTTCATTGATATTTCTTTGATTTCTCTAAATTGGAATTCTATACCCATGGTCTTAAGTGTAGAAGGGATGTTCCAGAAGACCTTTGACATACAATAGCTTTTAATCTTTGTTTTGATCATATATGTGGTACTTGGGGGATTTGGTTTCATTTTCTTCTTCTTCATCCCTCTTTTGAAACCTTCTTGAGGGATATTCCTCTATTTTGTGGTCGTCCTGGATTCACCATAGTCCATAAAATACCAATTGAATTGAATATATTGTAATGTAACCTTGAAGTCTACCCTCAGTATGAAAGTAATTTTCTCTCCTTTTGCTTCCAAGAAATCATTCTAGGTATGGCCCTCTTGTGAGAAATATGAACACCAAATATTTTTCTTATATGTTTGTTACTTTATTATGTTACTTTCTTCTTTGGCCAATATTTCTTAGCACAATGTTAATTTTTTTATTGCTAATCTCATCTTTCCCAATTCATAAATTTCTCTTTCCTTATTTTTTATTCTTGAGGATTGTGCCTCAATATGGTAGGCCAAAGTTCTTTCTTCTAATTATGTGTCAAATATTCTTCCATATAATGCTACCCTATCCAACCTAGAGATGAACCATTCTTTTTTTTTTTGTTAGGAGTTCTTGTATTTTTCAGGAGGCCTCAATTTTTTTTCATACTCTTGAATTTTTTCTCCTCTCTTCTATAATAATTTTTCTCACACTCTCGAATGAGACTTCTAGAGTGTCAAATTTTATTAAAATAATTCATTCAAGTTAATTCATCCCAATCCTTATCATGTTTTGAGTAACTCTTCCTATACCAATCTAAAGCATCCTTTCTAAGGGATACTGGAAAGTAAAATAGTTTACTTTTTTTCTCATCAATTCTCTTTATTTTCTAGATGGATTCTAATATTAATATGTGCTTTATAGATTTTGTAGTGTTATTTATGAATAGCCAAAGCTTAGTCTGAGGGTCCATGTTCTTTCTACCTTGGTACTTTTCTACTTCACAATAACTTTCTACTATCTTCAACTTATTTTCATAACTTCTTTGTGGTAGGGGTTTATCCTCTCTCCCTTTATCTCTTGGTAACTTAATTTCAAAGTATTCCCTTCCTAACGCTATGTCACAATTTGTTATAAATTGTTGATGTAGATATTTTCCCTCTTTGTTTGGTGTTCTTTCTAATGAAATTCTTCTCAATGTTTTATATGACATGAGGAATGTGTCTTGGTTTGGGGCATGTGCCTTTTCAAAGTGATGTTTTGTTAAATTGATGCCAAACTTTCATTTGTTAAGGACACTTTATTAGTTATTGTTGAAAAATCCTTTCCTAGATTGAACATTATTGTGTTTTATTCCTCTATGTCCCTTTCCCTTAGTTTTCTAATACTTTTATTAACTAATTGAAATCTAAGCAATCTTCATTAATGCATAAGAGATTTTTTGGGGTTCTTTAATAATTATATGAGTATATTATCCAAATTAATTGCTATATTAGATAGATCTAGTTGTATTATAGGTGATTTAGTTAAATGTAGTAACGTTGGAGCCAAAGTCTTGTATAACTTCCTTCTAATTATTCTCTTGATACCCCATATTCTTTGATGTTTCCTACTGTTTCTTTCAATATCGCAATTGCTTTTTGCAAATAGATTTTTATTTGCTAAGGGGTTTCATAACTCTTTATCTCATTGTCTCTAGATTTTGTTTCCTTTATCTCTTCAACAACACCCACATTGGCATGCTCAACAACACTCACCTCAACATACTTGTCCTTTTTCCTTCTTGTAGCACTCACCTTGGTGTGCTCATTTTATCTCCTTTTTTCATTTTCCATCCTTTTGTGGTATCTTTCCTATCTTTCCCTTATTTTTTGTTGTTGGTGATCCTTGTTTTCTATTGTTACTTGGTTAATTTCTTCTAACTTGTCTTAATATCTTGTTATCATGTTTAGTCATGGGTGTTTATGGTTTGGTATTACATTACTCATTTATGATTCCCATGGTCTTATTATTTGTTTACATTGAAGGTCAAATATTTTTAGGGATCTCCTTTGGATATCCCCCCCTTTCCATTCACCATCCCCAAATGCCTAACGCCCTCCCACATAGTTAGTTTCTAGAGTTTTACACCATAGTTTTTAAAAGAAAAATTTAACATATTTTATGCTAGCCTTCTTATTGTTTTGATTTGATATTTTTTTGATTAATTCGTACAGCTTAACCAAGGTCCCAACAACAAAACCAATAAAATAAACTATGTTTGAATAGTTTTTTTTTTTTTTTTTAAGTATAAACATGAAATGAACTAAAAAATTAATATTTTATTAGTATAAATCATTTTAAAAGTCAAAACATATATGCCACGTTTTCATGATTCATGTTAAAAATTTGGATTAGTGTTGACAAATTCCTTTATAAAAATGTGACATATCTTTGTACTTTTACCCCCACATAATTATCGATTTAATTAGTTATTTATCCACACATTATCCATGAATAAATTAATTTAATGTTAATTTCCACCTCATATGAAATAACTCAATTTATTAATTATGAAATTGATTAATTCCACCCCACCTAGTTGACTACTTAGTCTAATCAATTCACTCAAACTTACTCCTAATCCCACTCATCAAACTAATGCACTTCAATCATCCATCCAGTCAATCAATTATTCCACACTCCCCTTAATTCTCTCATGCACTTAGTTTCCTCCTCCATGTAAGAAATTGTCTCATTAATCAAATCTCTTAACTCCCCAATCACATTGAGTTGAGAAATTCTAATTATTTTAACTTAAAATTGAAATAATTCTCCACTATTTTATGCATGCCACATCTCCTCATTTGTCCCCCAAATCATGGATTAGATCTCATATTCTATATTCAATGCTAGCCCTTCATTAAATTCTTAATCTATGAATCAAACTCATCTCTCATAAAAAATTACACATTCATTTTCTACCCAAGTTCTATTAATTTGATATCTAGAGAATGCTATTGCCATGGCAACGAATTGAGAACTCACATCGCAATGAGAAAAGTTTCACATAAGCTCGATCCAAGCTTTGCATGTCATTAATGAGTGTTGAATTGGTTTTAATTTGATTATTTTTCATTTGTTTTATTTGCATGCACATACAAATTTATCCAAGTTAGCAAATTCTTGCCATAAAATTTACACATAACCACCTTTAGTATCAATTTTCTAAATCCCTATAGTATTTACATTTGGATCTTGATTTGATCACCTAGATGATCCACCTTGGTAGCTTGAAATATCTAGTTATGATGTTAGTTGAGATATAATCATTAATATTTTCCAATGTGGAGACCAAATATATCTCCTTTTCTAGTATCTAATTTTACTTGCAAGTTTTTCATATCCTCCTTCATCCTATTGGTTTCATCCATTACTTCCATGGATATGGTCTATTTCTCCTCAATTTATGGATACTCTAGAGTCTTATGAGGAGTGTCAAAATTCTTACCCTTACCTCTAGTTTTTTGTCTAACCATATGGGTAAAAGTACAAAGCTATGTCACACTTTATAAAGGAAACAACCAATACTAATCCAAATTTTAAAATTGAATCACTAAAAAGTGACATATATGTTTTGAATTTTAAAAAGATGTAAACTAATGAAATGCGTATTTTTTAGTATATTTTAAGTTTGTATTTTTTTGAAAAAATAAAAAAATATTTGAATATAGTTTTTTATAAATTTACACTATGATTTTGTTGCTAATAGAATGTTGAAAAATGAAGTTACACGAGATTTTAATCTTTATATTGTAAGTTTTACTTTTTTCCTTCAAATTTTTTGTGTGTATTTAAAACTTGAAACTTTAGTGCATGTATTTTTTTTTTCAATATTAATATATATATAATGTGCATGTACTAAAACATAGTTGTTTCCATTCTATGTCAACTTTCATATTTACTATTTATCTAAAATAGAAAGAAATATACCATCTTGATATAGATTCTTTCATCTAGTGCATCATATTTTTTCAAATTTTTGCAATAAGTTTTAGTATTTTTCTTGAAATGATAATCAACATAATATTTTTGTGTTGATAACCTACTTTTAGTAAAAATAAAATATAAAAAATAAATAATAGTTAAACTATTAAAATATATATTTTTGAAAACCATACTTATAAATCTACAAAAGGGTATTTTTATATTTTTTAATAAAGTTATTTATGTGACTAAGAGTTCTTGAAACATCATGTCTTTTAAATAATTTTATTTTTTCAGTAAATTGGCTTCAAAGTGGTGCCACATATGCGTTTATCTAACAATTTTAGTTGGAAAAGTTGTGGACATATCTACCTTAGCTAGAATGAATCTTACTAGATCATATGTTTGACAAAAATTGATTTTAGTTAGAAATACTTAAATTCAGACATGTTGATAAGTTGGCAGAAAGTGTGACACAACTTTGTACTTTTACCCATATCTCATGCAAAATCCTATTTTTTTGCTGATTAAAACTTGATTGGATTGTTTTAGAAAATTTCATTGCCAAATTATAATTTCAAATAGTATCATCATGTTAATTTTTTCCAACATATTCAAAGAAAAATGTAGTCTATAGAGTGAATTTATAGAAAGCCCTAAAATTAAAAGAAACTCAAAAATCCAATTTCCTCCAAACTAGGAATGCACGTGGATGAATAAACCATTTAAAATCCTGCATAATTTAGGAAGTAATTAGTTGATTTATGACTTAGAGAATGAGTTATGTGGAAAGCCTAATTCTCTAGTAACTCATTGAATTCTACTCTAAATAACCTCAAAACTAAATTGTAGTAGCTTCAATATAGCCTTGAAAAACTCTATAATATTTGAGAAAAAATCCCCAAAATGATCTCCAAATAAACTAAAAATCATCTTATTTATCATGTTTTGATACCACTTGTAATGACATAACTTACAAAAGAGAAGAGTATAATAGAATATATGTTACAATTACTTTATAATTCTTGAGAATAATCATCCAGTTAGATGGAGCAAACCTTCAATTATCTCTAAAGATCTAACATAATTGGAAAATGATAATGATAAAAAAATCAATAGCTCTTATATACCCTACTTATTCCTTGTTTGTCACTCGAGAAAACTTAGACACTTAAAATAAGACTATGTGAATGGTGATTAAATTAAATAAAATTTAATATAACCACAAGCCAACTACTCATTTGTGTGTGTATTATACTTATATAGAATAATACTAAATATTTTTAAGCTAACATCTGTTGTCTTTTTATCACTAATAATCCATACTTACCAACATTAATATATGTGATTGCACACCTAAATATATGGATGAAATCAAGTGTATAATTCAAAAATTTGATCCAATAGAATTCTTCTAACTAAAAATTGTTTACTACTTCACAAATGTTTTTAATCTAATAAGGAACAAAGAATGTTGAGAAAAAATCTATTAAACTTGTTAAATCATGAGGGTCATGTTCTCTTTACTTAAACCCTTTGATGGTTCAATTTAATGGTTGTCAACTAAGGCTAAGGACAATAATCAAGTATGTAGAATGTCCTTAAGGTAATGAACAAAGTTGATGTAATCTTTTTTATCCTTTTGCAAATAAATTTATTTGTTTAGTAGATTCTTCTTTCAATCTTAGATGATTTTATTTTGAAATGGGGCTAGTCTTTAAATAAGCTACCCTAATGTGCAATTGAAACTAAGCTGGGTTTTAGTTGGCTCATGACAACTAGTAAGGGACATATACATAAGCCTAGTTTAAGAAAATCATATTTTTAGGTTCAGGTTTGAAATGTGTGACCATGAAAATGATCTAGACGAGTTCTACACTTGCTAGTCTAAATCAAGGTGATTAATGACTAGTTCTGGAGATCTAACCTAGATCTTGCGGTTAGATTATGATAATGATATTTGATAATTTTTACGTAAAATTCATCTTCGCATGCACTAATCAATACATAAAAGACAACCTTGAACTGCCATGTAAACTCAAAACATCAATGAAAAAGACATGCATATACAATTTTCACTATTACTCTATGTAAAATAGAAAAAAAATAAAAAGCATTGAATTTTCTAGAATATTTCCAATATGAAATTTGTGAAATCTGTTGGAATATACTTTAGAAAAGTCTAGTTACTTTTGTGGTATGGAGTTATATTTGGAGACCACCTAAGCTTGCTATGTAAAAGAGAAGGAAAGAGACTTTTGAGGTCCACGATTCTTCGATTTTTATGAATCTGCGTACTTTTCAGGAGATAGAGACAACAGCATCGATTCTTTCTACTAATTAATCAATTTTCTTAAGAAATGGAAAGATAAGTACCTAAGGATGTCGAAAGACATTCTTATTTTCAAATGATATAGCCATTTGTGAATGCTTTTTGAGATTCAAATTGTAGATTATCTCTCTGACACATTTGAAATTGGATACTCCTGAGTCCAAGGCAAGGGCGCTTCTGCCTCTGTCCCACATCCCCACCATCATCCCCACCATCACACCACTCTCGTTCAGAAAACAAGATGCACGACATTTTTTCTGAATGTGTCTTTCTCAGAAAATAATATCTTAGATTTATACGGTTGACTTTAGTTTTGTCTTTCTAACTCTGTGTTAGCACCTACTCTAAAGACTCAACGTGCCCAGCTGTATCGAAACGTTAGTGACAAATACAATTTTGTCTTAGAAAATTATTGATAGTTTGATCCAGACACTTACGGTATATTCTTTGCAGTTGGCAAATTGGTCTCTATAATGTTTTGTCTGTCACACCATTTTTTTGGAAATATATGCTGGTTATACAAAGACTGCATGTACAAGATTTTTTGAAAATATATGCTGGTTATATTTTGCACAGAGTAACTGAAGACAGGAGCCTCAAAATGACTATTGAGGGAGAAGAAATGATGCCTCCTTTGCACGCAGTAATCGTCTCATTTCCTGCACAAGGCCATGTCAATCCACTGATGAATTTTGCTGAGCTGCTGGCCATGCGAGGATTTTTCATAACGTTTGTAACTACTGAGTGGATGGACCAGCGCCTTCTAAAAGCAGCTTCTAAAGATGCAGCTGTACGTGACCGTGAGGTTAAAGAAAGGGGCTTCAAATTTAGATTTCTGTCTATTCCTGATGGCTTACCACCCCAACACGGTCGAACTTCCGAGCTTGCAGAGCTTTTTCTTGCACTGCAAAGTGTGGGCCCTGCTTTGGAAATTCTGTTAACTGCAGCAGATAAGTCCTTCCCGCCAATCACGTGCATAGTTTCTGATAGCTTTGTCTCTTGCACAGCAGAGGTAGCTAAAAATTTGGGGGTGCCCAGAGTTCTCTTCTGGACTTGTTGTACTGCTAATTCCATTGTTCAGGCAAATGCTAACTTTCTTCTTTCTCAGGGACATATTCCAGTCAAAGGTATTTTTCATGATTTTTATTTTTTATTTTTGTTTCTTTCATGCTGCAACGTGAGCCTTATTGATAAAAAATAAAATTTGTACCTATTGCATATACAGTTTGAGTTTAATATTCTTTTATGGATTAGTTAGGAATCAGATTTAGAACTTTCTAGGAGCTTCGATGTTGGTGTGTTCCATCAGTGAGTTATGGACATTTTCTGTGATTGGAGTTTTTAGATTTTTCATTATAATTCAAGTGTGGTTCATTTCTTCCACATCTCTCTTGAACCATGCTTTTAGTCTGTTTTTATATTCAATTTTTGCAGTTTCTACAACTCTTTTATTATGATTTGGTTTAATTTGACTTTCAAAGAGTTGAAGATTTGTGATAAATTTCTTTAGATCTTCACTTTTTGAACTTTAATGACATCTATGACTGCATGTATTATTTTCTATGGTTTTGTAGATTAATATATTTATTTTTTTGATTTGTTTTTTTTTTAAAATGAACATAAGAATTCAAATAAAATATCTAGTTTCAATCACATACAAGATCAATGATACCATAAGTCATTCAAATAGAAAATGTGAAATTCAAATATGACTTATTTCTCCAACAAATCTATCTTACAACTGTATACATAACTAATTATTTTCAGCATTAGAAGGTCGTCAGATTATTAACCTAGGGGAGAGTACCCAGTACTTGAGCATGTTTCAATAGTTGTGATAGTAGTGTTTATATAATGCCCAATATTTTTATCAATATTGGACCAATAGTTGTAACTTTAGAGTTGTTAGTGTTGATGATGATTACCCATAATTAAACAAAATGTATTCCTTTGATCTAAAAAGCAACCAATCATGTGATTCCACATCAGCACTCAATAAAACATGCTGTGAATGCACAACTATTGGTCTAACTATTTTTTTGGGCCTTTTTGGACATCTTGACAAAAAGCATGCTGATGTGGCATCATATTTGATGATGTGGCCTGACACCTTAGTTATAAGCAGGGGACTTGCCAAATAAGCTATTGTAAAAAATTGAGAATCATTTAAGATTTCCACATAGAATAATTAGAAACCAAAAAATAGGGTGCACAACTACTGGTTCCTCTCCCCTAGTTTGTATGACACATGCTTGTTATTTTATAACTGCTACCAATGCTCTATGTTTTACCTGTATCACTTGTGTCCTGCTGTTTCTTATTTAGCTTGTTTCAATCGCCCTGTGATATCTTATCTTGAGCTTACTTGAGTTGGGGTTGTTTCACATCTAATCATTGAAATACAATTCCATATCGGATGATTAATTATTTTTAATACATGATGATCATTGTTATTGCAGAGGAGGACTTAAAGTCTAAAGAGAAACTCATCACATGCCTTCCCGGAAAAATCCCACCTATCAGGCCAACTGACATCGTCTCCTTCTTCCGGGAAAAACATATCTCTGAAACAATTTACAGTGTCTATCTCTACGAATCCCGCATCCAAAATATAGCAGACTACGTGCTAGTCAATACTTTCGAGGAGTTGGAAGGAGGTAAAGATGAACAAATGGGTCTCAGCGTTAATGGATGCCCTGCTCTGGCAATAGGCCCTGTGTTTCTTCCAAATTTCTTACAAGGTAGGAATTCCATGTACAGCAGCATGTGGGAAGAGGATAAAACGTGCTTTCAGTGGCTAGATGCTCAGCCGCAGGGGTCTGTGTTATATGTTTGCTTTGGTAGCATTGCAATAAAATCTGAAAGGCAATTGCATGAGCTGGCTCTTGGATTAGAGGCTTGTGGGTACCCATTCTTGTGGGTTCTCAGATCAGATATAGCAGAAGGCAAGCCTCTTGATTTGCCTGAGGGCTTCAAGGATCGAACCAAGGATCGAGCTCTGATCGTTAATTGGACAAAGCAGTTGAAGGTAAGGCGTTTCTTACGTTCTGTTGTTTTTTGTACACAAATATAATAAATTCTCTAATTCAAAGCCTGGTACATTTTCTATTATATAGAAATAAAGCTCTAAGATTCCCTGGTTTAAATGACTAAATGTTGAATGGTTGCATCCATTGTTCTCTGATATTGTTGGTCCGATAGGATTAGAAATCCATGATATATAGAGTTATATGTGCTCATAGTTCTAACAAATATGAATGGATCGCCAAAAAGCTTAAAAGATTAGTGTGGATTCGAAATGATGCTAACATTTTGAACAACAAAGAAGAATATTTGATTGCCTCGAATTACTAGAAAATAACTTTCAATCTCGAAGTGCTTCTTCCAAATCCATCCTGAAGGAAGAAATTGTTCCGATGTAATAAATTTCTCCCTGAAAATTGGGTTGGGATTTAAAACATCTCAATCAGTAATACCAGCATTCAACAACGAACCAGATCACCAATAGAGAATAAAACTTTCTAAGTTCTTTAAAATTTTAAATATCTTCTCATAGTACCTAGTACAGTTTTTCTTTCTGACCTCATACAGTACACCATCATTCATTTTAAAAATGAAGGAAAAACTGCTGTCGCTAGTTTTTATTTTTGAATTCCAAAAAGTCATTCATATATTATAACCTTAAATTTATTTTTAAATTAAGTTTTCTTATGTTTGTAGGTGCTTTCTCACCCTTCTCTTGGAGGATTCCTTACACATAGTGGGTGGAACTCTACTTTGGAGGCAATTAGTATGGGAGTTCCTCTAATTGGATGGCCTTATTTTGCTGATCAGTTTATTAATTGTCGATTTGCAAAAGATGTTTGGAAAATTGGCTTAGACTTTGAGGGTGTTGATGTAGATGAATTTAAATTGGTGACAAAAGAGGTGGTAGAAAGCACAATAAAAAATCTAATGGAAGGTTGTATTGGAAAGGAGTTGCGGGAAAATGTTGTGAGGTTGAAGAAGGTAGCAAGTGAGGCAATGATGGAAGGAGGGACTTCTTATACAAATTTGAACACTTTTGTAGAGGATATCCAAAAGATAGCAAAAACAAAGGTCTAAGGTGTTTCTGAATTTATGTTATTTTATCTTGTACAATTAATCATTTTTAATATTTTAATTTATCCATTATAAGAGATATCATTTATTATTATGAATAAATTGGGATTTTTTTAAATGGCATTAATGTAAATGCTATATTCTTTTTGTGTTATCGTACTACTTCAAGTACATTGAAATGCTTTCATCTTTCTTTTTGTGTTCCTACTTTAGCTTCATTGATATTCAAATTTCTAGATCTATGCTTATTCTTCGTTACTTCTTTGGCTTCAACTCTCTCACTCAACTCTCAAGATTCTCACTCAAATCTAAGCATTTTCATATTATTCTTACTTAGATGTTACATACCTCTTTTTTACTCAGTTGTTAGATTGTGAATTGAAAATTAAAATTTGCTACTTCATATATTTGTAGGTTTTTTGTGCCATTAAGACTTATCACCTCATTTTGATGTTAGTTCCATGCCACTCTTAATGGTGTTTCTAATATCTAGAATAATGCAATAGAAAAATATAACCAATGTTGATCTTTTCATATTCTTAATGTGATCATCATGTCATTCTTTCTCTCTTACACATTTTCCTTCATCACTCTAAATAATGGAAAAGGGAAGCTCATGCCTCTTTCTAGGTTCATTTAGTAATTTATTTAGTGTGTCTAGTCTTGTCATGTGTGATATACTCAAGTTTGGTACCACAAATTCAATAGAGAGATTACTTTTTTTTATACACAAGATTAAACTATATTATGATAGATTAGATTGTAATAGAGGATTAATTGGAAGAGGAAAGTTTGGGATTGATTTTGGATGAGGATGAAAATTAGGATGATGAATTAGAAATGGATTAGGGATCAGAAGAATAGGACCTAAGGATGAGAATGAAGGACAAAATTGGAGTTGGATTAAGGAAGGATTGGATTGGAGAGGTTTAGAGTGAATAGATGGATAAAGGATTAGGTTGACTAGGATGTTATATTCAAAAGATTTTAATGGGTGAGGAATAAGGTTAAAGGGGCTTAGAAGATTTGGATGGATAGGAGATAATATAGGAAGGAGGATGGATGAATGTATATGATTTGGATGAAGAGATTTGAAGATGGGTTATATTAGGATGGAAGTTTTTCTTGCTTGACTAGGACATAGATATGAAATAACACAAACAAGCAAAGTGGCTTGAGGAATTGGGAAGATATGTATGCATTGGTTTAGAACAAGAATACACACCAAGAACTTGTGCAAGCCTAGAAATATTCAAGTAGGAGCATTAACTTAGTATGGACCCACTAGCTAACAACTAATATCTCAAGATTAGTGCAAGGAACTTATCTTTCAAGAGTCAATAGATAGGGATCACGTGGCACAAGTTCTCACCATTTGAAAATCATTTCTTTGGATGTTCTAAGACCTTTTCCAAAGAGCTTCTATCTCTACTTAGGGAGGTACATGGTGAGTAACTTCAAGCATGATACTATACCTTGCACCACACTAAGAAATGACTGAAAGGTTATAAATTAGGATGAAAAAGGTTACTAGGGAGTCCTCTAAATACCTCAAGGGTATGTGAGGCCAAAGTCCATAGATGAAAGAGAATAATGTCAAATAGCCAAGAGGAGAGGGTAACCCACTCTCCACCTTTACTTCTCCAAGGTATTTAAAGTTGGAGTCTTAGCCCAAATTGACAAGATTTCACTTCCAAGAGAGGTTTCTTTTGATTCACCTCCCACTCTTTATACTACGTTGGAACAAAAGAGTTGAGGTCATCCCCTAGGTTGATGAAATCCATAGGCAAGCCTCCTAAATGGAATGATCCAAGTGTTTTTGGTCACCCAAGATCGCAAAAAGCACAAGAGGAGAGCATACACATGTTGGGATCCTTTGGATGACAATGTAAAGAAAATAAAAGAGTAAGTGATGTTTTTTATACTTAAGATCACACAACAGTGCAAGAGGAGAGAATACACACCACTCAGTCAAAGACAAATAAGGAAATTTCTAACCTTAAGAAATGAAATGTGCCTAGATTAGTGGAAAAAGGGAAATCCTTGGACAAACGAATTTGCAAGAAATATGTTAGTAGTTTGAATAATTTTTTCCTTTTACAAGCAATTTCAATCTATACAACATGAGGTTAGATGAAAAAGTGAATAAAGAAAATGATTGTAAGCATTAAGATAACCATACAGATTTGAAACCCCTTTGTGATGGGGGTTGATACACTCACCTTTTTGGATAAGAAAGAAGATAGGTCTTGAAAAACTTATGAAGGAAACTAAAACAAAAGAACAAATCTATTAAACATAGGTGCTGCAAGACCAAACAAAGGCACCTGTTGACAAAAAATAAGCATTGAAACATAGGAAAAAAAGAAAACTATACCTATGTACGGGCATGGATTTGTCAAGAACAAGTGCAATAAGTTGAAACATAAACACAAAAATTTAGAACAAAGGCACAAAAAAGTTAAAATAGAGGCTCAAAAATTTGAAATAGAGGTGCAAAAAGTTGGAAGAAAAGCACAAAATGTTGGAATATAGACACATATAAATAGAACAAAAGTGTGATTTTATAGAAACCATTGGTTTGAAGAAAAAAAATAATGAAATATTAATTTCTACAAAATAAAATGTTATGAAATTTTGAGATAAAAAAATGCACAAAAATTAGATTAACAAAACCCACAATCCAAATGTTAACAAAATGCAAAATTAAATAGATAAAACCAAGGGTAAATGATAAAACAATTCAAAATTTAACCAAAACACAGACACAGTTCTGTGAAATATAAGCACAATTATGTGAAGCATAGGCACACTTTCTTTGAATGAAGGCATCAAAATTCAAGACATAGGTGTTGCAAGTCACTGCAGAAGCATAGAAATATATAATGAAGGTTTTGAAAGTCGCAAAAAAAGTGTAGTTTTATTGAATGAAAGTGTTGAATCATAGAGTCACGTCAAATCAAAACCTGCACCTAAGAACTCAACAAAAACTCACAAAATAGGTCAAAATAGGGCATGTGTCCCATCAAGCATCCTAAAATGAGGACATCAAAATGATTAAATTTAAATAGCATAGAAGATAATAAAATACACACATAATACCTTCACCCAAAATGTTTCTTTCTCCTGATATAGAGCTGAAGTAGAGTGTACCCTAGCTCCACTTGATTTTATCTTTTGATTTATTGATGGAGGAATGTGGTTGCTTATAAAACCAACAACATGATAATAGGATTAGGATGATAAGGATATGATGATGGAATATTAGCTTACCAAAAACCCAACAAGATGATGAAATCATGATCAAAAGGATAACCAAGAACCACTATAGGGTTCAAACACTAAGCACTCTCCAAGAGAATACACAAGATAGCTAATTCCTCAAACCAAAATTGTAGCTTATTTTAGCCTTAAGCTAGGAGTACCACTTAAAAACCAAGAAGAACTCCTAAAAACTACCAAAACAACTTCAACTAGCAACTTAATAAGGATATTCATATGTAATATGATATAATAAACACAATAATATGTGTCAAAGTGCTTACTAACACACCTTCATACCCTCCACTATGTTAAACATGAGTGTAGCTATAGAAATCACATCCCGAAATGCCATGATGTGCATCTTCATGCTATCAATTAACATGGATTTTGGTGCCCAAGATACCTCGCATATATTCAACTAATACAAAGGAAATAGGATACATGGTCATAAGACCACAACAAGAAAAGCCAAGATAAGAAAGAGAAATCACAATTGGTGGACTAAATCACACCCAACCATCTACTAGAAAATGGACTCAGGCACGATGCAAACACAATTATCTACCTAAGCCAATAGCAACTCAGAGAACATAGAATTATATAAACATTTCTCATCTAGATATTTGAATACACTTCATTCAATACTGAGCACAAGGAAATTCACATACATCAAAGTCACTCAATGCTAGAAACTTTATGCATACAAGCATTTCAAAAAAATTCCAAACATCGCACAACATCCACTTCCATTTCATCATGAACAAGAAAATTTATGTAATATTCTTCTAATTAACACGAACACCTGTATTTATAACATTCTCTTCCATCTACTCCCTTGTACATTTTATCAAGGGTTCATAATGAACATGATAGGGAACAAACGTAACATATAATAGGATCAACAATATCAAACATTTAGAATAGCCACTACAAAGATAAAATTAAACCCAAGAGGGAGACTTACCAATTCCAACAATAATAATAGAATTCTAGCAATTCTAACAATAAATCAAGTATGAACAATAGATGGAAAATATGGTGACTAGACTGCTCATAACAAAATTTAAAATTCAATGCCGACCCATAATCAATAATTAGAGAGTACATTAATTTAACCAAAATAAGAATCGAACTTTAAAATAATTATTACATGAACTAAGTGACTAATGTTAGCCACATTTGAGGGAGTAAGGGCTACACCATAGCTTGGGTTACAACATTCAAAGTGTGTTTGAGAAGGTATGCTAAAACACAATTCATACAAAATTCACCAACTTCACTAAACCATGCCAATGAGAACCACTCTAAGAAAATGCACTTCATCTAGACATGATCAAATTATGATGTAAGAAGACATATGCAAGGTTCAAGTTATGAAATCCACAAATTCTATCCACATAAGGGTAGAGCTTCACCCAAGAACCACTTCCATAAGGAATTCACAATTATAATGCAATCCCACACATTATTCAAATCAAGCATCACTTCCAAGGGCTAAAAGAATGGAATTGACATTATTCACATTGGAAATTATATTTGAGGCTCTAAGACAACTGACATAATGCTCCTAATAAGCATAATTTCATTTAACAATTGAAATATAGAATAAAGGGGTCTGGGGGAGAGACCCTCAAAAATTGGGATTGATTGATAAATGGGATTGTTGGATGTTGTTGATATGTGGATGTCACTGATGTCAACACTAGTGGCATTATTGTCATTAGAGGTTGTATATGTCGAGGATATTGAGAAAATTGTAATAAAATAAGTTGTGTTAGTGGTGTAGTGAAGTTCAGTATGAAGGCTAGCTCAGTATATTGATGATAAGAGGTTGTGGATTAAAGTGTTTATTATTGAGTATATCTAGTTTATCCATGCAAAGTTTCAAAGATCCACATGAAGACTTGATCAAGTTATGAGTATCTATGTTCTGACAGTTGTTCAACTATTCTAGTTGGTGATTCTGAAAGAAGATAATGTGATTCTAGTAACTTGAGTTATTGCAGATGCTTCTGTAGTGATTCATGATTCTTGTGAATGTTTCTAGATTTTGCTCTATTAGTGTTGCACGTCTGCATTGATCGTTGTGCTCACAATTGGTGATTTTCTCTCTACGTGTTCATGTTTTTCATTTTCATGGCCGACAAGGTGATTGTAGTGTGTTGTGGATCTATGTGGCATAATTTTTGAAGGTTTTCTGAATTCATAGATGTTGTTTTGGGTCTTTATTATGTTATGGCTGACGTTGTTTGATTCACATTAAAAATTGCTTATGATTTGGGCTGACAGTTTGTACACATTTTATATTTTGTTGAAGCCGACATGTAGATGATGTTATTCTTGTTATGGATATATATGAGTGATTTTTTTATCATTTGAGGGTGTGAATGTGCGAAGTGTGCAAGTCCTTTGTGTGAATAATGTTCTAATCATTCAAAGGTAGAAGTAAAGTGTGAAGAAGAGTGAGCAGATGTTTATGTGCTTAACCAGAACTATAATTAGGCATTAGTAGATGCTATTTTCTCAGTTCAAAATCTTGTGGATGTAATTCGAATGTTTCTATAAAATAGTGTGTCTTCCTTTGGGTAGTAAGCCTTTTGTACTTGAGTAGTGTGCTCTAGATAGTGTGCTTGAATGCATGTGCATTCCCATTCATATTTCTTTTATACTTTTAATAGGGTATAATTTTGTGGACTGACCTCCACCGTGGTTTTTCCCCTAATAGGGTTTCCACGTAAAAAATTTTGGTGTTATGTGTATTTTTGATGTGGTGATGGTTTATTCTTTCATGTTTATTTATTAGATATTAGAATAAGTTTAATTTGTATAATTTTTGTGAAAATTGATTCACCCCCCCTCTCAGTTGGCTACCCTTGTGTTGCCAACAAGGATATGATGGACCTATTTCTCTAATTTCATTTAGGAAATGAGATCCACACAATGAAAGGACTGTCAACCTTAAGGTGAGTCAAGTCAAAGTGTGAATCCCCAAATTTTTGTTTTGTGCAAAGAAAAGGGTCCTAATTAAACAACACTTTTGGGAGAAAGATCAAAAATAGCAAACTAAATCCAAAATGAAATTCAATAAAGTGCATCTAATAAATTATTCTTAATTTTGATAGAACCAAAAATAAAAATGCAGATCTGAGAAAGGGAAAATGATGTGTACCAATCACCAAAAGTTCTTTTCTGAAGCTAACAGAGGACTCATTTTCTCTATGGTGAATGGGTCCTGGCTATGGCTCTATAAAAATTGTTTATGGGTTTTGTTCTCTTGTTTCTACACTCCTATATTCTTGATTTTCACAGTCAGACAACTAGAAATAAATCCTATAGGCAATTTTCTGTGAAATTTCAAGAATGATGACAACAAATGCAACTTTGAAAACTTTGCAATTTTTCTCTCCAAGAGATATTCCACCTAAATCTGCAAACATAAATCAAGAGGGATTTTTTTTGTTGTTGTTGGTGAATGGGGGTTTACCTTGGTCAACCCCGTTTTTGTAATTAAACCTTGTAATGAAATGAAATAGCATGAAAGGAATGATTAATGAACAAGCCTATGTCACAACTCACCAAACCCTTGAATGAACCTTGGAAAGTAGATATGCAACTAGCATGAAATGGCTCCAATGGATGTGGATCTTGAACACTACATCAACATATTAGCTCAAATGACAAGCATGATGCAAGAATACATTGACATGATAATAGGATCTTGATTGCTGCAATAATTCTTCAATAAATATGCTCTTGAATTCCTTGAAAATTCTCTTGAGACACTCCTATAATGCTCTTGTGAAAGTACTCTTTATCTCATGAAAATATTCTCATATACTTTCTAGGTGAAACATATTGAAATGACCTTATATTTATAGCTATGTAACATTAATTTCTTGAAATTCAAATAATACAAGACGACATGTGAATATACATTTGAAATCATTGAAATACCACCAAAAAAATAATAAAAGGTTAGGTCCTAGGTATAAGTGAGGACCACCTAATTTTTTCTCTAATGATTTTGATAGATTCTATAAAGATTGTGGTATTCATAGACAAAATACAACTCCGTATTTTCCACAGTAGAATGGAATTGTAGAAAGAATGAGCAGGAAGCAGATGGAGAAGGCTTTGAGTATGTTGATTGGTGTTGGTCTAGAATAAAATTTTTTGGCTAAAATTGTTTCCACTACTTGTTACCTGATTAACATGTCTCCTACATCAGATATTGTTAGTAAGATGCCCATAGAGGCATGGTTGAGTCATAAGCCTTCATTAAGACATCTTAGATATTTTAGTTGTGAGGCATATGCACATGTGCTAAAGGAGAAGCAAACAAAGTTGGAGAACAAGGTTGTGAAATGTACATCTTCATCATATATACTTATGATGTGAAAGGATACAAGCTTTGGGATCTTATTGCACATAAGGTAATACATAGTAGAAGTGTTATTTTTAGAGAAACTAAGTCTTCCTCTATTACATTGTAGCCAAAAAAAAGTAAATAGGAAGATGTTATTCAATTTCCTTCTACACCTGAGAAAGTTGAATCGAGGCCCATGGATAGACAGGAAGTTGAGGAGACCTCATTTAGCTTGAATCTTCAAAAGAGGAGGAAGAACCTCCAACTCAGCTTGTTCGTAGGTATACAAGGCATAGAAAACCACTTGAAAGGTATTCACCTAATGATTGGAGATGTATTTTTTATTTGAATACTAGCATGGATGAACCCAAATTGGTAGAAGAGGCATTAGGTATGAATGATGCAGAATCCTGAAATATTGCTATGGATGAAGAAATGATAGCTTTGAAAAAGAATGATACATGAGATATTTAACCATTTATTGAAGGAAGAAAACATGTTCCTTGCAAATGGGTGTTCAAGAAAAATATTGCTTCAAATGGAGGTATTGAGAAGTTCAAAGCAAGGTTGGTTGCAAAAGGTTACTCTCAAGTTGAGGGTGTTGATTATAGTGAGATATTTTCTCAAGAGCAGGAGTAGGAGTGCACATAATGACATCCATTTTAGATTTTTTCTTTTTATTTTTGTTGCTTATTATTTAGAGGTTAAGAAAATGGATGAGAAAACTACTTTCCTTAATGGTGACTTGGATTCCAAGATATTTATATGAAACATCCAAAGCACTACATGGTGAAAGGTTAAAAGATTGGTTTGCAAATTGAAGAAATCTTTGTATTGCCCAAAATAGAGTCCTAGGATGTGACACCAGAAATTTGATACATATGTGTTGAGTTTGGGATTTGAGAATTCTAAATTAGATCATTGTGTATATTATAAAACTAATGGTGAGCATTTCCTGTTTACTGCATTATATGTTGATGATATGTTATTTATTGGTAAAGGAAAAGCTATGATTTTAGAACTAAAATCTCAATGTGCTGGTAAATTTGAAATGAAAGACCTTAGTGTAGCTAGAAACACTCTTGGGATGGAAATTAAAAAAGATAGAGTAAATAGAAATTTATGGCTTGGTCAAGGTAAGTATGTCAATTCATTTTTACAAAGGTCTGATATGGAAGATTGTAGACCATTGTGTGGTTTTGTTTCAGCTAAACAAATTTATCTATTTTAGATTGTCCAACATCCCCATTTGATATGGTAGACATGAGTAGAGTTCCTTACTAGAATGCAATTGGAAGTTTAATGTATGCTATGGTTTGTACAAGACCAGACATTCCCCAAGTAGTGGGAGTTCTTTCCAAATATATGTCTAATCCTGGTAGAGTTCATTGGGATACATTTAAAAAAAGTCTTTAGATATTTGTGCAGTACCTCAAATTGTTCCTTGTGTTATCATAGTAATATGAATGAATATGATATTTCCCTTGATATTCATGTTTATGTGGATTTAGAATCGACAGGTGATTTTGATAGTAAACGATCCACCAGTGCTTATGTCTTTACTTTATTTGGTAGTGCAATTAGTTGGATGAGTAAGCAATAAACTATGGTTACTTTTTCCACTACTAAAGCAGAGTATATGGCAACTACTCATGCTTGTAAATAAGCCATTTTTCTTAATGTTTTTAGATAAATTGGAATAAAACAAGTTGCAATGATAATTTATTGTGATAGCTAGAGTGTGATGTTTCTAGGTAAGAACTTGACATTCATGCTAGGGCCAAGCACATTGATGCAGATTATGATTTTATTAGAGACATGGTTGAAGATGGTAAGGTGAAGTTGGTTAAGGTAGAGACCTTGATGAATGTTGTTGATTCTTTAACTAAGCATGTGAGAATAGAGAATATTATATGTTGTTCATATTCAATATGCCTTTTGACCCCTAGCAATCGCAAGATAATGTTTTACACCCTCCCATTGCTTTTGCAAGGTATTCGACAAGTGGGAGATTTATTATGAAAATGTGTCTCAACCTTGCAATTACATAAGGTACTTCTGATACATAAGGTATTTTTGATACGTCAGTGATGAGGGAGCACGAGGGGTCTCCCCCCCCCCCCATGAGGGGTTTGAGAACTATGTACCTCAGCATGGGATCGGGGTAGCGCCCTTGAAAGGAAATTTCTATTTATATTTTATTGTTGTAAATTGGACCGTTCATCATTAGGTATTAGATATGATGACCAATATTTTATTAGCTTGAATTTCCCTAGAACACAACCCTATTTTATGATGGCATTGTATTACGACTGTGTATTATGATGTATTTTGAGAATTTAATAGTAGTCGTGTTGCCTCTGGATCTCTAGTTGGTGATACTCCCATGAGTATCTTGCTCTGCAAGTATATTGTAATCTTTGTGACATCTAAATAATATATTGGATGACTTTTGGAGTGTTGGATTTTTCTCCCAAAAGGGTTTTCCACATGTAAATCATTGTGGTACGCATGATATTTATGTTTAAGTTTTTGTAATTGTTAAATCTATTTATAAAATTTTTGTATTATCCTCCTCTCAATATTAGTGTAGGAAGTTGTTCCGCTACCTTAGCTTCCTTACAACTACTACAACTTCATTAATAGTTGTCCTTACACAACATGATGATACTAGAGAGGAGAGAGCTATCTATTATATTAGTCATTCATTGGCTGGAAATGAGCTTAATTACACTCCAATATAAAGGGCATGTCTAGTTATTTTTGTACAACAAAAATTAAGAGATTGCATGGTTAATCATCAAAAAAAGGTGGATCCTATAAAGTAGGTGTTTTATCTAAGACTACTCTAATTGATTGAATAGAAAAAATTGTTATGTTCCTAAGTGAATTTTATATTGAGTATATGGATCATAACGCTATCAAGAAAGGAAAATAATTACAGATCAATTAGCAGATACACCTTTAGATGTGGAGCATCCTCTTGTTTCAAAAGTTATAAATGAGACAATTTTTAACATTATCTCTTCATGTTTATGGAAGTTATACTTTGATGGCTCTCACACTCAATATGGATCTAGGAATGGAATTAATTTAATCACTCCACAAGGTGTTTGTATTCCAAAACGATACATATTTTCTTTCCCTTGCACAAAAAACATTATAGATAGAATATAACTATAAATTAATACTCGGCTATCTACTCTGCAACTTTCCCACTCTTGTGTTTTTCTGAATTTCCTAGCTTTTTGCTCCTAAATTGATTGTTTGATTGATGGGATGGTCTCGTGGGGGGCACAACAAAGCCCCCCATCCTAGGAATGATGTTCCCAAGCATGGTCCTATGTTTGAGTTTGCTACTTCAAAAAATGTTGTTCCCCATAGTGGAATTCCTTTTGGCACTATTGTCCCTTCTTCTACAAAACTGGAAGGGTGATCCCACAATACTGGTTTACACTTTCTCGGAGATCCTGATTTTTACTGAAATAAAATATTTTTAGAAAATATAATTATTTAAGCCTTGAAAATTTCCATTTAAAGGATTCTAATTGAAGAGGGTTTGATAAAACCACCTTAGATCAAAACCCCTTGGATAGAACCCCGCTAGCTTTAAACCATACCTATAACGAAATCTCCTTTACACCCATCAAAATTCTAATAAAAAACCACTTTTGATTTATCTTTTTGGGGATAAAATGAATTCATATAAAAAAAAAATATTGTGAGTATGTAGTCCTTATTATAAGCTTCCCAAAAAGTATAATTTTAAATAAATTTTATTTAATTATTATATTTATTTTTTATTTCTTGTGAATGTAGGTTTTTCACCAAAAATCACACTCTCTGTTTTGCACATGTGGAAAACTAGCATATTATCAATTTTTTTTTAAAAATATCAGTGCATTAGATATTGAAGTCCTTGATCCAACAAAAAAAGATAGATTGAATTTCGATACATATAAAAAAAGTTGTTGTATACGGTATGCCTATGTCTAAAATGTAATTGGTTTGAATTTGAAACTTGATTAAGGAAAAAAAATCAATAAAACACTATGAAACCAAATGAAAGCTCTAGCTATCATAGTTACAAATCTAAATTCGAAAAAAATAGAATTTTATCCTTCATGGAAAAAAAGTTATGTTGTATACAGTGAACATCACTCCTTAAAAATGGTGTTTACTAAAAAAATACTAGTTTTCAAAGGAGATGGAAAAAGAAGTGCAATCTGATTCCAAAAATTTTGAAAAAATATATTTAGAATCTACAGACAAAATGTCACAAATCACTAGTTTTCCCCATCTTCAAATTCCTCACGGTTTAGCCACTATAGGTGCTCAAAAGTGAAGATTTAGTTAGAAAAAAGCAGTTTAGTGTCCAATTTGGCCAAAAATTGTAAACCAGTATTGTGGGATCACCCAGAAGCTCATAATTTTGGTAATTCAACTACGTCCCCTTATTTTGGATTCAATTCTTTCTTCTCTAAAGAAGACCTTGTTTCATTCATGGATAAACTGGTTGGTGGAGGCTCGCTAGCTTTGGCTAGGATTAACATTGAGTCTACTTCTTATTCAATAGATGGGTGAGAAATTGATGTTCCTGAAGCTCTTATGATTAAGGAAATGGATGACCTCAAGCTATCATTGGCAAGAAAGTTCTTGGCGTACCATCTAAATATAGATTAGATTAGGAAATGGGCTGACTATGTGAGGAATTTGAAAGGTAGTGTTTCCATTAGTGTTATGTCCAAAGGTATTTTCCTTTTTAATTTTTTTTTTGTTTATAAGGATATGTTAAAGGTCCTCATGGGAGGCCCATGGGCCTTTGATGTTGGTTTTAAGAACTTCCTTTTATTTTGTAAATGGAAACTAGGCTTTGACCCCTCTACTGACATGGGGGCTGATGCTCCTAGTGGGTACTCCTACCTGGGATACCCTTAGAATTTTGGGAGGTAGGTAACTTCAAGGGGATTTCTAACTCTTTTGGGATCCTACTAGATGTTGATGAAACTACCCAAGAGAAGTCTCGTTTAGTATTTTCTTAGATTTGTGTTAATGTGGTTGTTAACATTGTTTTTCTGACCTTTGTTGTTTTGAAGTCAAAGTTTGGCAATTCGTCTCAACCCCTTGAATATGAAAATGCTAGACCTTTTTTTCAATATTGCAAAAAATTTGGCCATCTCATTGACTCTTGCAATAGGAAGCCTTAAGGTTTGGAAAGTGATGCCCCCAACTCATTATTTAATTTTGTTCTAGAGCCAAAGGTTGTTGCTACCCCCTATCTAGGAAGAAAAAAATGGTGATACTTTGGAGACCTTAATTAAACCCTCCCCTAGGGTTGGTATGATTTCAGAGGTCTAGGTTACTTAAGAATGAATCCCTAATGAGTCCTAGGTTTTGGGGAGAGAGGTAAGTTTGGAAATGAGCTCTTGTGATGGTAGTAAACTAAATTCTAATGCACAAGATGTTTTGAAGGAAACAACTAATGAGACCAAACCAGTTGTTAAATCCCTTTTTGATCTTGAAGAAAATCAAGGCATGATTGGAATTTCTACACAACCCCTTGTAGATATGTTAGAGATTATTGAGGAAGGAAAAATTGTATCTTAGATTGGTTAGGAAAAAGACACCTCTACCCTCTCTCCTCCTAAACCCCCTGATGATAGTTTTCTCCCCCCTTGTTAGAGAGAAGGAAATAATATCAAGGATTCTTTGGCTTTGTTGGGGTTCCCTTCTTCTCCCTCAAAAGAAGCTAATGATGAATATTGGGTTCAAACTAATTTCAAGTCAAAAAAGAAGAAACTCGATGCAGATGGAGGAAATAAGGTTGGCAGGCCTTCCCAGAAGGAAATAAGAAATAAAGACATTGTTCATTATGTGGCTTCAGGTAGAAAAAATATGTTGGACTCCATTGCGGGGACAAAGTCTAAAAGGAAGTAAGGGATGTTGTATCCCCTCCCTAACAAAATCAAGGTGATCTTGCAGTTTTGTTTCTTTAATCATGAAGGTATTTTCTTAGAATATTAGGGGCCTCAATAGCCCCTATAAACATTTGTGGTTAAAACCTGTTTGCTAGAAAATGAAGTTAGTTTTCTATTGCTTCAAGAAACCAAATGAAGAAGGAAACTTTTGATAAGATTGTTATGGATATTTGGCCTAGTGCTATTTATGTTCTAAGTGACGTTGAAGGTACTTCTAGAGGTATTGCAACTCTTTGGAACCCATCTAAACTTAAAGGTTCTTTGGGTTTCTCTGGTAAAAATTGTCTTATGGTCTCCTTTGAAGATCTTATCACCTTTTAAAAATAGAATTTGATAATTTTTTATGGTCCCAATTCTTGGTAGGATAGATAGCTGCTTTGGGAATTCTTGGATGATAGCATAAAGGGAATTAAGGACAAATTTTGGATGCTTGGAGGTGATTTTAACTCTACTTCTTCCATCTAAAAAGCTGGAGGGTTTGGATGACTATTCGAGGATAGTATGATGGACTTGGGTTAGTGCAAGACCATGGGGTCCAAACTAGGCCTTTAAGTGGCAATAAAATTCAAAAAAATAGAGTTAGTCAACTTGACATAAAATTTTGAATAAGTTATTAACATAGTTTGGAAAATATGTAAGAAAAAATTTGTAGAAAAATGAATGTAGTTTCTAAGATACTAGTTTTTTTTTAGAAAAAAATAAATCTATTTGGTGAAAAATTGAAATTTCAATGCAGTAGTACTAAATTTTTTAGGAAAAAATAAAAAGCAGGTGTATGTCTGACCAACCTAACTATAAATTTTTATTTTTTTAAAAAGAAAATTCAATATAAGTAGAGGGCACATGCCCAAATGTGCCTCATTTTTTTGGTAATTTTTTTGCAAGTAAATAATTAGTTATGAATTTTTTATTAAAACTTTTTTAAATTATTAAAACTTGTTTGTCTGAGCACCATAAATTGGTTAAAAATTGATGAAATTCATTTTTTTTATCCTATAGTATAGGAAGCATAGAATGTGTTGCATCTTTCAAATTCAAAAAAATGTTAATTCATTTAAGAATTATAAATGTTTTTCAATCAACCTATCAATCAGGACTTTAGTCAAAATGCATGTAGAAAATTAATAATAATTATATATTTAATTCCAAATAAGCCCTATCTTATATTGACAGAAAGTTGACAATTTTCTCAATAAACCCTTTTTGTTTCATCAAATTCGGATTAAAAAGAATCGTCATCCACTTTTTTGTCATATCACCACTTTTTGGACCCCCATGATCCTGCACTCACCCACTTGTCTAGTTTTATAAACTCTGTTGGGCTCTTTGATATCCCACTTCTTGGTGTGACAACAGAAAAAGTATGCCTTTTCCTTGCTTAATTTAGGAATGATTAATGATAAATGGGATTTGATATCGCCTTAATCTAGTGTTGTGATGATTTTTACACATCCACATTAGGTTTTGGACCCTTATAAGCTAAACAAACTTAACTTTTCCCTATTTTAATGTTGTAAAGTGTATTTATTAACACCTTCACATTAAATTTAGGAGTTTTGTAAATTAAATGGACCTAATTTAGTGTTGTAATGTGTTCTACACATTCACATTGGATTTAGGTCCCTTTTTGGGTATGTGTAGGATCATGATGGGCCAAAGAGTGGCGATATGATGGGTATGTGTAGGGTATGTGGCTGACAATTTTTTTTACCCAAAATTGATGTAAAAAAAAGGTTTTTAAAGGAGATTCTCAACTTTCCACCAATATAAATTATGCTTTACTTTGAATTTAATAAATAATTATTATTCATTTTCTATTTTGAATTATGACTAAAGTCCTATTTGATATGATGATTGAAAACATCTATAGCTTTCAAACATCACATTTTTGAATCCAAAACATCACACTATATTTAATATGAATATTTTCAAGTTAAAAGTAAAAGATGTAATAAAAATTCATAATTAATTATTTACTTGGAAAAAATTACAAAAAATATGCATCACATCGGGACATGAGTCCTCTACTTATATCTAAAATCTTATAAAAAAATATTATCATTTTATTGTGGTTAGGGTGGTTAGACAGACACCTACTTATTTTTTCCGAAATTTAAGTACTAATGCATTGAAATTTCAAATTTTCACCAAATAGATTTTTTTTTAAATAAACCTGTAGTTTAGAAACTAAATTCAATTTTCTATAATTCTATTCTTACATATTTTTGAAATAATATAGATAAATTATTCAAATTTTTATGTCAAGTTGCCTAATCTGATTTTTCAAATTTTCATGCCACTAAGGGCCTATTTTTTCCATGATGATCCTACACCCTTTTAGCTAAGTAGACCTATTTTTTTCCTTAATTTAGTGTTGTAAAGTGTATTTATTTACACTTTCACATTGTATTTTGGTCCCTATTGCATTTATAACCTTAATATCATCATTAATAGGTCCCTATGACCCCATATTATGCATCCCAAGGCATATTTCAATTAAAAACCTGACAATATCAACATATAAACTTAATTTACACACTCCCCAACATTTCAACAAGCAAAAAAGGGCTTGTGGGACACATTCACCACTTTGGGCGAATGAGTCCCACCCAGGTGGGACTCATTCGCCACCTTGGGCGAATGAGTCCCATTTGACCTATTTTTAAGGTTTTGAGTGGAAATTTGGGTTTTAAGTTTAATTTTTTCTATGTTGGCCTTTGGGATCAAATTAATGGTCATTTGAGTGCATTGCCTATATAAACAAGCTTTCAAATCATTATTTTATCAAGCATTCATGATATAAAGTCAAGCACTCAAGGGTTAAGCATTCCAAGACTTTGCAAGAATCATTAAGATAGCATTCAAGATCAATTTTAAGGCATTCAAGGGTAGAATTATTCATCAATTATTGCAACAATTCAATATCCATCATCATGTCAAAGGTTATCAATCATCAAACATGTTATTGAGCTAGTGTTGTGATGTAGCATTGAAGATCCAAGATCAAGCATTGTTCTACTCCTATTGTCAAGATCAAGATCTACATCCTTCATGTCCATTTCATGTTGAGTTGAAGACTTATAAGACATCATTTACAAGGAATCATTCAAGGTATCATTTTGCATGATTCATGTTTTTTGTTTCATGTTTCATGTCTTCATTTCATTGTCTCATCATTTGGTTTAATTACCTACAGGGGGTTTGACCAAGGAAAACCACCATTCTCTAACAATCAACACTTTTTCTCTCTCTTTGTGTGATTGTAGATCTAGGTGATTTGAAGACTTGAAGATCATTGAATATTAGGTTACAAGCGTGGAGAAATTTTTTGGAGTTGTCTCACCATTTGCATGGTAATAATATTCATCAAAAGGCCACCTACAACCCCGAAATCAAAGTTTTAGATCCGAAAACTTGGAGAAGTAGATTGAGTAGATTGAGAAGAATAGATTCAAACTTTGATGTTCCAAAAAATCTAGACTAGATTCATTCACCACAAGTGGTGAATGAGTCCCACTGTAGGTGTTTTTTAGAATTTTTTATAGATTCATATAACCTTTTATTCGAAACCTGCTCCTATGCCAAAATCCAAAAGTGGGACTGATTCGCCCAGAATGGCGAATGAGTCCCACTAGGTCAAAAAAATTAGAATTTCCAGCATTTCAAGACTCCTAGTCATCTTCAAGTTTCTAGGTGCACACATTTCATCTTACAGTTCGTTATTCTATTTTATATGCATTTCTAGGTCATTTAATTCAAGTTTGCATCATATTAACTAGGGTTTTACATTTCATCTTGCAATTAATTGTCTTTTCCAAGTCTTAACTTGGTGGTGAACCCCTCATTTATCCTTAATTAATCTCTAAACATATCCTAGGACAACCCAATTGCAAGATGTCTTTCACTTTTTCATTGAGATCTCTAGGGTTATCCTTGAATGGAATAGCTTGGAAGTGGGTGAGCTCTATGTTCTAAACCATATGATAGCACTCCTCACCCATTTTAAGAGGTTCAATTTTGGTGAACCTACATTTAGAACAACATAATTCTAATTTGGAGTGCATCATCATCCTAGACTTGGCTTGCATTAACATTGCATTAGAGTTTGCATTAGTTATTTGACATTCTAGGGTTTCAATTTTTTTGCATTGGTGAAAGTGCATATAGGTTGCATTTTTGCATCTCAAATAATCTCAAATCATATAAAATCTGCATTTTCACTTAGGTTACATATCTTACAAACTAAAAAGCATAAAAATCACTTAATATTTTTGAAAAAACCCTAAATGGGACTCATTCGCCCTTCTGGGCGAATCAGTCCCATTCCAGATTTTAAAATGCCTTTAAGAGCACTAAAAACCTCATTTTGTGCTTCCTAAGCCTCCTAGTAACATATACTATAAGTCTGGAAAGTTTTGGTAACAATTTTTTATGCATTTTTGTCAAAAACATCAAATCAGGGTACTCATTTTTGAAATCATTTTTTTTTTTGATCGGTAACTACTTTTGACTGGAGCTTTGAACCAGTGAGGCCACAATTTATGGGGGACCTCATCCCCATGTTTTTGTCTGGTATTAAGTTCCAGACCATTCATTTCTCCTCATCCTCCTTCTATTCCACCTTCTCCTTCGTCTTCTCTGACTTCTCTCCTTTGGCCTCCACTTCTTTCTCCCCGACTTCTCTCCTTTGGCCTCCCGCAGCCTCCTCCTCTTCCACCACTTCTCTACTCCGCTTCTACTCCTACCTCTCGTAACATCCTCCTCATCTCCCGCTTCTATTCACCATCTCACCACCTCCCTCCCGTAGCATTCCCTCCCTACTCCACTTCTCTTCTCTGCCTCAACCCTTCCTCCCGCAGTTATCTTCTCTCGCTCACCCCTGTACTTCATCCTTCCTTCCGCATGTCTTCTCCTCTCCTCTCCTCTCTTCCAACTTCACTCTGCTCTTCTCATCTTCTTCATCCTCCCTTTAACTCCCAGGGAATCCTCCATCTGCTGCCCTTCCACGTCTCCCCTGCATGCGTACACACTTTGCCACCGTGGACCCTTCCGCCTTCGACCCTTCTTTCTGTCTTCTATCTGCAGTCTTCGCCCAGCGACCAATGACCAGTGACTATCTCCTCGCCCAGCATGCGCCCATCCATCCTCAGTCCTATTTTTGGTCCTGCGTTCCTGCATGCATTGGGTGAGACTCGAACATGTGAACGCCCTCTCAACAGGGCTTGTGACTTACCGTCACACTGCGGGGTCATCCCTCATTTTTGAAATCATTACAATTACAAGCATCCTTAGATATGAAAATATTCACATTTCTAAAACTTTGCATCATATGGATAAAAGTACTTCTCACCTTTGCATATACAATGTTTACATTCATAAAAATTTGCATAAGTTTGATAAAAGTCCTTTACATTTTTGGATATACATTGTTTGCATTCTTAAAGTTTTACATACATGGAACAAAGGTACTTTTTATCTTTGGATATGCATTGTTTACATTCTTAAAGAATTGCATAAGATGGTTAGAAGTACTTTTCATTTTTGTTCAAACAATGTTAGTACCTTGATGGAACCCTCAAAATTTTTTTGTTCCATCTCAAACCTTTGTCACATTTGGATGTAGGGATGATATATGAGGGTTTAGGGTTTTATTTGTTATAAATGCTTGAATGTTCTATTTGGTCATTAAATTCTTATTGCCTATTGTCGGTCACTTAAAACCATCTTATGTCTTTCACTATCATCAGGTAACTAGTCCCTCAAGTCTAGGTCCGATTCTCATAATTTTAATAAGGTTAGGAAGAAGGCCTTTTTGGCCTTTACATCCTTTGCATTTCATGACTTAGAAATTTTTAAGTCCCTTCTCTCACATCATTCTAGAGGGTCCCCTCCTCAGAACAACTTAAGTGCACGTGCTTAAAGTTTTCACTTAAGTCTTGACAACCATCATATTTTTATCGCCCATTTTTTTATTACTTTTTGAGTGTATGTTTTAAATTGGCAATGAGCAATGAGCGACATTTCTTTGTTTTCACTCATCATGAATAGCCGCTGGAGCTCTTGGAATAATTAGCAATGAGCGATATTCTATGTATTGTTAAGGAATCACTTATTGCTAATATATTTTGAGCCTTGAGCATTGTAATAGCGAAAAGTGATGTCCTCCAACCCGATGTTCTTAGATCGCTCATCTGGGATGGTCATAAAATGATAAATTTAAGATCAACGATGAGCGATATAATGAAATTCCCTTGAATCACGTATCATGGATATGTTTTAAGTGCTAAAGTTCTATATTATTGATATGCAATACACATTGTCATAATGTAAATCTTCTCATCGCTAATTGTTTGCAAATTGTATGAGGGGAATTAGTGATGAGCAATGGTCTAATGTTTCAATATTTTATTGCTCATCATAGATTAATTCCTGAGCCTAAGTTTTAAAACTGTGATGAATGATGAGATTCTCTAAAAGGTTTCTTTCACTAATGTAATAAGGTCTTATGTGCGATGTATTTTGTACCATTGATTTTCATGCAGGTGTATGTGTGTAAATCTGATTTCTTCAATGCATCTCTCATGATGAATAGTGTCAAGGTGTAAAGTTTAAATTAGTGATGCGTGATGGAAGGATGAATGTGATCAAGGATGGGCCACATATCCAAGGGTTGAGATTTCATTGTAGGGATGTTGACATCGCTGATGAGGCCAATGAAGGACAAGATACATCTGCAATAGGTGATGGCTATTGCTAGAGGAGAAAACATGGAAGAATCCAGAGGACATCGTATAAAGGAAAGTAGCGAGATGATTGGGGAACCATTGATATGGTTTTAAAATAGGATGATCTAATGAACTAAACTTCATCATGGTAATACTTTCATCATTGATTGCACCCTAAAATTTGGGGAAGATCAGTGATGAGTGATGAAGTGCATAAGGAAACATTCTCTCTAAAAAAAACTAGTCTTATGTACTTGGGGAAGATTAGTGATGAGTGATGAAGTGTATAGCGATATTAAAGAAGGAGCATGGATTAGGTTGGAGATACATGCTAATTGTTAGATCTCATATGATTAATCAAGATTAAAGGAAAATGTGGTAGAAGTTGAGATGGCATTACTATTTTTTAGGAACAAGTTGCTAATGGTCAAAAAATGATGCTTATGGTCACCATAGATGAAGTTTTAATTGTTTTAAGATCAATGACCTAGATTCGAAGCTGATTTTTTAAGTTATCAACTCGTTCAAGTGAGGAGTTCATGAATCATTAATTCTGCATGCTCCAAATTGTCTATTTAATGCAGGTTGATCGTTGTTTATTTTCACCATCTTTCCATTCTACAGTGAATGTAAGGCATAGTGTGAACAAGAGTGAGAGGCTATTTGTTTTCCTGAGTTGAATATTGAGTGTTCTTGTTCTGAGTAAGTTGGTTTTAAATTGGGTTCTCTAGTTTGGTTAGGAATTTATGTTCTGGGTTGGTTGCAATTGTTTGGGCTTGTAGGTTTGTCTCCTTGTAGCTTTGTCTTAAATCGTTAAGCTCCGCTTGTTCTAGAGATGGGGAAAACTGGTGTAAGAATTCAACCTATTAAAAGGTCTAGCTGACTCAATGTATTTGAGTGTCATGAGGATATAACTAAGCAAGAAGCCCAAGCTTCTCCTGAGGTTTCAAATGGTAAAAGGAGGGCTAGAGGTCATAAGAAGAAATCAATTGTGTAGAGTATGTACAGATTGAGAAACATGACCATTCCAGGAGAAATGGTCGAGTTAAAAGGCAAGGAACTAGCTCAACCAATGAACAAGGAAAAGAAAAAGGATAAGAGTCATAGGGCCTACTTGGGGAAACATAATTCTCCTATTGTGCTCTTTAACAATCCTTCAGATGTTGAAGGTGACACTGACTCAGGATATGGCCAATACCTTCTTTCTCTAGTGCCATATGGGAGCTTTGATGACAAGATGGTGATGGTCCCTCCAATTATATTGAGGACAAGGAGCAGTTGAGCATTCTTAGATGTCAACAACTCTGAATAGGGTCATCTCCTTTTTTTTTTTTTGATGACACCATGGTCTTTGCATAGGAGGTACTTGTTTCAATGTGTTCGTGGTTTTTTTTTTTCTCTTCCATGTTGATGTGGAGGTCCTTCAGCTGATATGATATGGAATCTTTTTTTTTCAACATGGATGCAGTGGTAGTGACTAATGGTATCTTGCACATGCATTTTGTTTTTGGTCCTCCCCTGTTTTTCAATGATTGCATAAAAACCGCCTAGGGAGTTCTTCGAGGAATCAGTTGAAATTAGGTTTTTCAAATGAAATTGTAACTCAGTCGGATGCTTGTTTCTCCCCTATTTATAAAGGGAATTTCATGGCTGAAGTTAAGAGAGTTCAGAAATCTTGAGTTGAAAATAGGTCAAGGTGAATGCTATTCTCTTAGAGAAAATAGAATGTAAATAGATACATTAGTAAATATACCAAAAGCCAATCTAGGGTAAAATTTATATTGTATTAAGATCTTAAAATAGTTTTACAAAGTAATATCAGCATTGAAGGAGAATATTAGTTATAAAATGTTGCTCTCCTGTGTATTTTTCTTCCAAAATATGAATGAAGTTATTAATTATAATTTTATTTTTCTTCTATCATTTGCACCAAATGAATGAGCTTCTTTAATGCTTCAGTCCAATGAGTTCATTAAATGCTAAATTGGGGCCATTAATTTGTGAGAAAGGGATATAGGATTTGGTAAGGAAGCAATATTTTAAAACATAGTGAGTTAGATGCTACAAAGTGGCATGCTAATAGTCCATTAATTTTTGATGTTCAATCATAATTGTATTACTGATTGATTCCAAGTTATGACCTATTTTTTTCCCTCAGATAAGGCACTGGTTGTTTTATTAGTTTATCTCATGGCCGATTGAGCTAGTAATGAATTTGGCCTAAGATTCAAGATGAAGACGAATTCATAACATACTTCAAACTACACTGGCCCAACTTTTAGTATATAATCTCACTCCCTGAAAAAATAGCTCACTTTTACCTGAGGTCTACCAACCCTTTGATGAAGTGGGTTTCTTGAGGAATGCATTTGTGTGAGGAAATGCTCTTGATAGAATTTGAGATATTATGAGCATGCATAGGAATACCCTCCTGGGTCTCACAGAACCCGAAAAGAAGAAGTGAGGTATTAAGTACTTTACTTAAGTGTTGGCCAATCCTCAACCTTGCTGATAATTGAATTATGGAAAATTCATAGGTAAGGACTGAGATTAAGTTTGGTTCTTAAAAAATAACTAACATAAATGATGACTCCACTGGGGATCTACTTGGGAAAATATTTGCAGACCAATAGCTTGCCTTGATAGAGTCATAGAGGTTCTAAATATAAATTTCTCACTGATAGTGAGTGGCAACTCCAAAGAACTCTATACCAGTAAGAAAAAAGAGAGGGTGAAAGATGAAGAATCTCAAAATGGAATCAACTGATGGAAGCACTTTCATATGATTGAAGTTTCATCATTTATAAAGGAAAAAGAAACTCTATGAAAAGAACCTAATAAAGTGTGACATCTGCAGATATATCTAGGTATTTTCCCTTTTGTTTTGGCTTGAAAGAAGAAATAATTGTGTATAAGAGACATTTTAGAGATATGGAAGAAATACTTTATTCCTATTTCAGTGAGTTAAAGCACTAAGGAATGGATTAGTTACGGTCATATTGCATACATTTGAGTTAAATTTTGTGAAAATCATAGTGAAATGTAAGAAGTATGCTTACTTTCGTAATTTATGCCTTTCAAAGATTGTAAGGGCATAAAGTACACTTAAGCTATGCATTTACCATAATGTTAGTATTTGAAAAATGAATAGGGTATGTGTAGGATCATGATGGGCCAAAAAGTGGTGATATGATGGGTATTTGTAGGGTATGTGGCTAACGACCTTTTTTTAACCCAAAATTGATGAAATGAAAAGGGTTTTCAAAGGAGATTCTCAACTTTCCACCAATATAAATTATGCTTTACTTTGAATTTAATAAATAATTATTATTCATTTTCTATTCAAATTATGAGTAAAGTCTTGATTGATAGGCTAATTGAAAAACATCTATAGCTTTTAAATGGTATCACATTTTTTGAATCTAAAACATGCATCACATTCTATGCTTCGTATACTATAAGATTAAAAAAAAAACTTGAATTTCATGAAGTTTTGACCAACTTAAGGTGGTCAGACATAAGTTTTTATATTTTTTAAAAGTTGTAATAAAAAATCATAATTAATTATTTACTTGGAAAAAATTACAAAAAATATGCATCACATATGATTCCTCTACTTATATCTAAAATCTTATAAAAAATATTATCATTTTATTGTGGTTAGGGTGTCGACAGACACCTACTTCTTATTTTTCCCCTAAATTTAATGCATTGAAATTTCAAAATTTCACCAAATATATATATATATATATATATATATATATATATATATATATATATATATATATATTAAATAAACCTAGTAGTTTAGAAACTACATTCAATTTGCTACAGATTCTATTCTTACATATTTTTGAAATAATATAGATAACTTATTCAAATTTTAATGTCAAGTTGCCTAACTCTGATTTTTCTAATTTTTTTGCCACTTAAGGGCCTATTTTTTCAATGATGATCCTGCACATACCCAATAGAGATACAAAAGAGATATATTGCCCCTCTGTCTTCTTTGGTAAAATGTTAAATACAAATATGTCGGTCATGCAGCTCCTAGAATACCCACAAAGGAAGTTCTCTATTGAGAGATATAATTCTTTAAGCTTTGGAGATATCATAGGTTTCCCTAACAAGATTCCTGATGATATTAGGAAACATTTACCAAAGTATACAGGGAAAAAATTTGAGTCAACTTCTAAGCATTTAAATGCATTCATAGATATAATGGGAGATTTTGAAATAAATCATGAGCATGTTGTCATGAAGTTGTTTACTCAGTTACTAAAAGAGGATGCCTAAGATTGGTACTCATATTTACTAGAATGTTCTATAGATTCATGGTATGCTTTTATGATAGCATTTATAGACTAGTTTGGTGAAAGGATTAGTCCTAATGAGATTAGAAGAATATTTAGGGAAATCCATCAAGAGGAAGAAGAGTTAGTCCCTTCTTTTAATCTTAGATTCATGAGAGCAGTAAATGATATTTCTGAGTATTTAAGACCTAGTGATGCAGAATGGTTAATTACATATCTGGGTGCTTTAAAAATAAAATGAGTTATTTGATATGGGATAAGGAGCCTACGAAATTGTAGCAAGCATATAATATTGCTATGGAGATAAAAAAATACCATTAAATACTCAATGATGAAAGGGTATGTGGATGCAAGTGTTTGTTCTCCTGATATACATTATAAAGATGAAATAAATAGGAAAGAAAAAGATTATCAATATAAGGATAATCTTGATGTCTCATTTTGTTCATTCTGAAAACACTCGGATCTTGAGAAAATTTAGGACAACTTTCATCAGTGGTCAGATAATAATGATAAAGAATTGGTAATTAAGAAATTATCTAGTATGAAAAGGAGTAAAGAGAAATAAACATACAAATTACTAGAAAGGTTTTTGGATTCCTTGCTAGAAATCCCTAAGAGGCCAAGACCTAAGAATTCAGTCTACATTGATTTGTTCAATGACATTTATGAACTAGGGCTTCCTACCTTGCATCTGGAATTAAAACCTCAGTATTTTGATCAAATAATTGATTGGATCAAAATTGTAGAGGAAGAAAAGCATGATTATGAACAAACTATGAGGTGTCAAAATGGAAAGAATGATACTGCTAGTAACAAAGATCAAGAATTTACTCAAAGCATGAATAAAGATGTCTAAAGGTGAATGTACGAATAGCAGTACAAATGATGATATTGTCATATTTGCTGACACTATTGGTATATTACCAAAGGCTAGAAACTAGGGTAAAGGAAATGACGATTTTTCTCACAAGGAATACAAATCTCTATGTGAGGAAAATTTGAAAGCACCTTTGTTGTTCAAGTAATTTGATTGTGTTAATATTCATGAAACTCTCCCTTTACCAATAGAAAAATATATTGCATGTGATAGATTCTTGAAGAATACTTTGACTACTTCAGAATTAGAATGTCTTGATAATTTGATTGATGTTAAATCTAAAGACAAGAGTGTTTATACTCAGAGTTTGGAATCTAATTTTAAGAAAAGGATGGGTAATGATAGTCAACAAGGTTGGGTTTCTGAATGTTTATATAAAGCAAAAATAGGATGTGTAGATCTTGATACAAAGATAGACAAGGTTGTTCTTCATCAAAGTTGTACTAATGAAGGAGAAGAAAAAGTCTACATAGAAGAATGGGAGCTATGTTCAAATTTCCATCATGAGTCAATAGACATATCGGTTGAAAACACAGTTCAAAACCCTAATTCTAATCATATCAATTCAGATTTAATTGATCCATCTTTCGAAACATTTTTTTTTAATTGAAATATGATGAGTGGGAAGAGGAATCAAATTATGGAATGGGTCCTGAAACAAAAATTATTTTTGATCTCTGGAATCATGTTAGTGATGCCCTTTGTAAGAAGGATTGTTCTTTAAGTGACAATGACACTGCTTTGGACTATGAGAAATTGATTTTTCAAGAAAGTGAAGCATGGGGCAATAGGAATGATTTATATTATTCTAATGCCTATTAATATCAACTTGAACAGGAGCTTGTGTATCAGTGCTTCTTGTTTGTTACACCAAATGGGTATGGTGTTGATCCAAATAAGTATGATATCAGTCAAATAGACTATGAATGTTTCACTTTCCCAAACCAATTAAGTGAGCATTTGATGAAATATAATGATAATTTGAGTTAGGGGGAGTGCTATACTAATCATATATTCTAGTTAACCCCTAGTTACAATGCATAAAGGGACATAAATGAGAGAGATAAGTGCAAGCTCAAGAACATGTCTATGATGATTGAGCATAGTAGTTGCAACATGATCACCTGGTGGACTCTTCATGGTAATTTTTTCAGTTGGGGCATGGTGCAAATGGTGGAAAATAGGGTTTTTGATAGAGGTAAACACTGGTTTTAAGATTGATCTAGCCCTGTATCTTATGTAAATATTCTACCTATGTTGTTTGGTTTTGGTTCTCTTGCTTTGTGCTTTGTTTTTGGTTTTTGTTCTGGGTCTTCTTCACCTAATTTTTTAGATTCTCACTCTATTCACTAAGGAACAAACATCCCCAATAGGAGCCACTAATGGAACCCTAAAAAAAAAATCCATATCAAACCTTTGTCACATTTGGATGTAGGGCTAATATATGAGGGTTTAGGGTTTTATTCATTATAAATTCTTGTAACATTTTATTTGGTTGTTAACTTCTTATTGCCTATTTTTCGGTCATTTAAAAATATCTTATGTCATTCACTATCATCAGGTAATTAGTCCCTCAAGTCTAGGTCTAAGTCTCATAATTTTTATAAGGTTAGGAAGATGGCATTTTTTTTCCTTTACATCCTTCAAATTACGTGACTTAGAAATTTTTAAATCCCTTCTCTCACACCATACTAGAGGATCCCATCCTCAAAACAACTTAAGTGCACGTGCTTACAGTTTTCACTTAAGTCCCGACAGTCATCATATTTTTATTTTCCATTATTGATTACTTTTTGAGTGTATGTTTTAAATTGGCGATGAGTGATGAGTGGTGTTTCTTTTTTTTTGCTCATCACAAATAGCCACTAGAGCTCTTGGAACAATTAGCGATGAGTGATGTTTTGTGTATTGTTAAGGAATCACTTGTCGCTAATGGATTTTAAGCCTTGAGCATTGTAATAGCGATAAGCGATGTACTCTAGCCTGATGTTCTTATCGCTCATCATGGATGGTCATAAAATGATAAATTTAAGATCAACAATGAGGAATATGATGCAATTCCCTTGTATTGTGTATTGCAGTTATGTTTTAAGTGCTAAAGTTCTATACTAGCGATACACGATAATCAATGTATTTGAGTGTCATAAGGATATAACTAAGCAAGAAGCCCAGGATTCTCCTGAGGTTTCAAAGGGTAAATGGAGGGCTAGGGGTCAAAAGAAGAAATCAATTATGCAGAGTATGTATAGCTTGAGAAACATGACCATTTTGGGAGAAATGGTCAAGTTCAAAGGAAAAGAACAAGCTCAGCCAATGAAGAGGGCTAGGAAAAGAATAAAATTCATAGGGCCTGCCTGGGAAAACATAATTCTCCTATTGTGCTCTCTGACTATCCTTCAGACATTGAAGGTGACAGTGACTCAGGATATGGCCAGTACCTTCTTTCTCTGGTTATGTGAGCTCTAATGACGACATGGTGATGGTCCATCCAATTTCATTGAGGACAAGGAGTGGTCGAGCATTCTTAGATTCCAATGACTATGAATAGGGTTATCTCCTTGATTTTGTTTTGATGACACCATGGTTTTTGCATAGGTGGTATTTGTTTCAATGTGTCTATGGTTTGTTTTTTTTGTTGTTCCATGTTGATGTGGAGGTCCTCTAGCTGATATTCATGATATGGAATATTTTTTGTTCAACATGGATGTGGTGATAGCGACTAATGGTATCTTGCACATGCATTTTTTTTATACTCCCCTGTTTTCGAATGATTGCATAAAAGCCTGCTGGGGAGTTCTTTAAAGAATTAGTTGAAATTAGGATTTTTAAATAAAATAAAATGAAAATGAAATTGTAACTCATCCAAATGCTTGTTGCTCACTTGTTTATAAAGGGGATTTCATGGCTGAAGTTAAGATAGTTCAGAAATTTTGAGTCCAAAATAGGTCAAGGTGAATGCTATGCTCTCGGAGCAAATAGAATATAAATAGATACATTAGTAAATATATCAGAAGCCAATCTAGGGTGAAAGTTATATTGTATGATCTTAAAATAGTTTTACAAAGTAATATTAGTAATGAAGGAGAATATTAGTTCTAAAATGTTGCTCTCTTGTGTATTTTTCTTCCAAATTATGAATGAAGTTATTAATTATAATTTCATTTGTCTTTTGTCATTTTCACTAAATGAATGAGCTTATTTTATGCTTCATTTCAATGAGTTGATTAAATGCTAAAATGAGGCCATTAGTTTGTGAGAAAGGGATATAGGATTTGGTAAGGAAGCAATATTTTAAAACATAGTGAGTTAGATGCTACAAAGTGGAATGGTAATAGTCCATTAATTTTTCATGTTTAATCATAATTGTATTACTGATTGATTGCAAGTTATGACTCTATTTTTTCCCTCAGATAGGGCACTGGTTGTATTATTAGTTTATCTCATGGCCGACTGAGCTAGTAATGAATTTGGCCTAAGATTCAAGATGAAGATGAATTCATAACATACTCCACACTACACTGCCCTAAGTTTTAGTATATAAACACACTCCCTGAAACAAATAGCACTTTCACATGGGGTTTGCCTAGCCTTTGATGAAGTGGGTTTCTTGAGGAATGCATCTGTGTGAGGAAATTCTCTTGACCAAATTTGAGTTATTATGAGCATGTGTAGGATTACCCTCCTGTGTCTCACAGAGCCTGAAGAGAAGAAGTGAGGTATGAGGGACTTTACTTAAGTGTTGGCCAATCCTCAACCTTGTTGATAATTGAATTGTGGAAAACTCATAGGTAAGGATTGAGATTAAGTTTGGTTCTTAAAAACTAACCAACAAAAATCACGACTCCATTTAGGATCTACTTGGGAAAATATTTGTAGTCCAACAGCTTGCCTTGATAGAGTCACATAGGTTGTAAATACAAAGTTATCACTGATAGTGAGTGGCGACTCTGAAGAAATATGTACCAGTAAGAAAAAAGAGAGGGTGAAAGATGAAGAATCTCAAAATGGAATCAACTGATGGAAGCACTTTCATATGATTGAAGTTTCATCCTCTACAATGGAAAATATGAAGTTCTAAGAAAAGAAATTGATAAAGTGTGATATCTTCAAATATATCTAGGTATTTTTCCTTTTGTTTTGACTTGAAAGAAGAAATAATGGTGTATAAGATCCATTTTAGAGATATGGAAGAAATACTTTATTCCTAGTTCAGTGAGTTAAAGAACTAAGGAATGTAATAGTTATGGTCATATAGCATACATTTGAGTTAAATTTTGAGAAAATCTAAATGAAATGTAAGAAGTATGCTTACTTTTGTAATATTCCTTTCAAAGATTGTAAGGGAATAAATTACACTTAAGCTGTGCATTTACCATAGGGTTAGTATTTTAAAAATGAATAGAGATACAAAGGAGATATACCATCCCCCTGTCTTCTTTCGAAAAATGTTAAATACAAATGTCGGTCATGTAGCTTCTAGAATACCCACAAAGGAAGTTCTTTATTGAGAGATATAATTCTTTAAGCTTTGGAGATATCATAGGTTTCCCTAACAAGATTCCTAATGATATTAGGAAACATTTACCAAAGTTTACAGGGAAAAAATATGAGTCAACTTCTAAGAATTTAAATGCATTTACAGATATAATGGGACAGTTTGAAATAAATAATGAGCATGTTGTCATGAATTTGTTTACTCAGTCACTAAAAGAGGATGCCCAAGATTGGTACTCATGTTTACCAAAATGTTCTATAGCTTCATGGGATGCTTTTATGATAGCATCTATAGAATAGTTTGGTGAAAGGATTATTCCTAATGAGATAAGAAGAAGATTTAGGGAAATCCATCAAGAGGAAGAAGAGTTAGTCCCTTCTTTTAATCTTAGATTCATGAGAGCAATAAATGATATTCCTAAGTATTTAAGACTTAGTGATGCAGAATGGTTAATTACATATCTGGGTGCTTTAAAATAAAATGAGTTATTTGATAAGGGATAAGGAGCCTACGAAATTGCAGCAAGCATATAATATTGCTATGGATATAAAAAACACCATTAAATACTCAACAATGAAAGGGTATGTGGATGCAAGTGTTTGTTCTCTTGATATACATTATAAAGATGAAATAAATAGGAAAGAAAAAGATGATCAATATAAGGATAATATTGATGTCTCATTTTGTTCATTCTCAAAATAGATGGATCTAAAGAAAAGTTAGGATATCTTTCATCAGTGTTCAGATGATAATGATGAAGAATTGATAATTAAGAAATTATCTAGTATAAAAAAGAGTAATGAGGAATTTCCATACGAATTACTGGCAATGTTTTTGGATTCCTTGCTAGAAATACCTAAGAGGCTAAGACCTGAGAATTCAGTTTGCATTGATTTGTTCTGTGACATATATGAACCAGGGCTTAGTACCTTGCATCATGAATTAAAACCTCAGGATTTTCCTCAAATAATTGATTGGATCAAATTTGCTAAGGAAGCAAAGCATGATTATGAACAAACTGTAAGGTTTCAAAATGGAAAGAATGATACTATTAGTAACAAAGATCAAGAATTCACTCAAAGCATGAATAAAGATGTCTGAAGGTGAATGTATGAATAGTAGTACAAATGATGATATTGTCATATTTGATGACACTATTGGCATATTACCAAAGTTTGGAAACCAGGGTAATGGAAATGGTGATTTTTCTCACAAGGAATACAAATATCTATGTGAGGAAAACTTGAAAGCACCTTTGTTTTTCAAGTAATTTGATTGTCTCAATATTCATGAAAATCTTCCTTTACCAATAGAAAAATATATTGCATGTGATAGATTCTTGCAGAATATTCTAACTATTTTAGAATCAATATGTCTTGATAATTTGATTGATGTTAAATATGAAGACAAGAGTGTTTATACTCAGAATCTGGAATATGATTTTAAGAAAAGGATGGGTACTAACAGTCAGCAAGGTTGGGTTTCTGAATGCTTATATAAAGCAAAAATAGGATGTGTAGATCTTGATAGAAAGATAGACAAGGTTGTTCTTGATCAAAGTTCTACTGAGAAAGGAGAAGAAATATTTTACATAGAAGAAAAGGAGCTATGTTCAAATTTCCATCATGAGTCAATAGACATATCAGTTGAAAACACAGTTGAAAACCCTAGTTCTGATCATCTCTAAAATTATGAGTTAATTGATCCATCTTTCGAAGCATTTTGTTTTCAATTGAAAGCTGTTGATTGGAAAAAGGAATCAAATTATGGAATGGGTCTTGAAACATAAATTATTTTTGATCTTTGGAATCATGTGAGTGATGCCCTTTGTAAGAAGGGTTGTGCTTTAAGTGACTATGACACTGCCTTGGATTATGAGAAATTGATTTTTCAAGAAAATGAAGTGTGGGGCAACATGATTGATTTATATTGTTCTAATGCCTATTAATATCAACTTGAAGAGGAGCCTGTGTATCAGTGCTTCTTGTTTGTTACACCAAATGGGTATGGTGTTGATCCAAATAAATCTAATATCAGTCAAATATACTATGAATTTTTCACTTTACCAAACCAATTAAGTGAGCATTTGATGAAATATAATGATAAGTTGAGTCAGGGGGAGTGCCATACTAATCATATATTCTAGTTAAACTCTGGTTACAATGCACAAAGGGACATAAATGAGAGAGATAATTGCAACCTTAGGAACATGTATATGATGGTTGAGCATAGTAGTTGCAACATGATTGGTTGGTGGAATCTTCATGGTAATGTTTTCTATTGGGGCATGGTGCAAACGGTGGAAAACATGGTTTTTGACAGAGGTAAGGACTAGTTTTAAGATTGGTCTAGCCCTGTATCTTATGTAAATATTGTACCTATGTTGTTTGGTTTTGGTTCTCTTGCTTTGTGCTTTGTTTTTGGTTTTTATTCTGAGTCTGCTTCACCTAAGTTTTTGGATTCTCACTCTGTTCACTAAGGAACAAATGTCCCCAATAGGTGCCATTGATGGAACCCTAATTTTTTTTTTTCCATCTCAAACCTTTGTCACATTTGGATGTAGAGATTATATTTGAGGGCTTATAGTTTTATTCATTATAAATTCTTGTAACATTCTATTTGGTCGCAAACTTCTTATTGCCTATTTCCGATCACTTAAAAACATCTTATGTCATTCACTATCATCTAGTAATTGGTCCCTCAAGTCTAGGTCTGAGTCTCATAATTTTTATAAGGTTAGGAAGAGGGCCTTTTTGGCCTTTACATCCTTTTCTTTATGTGACTTAGAGATTTTTAAGTCCCCTCCTCAGAACAACTTAAGTGCACGTGGTTAAAGTTTTCACTTAAGTCCTAACAACCATCATATATTTATCACCCTTTGCTAATTAATTTTTGTGTGTATGTTTTAAATTAGCAATGAGCGGTGTTCTATGTATTGTTAAGGAATCACTTATCGGTAATGGCTTTTGAGCCTTGAGCATTGTAATAGTGATAAGCAATGTCCTCTGGCCTGATGTTCTTATCGCTCATCACAGATGGTCATAAAATGATAAATTTAAGATGAACAATGAGTGATATGATGAAATTCCCTTGCATCATGTATTACAGATATGTCTTAAGTACTAAAGTTATATATTAGCGATACACGATACGCATTGTCACAATGTAAATCCTCTCATTGCTAATCACTTGCAAACTATATGAGGAGAATTAGCGATGAATGATGGTTTGATGTTTATATATTTTATCACTCATCGCGGATTCATTCCTAAGCCTAAGTTTCAACACCGCAAAGAATGATGAGATTCTTTGAAAGGTTTTTTTCGCTAATGTAATAAGATCTTATGTGAAATGTCTTTTGTACCATTGATTTTTGTGCAAGTGTATGCATCTAAATTTGATTTCTTCACTGCATCTCTCATGATGAACAGAGCCAAGGTGCAAAGTTTGAATTAGCGATGCGCAATGGAAGGATGAATGTGATCAAGGATGGGCCACAAATCTAAGGGCTGATATTTCATTGTGGGGATGTTGACATCACTGATGAGGCCAATGAAGGACGAGATGCATACGTGATAGGTGATGGCTATTGTTAGAGGAGGCAATGTGGCAGAATCCTGAGGACATCGTATAAAGGAAAGTAGCGAGATGACTGGGGAACCATTAATATGGTTTTAAAATAGGATGATCTAATAGACTAAACTTTATCACGACAATACTTTCATTACTAATTGCACTCTAAAATTTGGGGAAGATCAACGATGAGCGATGAAGTGTATAAGGAAACATTCTCTCTAAAAAACACTGGTCTTATGTACTTCGCCGATATTAATGAAGGAGTATGGATTAGGTTGGCGATACATGCCAATTGTTAGATCTCGTATGATTAATCAAGATTAAAGGAAAATGTGGCAGCAGTTGAGATGGCATCGCTATTTTCTAGGAACAATTTGCTAATGATCCAAAAATGATGTGCATGGTCAACATAGATGAAGTTTTAATTGTTTTAAGATCAACGGCCTAGATTCAAAGTCGGGTTGTTAAGCTATCAACTTGCTCACATGAGGAGTTCTTCAATCATTAATTGTACATGCTCCAAATTCTCTATTTAATGCAAGTTGATTGTTGTTCATTTTCACCATCTTTCTAGTCTAGACTAAATTTAAGGCGTAGTGTGAAGAAGAGTGAGAGGCTCTTTGTTTTCCTGAGTTGAATATTGAGTGTTCTTTTCCTAAGTAAGTTGGTTTTAAATTGGGTTCTCTAGTCTAGTGAGGAATTTTTGTGTTGTCTTGGTTACAATTGTCTAGGCTTGTAGGTGTGTCTCCCTATAGCTTTGTCTTAAATTATTAAGCTTTGCTTGTTCTGGAGATGGTGAAAACTAGTGTAACAATTCAGCCTATTAGAAGGTCTAGCCAACTCAATGTATTTGAGTGTTATGAGGATATAACTAAGCAAGAAGCCCATCCTTCTCCTAAGGTTTCAAAGGGTAAAAGGAGGGCTAGAGGTCATAAGAAGAAATCAATTGTGTAGAGTATGTACAACTTGAGAAACAAGACCATTCCAGGAGAAATGGTCAATTTCAAAGGCAAGCAACTAGCTTAGCTAGTGAAGAGGGCTAGGAAAAAGGATAAAAGTAATAGGGACTACCTAAGCAAAAATAATTCTCCTATTGTGCTCTCTCACAGTCCTTCAAATGATGAAGGTGGCATTGACGCAATATATGGCTAGTACCATGCTGATGTGGAGGTCCTTCAGCTAATACGATATGGAATCTCTTTTGTTCAACATGGACGCGGTGATAGTGACTAATGATATCTTGCACATTTTTATTTTTTTTTGTCCTCCCTTGTTTTTGAATGATTTCATAAAAATCACCTAGGGAGTTCTTCAAGGAAACAGTTGAAATTAGGTTTTTGAAATGAAATGAAATGAAAATGAAATTGTAACTCAGTCAGATACTTGTTGTTCCCTTGTTTATAAAGGGGATTTCATGGCTGAAGTTTAGAGAGTTCAGAAATTTTGAGTCCAAAATAGGTCAAGGTGAATGCTATGCTCTCGGAGCAAATACAATGTAAATAGATACATTAGTAAATATATCAGAAGCCAATCTAGGGTGAAAGTTATACTATATGAAGATCTTAAAATAGTCTTACAAAGTAATATCAGTAATGAAGGAGAATATTAGTTCTTAAATGTTGCTCTCTTGTGTATTTTTCTTCCAAATTATGAATGAAGTTATTGATTATAATTTCATTTGTCTTCTGTCATTTGTACAAAATGAATGAGCTTGTTTTATGCTTTAGCTAAATGAGTTGATTAAATGCTAAAATGAGGCCATTAGTTTTTCAGAAAGGGATATAGGATTTGGTAAGGAAGTAATATTTTAAAACATAGTGAGTTAGATGCTACAAAGTGGAATGCTAATAGTCCATTAATTTCTAATGTTCAATCATAATTGTATTACTGATTGATTGCAAGTTATGACTCTCTTTTTTTTCCTTAGATAGGGAACTGATTGTTTTATTATTTTATCTCATGGCCGACTGAGCTAGTAATGAATTTGGCTTAAGATTCAAGATGAAGATGAATTCATAACATACTCAAAACTACATTGTAACCCCAAAATTTAGTATATAAATGCACTGCCTGAAACAAATGTCACTTTCACCCGAGGTTTTCCAAGCCTTTCATGAAGTTGGTTTCTTGAGGAATGCATCTATGTAAGGAAATTATCTTGACCTAATTTGAGTTATTATGAGCATGTGTAGGGTTATCCTTCCAAGTCTCATAGAGCCCGAAGAGAAGAAGTGAGGTATTAAGTACTTTACTTAAGTGTTGGCCAATCCTCAACCTTGCTGATAATTGAATTGTGGAAAATTCATAGGTAAGGGTTGAGATTAAGTTTGGTTCTTAAAAAATAGCCAAGATACCTTACCTTTCCAGGCATGCTAAGGAAAATTTCATATCCCCTCCCTATGAGAGTGTTTTAGTGAAAGAGAATACAACCTTGGACATTCCTAATGATCATATTCATTCTTCTTCTAGTATCTCTCCTATTTGTGAAGAAGATATTTTGGTGTTAGAAGAACCAATAATTGAGAGTTTTGAGAATCCTAGTTGTTTCTCTCCTTCTACCTCTCTTATTAGGCAAGACATTGATGAATAAGAATAAAATTGACCATAGGTAATCATGATGATAACATAACACAACAAGAGATCATTGAAACTTCAATTGGTCTGCATTCACTTCTCACCAACTTCCCCTCTGTACCATCAAAAAAAGGACCCTTGTCATTTTCATGGTCTTTTAGGTCTTATTCATAGTGTTAGAGCTATGTTGCTTTAATTTTATGATGTATCTTGGCTTGAACATGCTTATTTTGGTGCTAAAACTCAAAGAACATCTTGTGAAGGTGTTGTGAAGTGTTGTAAGATATTTCTACATTCCTCTAGACTCTATTTAATGCAATTCACCTAAAAACCACCTTTTCATTCATCAACAAGTCCTATTTTGAAGTGTTGTCAAGTCTTGTAACAAGATTTTGCACTTTTCTAGGCATATTTTCACTATTTACACCCTTCTCATTATTTATTTTGTCTCTTTATGCCCTCATATGCTTATATTAAGTGTATTTTTGGGTCCTATCCTGAAAAAAACATTAAACATAACATTTTTCCTGACACTTGGTTTTGGGTCCTAGGTGGGACTCATTCGCCAAGGGTGGTGAATGAGTCCCCCTTGGCCCCAAATTCAAAATATTTCAAAATTTCTTGTGGGATTTTACTCAAATTCACTTCATGTCAGCCTGTGATGAGGTATGACCGAATACTAAGGCACAAGATTTGTATAAATATGTGATTTTAACCTCATTTTACATCTCTTAACACATTCAAGCAATCTCCTCATTCAAGTATTCAATATCCTAACATATTCAAGCAATCTTCAAGCACTCAAGCATTTTGCATCATTAATTCAAGCTCTTTTAAGCACATTGGAGCAGCCATTGACATCACTTCAGATTTGCATATTCAAGGATGTGGTAAGTTTGTAATACTTTCATGTTATTCATTTATCATTTCCTTTACATGTCATTCATTTCTATTGGGTTCAATTACCAAAGTTGGGTTTGACCAAGGCAGACCCCTCTTCACTAACCCTCCAACATTTTTCCCCATTTGTGCATGTGTATTTGCAACTTTGTTTTGTAGATTTAATAGGTTTAAAGGTGTTGAAAAGTGGAATTCAAGTCAACTAGGCTCTTCAATTCAAATTATCATCCTTTCAAGCATTTTGAGTGTTTTTAGCCCATTTTTTGTAGAGTTGACCCCAACAACCTAATATTTAGACATTACTAGATCCGAAGTAGCAATGTTGTCTTCTGATTTTCCATAAATCTTGGGGAGGACTAATTTTCCACCCTTGGCAAATGAGTCCCACTTGAAATCTGAAAAATATGCATTTTGTCAGAAATCAACTCCCGGCTATCAGAAATTAGTTCCCGACACTTTTTCAACAGTAGGTGGACTGATTCACCACCCTTGGCGAATGAGTCCCATTGTGAAAAATAAAAAAAAATTATCAGCATTCCAGACACTCTAGAAAGCTCACACAACTTCTAGGTGCACTCATATTTGACCCTGTACCTTTTTTTCTGCACATTTCCTTCAATTTCTTCATATTTCATAGTTGTTTGCATATCATAATGTGTTTTCAAACATAACTTAAATCACACTTTTGCATCCATTTTAGATCATTTTAATCAATCAAATGCATTTAGTTTCATTCATTTACATAACATAACATTGCATACATCCTAATTTGAGTGTTACATAAGCATTTTGGGCCCAAATCTCTCTCTTTCTAGGTAAAAAATCTTAGGAAGAGAGCAAGCATTTATGGTCCCAAAATCTATGTTTCATTTTGGTGATCCTAACTTTTGAACATTTTTAAAACTTCTGATTGCATTCATATCTTTCATCCTAGTTTCTGTTTGCATTGACATTCAATTAGGATATTGATTTGTTACTGAATTCTAGGATCTTTCATTGTGCATTAGTGAAAAAATCATTTAGTTTTCATTCTTGCATTCAATTCCATTGAAAAAACTGAATCTCTGCATTCTGTGTTTGTTTTTGCATTTTGAAAGGAATATAAATCATTCTTAACATTCTAAAAAACACAAAAAAATTGTATCCTGGGACTCATTCGCCACCTAGGGCGAATCAATCCCTCTACATATTTTAAACATTAATTTTTTACTATTTCTAGCATTTTTTTGCATTTCTGCTTTCTGTATTTGCATCTCTGTTACAATTAGTAGATATTTTATCATTTTCATTTTGTATTCTTCGATTATCTTGCATTTCCATCCACCCCTCCTTTGTGGTAATTGCATGAGTGTTTGGTGCCCTATTGATAATACTTTAGTGAGAAGAAGTTCTAGACTCATGGCATCCCATGATAGCGCTTTTGTTGTGCACCTTGGGATCTAATGAGCTTCTACTCCTAGTATGGAAAATGGTGCATTAGGCCCTAACAATACCACTTCCATGCCTTCCCCTTTCCATCCTATGCATTTTGACAATCAAAACAAGTCTCTCTCCAAGAAAAGGTTATTAACATTCATGAGGACTTTGCACATTTACAACAAGATTTGTCCCTTGAAAACATTTCCACCATTGCTATACTTGCTATTGAGAACCTTCATTGCTTAATTGCAAGTGATGATGGCTTGCATGTGCTAAAAAAAATAGTTGAGATTTACAATAAACATGCCTCTTCCAATACTCCATCAACAAACATTCCAGTCACCCAAGGATCATCTCAAGTTCCTCCTCCTTCAACTATAGCTTCCATACCAACTTACACCAATCCGCAAGTCCATACAACTTTACATCAATCCAATCATGTCACTATGTCTTTCAAGATCTCCACTAGCATTCCTACTTCCTTTGTGGCATCACAACCTCCTTCCACCACCTTCACAACCCTTACTATTTCTTCCACTTCCCTTAACATCACCTACACTCCATCACCATTTTCACTTCCACCTCAACCCCATTATCCTGATTCCTTTATGACACAACTTCTTAACACTATTTCATCCATGCAACACCAAATTTCCCACATTAGTCAAGCTCAAACCACTCCAACCACATATCTTGTTCATAGAAACCCCATATCATTAGAAATATTATGTACCCCGATGCCAAAAGGAATAGAAAATTCCAAGATTTGAGAAATACGGAGGAAAAGGAGATCCTATCAACCATGTCAATGCTTTTACTACCTTGTATTGTGATTTTGTCCTTGATGATAAACTTTTAGCAAAAATATTTCCAAGGACCTTGAAAGATATTGCCTTAGAATGGTTTTCCAACTTGCATAATCATTCCATCCATTCATTTAATGAATTGGCAGAAGCTTTCATTAATCGCTTTCAAGTGCACATGACACCTAAAAAGACAATGGCTAACCTTATGCGATGTAGAAAAAACACTGATGAAAAAGTAACTAATTTCATCTCTCATTAGCAGCCCTTATATGCTCAAGTTGATATCAAAATTCCAGATGCAAATCCGTAGAAGATGTTTATTGAGAATTTGCACACTAACCTTCAAGATAAGCTTACGATGATGAAATTCCCTTCATTCATGCATTTATGTACAACCTTATGTGAGTATCAAAATTCAATTTCAAGTCATGAGTCAAAATCCACTTCTAGCCGAATTGACAAAACTAAAAATAACAATCAACAGCAAAAAAAACACAAAACTTCCACAAACCTAACCGAGGCTTCTTACAATTTAGTTCACCTCCTTCACCCCAACCACAACCAACTTCATAAGTTCAAAATTCAATGGCCACCTCTAAAAACAGCCATGCCTTATCATTATGGTGATCCAAACAGACATTTCACTCCTTTACGTAACACCCTCCATCAGAAAATGAACCAGCTCATCCAAAAATTCATGCTTACCCTACCACTTGTTTGACCATTTGATCCTAATCAACCCCTACCTCTTAGCTTCAAGCCTAATGCTTATTGTCATTTTCATCATCAAAATGGCCATGACACCAAACATTGTAAGAATCTTAAACATCTAGTTTAAGACCTCATTGATTCAGGTGAATTGACCACTATGGGTATTAATGATCAAGGCAATAAGTTTATCACACCCCCTAACCAAAATCTCCAAATCGTCACCAACCCTATGCCTAAGCATACTACCTCATTCATCAAGGCTAGTGAATCGTCAAATCCTGATGTAATGACTGTTGATACATAGAATGAATAACCCAATACATCTCCTCTTGTTCCCTAAGCTAGTCCTATGGATAAACTTGTTGCTACGATAGAAATTATCCCTCACAAGGGCCAAACCACTCAATCTCTTGATATTAATTTTTCTGCTAAAGACATACTACAAAAACTTCCCGGTGGTCCTCTCTACATAGCCAGAAGAATCTATGATAAACCTACTAATGGGATATTAATAGATCTTGCTTGTGCCGAGAATGTGATCACAGAATAATTTCTAGTATTACATGATCTATATCAAGATAACTATAATCCACCAACTGCATGGATTAAAACACATCATGTTTTTTCATGCCCTGCGATTGGATTGATTGTACTACCTTTATACATAGGACCTAAGACTTTGGAGGTAACATTTTCTATTATCCTAGAATCTGACAAATTTAGTTTGTGGCTAGGCCTTCCTTGGCTTCACTCAATGAAAGAGTTCCCATCAGTCATTCACAAGTTCTTGAGGTTTCCACATGGCAATGGGGTGTTCACCATACACCATAGTGGCTTTAATCCTTTATCTTCCAAAGGTAACTTTTCATTAGAATCCTTTTGACCTGAACCCATGGAACCTATCACTCCTTGTAAGGACTTCTTTTACATTTCTTATTAGAAGTTTAAAACCAAAAAGATTGCTAAATTATCTATTCGTAACACATCTTTGCCCACCTCTACTCATCCTATCCTCGATGAAGCCATGATTACACCTAAATCTCATATTGAACAATCTCATCCTGATACTTCCTAGCCATATTCTAAACGACCAAGAGACCAAGAAATAACTCTTCCCTCACTTCCTCATACCAAACATGTATATAAAGTGAAAGAGAAAGTGGTTGATCCTTCCTCTTCAATTTCTCCCGCTCTTCCTCTTTCAGAAGTAGATGAACCTATGCCGACTCAATCCACTCTTACATCTCAACTACTCCAAAACAAAATTAAATGGTACTGTGCTGCTCGGGAATGAAAGCGTCGTCGTCTTCTCCTTGCTCATACATAAACCAATCATGATAATCAATCCTCACCATTGACAACAAATATAGATGACCATCCTCGTCCTAATCAACCACATGAAATTTCAACCCAACAATTGCAACAAAATGAACCCACCCAACCCACACTCTTGATACATCCATCCTTAGAAATCACCCTTCATTCTCCTGTCGTTAGTATTCTTGATGTTGACAATGAACATGTGACGATTGCTAACATAGACAAAGCAATAAACAATGACTTGAAATCTTTTTTTCATCTACCATGAGCTTAAATGATAAATATTCTCAACCAAGTGAGGAAGCCGATACAACTCCTAGTTTGAAACTTTTGATTCCTCCTTTAAACAATCAATCACCTTTGCATTCCACTGAACATTATTAGGAGGCGAATGACTTGCATTTTCCTACTGTCTTTTCTTCACATTCATTTTACTTTTTCTTTTCATGTGTGTATTGTGTTCCCCTGTATCATGTGTTTGATGTTTCCTTCTCTTTGTACACTTCTTCTATGTGTATCTCTATTCTTCTTGTCATGTCTTTACTTTTTTTTTGTTTTGTGTTTTCCTTTGTGGATGATGCAAAGCATAGAAACACCCTAGATGTCTCTTCCATGTTGACCCAAACGATTCTTGTCTTTTTCATTTTGGTTTTGTGTTTTCCTTTTGGGGATGACATAAAGTGTTGAGACACCCTATGTCTCTTCCATGTTGACTCAAAATGGACTTTCTTTTTCCTTTGCTTTCACTCTCTTTGTGTCATTCTTCTAGTTCTATGCGCTTTGGGAAATGATGAAATTTTTGAGCTCTTTCATACAAAACACTACAACAATGAACATACTGATCCCAAATCCATAGATCCCTTATGTGTTTGGTGTGCTTTCTTTTCTAGGGGGGCAACTCCCTTCTTTCCTTTATTTTCTCCTCTATCTTGACATGATGCAACTCAACTTCAAAACATATTACTTGGCATAGAGATTTCCAAGTTGGCTCTCATGTCTTGTTCGCTTTTTTTTTGCAATTTCTCCTCTTCTCTACTTTCAAGTAATTGCTCACAGAACAATGTGTAGCAATTCCTTTAAAGTGGGGGGAATACATTACCATTGTTTCATTTGCATTCTTAGTGAAGCATTGTTGTTTACTTGATGTGTTTTTCACTTTATGGATGACATTGGGTGTGATGTCCTTCATAAGTGTGATCTTTCTCAACATATTTCATTCCTCTTCGTGGTTTGATGCGACACACTGCATCCTCTAAGTTGTGAATATACTATTATTTGATTGGTCCTCTTTTGGAGACATTAGACACAATGTTCCCTAAGTGACTGACCTTGCATAAACTAAACAAGACTCCTTTGAACATATTATACATGACATTCTCATTCGGCCACCTTGCATAACACAAGTTGCATGCCTTTGGAGCTATCTTATTTGTTTGGCCACATTGCATAACACAACTTGCATGCCTATGGTGCCATCCTATTTTACTTATAAAAAACTTAAACCAACATTTTCATTTTCTTTGGCTTTGTGGTGCCTTGTTAAAGTTATCGAATGGGTATAGCTTTGGCATGGTTGAGCGGGAAGCCCAACTAGCAGCACGAATTCCCCTTAGCCACCTTTTGGCATGTTTGTGAGTGCATACCAATAGCTTATGTATCTTACTTTTTGGGCTTTCTTGACCCGAAGATAACTAGTTTCATGGCCCCAGAGTGAGTACACATTCTCTTTTTCAAACAATCATCCTAGATCTCTTTTCACAACTAGTTGGACTGATGATTGAAGCTTCATTCAATTCATTTCAACACTTGTGTGTGTTCCTTTGTCCTTATGTTTAGTTTTTCATGGGATCTTCATCCTTGGGGCTTGATGATCCTCCTTGTTTTTTGTATTCAATCTTGCTAACGTAAGTGCATCTGAAACCTCCTATTGATGTTCATGGCTACTTTAGTGTGAGGAAGCAAGTTTCTCTCACTAAAGTGGGGGCTAAATGTACCATCAAAAAAAGGACCCTTGTCATTTTCATGGTCTTTTAGGTCTTGTTTCACAGTGTTAGAGCTATGTTGCTTTAATTTTATGATGTATCTTGGCTTGAACATGCTTATTTTAGTGATAAAAATCAGAGAAAAATGAAGGTGTTTTGAAGTGTTGTAAGACATTTCTACATTCTTTTAGACTCTATTTAATGCAATTCACCTAAAAACCACCTTGTCATTCATAAACAAGTCCTATTTTGAAGTGTTGTAAAGTCTTGTAACAAGATTTCACTCTTTTCTAGGCATATTTTTACTATTTACACCCTTCTCATGCTTTATTTTGTCTCTTTGTGCCCTCATATGCTTATATTAAGTGTATTTTTGGGTCTTATCCAAAAAAAACATTAAAAATAAAAAATTTATTGACACTTGGTTTTGCATCCCAGGTGGGACTCATTTGCCAAGGGTGGCGAATGAGTCCCTCTTGGCCCCAAATTCAAAATATTTCAAAATTTCTTTCAAGATTTTACTCAAATTCACTTCATGTCGGCCTATGATGAGGTATGAATAGATACTAAAGCACAATATTTGTATAAATATGTGATTTTAGCCTCCTTTTACATCTCCTAACACATTCAAACAATCTTCAAGCACTCAAGCACTTTGCATCATTAATTCAAGCACTTTCAAGCACTTTGGAGCAACCATTGACATCACTTCAGATTTGCATGTTCAACCTGGATGTGGTAAGTTTGTAATGCTTGCATTTTATTCATTTATATATCATTTCCTTTACATGTCATTCATTTCTATTGGGTTTGATTAGCAAAGTGGGGTTAGACCAAGGAAAACCCCTATTCACTAACCCTCCAACATTTTTCCCCTTTGTGCATGTGTATTTGTAAATTTAATAGGTTTAAAGGTGTTCAAAAGTGGAATTCAAGTCAACTTATCATCCTTTCAAGCATTTTGAGTATTTTTAGCACATTTTCTATAGAGTTGACCTTGAAAACCTAATATTCAAACATTACCAGATCCAGAGTAGCAGTGTTGTCCTCTAATTTTTTGGAACTCTTGGGGAGGCCTGATTTGCCACCCTTGGCGAATGAGTCCCAATTGAAATTTGAAAATCTGCATTTTGTTAGAAATTGATGAGGGCGCAGCCCGAGACATAGAAAATAACCCACAAACAAGAGAAAAAATTTATTATTCAGAAAATGGAGCTTCTTACATGCAGAGGATCTCAAATCCCCAAGTTCTACAACACATGCAAGCTACAGAAAGCTACAAAATAACCCTTTTGCAATATGCGAACTTGTCCCCAAAATGTTACCTAAAAATATTAGAAACCCACCCATAAATAGAGCTCCTCTTTAGTTTAGAGCCAAAACAACATTAAAATTTGAGTTTAGGTAGTTTGGCGCCAAAAATTACAACTTGAAGTTCAAATTTCAAAAGAACATTTGCAATTGTATCTTCTAGAAAGTGCGCCAACTTCCTGGGGCCATAACTTTTGATCTAGGGCTCCGATTCGTGAACCGTTTGAACAGTTGGAAAGGTCTCGAAGTCAAGAACACGCTAAAAATTTCTATGCCAATTTTGGTAAGTTTCGGGGCCATTCCAAAAGCTCTAAGTGCCTCAAATCCAAATTGGAAGATTTTTAGGTGCAAATCTGGGAAACTAAAACTGCAATATCTTTCAACCCAGGAATAGAAAATAAAATCCGTAAATTGGGAATTTCATTATGACGAAAAGGGTATCCAAAAATATAAAAACATCTAAAAATTGAGAAACTTGAAATTTAACTATTTTTGGGTGATGTAAGATTGCCCTTACACCACTGGATGCTCCTGCATCAGACACCCAAGGTAATTTGAGAAGTGACCCTGTCACGTCTCAGATGGTTGAGGAAAACCCAATAGGTCAAACGCTACCTTAGATAGCCAGGATGAATCTTCCACGGGCCTTCCTCTCCATTTCACCAGATATTCTTCATACTGTCTATTTCTGGTACTCCTTCCCACATGACTATCCAAGATTTCCTCAATCTCCTCCTTTTCTGAAGTAGATGCTCGAATTCCACACTGTTCCATCATTGGTACTTCCTCTACACCACGTTCATGATACTCTGTCAAATCTAAAATGTTGAACACAAGGGAAATGTTGAATATGTTGCATCCGCAACTCTACCTCATATGCATTCCCCAATCATGCCTCTTCAAAATTTTACAGGGACCAAACTTCTTCATCTTCAATTTGTTATATGTTCCCACTGAAACCTTTCTTTCCTCAAGTGGACCATCACTTCATCACTAATCTGAAACTCCTTATACCTCCACTTCTATCTTCCTTAGCCTTATACTACATATTCATCTTGTTAATATGTTCTCTTACCTTCTCATGTATATCCTTGATGTGTTCTGCAAAATCTTTGGCTTCAGCACTTATTTTCTCCTCTTGGTCCATCTTCCTCAATTCTGGAGCTATTATGGGACTACCTCCATACACAATCTGGAATGGTGATCTACTAGTGCTTCTATTAACATAATTGTTGTAAGAGAGTTCTGCCTGGGGTAAGATCAAGTCCCACTTCTTAGGTTTATCTCCTACAACATCCTTAAAGAGGGTTACCTGCACTCGCTAACAACCTTTGTCTTCCCATCTATTTATGGATGGTGTGCAAAACTGAACTTCAACTCTATCTTCAGCTTCTTCCACAAGGTCCTCCAAAATTACCCCACAAATTTGGTGTCATGATCTAAAACAATACTCTTTGGCAGACCATGTAGCCTCACCACCTCTTTGAAGAACAAGTCAGCAATGTGGACTGCATCATGGGTCTTCTGACATGGAATGAAATGTGCCATCTTCAAAACCTATCAACCACCACAAAGACTGAAGCATTCTCTCGTTGTGTCCTTTTGGCAGTCCAAGAACAAAGTCCATACTTCTATATCCCTCCCATGGCCTCTCTAGTACAGGCGGGCTGAGGTAAGCCTGCATTCGCCTACTCCTTTCACTAACTGGACATACCCCAACTTTGTACAAACTTCTTCACATCCTGGGCATAACCGAGGCTACTAATAATGCTCTAATGATAGCAGTAATGGTCTTATCCTAAACCTAAAATGTCCTCGCCATTCCTCCACTATCTCTTTTCTCCTTTATCGTTCCTCCTCATGGAACTCCTCAGAATACACAATTGACTTCCCTTAAATAATATGCCATCCTGGATTATGAAATCTAGCCACCTTGTCCTGTCCACTATAACAGGTTCCTTGCAAGCTTTCCAAGCCTTTGTGAAATCATGATCTTCTGCGTACAGTGTCTTAAGTTCATTGAACCCAACCACTTCAATCTGCATCTTTGTCATCAATGTATGCCTCCTACTTAAGGCATCTGCAACCCTATTTGACTTCCTACTCCTATGTTTCAAAACAAAGGTATAACTCTACAAAAACTCTACCCATTTCATATGCCTCTGATTTAATTTTCCCTGACTATTTAGGTACTGCCTGCTGATCGATATAGAACAAATTCCTTCTGTAAAGAACAAATAATGCCCCATTTATTTAATGCTTGAATCCATTGCATAAAAATTTGGATCATATATACGTAATACTTTCTCTTCTTGGCATCATTTAATCTTCACTAAAATAGGCAATGGGCTTACTCTTCTTGGTTTCCACATCAGCTTCCATTGGCACAAATCCACTGGCATCACAATCCACCAAACACCTTTGTTGGAAATCTGGGAGGGCTAGAATAGGTTGCCTCTTATCACCTTTTGTTTCAATAATAGTTCAAAACTTTTTCCGCTTCTAGTGCTCCACTCGAATTCTTTTCTATCCCCTCTCAATGTTTCAGTCAGGGGTCCACAAATACTACTGAAGTTTCTAATGAACTTTCTATAAAACTATCCAAACCATGGAAAGATCTCACCTCGGTAGCAGTTCTTGGGGTAGGCCATTCCATAATAGCCTTCACCTTCTCCGGGTCCATCTTGAGACCTTCTGCTGAGACAACAAACCCCAAGTACACTAACTCCCTCTTCACAAAACTGCACTTCTTCAGATTAATCAATAGTTTCTCTTCTCTTAACTTCTCAAAGGCTCTCCTAATATGCATCAGATGCTCATCCAATGTCTTATTGAAAATCAAAATATCATCTAAATACACAATAACAAAACTTCCCAAAAATTCTTTTAGTACCTTGTTCATGAGCCGCATGAATGTGCTTGGTGCATTGGTTAGCCCAAAAGGCATGACTCAACTTTCACACGTATATACCCTCTTTGGTCTTGAAGGAAGCTCCCTCCATTCATCTCCCTCTTGAATCCGGATCTGGTGATATCCACTCTTCAGATCAATCTTTGTGAAGTACTCAGCTCCACTCAAATAGTCCATCAGGTCATCCATCCTTGGTAGGGGAAATCTATACTTGATTATTATCTTGTTTATGGCTCAAGAATCTGTACACATCCTCCACTCCCCATCCTTCTTTGGTGCTAGTAATATAGGTACTGCACATGGAATCAAACTCTCTCGTATCAAACCCTTCTACAACTCTTTGAACTTGTTGTCTAACTCCTCATTCTCTCTCTCTCGATGGAGTCATTCTATTATTTTAGCTGGGCAAATCGCCTGTGAATCAAGTCAATCTGATGACTAATCTTCCTTATTGGCGGTAAACCCTCAGGTACATTATCAGAAACAATATCCTCAAACTCATTCAACATCCTAGAAACTTCTTCTGGAACCTTCTCACTATCCTCCTTACTCACTCTAGGAATCAATGCATAACACACACGCACATGCTTCATACCTTCTAAATTTTTTTTTCCATCTACATAACAAATTCTAGTACTACTGCATACCTTTTCTTCGGTCTCTTTTAGGGGTTTCAACTTGTGACGAACCCCATCCTTTGTCATGAATAAGGTTTGCATGGCCATCATGTATAGCTCATTTATCAAACTCCGCAATTTTACCTCCCCAACAACATGTGGCATGCATCCATGGGGATGATATCACAGAGTACCTCATCACGATAGCTTCTGATCTTGAACTTCACCAGGTACTACTCATTGACCAAAACTTTGTGGTATTTCTGCAACCAGGAAATTTGATACGGATGCGGGTGCCTTTCCCTCTTTAGCTTGAACTTTGTGACCATCTCTTCTCACACCAGATTATCGGTTCTCCCACTGTCAATAATGACATCACAACCTTTTCCTTCACACTTGCACCTTGTGCAAAATAGATTCTTCCTCTATTCTCGTTCCTTTTCCTCACTACTGCTCTCCTTTAATCATTTCTTTGCTCTTTTTCAAGATTCATTCATTGTTCAGATATTTCATTCTCAGATAAGCAGAATACTACCATAATCCCGCCTTTGTCCGCCATTCCTTGCATATCCAGGTTTGATGCCCTTTCTTCACCATTAATCGAAACATGTTCCTTTGAAACTACTCTTCCAAACCTTGTCCATCCCCTTTGTCCTCTACCTCTTTGATCACTCACCGCTTTGACCTACAAGGGCGTAATTCCCGAAACATTCCTTTGGCTTCGGGCCGGTACTCCACATCTTCACTTTCTTTCATCATCATTCCCCGCTTCCCCGGTCTCCATCAGCTCTTCCACTTTGACCTCCTCGTCCTTTTTGCTTGCTATCAACTCTTTTGTTCAACTTCTCTTCCACCTTCAGAGCAAACTGATACATATCCTCAATGGTGGTCATTCTAACTAGGCTTAACTCCTCATGAATGCTTGGTCGTAACCCATTAAGATATCGAGCTACCTTCTCCTTATTGGCCTCTGTGTGACCCGTTCTAATAATTATCTTGTGAAAATATTCAGTATATTCTTTCATAGATCTACTTCCTTTCTTCAACCCTCTTGTAATTTCCTTACCGTGATCTTAACTCGGTAGGGTCCACCGTATGAACTGGCTTTTCAGCTTCTACCATGATCCCCATCTAGGCGGATTCCATTTTCCCTTCTTCGATGCGCCGACTGACTTTTTAATTTACTGTGAGCCATTTATAATCTGGACTTTGATCTGTCTGATTTATTTGGCGATTTCGGTTTATTGATCTGGCTGGATTAATCTCTCGCTCTTTTGCTGATTTAATTTTGATTTCGGATTTTGTTTTCTGATTTTTAGCTGGAGTTCTGGATGAAGAGATGGATTCCGGATTTCATCTTTTCGATTTTAATCCTTTATCTCTTTATTTTTCTTTCCTTGAGCGGACTCTTCTTCTCAACTATTCCTCGCACGCATCAACTGGCCTCCCCGAGGGCTACCGCTTGCATTCCCTTCCACCAGCATTTCATGTTCTCGACTCACCCTCCTCGCACCACCACGCCTTACCAAGCATCACTCTTAGAGGCATCTTTCTTCTTGACCTCAACCAACCATGGTCCTCGTGTGAACTCCGCCCCAAGGATCGGGTGGTAGGATCTCATTCCACACGCCAAGAAAAACTCTCGCCTGGAGCACTAATTTTGATGAGGGCACAACCAGACACGTAAAATAACCCACAAACAAGAGCCACTCATTATTTAGAAAATGGAGCTTCTTACATGCAAGGGATTCAAATCCCCAAGTTCACAACATGCAAGCCATGTAAAGCTACGCTTAATAACCTCTTCTGGGCTTATGCTAACTTGTCCTCAAAATGTTACCTAAAAACATTAGGAAACCCACCCATAAATAGAGCTCCTCTTTAGTTTGGAGCCAAAACAACATTAAAATTTGAGTTTAGGGGTTTGGTGCTGAAAATTACAACTTGAAGTTGAAATTTCAAAAGAACATTTGCAATTGTATCTTCTAGAAAGTGCGCCAACTTCCCGGGGCCATAACTTTTGATCTGGGGCTCCGATTCGCGAACTGTTTGAACCGTTGGAAAGGTCTCAAAGTCAAGAACGTGCTTAAAATTGCTACACCAATTTTGACAATTTTTGGGGCCATTTCAGAAGCTCTAAGTGCCTCAAATCCAACTCGGAAGATTTTTAGGTGCAAATCTGGGAAACTAAAATTGCAATATCTTTCAACCCAGGAATATAAAATAAGAACCGTAAATTGGGAATTTCATTATGACGAAAAGGGTATCCAAAAATGTTAAAACATCTAAAAACTGAGAAACTTGAAATTTAACTATTTTTGGGTGATGCAAGATTGCCCTTACACCACTGGATTCTCTTGCATCAAAAATCAACTCCTGACTGTCAAAAAACAATTCTCGACACTTTTTCAACAATAGGTGGACTAATTCGCCACCCTTGGCAAATGAGTCCCATTGTGAAAAATAAAAAAAATTCATCAGCATTCTAGACAATCTAGAAAGCTCACACAACTTCCAAGTGCACTAGGATTTGACCCTATACCTTTTGTTTTACAGATTTCTTTCAATTTCTTCATATTTCGTAGTTGTTTGCATATCACAATTTGTTTTCAAACATAGCTTAAATTGCACTTTTGCATCCATTTTAGATTATTTTAATCAATCAATTGCATTTATTTTAGTTCATTTACATAACATCACATTGAATACATCTTAATTTGAGTGTTGCATAAGCATTTTGGACCCAAATATGTCTCTTTCTAGGTGAAAAATCTTAGGAAAAGAGCAAGCATTTAGGGTCCCAAATCTATGTTTCACCCTCTTGTGATAATGTTTTAGAGGATGAAATTGAATGTGAGGAAGATATTTTGGTGTTGAATGATCAAATATTTAGGTCCTATAAGAACCCTCTTTATGTTTCTTCCCCTACCTATCCTAGTTTAGAACACATTATGGGATAAAGAAGTGAAAATTTGGACAATATTGGCAATCACATTTGTTCTTCTCCTAGTATCTCTCCTAGTTGTGAAGAAGATACTTTGATGTCAGAAAATACAATCGATGAAATTCATGGGAATCTTGATTTCTCTCTTCCCCTAGCAAAAACATTATTGAATAAGAAAACACCATCATTAACAAGCAAGAAAATTCAACCAATGATCATTCCCATACTTGCAATGAATTCATTTTAGAAGAACCAATCTTTGAATGTCAAGAAGATTCAATTTTTAGTTCTCCTAAAAAGCCTCCTCCTAGGGAGGATATCATGGTGGAAGAAAATTAAAATATTTTTCCTTAGATGATGGTGAAAAGATGATACTAGATTGCCCTTTATTAGAAATACATCAAACCAAGACCGTTGAGATTATGAATGCGCAAGTGTCTATTAGATCCCCCTTGATTAATGGACATCATACATACCCTGTGGAACATTCCAAGAATCCTCTAATCCTTTACCCACCTTCACACAAAAATCAAACTCAAAATAAACCTGAACTTGTCCTCTACCCACCTAAGAACAACACGTTGTAGCAGTCAAGTTCTAATACCGTTGCTCATACATATAACACTAGGAACAATTCACAACCAAGAAAAACACCTCCAACATTCCTTCCATTGCCTAATCCTATCCTACCTGGTCCCCCTTGTTTTCCTGCACAAAGTGGGAAGGAGTATGATCATGTTGAACAACATAAGAACACTCCTACTAAGATATCATTGTGGGACCTTAGTCAAGCCTCCTCCCACTATCATAACATGATTCAAAGTGCCTTGCAACAAGTTCCCATCCATTCTAATGTGTGACTGAAAGACATAGCAGCCCCAATTCAAGAAATAAAAGTTGACATTATTTTCCACTAAAGTGAACTCTCCCCTTTGGAAGTACAAAAACAAAATGATGCTTTTATGATAATAGCTAAATGTTAAAGAACAGGGATAAAGAGAACCATTTTTGACAATGGCTCAACCCTTAATGTGTGTAGTGTGACCCTTTTGGATAGGCTTGGTGTGAATAATTAAAAAATTCAACCTGACTCTATATCTAATAAGGGATTTGACAATGTAGGAAAACAACTGCTTGGTGTGATCACTTTACCTATTACAGTCGCAAAGGCCACATTAGAAACATTGATCCATGTTATGCCTCATGATCTTTCATCTAATATCCTTCTAGGTAGACTGTGGATTCATGCAATGAATGGGGTGCCTTCTACTCTTCATCGTAAAATGAAATACATCTATAATAACAAAATGTACACACTTGAAGCTGATCATGAACCAAGCAGTTGTTTAAATGTTGAGAAAAATAAAGAATTTTTTGAAAACATTAACACCGACTACACAAGTATAACTCATGCAACAAAAAGACAAAGAAAAACACATTGAAGAAGTCATGAAGCTAGTAGAAGATGATTGGGGTTCCTTGGATTTTGAACCAAAATTTATGGGAGAATAGAAGATCATAAACAAAGATTCAGATAAGGGAAAAGAAAAAGAAGTAATTTCTACACAAAATTTAGAAGACCCTTCGAAAGCATCCACCTCAACCACTTTAGAGCAAAAGACAATATATTACACAACAAAATTTGATGAACTTAAATATGAGTAACCACCGAATCCAAAAGAGATGAAGACTATTTATGGAAAAGGGTATGAAATTATGAAGCAGCTTGGTTATAGTGGAAAAGGACATGGTGCTAGAGAACAAGGTATTTGTGTCCTTATAGAGCCTCACACGCAAGAAAAGACTAGTGTTCTTGGTTATTTTCCCTCGAAAGAAACAAAAAATCCTTCACTTAATATCAACACTATCATAAAATATTCCTCTAAGCCAATTTTAACATTAGTGCATCCTAAAATGATCGACACTAGTGGTCTTGGTTGTTATCCTTTGAAAGAACTAAAACAAATGATTTTTTTTTTGCTTAATGTCAATGTCATCTTGCAAAACACTAATGATTTTAATTCATTAGATTTTACATCCTCCTTTCAAGGATATAACAAAATCTCGCAATCTAAAGAGTCTTGTGTAAGTATGTCACCTTGTAATAATCAAGAGATATCTTTGTCACAAAATGAACATCTTCTACTTTGGATCAAGAAGGTATCTTGTTGAGATTCCTCCAAGATCATTCGATATCTCTCCCTCCAAGAACATGAAAGAAATTTTACTACAAGAGTTCATTTTGTGCATATCACAGAGTTCATGGTCATTCTACTAATGAATGCAAGGCTTTAAGTGATAAAATTCAACATCTTAAGGAGTGTGGTGCTCTTCCTTGTGTTGAAGGATCTAATTCCTCTAACTGATACTAATTTTTATACTAGCATGTTTCTCATCAATCATTTCAGCGAATCCTTGTCCTACACTAAGTGGGGGAAAGGAGTTAAGTAGCCTTGTCCTAGTATATCACTTTTCATTGTCTCTTTTGGCTAGTTGATCACCTTTCATGTATATATATAAAAGCAACCTTGGGATGTGGATGACATGTTCCTTAAGTTGGCTTGCATGTGACAAACTTATTAATGATGTAGTATGATTTAGAAGCATATGACTTGGCATAGGTATTTTTGAATAATCTCTCATGTCCTCTTCTACTTTAAAGAAATTTCTCACAACAATGGTGTTAGCAATTGCTTTAAAGTGGGGGCATACATCAATACTCATGCTTCACTATGCGATTTTCTTTCTTCTTGTGATGCATCCTTTTCTTGGTTGTATCATTGGGTTTGATTTCCTCTGAGAGTGTGATATTTATTTGACTTGTCCTCTCTTGGAGACATTAGACACAATGTTTCCTAAGAAGATACCTCACACGAATCAATAAAAATCCCTTTGAACATTTCTTACACTATTTCACATTTACAATATCTGTTATATGGCCACCTTGCATAACACACTTTGTATGCCTTTGGAGCCATCTTCTTCATTCATGAGCTCCAAGAATATGGAGTTTTTCTTGTCTCATTAAGCTCAAAAAATAATTTTTGCATGGAATCTTATCAAAATTATTAGGAGGTATAACTTTGGTATGGTTTGATAGGAAGCCTATCCGAGGGCATGAATTTTTGTTAGCCACTCACATGGACGTGTGAGCACATATCAGTTGTACGTGTCTCACCTTCTTGGATTGCTCACCTAGTGGACAACTTGAAGTTTCGTTGCCTTAGAGTGAGTGTACATTTCCATACAAATAGCTTAGATCTGATCCACATCATGTTGGACAAATGGTCGAGACTTGATCCACCTCTTTTTATTTTTGGTTGTTCTTTTTTTTTCTTTCTTCCTTTAGTTATTGACATTGCATGTTTGTGTATATTGATGTTTCATATCATACATCTTGTGTGTGTACTTTCGAACTTATGTCAGTTTCACGTAGGATCTTGTATCCTGGGGGCTTGACTGCTTCCTTGATCTTTGTTGTCCTAGACCATCCACATCGGTACACTTGGATCCCTCTTGAACGTCTACTTTAGTGTGAGTTTGAAGCAAGTTCATCCTCTCACTAAAGTGGGGGCTAAATGTGACAACAGAAAAATTATTCTTTTTCCATACTTAATTCGAGAATAATTAGTGATAAATGGGACCTGACATCGCCTTGATCTAGGTATGTGATGAGTTTTAAACATCCACATTATGTTTTTGGCCCTTCTAAGGTAAATAAACTTAACTTTTCCCTATTTTAATGTTGTAAAGTGTATTTATTGACACCTTCACATTAAATTTAGGAGGTTTGTAATTTAAGTGGACCTAATTTAGTGTTGTAATGTGTTCTACACATTCACATTAGATTTTGGCCCTTATTAAATTTATAACCTTAATATCATCATTAATAGGCCCCTATGACCCCATATTGTGCACCCCAAGACATATTTTAATAAAAAGCCCAACAATATCAACATATAAACTTAATTTACATACTCCTTGACATTTTAGCAAGCAAAACAGGCCTTATGGGACCCATTCACCACTTTGGGCGAATGAGTCCCATCCAGGTGGGACTCATTCACCACCTTGGGCGAATGAGTCCCATTTGACCTATTTTTAAAGTTTTGAATGTGAAATTTGGGTTTTAAGTTAAAATTTATTCTATGTTGTCCTTTGAGATCAAATTCACTATCATTTGAGTGCATTTCCTATATAAAAAATCTTTCATATCATTATTTTATCAGGAATTTATTATATCAAGTCAAGCACTCAAGGGTTAAGCTTTCCACTACTTTGCAAGATCATCAATATAGCATTCAAGATCAATTTTAAGGCATTCAAGGGAAAAATTATTCATCAATTATTGCATCAATTCAAGATCCATCATCATGTCAAAGGTTACTGAAACATAGATTTTTGGGACCTTATGGACTACTCTAGCTCTTCTAGGGTTTTTCACCTAAAAGGAGAGAAATAGGGTCAAAAATGTTAATGTATCACTCAAATTAGGATGTATGCAATGTTTTATGAGCTAAATGGAATGATCTAAGTGTAGCTAAGCTATGAAATTGATTGAATAAGAATGCAAAACCTAAGAAACAAGTGATGTTTGAAAACACATTGTGTATTACAAAAATGAACTAGAAACAAATGCAAAGCTAAATAGAAATGCATGAAACTCAAATTGTGTGTATCAATGGGAATTTATCAGATTAGAGTTAGTAGATTAAAATCAATAAACAAAACCCAAAGAACTATGAAGTACGATGAAAGCTAAAAAAATAGAAAGATTATACCAGCTGATTTGTGAAGCTTCCATGATTCACCTCCATAGCACCTTCTAACTTGTTGCAAATGTAATTGTTGCCCTCATATTGGGTGTGTGAGCAATTTGACTATGACAATGTCCTAAACAAGCTTTGAAGGATTTGAAAATGACCAAATGATCAATATGCCTATGTCTATGAGATGCTCATGTGACTATGTCTAAGACTCAATAACTAATGAAAATATGTCGAATGCAAATATCAAGAATTGTGCATAATAAGTTGTAAGTCCAAAATGTGAGCAAAATTGGCATTTTATAGAAAATGCAATTTTGGACGGACAACCGAGATTAAAAGTTGATAGAATCCCAAAATCAGAGGTCAATATTGTGTGTGACAACCCCCAATTAGGGTTAGGGAAAAATTATTAAATGAGTGGCCAAGGTGTCATTTGAGAAAATCAGATTAGCGATCGAGAATAAATGTGACAAGAGGATAAAAATTATCCAAAAAGATAAAGATTTCAAAAATCATGAAGATAAGAATATAAGATTCAAAAAATCAAGAAGATAAAGATTGGATAGAAAAGAAGATTTAGAAAATCAAGAATTTGATCAATTACTTGATTTATGGAAGAATATTACCATTTCTAAATTAAAATTAATTCAAAAATATGAATTTTGTGTTACACTAAATAATCTTTTTAGATTATTTAATAAAAGTAAGTGACAGTTAATAACGTGAGGTCATTTTAAATAATTTATTTATTTAAAATGAGGGAAATGTTAAATTAGGCAATTAAATAATTAAACATTTAATTATTTAATTTAGAAATATGACCAATAATTAAATTAATTAATAAATCTATTTAATTATGAGAATTAGTGATATATTAAATAAATAAATAAGATTAATTTATATAATAATTAGGAAGACAATGAATAAAGATAATTAAATAAATTAAGAAATTTATTTAATTATAGAAAGATTTAAACAATTAGTGACGTATTGAATAAATAAATGAAATTTATTTATTTAATAATCATGAAGAATAAAAAGACATGAATTAATTAAATAATTATGAATTATTTAATTAATAATCAAATGTGGACCAAGGACATAATGAAAATGTCATAATTATGCTAGGACAAAAGTGGTAAAAATAGAGCTACCAGACCTAAGTCATTTTTATGTGTACATTTTTCCCCTCTTTGTCATAATGTAGCATGTCGCATTGTGACAAAGAAACTAAGTCAGAAACATGCCCCAGTGAAGGTACAGAGTATCGATGCCCCCTTGGGAAATTTTTCAAATTTTTGGCCGGCGACAGAAAAATTTGGAAGGTGTCCCAATAAGTCAATTTGATGACAAGAAAAATAATGGTGTAGACAGTTTCACCATTAAATTGAATGGATGCCATGTTTATGATTATGTTAATGCATGACTATATATGTATGATCTAATATGTGATGCAATATATGTGGTTGAGTGATATAGATGATGTATGTATGGACCTAGTGGAATGCCTATATAATCATGTATGCATTTTTTTTTGGTATGCCATAGGATATCATTGTGAGATGGACGAGAGAAGATGACAATACAAAAGAAGATGCATGTTAGTTCCTAGACTAAATCCTTCAACATATCGCCATAGGACTTTAATATTTATTGCTCTTAATCATCATTGGATAGATTATTGTAATGGTCAACAAACACCATGATATGACATAGATCAAGGTCTGCAAGGTCGTACCATCACATGAGACAAGAAGTCACAGACAAGGATGATCATGACTCATACTAAGGGCGCAGTTGCCCCGGTCTTTTTGTCATAACCAACCACAAGCAAAAAAATAAGAGAGACAAGTCATGAAACGTCATTGCTCCTCTAAATCCTATCGTCAGGACATCCTCAAGGAACTAGCAATATGACTTCCAAAAGGAAAAAAATAAAACCATGATCATGATATGTCGTTTTTCTAAATCTCGTAGTTAGGACCTTGCTGAGAAACTAGTAACATGAGTGTCAAAAGACAAGAGAAAGTGTCATGATATGTCATTGCTTCTTTAAATCCCTTTGTCAGGACCTCATTGAAAAACTAGTAACATGATAAAAAATCCATAGAAAAATACCAATTTTTTTCCAAGTCTGTTTGAATGCAAAGTGTTTTAATGTCAAGATGTCAGGTTTGACGATGTCGATATATCAAAGTGTCAAAATGTCAAATATTTTCAAAATTCAGGAAGGACACAACTTGAATAATACCGATGTCAAGAGGATCCCTCAAAATTCCAAATGGTAGTGATGATGCCTAGGAAGGACACATCCGAAGGCATAAATGACAAAGCTATTCTTCAGAAGGATGCATCTGAAAGATATTGATGTTAAGAGGAGTCATCCTTAAATGTCAAGAGGATCCCTCAAAATGTCAGATGACAATGATGATGCCTAGGAAGGACACATCCTAAGGCATAAGTGATGAAGGCTATTCTTCAAAAGGATGCATCTGTAAGATAACCAAGAGTTGACGGTTTGACTGGTTATGACAATTTGACTTGTTTTGACTAAAATTTGATTAAAGTTGATAGAAGTTGACCGAATTGACTTTTATTGACTATATGTCAATATTGATATGTTGAATAAATGATTGTCGTAATTTTTTTTAGTAGTTTTCCTATTTAGAAATGATTTTTCTTGACTTGAATACTTTTGACGTGTGTGTCAGTAGCCAAGAACCCTAATGGACTGACTTGGTGTGACCTCGGGGGATCATCGACAAATGGCCTTGCCTACATCATACACTCAGAGACCTCGTAGTTCGACATGACCAATGACTTTGTCTTGATGACCAAAGATTGAATCATGATTTTATTTTGAAAAACCTAAGAGGATTGACCTAATGTCTTGAGGACTCAAAGATGAGCCTTGACTACATAGCAAATGTGCAGAGACAACGTAGTTTAGAAAAATGACTAAGATTGACTGACATGACTTGAATTGACAAGAAATGAATCTGTTTTCGGGTTTTTGAGATATCTAATGCTTTTGTGTTTTCTTTAGGAATTTTTTGTTTTTGGATTTTGACGTTTTATGATTTTTTTGGACTTTTGACAATTTATGATTTTTTTTGGACTTTTAACAGTTTATAATTTTTTTTTGGACTTTTGTCTTTTTATGATTTTATTATCTTTTTGAATGGTTTAAGAGGATCATGAAAAATGCATGTGATTGATGCCTACACATGAGAATCCAAGGACAAACATGATTGTGCCCCTAGTCAAGTTGAATACCAATTTACAAGTGATAACAATGTTGTTTGACATGGGAAGGACGCATCCTGAAACAACATGAGGACGACGATAATGTGACGAAAGTATTGAGGTATGTAGTCATGCCAAGAACAAAGTCAAGTAATGTTTTGGATAATGTGCTTTTATGGATTAGACTCATTGCATTTGGAATGATTTGGATAGGACTGAAAGGGATGATGGAGTATCCTTAGACTGTTTGACAAGGGAAAGCCAAGATAGGTGACAAACATGAAAATACAAGAGGTGGCCTTAGTAAAGAATAGAAGACATGAGAATAAAGGAATTGTCATATGATTTTCAAGGACTATGTCACATAAGGATAATGAGGTTATGAAAGTAATGACATGACATTTCATGAATAGTGTATGACCAAAGGATGGACATGTCAAGAGTTTTCCCGAAGCATAATATATGTGTGCTTGTTTTATTTTAAGACCAAGATAGGTGGGAATGATATGGATCAAATGGTTGGATGTCAATGTTAGGAGGAAGGCATGGGAAATGAGACAACTTGCCCCCAAGTGCAAAAGTGCACATAGACAATTTATTTTACACATAATGCCTATTTTCTAGCTTTTCATCATGGTACTTATCTAGGGCACCTATTTTCTAGGTTTTCACCATTGGAAGAATTATTTCTCTTTACTATTTTTGTAATTTTTTCATTTTTTTGGTGTTGCCAAGATGCCCGTTTGCTAGGTTTTCATCAAGGTGACAATTTTTTATCATTTTTCAATATTTTTTTGATATTTTCAATTTTATATAGATGGGATTCATTGGATGCCTATTCATTGTTCTGCAACTATTGACGGTGTCAATGTAGAGACAGGTGCCATGATATGCCAGTAATGACCTTTCTGAAGTAGTTGCCTTGTCAGGATCATAGCGTTTGCATATAACTGATTGATGTCATTGTGGTCCTTTTTGATACTATATTTGGCCTTATTAGAATGTACACATCGCAATAGAGTTCCGTGAGGGTCCTTGTGATAAAGAGTTTTTGCCATGATGCAATGTATTTGTGACATGGTATCTTTGGACTTTAGACAAGATGTAGAATTATGACGGATGGTGGTAGACGTGGAAAGGTTGTTTGGATGTTTGGATGAATCACTTTTTATTTTCCAAACTTGGTATGGTGGATGAAGGATTTTGGAGGGATGGCATTTGGAACCAACACCTTTAGATTCCTTTCTTGATGACCATTTTGAAGGAGGTGGACATGTGTTATATGTGGGAGTCCTCTTGTCTTTTGGCTCCACATTGTGATTGACTTTAAATTCTTTTGACATATTTTCTTTGCTTGATCCACTTGTCTTTGGGATCCATTTTAATTTCATTTGTCCACTTGTCTTTTTGTTTGATTCAATGGCCTTTGACATTTGATTTCAATCTTTTGATTTGTATGACTTTTGTTTTTGTTGGTTCCAAAGGGAAGGTTTAAGATGTTAAGAATGAGGGTTTATGGTGTGGGTGGATGGGGTGTTGGTAGCAATATTATGACAAGGATTTATCATGGACTCTATTTTGGCGTTTGTATCTGACAAGGTTGCCCCCAATATCGAGGAGGTTCTGCTGACATCGTTTGATTTTTTGATTGAAGAATAGCCAAGACCTTGTTGTCTGTAATTTGCTTGGAGCTGTATTGGTTCTTGAATGCCTTGCTCATGTATGTATGTGGACACTGTTACCTGGAATGTTTTCATCTACAAGGAAGCCTGCTCTGACAAAGATAGATGACCCTAGTTGATAAAGTGTGTTAGCTTCATTGTCATGTTGGACATATTTATGACTAATATCTTTGGTTTGATCTTGTGAAATATCAAGTTCATATGATTCTATTGGTGCTTCCAATTCAATGTTGAAGCCATCATTATGGTCAATGTCATAGAGTCTAGTAAATTCAGTTATAGCTCGATCATTTGCAAATACGTCCATAATGGAAGACTTTTTTTCTTGAGGAATATCATCTATGTGTGTCATGGAGGCAAGTGTCTCATTTTGGAAAGTGGCAATAGTGGATGCCTATATAGGGTTGGCAAGTGATTGATCATGAATGGCATAAAAGTCAAGGAGTGGATCATTTTGGACTTCTTGGTCAATGGTAGGGTCTTGGTCAAAGATGGGGTTGTCGTGGATGATATAATTAGGATTGAAATCTTTGTCAAGGGTAGGTGTATTTTGGATGTCATGATTTCTTTGAAGGACTTCTTGAATGGACGTTAAGATAGGGTCATGGGATGGACTACCTTGGTCCTGACATGAAGGTGACATTATGATGCTATGCTTTGGACTTTCATTTTGACATGTATCCTCAAGTTTAGACAATGGTATTTGACTTTAGAAAATGATAGAATTTTCATGACTAAAAGTGGCTTGTGAGGGATTGACTTGGAAAGGATGACTAGGATAAGACACAGGGACTTGGACTGGACTAGTTGGTGAAGGATGAGGATATGACATGGAGACTTGGACTGGATTCATGTAAGGTTGACTAAAATAGGATGTGGATACTTGGATAGGATCGATATGGTATGATGTGGAGACTTGACATGAGTTGGTAGATAGTTGATAAGGCATGTAGACTTGGACGAGATTGATATGTTAAGGACTAGAATATGACATGGAGACTAATGATGGACTAGTGGATAGTTGGTTTCCATTGTCAAGGTTAGGATAAGTGTAATAACTGGACGTATGTTGGCGATTAATGGTAGGATTTTTGTTAAGTGATTCTTGATAGTGAGGGTTGATGGATGGAGGACTCAGGTCGATGGGTTGTCGGTACGAAGGGTATGTAGGTGATGTTGGTCTCAAAGTATTAAAGTCAAAGCCATGTGGTAGTTTAACCCATTGGTCCAAGAGCATGACTAGATACCTTTGAGGGTCATGTAGGACTAAGTCTTCCACAGAGGAGGCTACATCAAGATTTTGCATTGCAGCTTCTAAGTCTTCTGTGTATACGTGTCCATGCTGGCTCATGGAAGATTGTTTGTTCATGTTGTAAAATGGGTCAAAAAAAGTCTAGTGTTGGTTTGTGTCATAATTATTATCAATGTTGGGATTGGAATCTTGTCTAAAGTTTGTCATTTGTCCTCTCTTTCTTTGAAGCCTAGTCTCAACCATAAAATGGAATTGCTCAAATGAAGATGATGAGAATGACAACTAAATGCAAAGATGACACTAGCCTATGTTTTTGGATTTTTGACATTAAGGGATGTAATATGACAATGTTGTCTAAAGAAAATGACTAATGCCAAAGGACAATGAAGGCTAAGATGACAAGTTATGACACTATTGTTTTTGTATTTTTGGAGGATGTCAATGCAAGGTGATAATGATGACTAATGTGAAAATGTTGGTTAAGGAAATGACCAATGCCAAGTCTAGATGCCAAATGAGGATTATGATGACAATATTTTAGATTTTAAAGATATGCAAGGTGAGGACTAAAATTATTTGAATGTCTAAGGTATGCAAATGCAAAGGTCTAAAATGATTTGGAAGAAGGTTTCCTAACCGCCTTATGCTTGATCTATGTCTCAATTTTGGAATATCAAAGGACTTGTTTGAAGGACTAAATGAAAAGGAAAAAATGACAAGTGAGTCTTCCTAACTAGAACTTTGAGTTGGAAGGATCTCACAAAAGGACAATGACTAAAGAAGATAATGATGATTAAGTCCAATGATAACCTAATTTTGAAAGTCAATATTTTGCAAAGTGAGGTAAGGTTGTCCTAATCTAAAATATGAAAAATGAGATGAGGACCTAAGTTTTTGGTTTATGACTGAAAATGAAAATGGTGAAGCCTAAGGATGAAGCTAAAATTTGTAAAGATGAACCTATGGTAAGATACAAGCTAAAATGTACAAGGAATGAGAGATTTGAGCAATTTTCTGATCTGGTTTTGACATAAGACTTTTGGAAGAAGATGTTTCAAAGCAGGCTAAAAATGTTTGGACTTGAAGTTTTGGAAAAAAAAATCGATTTGTTTGAAGTTGATTGTTTGTTTCTAGATGTGTGAATGTTTTTTTCTTTGTTTCAGTATCCAGAAAACACTTGGCAAGCATGATATTTTCAATATAACCAAACACAAATAAGACAAGCACACTCCTATGGTTAGGCTAGGATAATATTCACTAGATTCCACGTGGGTTTCCCCAACCACATATCCTTAGCACATGAATCCAGAAGCTTGGATACATGGGCTCCCCCTTACAGTGCACTCTCTTCTCATGGCAAGCAAGCTTCCAACCCCCATGAAACTCCCATGGCAGATTGATCACCCCTCTACTAAAGACTGTGAAGATGTGGATTCCTTCACACCGACCGGTGCTATGCTAGCAAATAGAAGGTTTTTGGCTACTACAGAAAGGTGTTTAATTTGGGACCCCCATTCAAGTGGCCATACATGGGGTGCAAGATTAATCTCCATTTAGGAGGCACTCCAGCCTAAAGAGGTTAAGCTCAACAAGGTTTTGGGAGTACTACTTGTTCTATATGAAACATCTGCACTCATAATCCTAGGCTTTCCCTTATGATTCACATTTATATACCGGTTAGGGGTAGCTTGGCTTTAGCTTCGTTGCTGGTTTGAGTCACCTTGGGCTGAGTATTTTTTCCCACCAAGGCAGGCCCAATTTCTAGAGGCAATAATCATTTCTCTTACACCTAGGATCACATAAATGCACACAGGGAGAGGATACTTCAATTATTGCATCAAGGTTACATAAAAGATAAGGTGGGTTTTGCTTTATGATCACCTAGTTTGCATAGGGTGAGAGCATAGTCGCCTACCACCTTCAAGCATAGTCAAACAAAATAGAAGACATGTTCATTTTAGTGCACCAAATTAAGTATTTTCTATTCTAAAAATCACAAGCACAATGTTTGGAAGTGATAGTCTTGGTCACTCTAACGTGGAAAACCAAAAATTAGTAGTTTGAACAAATTGTCTTGGACCCTCAAAATGTAAATGCCACACACTGCCAACAAGGATTAGTAACCAAAAATATCTAATCTAAAACATGCAATCAATTAAAATCCTAAACTAAATTAAAAATTAGAAATATATACTAAATTAAAAAGCTAAGAATATAAATTAAATTAAAACTTATAAATCTAACTAAATTAAAAATTTAAAAATCTAAGTTAAGTTAAAAAGCTCATCAAAAAATTGTAATTTCAGATACATTTTTTTAACATAGCTGAATTAGATTTGATTATTTGAAGGTGTTATTGATCTGAAAAATAAAAAATCAAAAAAGAGACCCCTACTCAATTTTTGAGAGATTTCCAAAAATATAAAAAAGTTAAAAAAATTCCCTGTTTTGAACCTAGAAATGCAGATTTGTGAAAATTGTATAGAACAAAAGATCAGATTTTATTGCATTGTATTTGACCTCCAAATTAAATATGTAAAACAAAGACCCCCACTATAATTTTAAGAGCTTTCCAAAAAGGTAAAAAGTACTTAAAAATTCACCAATTTGCATCCAAAAAATCAATTTTATAAAAAAACATAAAATCACAATAATGGATACAAAAATGATGATAACCCTCAATTTTTTTACTGTAGCCTCTTGATATTATGTATAAGATTCAGTGAAAATTTTGTAGGAAAAATCATAGCTGTGTAGAAGATATGAAGAAATTTGTAAAACTTGGGTTTTTGTCCAAAAAAATGGCAGATCTGCAACACAAAGTCAATAAAACCTACAAAATGCAAGCTAGATGAAAGGAGTCAGGTTCACTAATGTATCAATGGGTATTTTTCAGATCAGGTTACTAGATCAGATCAATAAACAAAACCCAAAGAACTATGAAGTACAATGAAAGCTAAAACAAATAGAAAGATTATACCAGCTGATCTACGAAGCTTCCATGATTCACCTCCATATCACCTTCTAACTTGCTGCAAATGTAATTTTTTCCCTCAGATTAGGTGTGTGAGCAATTTTACTATGACAATGTCCTAAACAAGCTTTGAAGGATTTGAAAATGACCAAATGATCAATATGCCTATGCCTTTGAGACCAAATATGACTATGCCTATGAAATCAAGTATGCCAAATGCCAAGAATGCTATGAAATGCAAGTATAAGCGTTGTTAAGTAATGAAGTGGTTAGTACATCCAAAAATGTGAGAAAAATTGGCATTTTATAGAAAATGCAATTTTGGAGGGATGGCCAAGATTAAAGGTTGATGAAAGCCTAAAATCAGAGGTCAAGATTGCATGTGAAAAACCCTAATTAGGGTTAGGGAAAAAATATGAAATGAGCAGCCAAGATACAATTTGAGAAAATCAAATCGATGATTGAAAATGAATGTGACAAGAGGATAAAGATTGGACAGAAAGAGAAAGATTTCAAAAATCAAGAAGATAAAGATTGGACAGAAAGACAAGATTTGAAAAATTGATAATCAAATAAAAGTTATTTGATTTTTGGAGGAAAAAGATTATTTTGAATTAAAAATTAATTTAACTCAAAAAGGAAGAAAAGTCATGTGACAGTAAATAATTGAATTCTTTAATCATTTACTAAAAAGCGGGAAAATTAGAAAGCGGGATAATTTAAATAACTGATTTTATTTAAATTAGAAAAATCCAAGAAATGGAAAGTGGACAATTTTAAATAAATATCTTTATTTAAAATTTGAAAAAGCCATGGTGGATGATAATTAAATAAATTAAGGAATTTATTTAATTATAAGAGGTCATAAGATATTAATGACATATTTAAATAAATAAAACTTATTTATTTAAATAGTCAGGAGGAAGTAATGGACAAGGATAATTAAATAAATTAAGAAATTTATTTAATTATGGAGAGACATTAGATAATTAGTGATTCCTTTAAATAAATAAATAAAATTTATTTATTTAAATAATCAAGAGGAATAAAAGGTTTCCTGCCGGTATTGGCATGGTGTGATGGTTTATAGGTGGCATTGTTGTTCTTGCCACCAAGGTTCAAACCCCGTTGGGGTGGTATTGTTGAATGGTTGTATCCAGTTCATAGCTCTAGTCAAAAGCGTTTACCCTTGAATAAAAAATCAAGAGGAATAAAAGACATGAACTTATTAAATAATTATGAATTATTTAATTAATAGTTGAATTTGGACTATAGACGAAATATGATAAGACATAAAAATATGGTTTGCGAGTCTAGGCCATTTTTATGTGTCTACAGTGTGCACTTGAGATCTTGATGAAAGTTGGAAAAGACATGTAGAAGGATGGTGATACTGAAATTTAGGCCTGGTGGGACTCATTCACCACTTTAGGTGAATCAGTACCAGTTCTAGATGACTGTACCAGAGCCCGTTTTGGACAAAAGGGTATCCAAAAATGCAAAAATGCCAAAAAATGACCCTAGAGTGCGACTAATTTGTCACCCATGGAAAATCAGTCCACTTTTGAATTTTTGAATATTCAAAGGTTAATTCTATAGCTTTCAGTCTGCACTTTGACTTCCTACAGGTTTCTGCTTCTGAAACTGTCGTATTCCCGAGGCCTGAGAGTGACTTTTTGTTGATATTTTGACTTGAATGATGAAGAGATGACTTGAATTACTTTGAAATATAATCTTCAATGATTCTTAAGCCTCCAAGATTCCTAAATATGCATACAAACAAGACAAGAAAGAGAAATTGTTGATTGTTAGGGCATGGGGGTTTTCCTTGGTCAAACCCGGTTTAGGTAATTAAACCAAAATGATGAAAGAATTGAATGAAACATGCAAAATGGAATTGATTACCTTTCCATGATGTTTGATCTTGTATATGTGTAGAAAAACATGGAGAATGAACCCTTGATTGTCTTAGGGAGCAATCTATATGAAGAAACCCTAGCTTGCTTGACTTGAATGAGAAGATGATGAAATAATGATGAGAGATGTAATAATCAGCATGAGATAATGGATGTATAATGAGGATAAAAATAATTATTTATACAATTCTTGTGCCTTACTATCCGTTCATACCTCATTACAGGACGACATTAAGTGATTTCGAATAAAATCCCAAGAGGAAATTTGAAATCTTTTGAATTTGGGGCCAAGGGGGACTCATTTGCCACCCATGGCGAATGGGTCCCACCTAGGACCTAAATATGTGTGTTGGGAAAAATGTTGTGTTTAATGTTATTTGTTGGGATAATATGCAAAAATACACTTCATTGTACAACTTATGAGGGCATAAAGAGACCAAATAAAGCATGAGAAGGGTGTAAATAATGAAAATATTCCTAGGAGAGAGTGAAATCTTGTTACAAGACTTTACAACACTTCATAACAGGGCTTTTTGATGAGTGAATAGGTGATTTTTAGGTGAATTGCATTAAATAGAGTGTATAAATGTCTTACAACACTTCACAACACCTTCACAAGGCATTGTTCTTTGAGTTTTAGTACCTAAATAAGCATGTTCAAGCCATGATACAACATAAAATCAAAGCAACATAGTTCCAACACCATGAAACAAGACCTAAAAGGCCATGAAAATGACAAGGGTCCATTTTTCTATGGCACATTTAGCCCCCACTTTAGTGAGAGTATGAACTTGTTTCAAACTCACTAAAGTAGCCATGAACATTGAGAGGAGGGTTCAAATGCACTTACGTTAGCAAGATGGAATGACAACGATAAAGAGGGATGATCAAGCCCCTAGGATGAAGATCCCATGGAAAATTAAGCATAAGAACAAAGGAGAAAACAAGTGTTGAAAAGAATTGGATGAAGTTTCAATCGTCAATCCAACTAGTTGTGAAAGAGATCTAGGGAGATTGTTTGAAAACAAGCATGTGTACTCACTCTGAGGCCACAAAACTAGTTGTTCACAAGGTGAGAAAGCCCAAAAAGTAAGCTACATATGCTAGTTGGCATGCACTCACAAAATAAAAAGGTGGCTATGGGGAACATTCATGCCTCTAGGTGGGCTTCCCGCTCAACCATCTCAAAGTTATTCCTGTTGATAACTTTAACAATGTGCCACAAAGCAAAAGGAATGTTCATGAACAAAATGGAAGTTACCATAGTCATGCAAGTTGTGTTATGCAAGGTGGAAAAAAAGAATGCAAAAAGTGTAAAATGTAAAATGTTTGAATGAGTCTTGTTTAGTTTATTCAAGGTCAATCACTTAGGGAACATTATGTTTAATGTCTCCAAGAGAGGACCAATCAAAGAATAGTATATTCACAAATTAGGGGATGCAATGTGTCGCATCAGGCCACCAAGAGGAATGTAATATGCTAAGATAGATCACACTTATGAAAGACATCACACCCAATGTCATCAACAAAGTGACAAATGCATCATGTAAACAACAAAGATACACTAGGAAATAAGAATGCCAATGAATTGATGGTAATTTATACTCCCCCACTTTAAATGAATTGCTACACATCGTTTTGTGAGAAATTGCTTTAGAGTAGGAGAGAGAAGAAAACATGAGAGCTTACCCAGAAAGCCCTATGCCAAGTCAAAAGTTTTTGATAAGCTATGTCATGAAGAAAGGGTAATATGTCACATGCGAGTCAATCTTAAGACATGTCATCCACATCCCAAGCTTGCTCATATATATTCATGAAAGGTTAATGACTAGGTCAAAAGAGATAGTGACAAGTGACATACGAGGATAAGGCTATTAGACCCCTTTCCCCCCACTGAGTGTAGGAAAAAGGTGAGCCTGGAATGGAACACAATGTTGTGTGAGTTGAGATTGGGATATTGCACACCCTCCTTTAAAGGTAGGTGTGAAACTCCAATAACTACTAGAACTTGTTTATGAAAAGGAATTGTTTGTATATGACTCTTTGGACCAGGAGGGTGAGATTTTTGGAATGTTATGGAAAGGAGGTATAGAATCTAACAACCCCCCATTATCACAAAAGAGTTTTTTTGTAGGTGAAGAGTTAGGACCAACTTGTATAGGTTTGAGTTTTGATATGGGAATGGAAGGATTTGGGGAGTTGGAAGTGTTGTGATTAGTGGACACATAGCTTCACTCATTTGCATCAATTGTGTATATCTTCTTGTTGTACTCAAACTTCATGACACGGTGAAGGGTAGAGGGGACTCCTTTCATAGCATGAATCCATGGTCTACCTAGGATAAGATTGTATGGAAGGGGTTCTTGCATGATATGAATAGAGGTAGGAAACACAATAGGTCCAACCTCAATAGGTAATGTGATCATCCCAAGTGGTTTCCTATCACAATTTTCAAAGCCACGAATATGAACATCATTAAGTTGAATGACCTTGTTTTCCATGCCAAGTTTGTGTAGGAGGTCCATGCTACAAACATTCATTTTGATCCATTGTTGATGAGAGTGTGCCTAACTAGAGTTTCATTAATGATCACCTTTTATCATCAAGGGATCATTTTTGTTTTGAATGGAAAGTGAGGGTAATTCATGTTTAGGGAATGTGATTTCTGACTGGGTGGCTTGCATGGGATGAGAAGAGGATGTTACAAGATTCAATTTTATGTAAGATTGTATCTCTTCCTTATGTATTTCCAACATTTCATGGAAGAGAAGTTTGACTGTTGGTGAAAGTTAAATGAGCTCCCATATAGATATATTAGCAGGAGTCTTTTTAAGGTCTTCAACACTAGGTGAATTGTGAGGAAAAGGTAATGGTGTAGAAGTGTCATGTGGTCCTCTAGATGTTTGAGTCACTAAGTTACAACTTAGCGACTACAAAATATTATTATGAGTAGATTGCATCATGGATTTCAAGACAACTCTGAATTGTTTGTGTTTTTCATTGATGGAAGGTGACTTAGGAAGCTCACTAATTAAACGAGATCCTACTTGTGTTGTCATAACCTCAAAATTTTTGTCTTGATTGGCATGATATGTTGGTGAAGGGGATGCTAGTGCTACTTGATTATCGTCTCCTAAGGAAAGGTTAGTGGTTGAAGGATGTGTGCCCATGGTCATATTGTTTTGCATTATGATATTCTCCCTAGGAGAAGAGTTGTTAGAAGAATAACAAGCCAAATTTTGTTGAAATTCAGAGGTTGGTTCTTCTAAAAGGACTTCATTGCGATTAGGGGAATGATCAATGGTTAAAGATTGTTTATAAAGAGGGGTCTCCCTAGGTGTAGGAGGACAACTAAGATATTCATGACCCTCATCGATTGTGTTGTCTAACATAAAAGTATCTACTTCACAACTAGGAGAGATACTAGACGAAGAACAAATGTTGTTGTTATGATTCCCTATGGTTGTATTATGTTGGTTGTGAATGTGTTTTCCACTAAGAGAGGTAAAAGGACATAAACAACTAGGATTCTCACTACTCTCATTGATTGGTTCTTCTATCACCAAAACATCTTCTTTCCAATAGGAGATATATTAGGAGAAGAACAAATATGATCGTGAGGAATGGAAAAATTTGTATTCTCTTTCACTAAAACATTCTCATAGGGAGGGGATAGGAAGTGTTTCTTAACATGTTTACATATGCAAGGTACAAGCATTGTTTGACTAAGAATGAAAAGAAAATATAAAAATTTCATGCAATGTTTCAATAATAGGAACAATGTATATGCAAAGGTACAAAACATTCTTATCCAATATATGCAATATTTGAAGAATGCAAACAATGTACATGTAAGAATGAAAAGCACTTTTAACAAACTTATGCAAAATTTTAGGAATAGAAACTGTAGACATGTGAAATAAACATCATGCACCCAATTCACGTTCATCCACTCATTAAATAAATCAAACGCAGCAAATCAATTCACTAGGTAAATCAGGTCTTTAGTCCTAAGGTTATTCATTTAAATAAATCAAAGGCTCACATCATCCTTTAATTAAATAAATCAAACTTTATTTAATTAAAATCTCAAAAGTCATTTTCCATCCCTATTTGATTTAAATAAATCAAAATATTTGAGTCAAATTGGTCAAATCATCGTAATCATCATTAAGCTGATCTAATCCTAATTAGCCTAACCTAACTACCCATCACATTCTCTAGATATTCCAAATTGCACAAATAAATCAATTTATTGATTTATTAAAATCAGCATTTTCACTCAACATGGAATCTTTGAGGAATATTCCCTCAAATTTGAATTCAAAAAACAAGTGGACATGTACATCCAACAAAGTAATTAATGTCTCTTACATGTCCCTTGCAAAGGTCAAACTAAACATTAACTCTCAAATTCAAATTTGAAACTCCCTCTCTTGGGCACATTTTCCAAATCTTGCACATCCCTCAACCTATGACAAGTTGACAAGTGGCCTCTTTTATTGGCTTGTTTTTTATCCCACATTGCTCGCTCTTGAGCACTCTTGGCATTTGAGAATCTACAAATAGAGACCATCTCCATTGATCAAATTCTCCACAACTTGATCTACAACTCCTATGCAAACTCACTCTCTTCATTTGAGAACTGATTTTTCTCATCTTATCATCATCATCTAGCTTATCTATCAAGGATTGGGAAAGGGCTATTTTCAACAATAGCACCAATCCACTATGAAATAAAGTTTTGATTATGTTTTTATATGCTTGCATATTCATTATCTTTGTTTTATTTAGTTTGCATATTTTATCATAGTCAAGTATTTCATAGGGATGTTGAATTTAAATGTGTTTCAAATAACTAGCATAAGGATATTATGTTAGGATTTTTAACCAAAATTCAGATTTAGCATCCACATAATGGCACTAGAAGGAGGGAATTTGAAGGATAAGGTTCATCGTATCTTCTACTGCACTATAAGTCTCTTATCACGTCTAACACAATCTTGTGAATCTTTTATTTCACTGTATTTTTGACAATTTAAATAGGGCAGCGACTGCTAAAACTCTATTTTAAACAATGTAATGATGTCCAAAGAAGACACGCTTAAAGTAACTATTACCTTTTTCTTTTCTTTTTTTTGGGTTAGCTCTCTCAAACTATCTTTTGCGTCCCATTTTTTTTTTTAAATTTTAATGGTTGGTCATGTTCTTAAAATGCCTTCAACTAGTAAAATGTATGGCACAAGTCCAACAGCAAGACAATGATGTGATGGGACCTTTGAAAATATTCTTGTATTTTTTCACTATGTTCATTAAATGGCATGTTCTGCTTACCACATATCATCTTGAAGAGTGGAATCTTATGTAGCAGTTGGGGCATGGGGAGCCAAGTCAACTATCATGAAATACTTGCATTGAAGTCACTGTCACAAAAAATTAATACATTCCGTTGAGCCAAATTGAGTTTGTTCAACTCTCTTTGTTATGGTAAAGATTATTCTGGTAGTAGCTTCAGCTCTGTTGTCAATTCTATCACCATTTACTACCACTGTAAGAAATGAAGGATGAAAGGTACAAGAAATCTATTTTACCCTGTTCTTTCTAGACATTCTGTTCATACGCTTGTTGAGTGCATTTTCATTAAATTGGATATCAAGATCATTCTAATTACAGTGATTAAAAGTTATGAGTGCATTGTTTACTTGGAGATAACATCTCTTTTATGTAGCCTATCAAAAATCCGTGGGTAAAGGATGTGGTCATTAACTTTACACCTACCATTGGCATTACCTTGAAAGCTTCTAAAGATCCTTTGAGTTCTTTGTGGATAGTAGGGATGTTGGTAAAGATTATGGTTCTACGTTAGGTGCATGCAAATTTTGAAACGCGAGAGTATAAGGAACATTTGCAGGTAGGGAGGATGTGAAAAGGGCAGAGGAATTTTTATTTACACCTACCAAATGCATTTGCTTGAAAGATTTTACCTACCGTCTCCCTCATACGCCGACTAAATGTATTTGTTTGAAAGTTTCTAGAGCCTTTTCTACAAATCTAGTTGGCGCATATCCTGCAATCAAGGAAACTTTTTTTCAAGCACATATTAAGCACCTCCTTGCATTGTATAAAAGTGCATTTCTTTAAGCATTCTGTTATAGATTTCATAGAAGGTAGCATATATAAGTTACTTGTTATCTGCGCTTGAGTCTCTTAGTATTTATCTCTCAATTGCTATGTACAAATGGAGATTGTAAAATTTTATAGATGGACTTCATTCAATGCTGTTATACAAGGCCTATATCCTCATTAACTATGCGCAATTGAGAGCTGTTGGTTTGTGTGCTGAGTCATCTTTCTATGCGTCTGTATGTAGGGATCTTGTTGTGGCATGCATTATATCAATATTTCTTTCCTACATTAAGTAGCCTCTACCTTAGGCGTCATGTCAAATAATTTAGTGCCATGTTGAGGCATCATATCAGGCAGTAACGTACCTTGTCTAGACATCTAGGGAGGAGACTAGCACGGGTCATAGATCATACTTGCCAAGCACATTAAATTTGACATTTTTCTAAACTTTTCATTTGCGCATTTCTTACAATCTTCTATTCTTTACACTTGACAAGTTGCAGTTGCTTTTAAAATTCAAAAGCCTTTGGCGGATGCATTTGATCATTTAGCCACATATGGCTTTAATGAATGATTTTAGTAATTGATTTGATGGGATACATTTTTATTTGTTCATAAATTCTCTCATACTATATCATCATACTTATTGATTCTATAATAAATGTCATAATTTTATATTATCACTTTTATTATGATAGTCAAAATTTAATATTGGGAGGATACTTTTTGAAAGGTATTATTTATGGTTGATTAAATTCACGGGCTTGCAAATTTTATCATAATGATAGTTGACATTTAATCATTAAATACATTATGATAAGGGAAGGAATAGGTCTAGCAAGTGTGGTGTCTTTTCAATGAAATCAATATCAAAGCATGATTCACTTATTAATCATTATTTTACTATCGTAATCATCCAAATCTTTGTCCTTTCATTCGGGATAATGTTATTATTTGAAGTTGATAATCAAAATGAGTTTGATATCTTGATCCTCACATGAGTGTCTTTTATTTTTATAGGTAAAAGAAGAAAACGAAGGAAAGTGAAAAAGGAGAACAAGGAAAAGGAAAAGGAAAGCAAAGAAGGAAAATGAAGGAAAAGTGAGGAGTGTTTCGATCTTCGAAGAAACTTGACGATAAATTGAAACATCAAACCTTAAATGCTTTGAGCTTTTGTCACCTACCTTAATTTTCTGTTTCATGCTAACTCATCTTTAGTTTTGTACCTTAAAACGAACATTTCAAAATACTTGGAGAGTTTGTCGTATGCTTTGATTTTTTGTTTTAGGCTTACTCATATTTTGTTTGGTGCTTTAAAATGAATTCATAATTGCTTTGAGGCTTAAAATGAACATCTATTTTTCATGTTTTGTAATCTCTTATTCAAAGTAATCTCATCAAAAAAAGGCGTATGCACTTCTCTCGCACTTCACGGTGATCTTGAGAATCAAAAGTCATTTTGATGACATTAAGTTGCATAAAAGATTGCCTCCACATTTTGATTTGGACTTAAAATTGAACAAAACACTTTGCGAGTGTGAGTAAACTTATTGCATGTATTCTCCCTTTGTTTCTAAATGAAGGTTGCTCGAACTATGAATACGTTTACTCAATTTTTTCTATCTTAGAGGGCCTGCCTTGGGGAAAAAGTACTCACCCAAGGGAATGACTCAACCGGTAACACTATAAATCCAAGAGTATTTTCAACAGGGATATAAATGTGGGTATTGGAGTAAACGTTAGTATCATACAGTTGATTCCGACGAGATTGATCCGAAAAGGAACTCTCGCCGTATGGGTCAATCTCCATGAATGGAAAGTCCGAACTAAAACCCTTGTTTGTAGTGGCCTATTAAACCATTCACTGAGTTTATCAAAGTGGTGCATTGGAACTTAGATTCCAAGATGTTACTTGCCATGTCCGATCTTGGTTGAAATATAGAGGTTAAGACTTCATTCTTAACATACATTTATATTTTTTCCTTGGTTACATGTAAAATCATCTCTTTTATGAAGGGAATGAGGCAAGCCCACCAAGAAAAATGTACCAATTGAGCTAGGGTGTTATTGCTTGTGAGTCAGTTTGAAAACACAGTGCTTTAATTGAAAACATCAAAAAACCAACATTCAACTAATCATCAAAATTGCAAACCCTTTAGGAGAGGCAAATACCATTGAAAAAATTCACATGTTATTGCTTGCCCTTGGGATTCATATCCTTAGAGGCTTCTAAACATTTGGATTTCATCTCAATTTGCTCCTACTAAGGTCAACATTAGGCAACCCTTGTCCTGATTTCTTGGAACTTCCACATAGCACTTTATGGGATGAAAAGAAGTTGTGACATTGGACATTCAGTTTGAAACATAATCAAGCATCTGATTTTGGTAAAAATAAGTCATTAAAGCAAAGATAACAAATTGAACCTCACACATGTGCTTGTTTATCTTTTTATCGCCTTTCGAGCAAAATATTGGTCTTTTGATTTTGAATTACTCTTAGAGAAAGGCATGTTCTTCACTATGTTGGTCTAGTAAACAAGTCCTTCTTAGGTTCATTTAGGATCAAATCAAACATTTCATCCATCCCAAACATTTATCATCTTCATCCTACAAACAACTCTAGAGCTTTGAAAACATCATTCTAGACTTGGGTAAATCATCAAAACCAAAAGTCACCTTGTTTAGTTAGGAATATGAGAATGCATCCTTTCTCATACCTCTAATTAAATCAGCAATCCTTTGAAAAAATTCATCCTAAGATCACATCCAACATCTTAGGGTTTACAAGTTTATTATCCAAATCAAAACAATCAAAATCAAACCCTAAGTCTAGCATTGATCCAAAGTCCCAAAAACGTTCAAAACTCATATCATTTCCCCTTTTCATCCTTCATCTCGTCATTGGTCCTAGGAACCTTAGAGGTCACTTTTGCAACAAGGTCAAAACACAAGGAGAACATGGAATACAAACTTGATCCACACATCATGAGTAATCCAAATCAATTAAGCTATCAAAGCCTTACAACGTCGATTGATTATCAAAACTCACACTTGGGTATGTGCAGGATCATGATGGGCCAAAAAGTGGCAATATGATGGGTATGTGGCTGGCGACTTTTTTTTAACCCAAAATTGATGAAATGAAAAGGGTTTTTATAGGAGATTCTTAGCTTTCCACCAATATAAATTATGCTTTACTTTGAATTTAATAAGTAATTATTATTCATTTTCTATTTGAATTATGATAAAGTCCTAATTGATAGGCTGATTGAAAAACATCTATAACTTTCAAATGGTATCACATTTTTTGAATCCAAAAAAATGCGTCACATTTTATACTTCGCATACTATAGAATTAAAAAAAGAAAAATTGAATTTCATGAAGTTTTTACCAAGTTAAGGTGGTCAGACATAGTAGTTTTTTTATTTTTTAAAAGTTGTAATAAAAAATTCATAATTAATTATTTACTTGAAAAAAAATTACGCCGGTATTCGGCATGGTATGATGGTTTATAGGTGGCATTGTTGTTCTTGCCACCAAGGTTCAAACCCCATTGGGGTGTTATTGTTGAATGGTTGTATCCGGTTCATAGCTCTGGTCAAAAGCGTTTACCCCTTGAATAACGAAAAAAATTACAAAAAAATATGCATCACATTAGGACATGAGTCCTCTACTCATATCTAAAATATTATAAAAAAATATTATTATTTTATTGTGGTTAGGATGGTCAGACAGACACCTACTTGTTATTTTTCCCGAAATTTAAGTACTATTGCATTGAAATTTCAAATTTACACCAAATAGATTTTTTTTTTAAAAACAAAGGTCTAGTAGTTTAGAAACTATATTCAATTTTATACAGATTCTATTCTTGCATATTTTTTAAATAATATAGATAACTTATTCAATTTTTTACGTCAAGTTGCCTAACTCTGATTTTTTTGATTTTTTTGCCACCTAAGGGCCTATTTTTTTCATGATGATCCTGCACATACCCACGTATACAATCCATACATGGGATCATTACCTTCTACAAATTTCAATGGGACAACAAGTGTGAATATGCCCAAATCAAATATTGGAACACATTTCCCCATGGTAGATCTAAATCCAAACCTACAAGTTTTCCAACCGAATAAACAATGCATGAGCCTTCAAATGAACAACATCATCCCACTAAGTCCCTACATGCCAAATGAGAATGTACCAAATATAGGTTTTCAATACATGAATACAGAAAAATTTGGGATAAATATGATTGCAAATCATACGAATATTGCTCAAAATACAAACAAGATGTTAACGACTCCAAGTCAAGGAAATGTGATTCCCAACATCAACAATGTTCAATTTCAACCTATCATGCCAAATCTGAGTATCATCCCAAATCAGAACATTGTCCAAAATCAAACACAAGTACACACGCCAAATCTGCTTAAACAAAATCCAAATCAACTATATCAAGGGAGTCAAGATCAAAATCAAGATCAAATCTGGCGAGATCAAATTGCTGCACTTACCAAAATAGTCGAGTCATTGCGCCAAGAGACATCTCCACCACCATTACCCATATCAACATCATTCCTTGGTTTAAGGCTTCCCCCTTTACCTAGCACCAATCACTCCATCCAAATCAATCCACCTAACACCAATCAAGTCATCACATCAAATCCTTTGAATATACTGGATCGACATCGCACCAACAAATGGTATTTAATCAAATGAAAACATCAATCTTGACAAATCAAAATATGGTCTCCCAAGGGCCTATCACTTCGATCACTCCAACCACCCCTATCACACCCATCATATCTCAACCCCTCACTACCATGATCACTCCAAGCATATCTCAACCACTCATCACTACATCCAACACGATTCCAAATACACCACCACTACCACCAAAACCAAGTGCAATAAGTCAATATTGTAACATCACACTAAAAGCACATCAAGCCTACCAACAAGCACTTCAACAATATCAGGCGGCTCCACAAGCCACTCAAGCTACCCAACAAACACAAGCACAAACACGAAAAATGATAATTATTGGGGATACCGATGAACATTCAACCACTGGTGATAGCATTGACAATCTCCCCACCACAATTGCTGAAAGAATTGATCAAGATCTATCCATCAAAGAGCACATTGGAGATGTTTCTATCTCATCCAAAGATCAAATCAACATAGGTCAAGAGTCACTTTTCAATCGTGATCAAAATCCGCCAACAATACCTAACAATGATCCAATTCAAGAAATGTCAACATCATTTGACCCTATGGTTGAAGACATTGGAAATCCCTCCACCACAAGTGTTGAAACCAATGATCAAGATCTCTCCATCAATGAGCACTTTGAAGATGTTTCCACCCCATTCGATGATCAACTCACCATACATCAATAGCCACTTTTTAGTGATCTATTTCAAGGAGTGTTAGGACTATTTGATCCTATCAACATAATGCATGATTTGTTGACCTATGATCATGTTGAAAATTTCTCTACATTGCCTTATGATTTAGATGACATATCTCAAGAATTCATTCCAAAGCATGATCAACATCTTTCACTAAGGTCTAGCAATGGCCCTTTTCCAAGACATGTTGACCCCCTTTGACCTCATGGTCACAAATACTAAAGGAACCCTAAAATCAACACTTGAAGATATTGAACCACTTACCATGTCTAATGACAACATCCAAGAACCCTTTGTAAGGAATCCATCCTTTGAAACTGACCCATGTCAGGAACTTGATCCAAGGCATGTTAAAAGAAATTTTGAAGTCATTCAAGATCAAGAATTCATATCTACAAGATACTACAATGATCTAATGGAAACTCTCCTATCTATGAAAGGTGATCATATCCATGTAACACATACTCCTCCATCTACCCATGAGATGCTTTATGCGGATGGACATGTAGATGATCTTCATTCAGAACAGGATCCCTTTATTCCTAACATTGTTACACAAAAAGAGAAGGTTATCGATTCCTATAGTCAAACTGAGTTGTCAACATCAGGATTAGATATATCCCAAATTCAGATTGGGGATATCATGAACAAAGAGATACAACATTATCCACTCAAAGAAGCAGATAAGACAAAACAAGATATTCCAGAGTTAGTAGAGCAGCAAATTGAAATAACATCATTTGCAATGGTCATTTATCAGAGAATTCATTCTAAGCAAGAGCTCTCAGAATAGGAAAAATCAAAACATGATGGTACTACTACCACCAGGGAAACTTCGTCTCAAGAAAACATCAACATAGGGAGCACGAAGAATCCTTATGAAGAAACCAATGCCAATACTACAACCAGCCATGTCACGAATCTTCATCCACCCATCATCCCATCCATGAATTGGGACCAACTTCAAAAGAAAGATTTGAATCAAAGTATGAAGATCGTTATCAAGGAAAAAGAAGCTAAGAAGCATAATGGACAAATCAAATACATATGGATACCAAAGAAAGATTATCCCTATCAAACTCCATCAGTCAAAGAAACTATGGGGAAAAATAAAAAAGGGAAAAGTATCCATCAAAGATGTCCACAAAAGAAAAATTAAGCTTTTCAAGTGATGTACAAAGTGGATGAAGTAGTTGGTCCTAATTCCATGCACACTTCCGTATCCACCCATCATTGCTCATCTTCCCGAGTTTGGAGAGTCAAAGATTCCAAGCTGTCAACAAATCCATCTCTTATCCCTAAACAAACTCCATCCACGCCTCCACACATGATATACAATTGTCACATCAACCATGTGTTGGCAATGACCCTTCATCATAAGGATTCAGAAGGCATTCTATCACGATGTGTGCACAAAGACAAAGTTAACTTTGGTATCGACGAAGCAAATCAGAAATCTCAAAAGTTTTATTCAAGTGCACATATCTTAGCAAAGCAACTTCTTCAAGTAGGATATCAATGGAACATTATGATAGGGGCATGTACATCAAAAACATTTGGTGATTCAGCATGAGCTTAAAATCTTTCAAAAAAATACAAAAAAATCAAAAAATATGAAATTCCAAAAAAATTAGAAAAAGGGTTGAAAATAGTGAAGAGAAAAATCATCCTCTAGTGAAAACCGCATGTGCGGTGCTTTGGGAAGGTACCATGATGAAAACCTAGAAAACAGACATCATGTGTAGAATTGAGCATCTACATGCATCACTCCAAGAGAAATCATCTCATCCCATCTGTAATAAATCCAACATTCCATCCATCTTATCCATAATAAATTCATTCATCCATAAACCATTGATCCAATCCATTTTTATCCACTACATCCATCATCCAAGTTATCTTGATCTTGATGAAAGTTTGGGGCACACTTTACAGTTGCTTATGGTAAACATCTTGACATGGGCCATTTTCATTGATCTTATCCCATGCAGCATTATCTGAGCTATACAACATTATCCAAATAAGCTTTCTTGATCCAAACACCTTATCTTATTGCAAGATAATCCATATCCCTCCATCCACACGCCTATCCAAGTATCTATCCATAACATTCCATATATTGCTAGACACTGGGGGCAGATATTTATATCTTGCTTTGAGAATAAATATTGATCTATATCCTTCACCTTATGTGGTGATCTGAATATTGGAAAATATGAAATCAAATTGGTCAAGCATTTGCGATCCAAAATCCAAATCACTAGCCCATGGCATATTTTGACGAGAAGGCATTCCTTATCAGTCTTCATCGAACATCAAACATCAATCCACACAATCACTATCAGTTGCATCTAAGTTGCACCTCGAACATCACATCAAATCATTCAAACAAATTTTGTTCCAAATCAAGCATCATCAATCATGATCAATCAAATCCAATACAAATATCATCATCTTGGGATATCATTATGTTGCTTAACACTATCCTTGCATTATTGTGCATCCTCAACAATGTTATCATCATCAATCCTGATCAATCAATCCTTGTATTGTTGTGCATCCTCAACAATGTTATCATCATCAATCCTGATCAATCAATCCTTGCATTGTTCTACATCCTCAACAATGTTATCATCATCAATCCTGATCAATCAATCCTTCCATTGTTGTGTATCCTCAACAATGATATCATCATCATCAATCCATCAATTTGATCAGTCAACCTTAGCTTGGTTTTCAGAAAAATCCCAAAACAGAGCACTGATATCATCAAAATTTTCCATATCCTAATCGTCAAAATCATACGAAAAATCCAAAAACATCCAAAACATTGCAAAAATTAAAAAAACTCAAAAAGTCAAAAAAATATCAAAAACATGGCATCCGAACTACATTGTCTCTGAGCTTAAACGTAGGCAAGGCTCATCTTTGATCAGCCCCCGAGACATCAAAATCCAAAAACATTCAAAAAACACAAAATCCAAAACATTCATAAAATCTCACAAAATCCAAAAACATCCAAAACATCGAAAAATACCAAAAACAGCCTCAAAACATTTCAAAACTTCAAAAACATCCAAATATTTGAAAAAATCCATCTGTCTCATCTCACTTTCACTCAAAATAATCAATCATCCATAATAAATTGATCGTCACCTTCATCCTTTGGCAATACAAATAGAAACAATCACAACAATCAACAAAAGAAAGCTTCAATCATAAAATCAAAAGCAAACAACAAATATTTAAAACAAAATCAAACTCTTGATCATTTTCAGACATGTCAATCAACCTTATATCAACAGCCTATCAATCAACTTATCAAACCATCGTCATCCTATACAATGCATGTCCTAGGATATATCATTCCGACAGTGGGCATCATTTTGGATATCACCTTGGATTCTTATCCTATCAAAACAAATCCCTTTGGCTGAAGGTATGAAGAACATTGGCTAGTTTGTGTACTTGATCTTTTCTCTTGATTTATCTTATTGCGCTCATTCCATGGACCTCTTGATGATATCTAAATGAAGGATTTAGAGAGATAGGAATGGGGCAATGATCATTATCTTTTGTCTGTTGTGCTTGTTGGGCATTCTTGTAAAATAATTTGGCAAATACTTGCTTTGTTAGGTACGTCCTGACAAGGTTTTCATATGTCAAGTGTGAACAAGAATACTCCTATCTACTTTTCGAGTCAAATTCCATCGCACTAGGTACAATGCCATCTTGGTTCTTTATACCTTGCTGCATCGTATCTACATGTGTTATCAAACATAAGGTAAGTAGCCCTTTTAAAATCCCAATCCTTGATAAGCAAATCATCCATCTATCATCATCATCATCTCTAATAAAGTCTCATCAGATCATGGACTTGTGGGATCCTCTTGTCATCATCTCATTTCCGCACTAACATCATCATCACCAATGCATCCATCATACATACATCTTGCATCCACAAACTATCAGCATACCACATATCATTCATATCATACTTAATAGGAAACATCCATCATTTCACATACATTGCATTTGCATCATCATCATAATATAGATCTGTCAGTCTAAGAATCTGCATAAAACATCCATTGCATAATCATGGAATATCACATCATCCATCTCATCCATCATCACATCATATCATCATTTAAGTTGTTTAGGATAATATAGATTTGTTGTTCTAAGCATCTTAAAATCATCTCATTTGCATCATCATCCATAATCATCCATTTTGAACCTCTTTATCATGAGATCAACCCTCAAATCGAATCTTTTTGCTCGATCTCTCGAGGGGGCAATGTACCAGTGTACTTCCTTCCGCTGGGGCATCTAAAAAATCAAAAAAAATTAAATTTTGATCGCAGCAAGTTTATTCTTTGAACCAACGCAACAAGTACATTGCTTCAAAGAGGGTCAAAATATAGACACGTGAAATTGACATTGTGCACCCAATTCACGTTCATCTGCTCATTAAATAAATCAAATGCAGTAAATCCATTCACTAGGTAAATTGGGTCTTTAGTCCTAAGGTTATTCATTGAAATAAATCAAAGGCTCACATCATCTTTTAATTAAATAAATCAAACTTTATTTAATTAAAATCTCAAAAGTCATTTTCCATCCCTCTTTGATTTAAATAAATCAAAATATTTGAGTCAAATTGGTCAAATCATCGTAATCATCATTAAGCTGACCTAATCCTAATTAGCCTAACCTAACTACCCATCACATTCTCTAGATATTCCCACTTGCATAAATAAATCAATTTATTGATTTATTAAAATCAACATTTTCACTCAACATGGCATCTTTGAGGAATATTCCCTCAAATTTGAATTCAAAAACAAGTGGAAATGTACATCCAACAAAGCAATTAATGTCTCTTACATGTCCCTTGCAAAGGTCAAACTAAGCATTAACTCTCAAATTCAAATTTGAAACTCCCTCTCTTGGGCACATTTTCCAAATCTTGCACATCCCTCAACCTATGGCAAGTTGACAAGTGGCCTCTTTTCATTGGCTTGTTTTTTATCCCACATTGCTCCCTCTTGAGCACTCTTGGCATTTGAGAATCTACAAATAGAGGCCATCTCCATTGATCAAATCCTCCACAACTTGATCTAAAACTCCTATGCAAACTCACTCTCTTCATTTGAGAACTGATTTTTCACATCTTATCATCATCATCTAGCTTATCTATCAAGGATTGGGAAAGGGCTATTTTCAACAATAGCACCAATCCACTATGAAATAAAGTTTTGATTATGTTTTTATATGCATGCATATTCATTATCTTTGTTTTATTTAGTTTTCATATTTTATCATAGTCAAGTATTTCATAGGGATGTTGAATTTATTTGTGTTTTAAATAACTAGCATAAGGATATTATGTTAGGATTTTTAACTAAAATGCAGATTTAGCATCCACAGAAACATTGTATATGCAAAAGTGAAAAGTACTTTTATCAATGTTATGCAAAATTGTAGAAATGGAAACATTTTTAGATCTAATGATGCTTGGAATTGAAGTGATTGGAAAAATGACTATCTTAAATTGATGTTTTTAAGATAAATGCATAAAATAAATGCTCTAGAAACTTTCCAGACTTATACTATATGATACTAGGATCCTTAGGAAGCATAAAAATTTAGATTTTAGATGTTGTTTTAGTTAGTGAAAAATCTATACAGGGAGTAATTCGCCACAGATGGCAAATGAGTTCCAGTAGGGGTGTTTTGAAAAAAATTCAGAAATTGTGAATGGTTTGTGATGTGTGTGAGGTTGTAAGGTGCAGACCTAAAATGGAGATGCAGAATTTCAAAGATTTTTAAGGAAATTGTATGTAAAAATGCAAACAAAATGCTCTTTTTCCTAATGCAAAAATTTGAAACCCTAGATGCAAATTAACAATGCAACTCTAATGCAAACTCAAATGCAAGCTAGGATTAAGATGAAAATGGACTCAAAATCAGAAAATAAGATGTTCAAAAATCTAGGTTCACCAAAATGAAACATAGATTCTTGGGACCCTATGGACTACTCTTGCTCTTCTAGGGTTTTTCACCTAAAAGGAGAGAGATAGGGCAAAAAAAGCTAATGTATCACTCAAATTAGGATGTATGAAATTTTGTATGAGCTAAATGGAATTATCTAAGTGCAGATAAGCTATGAAATTGACCTAATATGAATGCAAAACCTAAGAAAGAAGTATTTTTGAAAACACATTGTGTATTACAACAATGAACTAGAAACAAATGCAAAGCTAAACATAAATGAATGAAACTTAAAGTGTGCACCTGATATCTTGATGAAGGATGGAAAATACATCTAAAAGGATAATAATACTAAAATCTAGGTCTAGTGGGACTCATTCGCCACTCTGGACGAATCAGTACCAGTTCTGGATGACTATACTGGAGCCCGTTTCAGACAAAAGGGTGTCTAAAAATGCAGAAACACAAAAAAATGACCTTGGAGTGGGACTCATTCTCCACCCATGGTGAATCAATCCACCTTTGAATTTTTGAATATTCAAAGGTTGATCCTAGATCTTTTGGTCTACACTTCAACTTCCTACAGGTGTCTGCTTCCAAAACTATCGTATTCGGGCCTGAAAGTGGTGTTTTGTTGATATTTTGACTTGAATTATGAAGAGATGACTTGAATGAATTTGAAATATAATATTCAATGATTCTTAAGCCTCCAAGAGTCCTAAATCTACATACAAACAAGACAAGAAAGAGAAATTATTTATTGTTAGGGCATGGGGGTTTTCCTTGGTCAAACCCCATTTAGGTAATTAAACCAAAATGATGAAAGAATGGAATGAAACGTGAAAAATTGAATTGATTACCTTTCCATGATGTTTTATCTTATATATATATAGAAAAACATGAAGACTCAACCCTTGAATTTCTTATGGAGAAATCTAAATGAAGAAACCCTAGCTTGCTTGACTTGAATGAGAAGATAGACGAAATAATGATGAGAGATGTAATAATTAGCATGAGATAATGGATGAAAAATGAGAATAAAAGTACTTATTTATACAATTTTTGTGCCTTAGTATCTATTCATACCTCATCATAGGAAGACATTAAGTGATTTTGAATAAAATCTAGAAAAAAAATTTGAAATATTTTGAATTTGGGGCCAAGGGGGAATCATTCGCCACCGATGGTGATTGGGTCCCACCTAGGACCTAAAAATGTGTTTCGGGAAAAAGGTTGTGTTTAGTGTTATTTTTTGAGATAATATGCAAAAATGCACTTAATTACAACTTATGAGGGCATAAAGAGACCAAATAAAGCATTAGAATGGTGTAAATAGTGAAAATATGCCTAGAAGAGTGTGAAAGTTTGTTACAAGAATTTACAACACTTTATAATAGGTCTTGTTGATGAGTGAAAAGGTTATTTTTAGGTGAATTGCATTAAATAGAGTCTAGAAGAATGTAGAAATGTCTTACAACACTTCATAATACCTTCACAAGATGTCGTTCTTTGAGTTTTAGTACCTAAATAAGCATCTTAAAGCCAGGATACAACATAAAATCAAAGCAACATAGTTCCAACACCATGAAACAAGACCTAAAAGGCCATCAAAATGACAAGGGGCCATTTTTCTATGACACAGTAATCAAGCATCAAACATGTTATTGAGCTAGTGTTGTGATGTAGCATTGAAGATTGAAGATCAAGAATTATTCTACTCATATTGTCAAGATCAAGATCTACATCCTTCATGGCTATTTCATGTTGAGTTGCAGACATACAAGAAATCATTTAAAAGGAATCATTCAAGGTATCATTGTCCATGATTCATGTTCTTTGTTTCATGTTTCATGCCTTCATTTCATTGTCTCATCATTTGGTTTAATTACCTACAAGGGGTTTGACCAAGGAAAACCCCCATTTTCTAGAAAACCAAGGAAAATCCCCATTCTCTAACAATCAACACTTTCTTTGTGTGATTGCATATCTAGGTGATTTGAAGACTTGAATATCATTGAAGATTAGTTACAAGCTTGGAGAAAATTATTGGAGTTGTCTCCCCATTTGCATGGTCATAATCTTCACTAAAAGGCCACCTACAGCCTCGAAGTCAGAGTTTCAGATTTGAAAACCTGGAGAAGTAGATTGAGTAGAATGAGAAGAATAGATTCAAACTTTGAAGTTCTAGAAAATCCAAACTAGACTCATTCGCCACAAGTGGAAAATGAGTCCCACTATAGGTGTTTTTAAAAAAAATTTATAGATTCAGATACCCTTTTGTCTGAAACCTACTCTTGTGCAAAAATCCAAAACTAGGACTGATTCTCCCATAATGGAAAATGAGTCAAACCACTATGTCAAAAATTTAGAATTTTTAGCATTTTAAGACTCCTTCCAATCATCTTCAAGTTTCTAGGTTCACACATTTCATCTTACAGTTTGTTATTCTATTTTATATGCATTTCTAGGTCATTTAATTCAAGTTTGCATTGTATTAGGGTTTTGCATTTCATTCTCTTTTCCAAGTCTTAACTTGGTGGTGAACCCCTCATTTAGCTTTCATTAATCTCTAAACATATACTAGGACAACAATTTTGCAAGATATCTTTCTCTTTTGCATTGAGATCTCTAGGGTTATCCGTGAATGGAATAGCTTGAAAGTGGGTGTGCTCTATGTTCTAAACCATACAATAAAATCCTCACCCATTTTAAGAGGCTCCACTTGGATTCCAATTCACCTGGTCTAATATAAAATCAAGGAATAAACTAATTCAAGTAAAATTGGATCATTTCCTAGTCTCCTCTAATTGGACCATTTCACAACACATCTCCTTATCAGCCTTGCCAAGAACTTGTTATGATCATAATGCCATTGAGCTAAAGAGGAATTTTGACTTTTCCAAGGGATAATTTCCATGTAGATTTGAAATTATGTGGACCCTCCACCCTGATTTTGGTATCTTAGTTGAAAAATGGTGGAATGAACCCTTGGATGGTACCCCTATGTTTTGTCTTGCTAATAAATTGAGAAGAATTAAAGAAAGAGTGAAGGGATGGAAAAAACTTTCCTTTGCTAATATTTTCTATACCAAAAATTCCTTGGGAGACAACATTAAGGATGTGAAGGATAGGATGGAGTTAGGGGTGAACAATGAAGCTATTTACAACCATGAAAGGGGCCTCAAATTTGAATGGTTTAAGGTTAATAAATAGGAGGATATCTTCTAAAATAAAAAAATATCATGTTCAATGGCTTATGGAAGGGGACCATAATACTAAATTCTTCCATCAATCTCCTACGAAACATAAAAGGAATAGGATAAGACAACGTAAGAAGGAAGATGGTAGTATGGTTAGTAATGAAAAAGATATTGCTTATGAAGATGTGGCCTTCTTCTCCTTCTTCCAGAAGGAACTTGTGGTTGCTCAATAGGACTTTGAAGAAATCATTCAAGTTATTCCTAAGGTGATTTTCAATCAAGATCTTTAGGAGATGTCAAAGTTGTTTCTCTCTAGGAATTGAAGTTTTTTGTTTTCTCTTTTGGATCACACAAAGCCCCTGGGCCTGATGGGTTTCCCTTGACCTTTTTCCATCTCTATTGGGATATTGTAAATAAAGATCTCTATAATGCTGCTAAAGACTTCTTTAGATCTGGTAGACTTCTTAATCAGCTTAATGTTACTTTCATTGCCCTCATTCCTAAATTGGAAGATGTTTCCTCTATGCATGATTTTTTCCCTATTAGCCTTTGTAATACTGTGTATAAAATTTTCTCTAAGATTATTGTGTTTATATTAAAAGCTATTATAAATAAAATGATAGCTATAAATCAAAAAGGGTTTGTTCAGGGAAGACACATTTTGGATGCAGCTATTACTACCCACAAAATTCTCCACTCCATGGACCCTAGTAAAAATGCGGGATGGATTTGAAACTTGATATCTCTAAAGCCTATGATAGGGTTTCATAGTTGTTCTTATTTGGTGTTCTCAACAAATTTGGGATTAATGGCAGGTTTCTAAAACTAATCACTTCTTGTGCTACTACTCTGATGTGTTTTATCTTGGTGAATGGTATCCCTCAAGGTTTCTTCTCTTGTGGTTGGGGCCTTAGGAAAGGGGACCCTCTCTCCCCTTATCTTTTCATTAATGTTGTTGAAGTTTTGAGTAGAAACATTAAAAAACTTCTAGACTCTAACATGTTGAAAGGTGTTAAGGTTGTGTTTAGCCTCCTTCCTACCTCTCATCAATAGTTTTTTGATGATACAATCCTCTTTGGTTCGGTTGGGGAAGATGGTCATTGGAAATACATACTAAATGATTATGTTCATTCTTCAAGTTAGCAAATCAACTACAATAAGAGAAAGATATAATTCTTTAATTCTAACTAGGTTATGAAAGATAGAGTTGTTCACATATTGGGTTTCCAGGAAGTTGTTTTTCCTTCTCTCTATCTTGGCCTTCCCCTATTCTCTAAATACTTGAATAACAATTATTGGAACAATATTATTGAAAGAATTCAGAAGAAGTTGGTCGGATGGAAAAGAAAACTCCTTAGCCAAGCTGGGAAGCTACAATTGTTAAAATCCTTCATTCAAAACATTATGGTCTACTACTTGCCAATGTTTAACATTCATGTTTTCATAGTTAAAAAAATTGATCAAATCCAAAAAAACCTTTATGTGGTCTAGAATAGAGGAAAGTGTAGTTTGAGAAAACGTCATCGAGAATATTTTCACACTTATTTGGGCCTTCCTTGCATTGAGCTTAATGTTGCCTTGATTTAATGTTGTAATATGGTTGACACATTCACATTAGGTCTTGGGCCCTTTTGAACTAATGAACATGAATCGTACCTTGTGAAAATGTTGTGAAGTGTCTTATTAATTAATTACACCTAATAAACCTCTTTTTAGCATTAATCTTGCCTTATTTTAAAGTGTTGTAAAGTGTTGTAACCCACTTTCACACTTTTCTAGGTTTTCTATTAATAATTGGGATTTTTTATGCTTTAATTGGCCTTATTTTACATCCACAAGCCTCATTTATTATATCTTTTTGAGGATAATCCTAACACAAATCATTATCCAATCATAATTTAGGTGTTTCGGGCTTGAATGGCTGAAATTTTGTGATCTAGGACTCATTTTCCACCTCACGTGAATGAGTCCCATCTAGATTTTTGGGTCCCAAACTTGGTTTCACACATTTCTAAGCATTTTTAAAAATGGTCCCAAAATTTAGGCCTAGTGGGTCATTCACCGCCTTGGGCGAATAAGTCTTCTGTGGCCCAAAATCAAAATTAATTCAAATTTTTGGCGAGATTTTATCCTCCTAGATTTAATGTCGACTTGTAGTGCTATAATTTTGGGAATTCTTGCATAATTGAGTATAAATGCAAGGTTGTTTCTCTCATTTTAACCCCAAGGATTCAAGTATTCATCCTTATAGCAAGTTTGAGTTCACTAGAGTATTCAACTATTTTCAAGAGCACTCAAGGGTAGATTATCAAGCATTTTAGAGAAGCATTCAAGTGTCAATAATCATGTCAAATATTTCATGCATCATGTTTATTTTAGAGCTAACAATCATAGTGTAGGATTTTGTGATTCAAGCAAGCACTTCAATCAAGATCTATCACCTTCAAGCAAGAGTCAAGATCTACATCCATTGGATCCATCTCATACATGTTTGTAGCACTTCATAGCTAGGGTTTGGTGAGTTGAAATATCTTATTTTGTTCATTCATCATTCTCCATTCATATTTAATTATATTTCAAGGTTTGATTACCAAAATGGGGTTTGAGAAAGGAAAACCCCTATCCACTATCCCAACAAAATTTTTCCCTCTCCTTTGTGTGTGATTTGCAGGTCTAGGTTACAAATTTCCTAAGGAACAAGGTTGGAGAAAAGTTTTCAAAATATTTAAAGTTGTCAAAGTTGTCATCAAGTCTTGAAAAACATTGGAGAACACCTATAGGTTGCAAATCAGGGTTTCAAATCCAGAAATCAATCAGGAAGGACATAGTAGATAGAGAAGAGAAAAATCAAACTTTGAAGCTTCAGAAAACCCTAACTAAACCAATTCGCCACTTTTGGAAAATGAGTCCTAGCTTAGGTCAATTTTGAGATTTTTTGTAGATTAAGATACCCTTTTGGTAGATTCTTGTTCCCGCATAGTTTTATAGATTTTAGACTGATTCTCCCATCTTGGTGAATGAGTCCCACTCAGCATTAAAGGAAAATTTTCTAGTGTTTCAGACCTCCACCCAGTCATTTATATATTTCAAGGTGCACATCTTCTATCTTGCATCTTTATATTTTGCTTTACTTGCATTTCTAGGTCATGTAAATCAAGTTTGCATCATATTAGGGTTTTGCATTTTCACCTTGCATTTCATTTCCTTTTCCAAGTCTAAACTTTGTGGTGAACCCCTTATTAGTTTTCATTCAACCCCTAGAACAACCCTCTTTCAAGATATCTTTCCCCTTTGCATTGAGATCTCAAGGGTTTGTTCTTGAGTGAAAGTTAGTGAAGATTGTCCTTCTAGGTCCTAAACCCTAAAAGGAAAGAATTTTTTTTCCACCTTTCCTTTTGGTGATCATGCATTTAGAACATTGAAATTATAATTTGGAGTTCATTATCATCCTAGATTTGGCTTGCATTAACATTGCATTAGGATTTGCATTGGTTAATTTGCATTCTAGGGTTTTTCAAATTTTGCATTAATGTAAGCTCATATAGCTTGCATTTTTGTATCTCATTTCATTAAAAATAAAAAAAATCTATCATTTCATTAAAAATCAAACAAAATCTACATTTGCATCTAAGATATAGATCATAAAATATAAAAAGCATGAAATTCAAATGAATTTTTTTGAAAATTTTAGAAAAAATTCTCATTGGGACTCATTCACCACCTTGGGTGAATTAGTCCTAGTGTAGATTCTACACCTTATTTTTTGGCATTTAAAGTTCTATTTTTGAGTTTCTATTTTCTATTATTTTCTTTCAGTTTCAGTTTCCAAAATTTATGTTATAAGCATTTCACTGTTTTTAGCTTATATTGCATTTGCATCCATCTTGCATTTAGTAGCCCTTGTATGATTATTTGGTGTCCTATTGCTAATACTATAGCGATACCAAGTTTGAGACTCATGTCATCCCGCGATAGCACAATCATTGTGGATCCTTTTTTCTAGCTCTTTCACTCCTAGTATTGACATTAGTATACTAGGTATGGACCATACCCTTAACAACTCCTTTCCTTCAAGTAGTGTGATGCAAGTTGAAACAAGGAATGATAGTGTCTCGTAAGAAAACATAATTCAAATTCATGAGGACCTAGCAAACATACAACATCAAATGAAAAATGACAACAATTCAACTACTGCCATCCCTACTTTACACAACATTCACCACATGCTTGAAAGTGAAGATGGATTTCATGACCTTGTGAAACCATAGTTTAAATCTTTAGAAAACACCTCACCTCAACAACTAGTTTCTTTTTACCTACAAGCAATGTCAAAAGCCAAGGAGGAGCTCAAATTCCTCCTCCCACAACAATTGCCTCAATACCTAGCTATACCAACCCTCAAGTCAAAACAACATTGCAATAAGCTAGTAATATGATTCCTTCCTTGGGTATTTATGCTAGCATCCCTAGTACCTTTGTGGCATCACACGTCATATCTCCTACCACTTTACCACCTATAAGTATTCCTTTCACTTGTCCCTTGAACACATACACCCCTTCACTTTTTTCACTTCCATCTCATAACAGAAGTAATGACCCTCTCATAAACCAACTTTTCCAAGCCATTTCATCCCTTCAAAAAAATATTTCCACCATTAACAAAAACCAAAATGGCCCACCTACATATTATGTCAAAATCAATCCATTGTCCTTGGAGATATTGTGAACAACAATGCCACAAGGTGTAGAGGTTCCTAGATTCAAGAAATATGGAGGAAAGGAAGATCATTCTAACCATGTTAATGCTTATGCTACCTTATGTAGTGAATTTGTCCTTGATGATAAAATTTTGGCTAAGCTCTTTCCTAGGTATTTGAAAGATAGTTCTTTGAAATGGTTGTCTTCTTTACCAAACAATGCAATTCAATCATTAAATGAACTTGTTGAGGAATTTGTAAACCATTTCCAAATGCGTACAACTCCTAAGATGACCTTGGACAATTTGATGAGATGCAAGAAAAAAGAAGATGAAAAGATAACTGACTTTATCTCATGCTATAAATTGCTTTATTCCCAAATCGATGTCAAGGTTCCTAACCCTCATCTTCAAAATATGTTCATAGAAAATTTTCAAAGCAAGATTCAAGAAAATTTTACCATGATGAAATTCCCATCCTTCATGCACTTGTGCACTACCCTATGTGATTTTCAAACTTTGGTTAGTAGTTGAGATACAAAGTCCACTTCTAGTCGAATTGAGAAATCTGAGCCCATAAACAAATACAATTCCCAACCTTTTTAGAAAATAGAACAAAGGGTTCCTTCAATTTAATCCCCCTCAACAAACAACTCAGAATGTCAATAACAAAGTAGTTGCTATTAAAGCCATGATACCCTTTAGCTATGGGGACCCGAAAAGACAATTCACTCCCTTACCCAATATCCATCATAACATAATGTCCCAAATTTTAGAAAAACAAATGATTACCTTTCCTCCCACCAAAACACCCAATCCTAATAAACCTTTACCCTCAGGCTTTAGATCAAATGCCTATTGCCACTATCACCAAGAAAATGGACACAATACGGAACATTGTAAGCGTATTAAACATCTTGTGCAAGATATCATTGATTTCGGTTGTCTTTCCATTGGACTTGTGTTAGTGATCAAGGAAATAAGTTTGTTGCCTCTCCTAACTTGCAAATATTTACCAACCCCATGACAAAACATAGTATTTCATTTGTCAAAGCTAGCGAAACTACTAAGACTGATGTAATTAGCATTGACACAGATGATGAGAACACAGATAGAAATCAACAAAATCCTATGGATATTGATCAACAAGAACAAAATCCTTTCGATGGTTTGGTTTCATTGGTTGAAACTCAACATCATAAGTGCCAACCTAAAAAGCCTCTTGAAATTTCTTTCTCACAAAATGACATACCTAAAAAGCCTCTTGAAATTTCTTTCTCACAAAATGACATACTTAAACATGTGCCTGACAGTCCTCTTTACATAGCTGGTTGTATCTATGATAATCCCACTAATGGGATATTAATAGATCACACTTGTGGAGAGAACGTGATCACCAAGGAATTTTTACTTATGCATGAACTATATCAAGATATATAAGATAAACCAAAATCATGGATCAAGATGCACAATGGTTTTGGGTGCCCTATGATCAGATCGATCACCTTACCATTGAAAATAGGATTGAAAAAATTAGATATCTCATTTTCCATCATCCCACAGTCGGACCAATTTCATGTGAAACTCGGCTATCCATGGCTTCACTCCATGAATGCAGTCCCTTCAGTTGTACACAAATGCTTAAAGTTTCCCTTTGACAATGAAATATTCATTGTCCACCATAGTGTCTTTAACCCTTTGTCCTCCAAAGGAAAATTTTCCTTATATTTCTTTTGGCCTGAGCCTATAGAATTTATAAAACCAAGAGAAGACTTATTTTGCTTGTCTTATCAAAATTTCAAGGCAAAGAGGATAGTAGAACTATCCCTTCAAAACATGTCCCCACCTACCACCGAGCCTACCATCCTAGAAGAAACCATGATTGAACCTAAATAGATTCCAAACAACCAATACCAACCTAAGACAAAACCTTCACCTACCTCCTACAAAAGACCAAGAGACAATGAAAACAACCCCATCATACCTCCTAGAATAAAAAATTTTACAAAATCAAAGAGAAATTGGTTGTACAACCTCCCTTTGTTCCTTTTTTTCCTCCCCTTAGGGAAGAGAAGAAACCTATGGTTGACCAACCCGCTCCTACACAAATGTAACTTGAAAAAAAAACCAAAAGAAACAGAGGTGCTAGAGAGTGTAGGTGTCGACATTGTGCTCTTGCTCTCAAGTTACATAAAGAATTAAACAAATAAAATCAAAATCCAAACTTTAATGAAGAAATGCATGATGACTCTACTCCTACCTTGAAACAAAACAATCCAATACAACAACCACAACAAGAGTTGAATGGTTCCATGGACATTATCATTCAACCTCCTATTGTGATTAACTTGGATGATGATGAAGAAGTTTCTAAAATTGGAAAAGAGGTGTACAATGAATTGAATACATTATTTTCCTCTTCCATGAGATTAAACAACAATTCTCCTAAAAAGAGTGTTGAACCTGGTGTTGGTCCTAATTCGACACTTGCTAGTTGCCTACCCTCAGTATACAATGAACATGATTGTGGTGCAGATGACCTACTTTAGGTTGACTCACATGTGCCTTACTAGTATTTTTTGCATCTTTCCTTTTATTTTATGTGATTGCATGTGGGTGATGTGATCTCCCATGATGTTCTATTTTCAATGTTCTCTCTCTCCTTGTGACATTCCTCTATTTATACCTTCATTCTTCTCTATGTCATCAATCTTTTACTTTTCGCTTTTTTATCTCTTGTATTGTATTTTCCTTTTGGGGATGATGCAAGGCATTGAGATATTCTTGTCTCTTTCATGTTGACACAAAAGGTTTCATCCTTTTATTTTCTTTATCTCTCTTTCATTTGGCTTTTGTTTTCCTTTTGGGGATGGCACAAGGCAATGAGTCATTCATGTCTCTTCCATGTTGACCTAAAATACTTTTCCTTTTCTGTTCTTTATCTCTTTTTCGTTTGTCTTATTTTTTCCTTTTGGTGATGACGCAAGGCATTGAGACATTCATGTTTCTAACATGTTGACCCAAAAAAAATTCTTTGCTTTTGCTCTCTTTGTGTCATTCTTCCTGTTCTATGTGTATTTGGGGAATGATGATAGTTTTGAGCTCTCTTGAAAACATTGCAACAAGAACATACTGACCCCAAATCCATAGATCCCTTATGTGTTTGGTGTTTTCAATTTTAGGGACAACCCCTCTCTTTTCTTTTTCTCTCACTTGTCATGGCTTTACTTGGAAACATATGACTTGGAATAGGGCTTTCCAAGTTGGCTCTCATATCTTATTTCTTGTTCATATTTATCATTGGCTACTTTAAAGTAATTATTCATAGAACGGTGTTTAGCAATTTCTTTAAAGTGGGGGCATACATTCAAATTATTCTTTTTCATTTTTCTTTTCATGGTTCGTGGTGCAATATTCTTACTTTATACAATGCACTTTTTTCTTTGTGGATGACATTGGGTGTGATGTCTTTCAAGAGTGTCATCTCTCTTACAAGAGCATCATCTCTCTTAGCATATATTACATTCCTCTTAGTGGTTTTATGCGACACAATCCATCTTCTAAGTTGTGAATCTTCTATTCTCTGATTGGTCCTCTCTTGGAAAAATTAGGCACAATCCTCCCTAAGTTAAAGACCTTGCACAAAATAAGCAAGACTCCTTTGAACATTCCCTATTTTGCATTTTTGCATTCATATGACCACCTTGTAGAATACACCTTGCATGCCTGTAGAGCCATCTTGTTTGTTCATGAGCTCCAAGTATACAAAGTTTTGCTTGCCTCATGAAGATCAAAAACCATTTCTATGTGGCACCTTATTAAAGTTATCAGGAGGTATAACTTTGGTATGGTTTGAGTGTGAAGCCCAACTGAGGAATGAATTTCCCCATATCCAATTGTATATGAGTGTTAGTGCATATCGGCTATGTGTGTATATGTCTTACCTCTTTTGAATACTCACCCAGTGGACAACTAGGAGTTTTGTTGCCTCAGAGTGAGCTTGTATTTTTTGGAAAAAAAACCTAGATCTGATCCACATCACGATGGACAAATGATCAAATCTTGAGTTGACTATTTTATATTCTTACCTTTTCTCTTTTTCATGTTTGACAGTGTATGCTTGTGCTTTGTTGTTGCTCTTTATATAATTCTCATGTGTGTTCATTTGTGTCTGTGTTGGTTTTTCATGGGATCTTGATCCTGGGGGCTTGGTCACCCCTCTTGATCATTATCATCCCATCTTATTGTAATTGGTACACTTGGATCCCTCTTGATGCACGTTTGTCTACTTTAGTGTGAGTTTGAAGCAAGTTCATCCTCTCACTAAAGTGGGGGCTAAATGTAGTGTTAAAAAATGTCCTTGGGGACATTTTCACACTTGTTGAGGCCCTCGTAGAATTGAGCTTAATGTTTCCTTGATTTAGTGTTGTAATGTGGTTGATACATTTACATTATGTCTCAGGCCCTTGTGAACTAATGAACATGAATGGTACCTTGCTAAAGTGTTGTGAAGTGTCTTATTAATTAATTACACCTAATAAACCTTTTTTTAACATTAATCTTGCCTTATTTTAGAGTGTGTAACCCAATTTCACAGTTTTCTAGGATTTCCATTAATAATTGGACTTCTTTATTGTTTAATTGGCCTTATTTTACATCCACAAGGCTCATTTATTGCATCTTTTTTAGGATAATCCTGACAAAAATCATTATCCAATCATAATTCAAGTGGTTCAAGCTTCAATCACCCAAATTTAGTGATCTGGGAGTCATTCACCACCTTGGGTGAATGATTCCCATCTAGATTTTGGGTTCCCAAACATGGTTTCACAAATTTCTAAGCATTTTTAAAAATGGTCCCAAAAATTAGGCCTGGTGGGACTCATTCACCACCTTGGGTGAATGAGTCATGTGTGGCCCAAAATAAAAATTAATTCAAAATTTTGGCAGGATTTTATCCTCCTAGATTTGATGTTGGCTTGTAGTGTTGTAATTTAAAGAATTCTTGCATAATTGAGTATAAATACAATGTTATTTCTCTCATTTTAACCCCAATCATTCAAGTATTCATCCTTATAGCAAGTTTGAGTTCACAAGAGTATTCCAGTGTTTTCAAGAGAATTCAAGGGAAGATTATCAAGAATTTTAAAGCAACATTCAAGTATCAATCATCATGTCAAAGATTTCATGCATCATGTTTGTTTTGGAGCTAACAATTATGGTGTAGGATTTTGTGATTCAAGCAAGCATTTCATTCAAGATCTATCACCTTCAAGCAAGATTCAATATCTACATCCATTGGAGCCATCTCATACATGTTTGCAACACTTCATAGCTAGGGTTTGGTGAGTTGCACCTGTAGAACCCCAATCCTAATACCTACAAAACACAATAAACAAACACATAGTTAGATCAAATGCAAGTAAGAATTAAGATTCCCCATGAAATCCATTAGCAATGCTTAAATTTAGGAAATAAAATGAAGAACACAATAAGAAACCAATGAAATCATAATTAAACATGAAAACTGTTGATCCCATGGGGGAATTGGTGCTAATTTGATGTGAAAATTGGCCTTTTCCCAACTCCTATGATGCAATGTTTATGAATGATGAAGGTTGATCCACTTTATTGAAGATTCACTTGAGCTCCATGATGAAAAATATGCATAACCTAGCTAAGACTTTGATAAAAATGGATGAAGATGATGATGCTTGAAGATAAAATTGAGTATAGTAAACTTGCTCAAATTGTGGATGATCAGATGAGGAGAGAAACCTCTTTTTTATAGAAAGACAAGATGGAGAAATTCCCAAAATGAAGCAATGTGGGACTGACTTTCAACCAATGGCCAAATGCCACTTGTCAAGATGTGAATGGGGAAAGGATGTGCACATTTTGATGAATGTGCCCATAAATGCAATTAGGTGGAATTTGAAAATAGTGAAATGACATGTAAGAGGGAAAAAGGAATGACTTAAATGCCACTTGGCTCAATGCACAAGGACATGTAAGAAGGAATGAATGTCTTGTTGGAAGGACAAAGTCCACTTGGAGGGATTTTCAAATTTGAAGGAATATTCTCTAAAGATGCGAAGTTGAGAGAAAATAGATATTTAATAAATGAATTAAATGTATTTTCATGTGCAAGTGGAAAAATCTAGAGAAATTTGGAGATTAGGATTAAATTAATCAAGGTTTAATTAATATAATGAGGGATTAGATGATGTGACTATTTGATTTAGATTTATGGGTTGATTTAAATCAAAAGATGAGAAGAATGTGATTTAGAGACTAATTAAATAAATATTTTTGATTTATTTAATTAAAGGGGATGAATGTTAGATTAAATCAAATAAAGTGTAATTTATTTAATTTAATAGAGTGGCTTTAGAGATTTAATCAAATAAAATGAATTATTTAATTAAATAGAGATATAGGGTTAATTAGATCATATTGATTGATTTAATTAACAAGAGAGAATGACTTAATCAAATAAATTATTATTTATTTAATTAAGGGATGAAGAGTGATGATAAGCTGAGAAGGTGATTCAAGATGAAATGGTGTTAGTAATTGGGATCAAGTGTGTTGGTACATTTTCCATGTCTACATTTTTCCCCTCTTTGAAGCAAAGCACTTGTTACATTGGTTCAAAGAATAAACTGTCTTGATCAAAAATTCAAAAAAAAATTGATTTCAAAAATTGCCCCACTACTACCCCGGTGAGAGAAAACATGTCGATATACTGCCCCCTCAAGAGATCAGATGAAAATTTGGATTTTTGGGTGATCTCGCGAAAAAAGAGGACAAGGTGCCTGACGGGTTCAAAAAGGCTCTGGAATGCCAAAAAGAATGAGATAAAACACAAAAAAAATGTGAGATAGCCCTCGGTTGGGAAAAAATAGGATCGAGGGATGAAATCCCTAACAAGACGGCTAAACAGGGTCAAAAAACCCTAATTTTTAGGCTTAAATAGGCCTTGAGGGGCCACTTCCAATTCATTTTCACATTCAGCCTTTGGAGATTTTACAACTTTGAGCTCTGACATCTTCGCGAGATGGCACAATGATAGCTTCCCCGACACATTTTCGATAGAGTATAGACACACCCGAGGCTTCTTGGAAGTGGACCACCGGTGAGTCCACTTGACCCAACTATGTTTTTTGATTTTCGTGCACATTTATTAGGCTAGGAAGTTTAGCTTTTAGGAGCATTCCAATTTAGTGCCACTTCAAACTCCCTTTCGGTGTTGTGCAACCTCAAACTATGTCGTAGCCATGAGTAGTGACGTCATGGCATAGTTTGGAATTAGGGTTTAAATTCCAAACCCAGCCACATATCCAAACTATGATGCCACAATCCTCTTTGAAAAGTAGGGTTTAGGTCAAACTAGGCAACCTTCTCAAACTGTGACGCCATGATAGAGTTTGAGGTTCAAACACTCCTAGCGGCATAGTTTGGAGTTTTCAAACTACACTACACTCACAGATAGTGATATTGAGGTTGTTTCGAGATGTCGAGACAAGCCAGGATTAGGATTTTTTTATGATTTTTAATGCGGTGGCTTTCCTAATGCAAGAGGAGGCGATGATACTCTACTCATGCGAGCAGAGGTCTCAAGATATTTTTAGCATTTTGGATGATCTACTTGATTGACAACATGAATAACTATGACAGATGGGACTATGGTACATTGCTTATGCTTCACCTATGAGGACTCACTTGGGTATGATGATGACACTCGCTAAGAGATGGCATAGCCAGACATCCTCTTTCCACCTCCCAACAAGTGAGGCGACGGTCACACTAGAGGATGTGTGGCAGATCCATAGATTGCCCATCCATGGAGAGCACGTGATTTATGATGTGGATGCTGGGAGGGAGGCCTACTACAATATTATGGGCCTTGATGAGATATTTTTCTACGAGGGTCAGATCGAGTTAGAGCATTATAGGCTCTCTGTGTCACCCTTCCACCTTATTATTGTAGCCATCATATCGGGTCTCATCGCACTAGATCAGCAAGCCCGATACTTTAGTCTTGGATGGGGGCTCACTTGGGAGCGCATGGATTGGTGATGGACATGCTTGACTTGGGGGCCAATTCTTCTAGCCTCATTGTATAGGGATCTTCACAAGTTTTCCTACTTGGATGGCCGAGCACTTGGGGCTAGCGTTACACTACTACACATCTAGGCTTGGGAGCACATTGCCACACTCCGTCTAAGATTCATTCTAGTTGTGATGGAGCTAGATGATCCAGTTGTTTGGAAATACCATGGGGGTCTTTCCTTTACCCACACAGGACAACACGAGGTTCCCCATTCGAGGAGAGTTCTTGATGATATGTGTGCTTTTACCTAGCGGCCATATCTTGGATGGCTTGCATGGTATGACCATGTGTAACAGATTTTCTTCGCTCGCTAAGACAGACTGATGGAGGGCAAGGAGCACATGATGCTCGAGATGTACCTGCCAAGCAGGGTTCAGAGACAATTTAGAGAGCCACAAGATAGGCCAGATGATCAATATGTGGCCATTTTGCATGGATGATGATGTAGAGCTCCTAGGGCCCATATATACCTGCACATGAGGCAGTGCAAAGTTTCATGCAGCTGGTGGCTAAGCCATGGCCATATGATCAGGGACAAGCTGATCCAAGGACCACATAGGTGAACAGAGACTAGTTCAAGCTATTTTTTAGATTGATAGTGCTAAGGACACCATCTTCCTGATGCAAAGCTAGGGGCAAGGGAGCAAGATGGGGCTGAGTGGACAGAGATAGGGGTCGAGGAGGCGAAGGACCACCACTAGATCAACTAGATCAAGGTAGGAGGCCATAGGATCAACCACTCTCAGATCTATAGTTGGGCTAGTAGAGATAGGAGCCAGACCCGGGATGGCAAGATCAGGATTAGGGATGATAGGATAGGGTCCTGACACCATCCAGAGATGGGGGCCAGGATCAGCCAGCCATGCAACCACCTCTCTAGCCAAACCCTAGAGATGGCCAAATTTTGCAATTATAGGCCCAGTTACAGGCACTGATAGCTGAGAGGTGTTAGTTGCGAGTAGATCAGGACCAAGCAGTCCAGTAGAGATAGGCTATGGAGCTATAGGCAGTGACAGAGATGGGCAGATGACAGTAGATCAAGAGTATGTCTGCATCTTCCTCCCAGAGCATAGTATCACTTTGATCATATAGGGAGGCCATCTAGGAATCTAATTATTACAAGTTGCATTATTACCAGGTCATGCTGAGAGTAACTCGAGTGCCAGATTTTTCATAGAGGATAGGCCACAAAGGATCATAGGGAGAGAGCAGGTGGCAAAGGTAGTAGCCAACAGGGCTAGCCTTCATTTTGATCAGAGACAGGATTCTTTTTGTGCCTGATGGGCTCATTTTTTATAGCCCCAATGGGCCCTTTGTACTTATATTTTTTATATGCACTTGATCCAATTTTTGTACCATGACAGTGTATTTATTTTGATGATATATGAGATGATACTTATCCGAAATGATATGTCATATTCTACTTTATGCATTATGGATGGCTTTTATTTCTATATGTTGTGCAATGTGATGCAAATGATGCTCTATGTTATGATGCTATGATGATGATACTATATGATTCTTATGTGATGATGTGACGTGATGACTTTATGATGTGATGCAATGATTATGTGATGTGCATTATGTTCTATGTGAAGATGCAAATGAGATGAGATGCTTTATTTTTTTGATATCTTTTCTGTTATGATATGATGATGCAAAATGCAATGATTATGCAACTAACATATCTATATTATTCCCATAATGGATGAAATGCAATATTTTTTCTTATCTTTTCTCATGCATTAAATGGTGATTTATTTATATGATGCTTATGGTGATGATATGCTATGTATGGTCAATGGATTGTTATTATGATGATATGATATGAATGCAACTGATTTTTATATATTATTTATACATATGATGATGCAAATGTGTAAATGATGAAATGCTTTAGATAATGATATACAAGATGTAATATGCTATGACGATTTGTGAATGTAGGATGAGTGCAATGACGATAAGGATTTTTGATTAACTGTCATGGTACCATGTTAGCGCGAAAGAGGATAGAAGAAAGCAAGAGATTCCAACAAGACATGAGATGATGATGCATACCAAGGAGTTGGGATTTTAAAAGGGACAATTACCTTATGTTTGATTACACATATAGGCATGATGCATCAAGGTATTAAGAACCAGGATGGTGTTGTACCTAGTGTGATGGACTTTGACTCAACAATCAAATAGGAGTACTCTTGTTCACACCTGGCATGCAAAACCTTATTCAGAGTGCAGTTCGGATATTTCAGACACCTCAAACCAAAACATAGAAAAGGAAGCCTTTCTATGTGGTCAACAAGATACCTAAAACATCCTCCCTACAAACCAAGCAAAGCACGTATAACCAAGTTATATTACAAGCATATCCAACAAACATAGTAGATAAAAAGATAATGATCATTGCCCCATTCCTATCTCTCTAAATCCTTTTGTTTGGATATCATCAAGAGGTCCTTGGAATGAGCACAATAAGATAAATTCAACAAGATAAAGATAAAGAAAACAAACAAGTTAATGTTCTTCAATATCGTTGGCCAAGACTAAAACTATGGCGACGTTGGATGTTGATGTCCATTGTAAGAAGGATGCATCCTAGGACATGACGATATCAGATGATTGATATGGGATTGATTGGATGATAGGCTATTGATACAAAGAGTTGACCAACTTTTTTATGTACTAACCTAGATTTGAGACTTTGACATTTGAGTTTTCACTTTTTAACCTGCTAGACTTGTTTCCAACTATTTTACAAAAGGTTGAGGATGACGATTGTTTATTATGAGTGATGTTTATTGCGAGTTAAAGTGAGATGAGACAGATGGATTTTTTCAAATATTTTGATATTTTTGGAGTTTTTTGAACTATTTTGAGGTTGTTTTTGGTATTTTCAAGGTTTTACAAATGTTTTGATTTTTTGAACTTTCACATGTTTTGGGGTTTTATGAAATTTTTACCAAGAGACTAACCTAAAGATCTATCCTAGGGCCCTCGGGGGCTGATCAATAGATTAACCTTGCCTACGTTATACACATAGAGACCACATAGTTCGACTAACACAAACTTGATTATTTGATGAGATATGAACAAATGTATTATCAATTTATTATGATGGACTCCTAAAGGACTGACCTAAGTGTCTCAGGGGTTGATCAAAGATCAACCTTGCCTAGGTTCAAGGCTCAGAGACCCGTAGTTTGACAAGACAAATCTATTTTTGACTTTTTGACTTATTTTTGGATTTTGACATGTTTTGAATGTTTTTGGCTTTTGATACAAATTTTCAATGTTTTTGGATTTTTTGATTTTTCTTATGTTTTTGGATTTTGGGATTTTGGGATTTCAAGAACATACACAAATCTGATATGATGAGAACATTCACCTAGGGTGATGCAATAGACTACTCCAATAAAGGAAGGAAAAATTGACCTTGGGAATGGGCCCAATAGTACTATGAGGGATCATGACACGAACACAGGACCAAGCTATGATGCAGATGCAAATGGATGACAGATGGAGATATGGGATGCAATGGATGATGGAAGTGTAATAGATGGATGATGTAGAGTGAGCCATGAGGATTTTGGTGAATGGAAAGTAATTATTTACACAAGGTGCCTATTTTCTAGGTTTTCACCAAAGTACTTGCCCAAAGTGCCATCAGAGTGGTTTTCACTAGAGGACAATTTTTCTCTATACTATTTTTAATCCTTTTTCTAATTTTTTTTTTTTGTTTTTTTAATTCTTTTTGTTGTCACCAAGATGCCTGTTTACAGGTTTTCACAAAGTTGACCCATTTTTCAAGACATTTTCTAATTTTTTGATTTTTTTGGTTCTATACCTAAAAAGATTAGGCATAAAAACTTTTTGAGGTGGGAGTTGTTCATTGGCTCTTGTAGAGGCTCCCCTTCGGGTGTTGATAACTGATATGCCCCTGACCTATAGCTCACTATGATAACAAATGGTCCCAACTAGTTGGGTTCAAATTTTCCTTTTCCTTTTGCATTTGGTACATTCTTTTGATTCTCTTTCAACACCAATTTTCCAACCTGGAATGTATGACTTCTGATCTTCTTGTTATAACTCCTCTTGAGTCATTTATCATAGGCTTGCAAATGATTTAAAGCATCCATGCACCCCACATCCAATAGCTCTAGCTCATTCAGTCTTGATACTCGGTATTCTTCGTCCATGATGAGGTTCTGTAGTAATATTCTCAGTGACATGAGCTCGATCTCAATGGATAATATGGATTTTGATCCGTAGACTAGGGAGAATGGGGTGGCACCTGTGGGTGTATAGATGTTGGTTTGATAGGCCCATATGGTAGGATTTAGCTATAGATTCCAGTCATAACCTACATCATTGACTATTTTTTTGAGGATCTTCAAAATGGTTTTATTGGTGGCTTCTACTTGGCCATTTCCTTGGGGATAGTATGGAGTGGAAAAGCAATGTTGGATTTTGAATTTTCTGCATAGGTCACGAACCTCCTGATTTTTGAATGGTGTCCCATTATCTGAGATAATAGCTTGGGGAACACCATATTGAAATATTAAATAGTTTAGGATGAACTTTGATATCTGCTTTCTAGTGATATATGTCATGGGGATGGCTTCAAACCACTTGGTGAAGTACTCAATAGCGGTAATGATAAACTTGTGGCCACTGGATGAGGTGGGAATGATTTTTCCAACGAGATCAACCCCTCACTGTGAAAAGGGCCATGGTGTGACAATAGGATAAAGCTCTTGAGCTAGAGCATGGATGAGGTCCCCATGCTGCTAACATTGTAGACACTTTCTTACTTAGTCATGTGCTTCTCTTTCCATAGTAGGCCAATAATATCCCATCCTCAGCAATTTCTTGGCCAAGGTCATTCCACTCGAGTGTGATCCACAAATACCGTTATGCACCTTGGTCAAGGCGGTCAATGCCTCCTCAGTGTTTAAGCAGCGTAATAAGGTTCCTTCAATGCTCCTACGGTAAAGGGTATTTCTTAGGATGACAAAATGGGATGCTTTCTTGACAAAGGTTTTGTTAAGGTTTGAGGTTATGTCAGTTGGGAGGACTCCTATTCTCAAATAAGTGTATATTTCATTGTACCAAGGATTGCTAGGACCAACGATGTTACACATGAATTCTAACTCTGGTACCTTGAATGCAGGCATGAGAAGCTACTCTACTAGGAATTCATGCTTTGGGACATTGTGAGGGATATCCAATAAAGATCCAATTGTTGCCATGGCATCTACTGCTCTATTGTTTGCTCTAGGTATCTTCTCAAATGTGATTTCAATGAAGGATTCCTTAAGAATTTCCACCAATTTCTTGTATGGAGTTAGCTTGTCATCCTTAGTCTAGTATTCATCATTCACTTGATTGATTAATAGCTGTGAATCCCATATACCTTGAGAGACATGATATGCCACTACACTGCTATTTTGAGTCCTATGGTTAGAGCCTCATATTATGTGATATTGTTTGTGCATGGAAATGCCAACTTGTAGGACCTTGGTATGCAGTCTCCCTATGGAGTGATGAAAATGACCCTGGATCCTGATCCATGCTATGTTTAGGAGCCATCAAAGTAGAGTTTCTAGTGGTTGTCTATGCTGAGATTGAAGATGGATTCATCCAGAAACTCTGATATGAGTGGATTCTCTGAATACATTGGTGCTTTTGCAAGATAATCTGTGATCACCTGGCCTTTGATTAATTTTCGTTCCATGTACTCGATGTCATATTCAGATAGAATCATGACCCACTTAGCCATCCTTCCTATGAGCATTGCCTTTGATAATAGGTACTTGAAGGGGTTGATTTTGGTGATGAGTTTGATTTTGTGTGCCAACATGTAGTGTTTGAACTTTTGTGAAGTGAACACTACTGCTAGATAGGATTTTTTGATGAATGAGTAGTTAACTCATGCCCAACCATTGTACAGCTAATGTAATAGATGACCCTCTCTATCCTATTTTCATCATGCTAAGCTAGGAGAGAACAAAGGGCTATTGTTGTTGTTGATACATAGAGGATGAGAGGCTTTCTTTGGATTGGTGGCATGAGGACCGAAGGTGTGAGTAGATATTCTTTGATTTTGTTGAAGGCTTGGATACATTTGTCATCCCATTTATATGCTACTCCCTTGTGAAGTAGGTGAGAATATAGGATTTTCTTGTCTACCAGTTTTGCTATGAATCTATGGATGGACCGAAGCCTGCCTTGGAGGCCTCTCAAATGTTTCATTTTTTTGGGTACCTCCATATCAAGGATTTCTTTTACCTTGGTGGGATCTATTTCAATACCCCTCATTGACACTATGTATCCCAACAACTTTCTTGATTGTATGCCAAAGACACACTTATTTGGATTTAAACAAACATTGTATTCCTCCAACCTGTCGAAAATAGCACTCAAGGTTGCTATGTGATCTCTCCTCTTTTTGGATTTTGCTAGTATGTCATCAACGTAATCCTCAATAGTTTTGTGGATCATGTCATGGAAGATTAACATCATGGCCCTTTGATAGGTGGCCCCAACATTCTTTAAGCAGAATGGCATCATGTTCTAGCAGTATGTGCCCCATGGACAAGTGAAGGCCATTTTATGTTGGTCTTCATTGGAAATCATTATTTGGTTGTACCCAAATAAACCATCCATCAGAGAAAGCATTTCATGTCCCATTGTCATATCTACAATCATATTAATGTTAGGCAATGAGAAATCATCTTTCATACATGCTTTGTTTAGGCCTCTGAAATCCATGTAGATATGGATGCCCCCATCAGGTTTTGAAATAGGAACTAGATTTGATACCCACTCTGGATATTCAATTGGTCGTATGAACCCTGCATCAAGTAGTTTCTTCAATTCCATTTTAACCAACAAGGCTATCTAGGGATGCATTTTCCTGATCTTTTGTTTGATAAGCTTTGCTTTAGGGTAAATTGCTAGATGGTGGACCACTATCTTTGGGTCACGCCTAGGCATGTTGGCATAGCTCCATGCAAATTTAACTTTCCATTCTTTCAAAAAGATAGCTAGGATCTCTTGTTCTTCTAACAACAATGACTCTGCATAGAATGTGATGTGCGATGTCTCCTATGTTCCCAAGTTGACTGGGTTGCATTTTTCAACTAGAACTGTTGATTTTTCTTGATGTAGAGCTCTGAGAGGAAGATTGAATCCCCCATCCTCAGGCGCCTTAGAGGGATTTTCAGCATTAGATGCATCCTTTCTTTTTACTATTTTTGGGTCAGAGAGTGCCACAGTGTGGTTTTCACTCAAGGACCTAGAGATTATTCTCAGTTTTTTGCTTTTGCAACTGAGTTGGGATTCAATCATTTCCCCATAGTATGCATGTGTGTCTAGCTCAATGATAAATCCTACTTTGTGATCCCCACATGGAATATCATCCTGCAGTCCCATGAATTATGAGAGTGCCTCATCATTATTGAATGTTGCAAGAATTGTCGGTCCTCATTGGTCGTGATCAATGAGTTGGGGGTAGACTAGTTTTATCTCATGGGATTGGTTTTCAGACTCATAGGATAGGGTGCTGATCATAAAGAGGTTAGAGTCTTCAAATAGTGCAGGTATACCTCTCTTGGGTTCATTATCCTCACTACTACACACCTTAGTGATGTCAAAGGTGAAATTGTCTAGGGGCAGACCAATGGATATGGGAAATTGAAGGGTGGTTGTCATTTGCTAAGAAGTTTTGACCTTCTTAATTGGGGGACTTTGGCCACATATGGTTATACTTGGAGGGGTACATCTGAGGCCAATATTTATCACTCGCATCTCATGAATGATAGGTATTAGAAGCCCATTGTCGTTTTGTCCTAGCTTTCTATTTTTGTCATAGCCCATGGTGAGCATCATTTGTAATCCTTTACTACTATCATCCACAGGTAGATCGGTTGTTGGTCTATCGTCTTGGTATAGGAGATGGGATGGGTCCTCCTCTATTACTTCCCGGCCAATATCTCCCCAACTTTTGAAGATGGAAGATCCTGCAGTGAATGTTTGGGATGAAGAGGCATCATTTGATTATGGTCATCCTTGTGACCTCGGATATTGTGGTAACTCTCCTACCAAAAAATAATTTTTTGGAATTGTATAGTGCCCACACACATTGTCCTAAATTATGACCTTAAAATCAGAGATGGCAGAGATGGTGAGGGTGGCGGGTGTCTCTATCACAAAAGCGAAGGCAAGAGTAACTGGGTCAATGTATGGTGTTGATGGGCCCTCATCATTTTTAGGCACTTGGGGGATTTTGTAATATTTTTCCTCTAGGTTCTTACAGTAAGAGAATGGTTTGGGATCCACATGGATACTAACCTCTTGACCTTGATATGTGACTTTGACACATTGGTGGAAGGTTGATGCTACTTCTTGCATTGCATGGATACACGGATGCCCCAGGAGAATGTTGTAAGGAAAATCGAGGTCAAGGACCTGACAAGTGGTTTCCATAATTGCTAGCCCTACTTGAATAGGGAGTTGAATAGTGCCTTGAGACACTCTTTCTTGATCATCATACACCCTAATTGTGATGCCTTTTCCTTTTTCAATGGAATCCTCTGATATTTTTAGATTTTTTATGAGCTTGAGGAAACAAATGTTTAAACCTGCACCTCCATCCACCAAGACTTGCTTGACTTTGTTCTTATGCACCAGGACCTTCAAATGGAGTGAACAGTTGTGAGATGGTTGAGCGAGATAATCTTGATCAGAGAATGTAAGGAGATTTGGGGTAATGATGTTTTCGACCATAGCTTGGAATTGTTCTGCATCAAGATCCACAGGGATGGTGGATGAAGCCAATCCTTCCTCAAGGATTTTCCTATGGGCGGATGAAATTTTCAGCAACTCCATGATGGAGATTGTGTTGGAGTTCTTTTCAACTGATCAAGGACATTATAGCCATTGGGAATAGATCTTGGGTTGGAAGTGGGTGCTTAGTTTGACTGAGATAACCCTACAATGGTAATTTTCCTACCTCTTCTCGTGACTCCACAATCAGTATGGGCTCCTTTGATGGTGATAGTAGCACAATATTCATCCAGGGATGTGATGACATGGTCATACACATGATTCACGCTCTTGAAGGTACCCTTCCCCTTATCATTATTATGGTTTCCTTTGTTGTTATGATTGGGCATCAGATTTGTGTAGATTTTGAGGTTTTGATTGCCTACCAGTTGTTCCACATTTATGATTTTTTGATCAATGAGGTCTTGAATCAATTTTTTCAATCTCATACAACTCAAAATTGTGTTTCCCTTGATTTTATGGAAATCATAAAGGTGGTTTTTGTTGTACCACGATGGTTTCACCAAGGGTTCTTGATAATTTTCATAAGTGGGGATTGTGATGAGTTTTTCCACCACTAGCCTCTTCATGATGGATTCAACCAATTCTCCAAGGGTTGTGTACTTCCACTTGGGGGAGTTTTGTTTTGCTAGGGTGGTCGCCTTTGATCATTTACATTGTTGATTGCTTCATTGTTTGGTTATTGTGTCACCGTGTTAGCTTGATGATTTTTTTGATTATGGTTTTGGGGTTGTTTTTGGGGTGTGGGTGTGTTTTCTCGAGGAGAAATGATGGAAACTTTAGCATCGACAACACCATTGTTGGTAATGTTTTTGTTCTTCATCCATGTGCGAGGTTTGTCATTATAGCTGGTGGATGGACAATTGTTTTGTTGTTCAGGATATGTGGGTGACCTTCCTTGTGAGATAAGGGCTCGTTCAATGTTGGTCACCTTGGAGATCAATTGGTCATATGTGGTGATACCTTACACTTTGAGATGGAATTCCAAGGATCCTTTGAGATTTGAGATGATAGTGCAAACTTGTTGTTCTTCTAGCATGACCCATTTGCTTTGATTGGCCTTGGATCGCCATCATTGTAGGAATGAAGCAAATGATTCATTCTTACCTTGTTTCAAAGCTGATAGTTCCTCTAGATTGAAATCCATACTGATATTGAATATGTAATTTTTCATGAATGCATTTACTATCTCTTGGAAATTTTTGATGCCAGGAGGAAGGCAAGAGAACCACTCCATGGCTTGGCCAACCAAACTTCTAGGAAATAGCCGTATCAGATATGTATCGTCATACATGATTTCCATGCAATGCACTTGGAGTTCCTTGATGTGATCTTCAGGGTTTCCCGTCCCATGGTATTTATCAAATTTAGGGATTTCAAATCCCTTTGGGAACGGTTTCCTTGTAAGACTCATGTCAAACGGATAAGGACGCAAGTTGCTAGGTGTTTTCATCATTTTCCCTAATTGAAGATCAAGCACTTGATGTGAGAACAACCTAGTTTGTGTTGTCACATCATTTTGTGGTGGTTCAATTGTTGGCAGGATGGGTGGATTGGTTGGTTCTTGCACATTTTGATGCACCAACTATGATTGCAATTGTTGTTGTACCAAAAACACTTGTTGTTGGCCTTGTTGTTATTGTGCTAATAGTTCATGTTGTTGAGCTTGTTGTTGTTGTTGTGCAAACAATGCTTGTTGTTGGGCTACTTGTCGCTATGCGAGGTATTGTGCTTGTCCCTTTACTTGTGCTTGCACTTGTGCCAAATGTAGAACCCCAATCCTAATACCTGCAAAACACAATAAACAAACACATAATTAGATCAAATGCAAGTAAGAATTAAGATTCCCCATGAAATCCATTAGTAATGCTCAAACTTAGGAAATAAAATGAAGAACACAATAAGAAACCAATGAAATCCTAATTAAGCATGCAAACTCTTGATCCCATGGGGGAATTGGTGCCAATTTGATGTGAAAATTGGCCCTTACCCAACTCCTATGATGCAATTTTTATGAATGATGAAGGTTGATCCAGTTTGTTGAAGATTCACTTGAGCTCCATGATGAAAAATCCATATAACCTAACTAAGACTTTGATAAAATGGATGAAGATGATGATGCCTGAAGATAAAATTGAGTATAGTAAACTTGCTCAAATTGTGGATGATCAAATGAGGAGAGAAACCTCTTTTTTATAGAAAGAAAAGATGGATAAATGCCCAAAATGAAGCAATGTGGGACTGAATTTCAACCAATGGCCAAATGCCACTTGTCAAGATGTGAATGGGCAAAGGATGTGCAAATTTTGATGAATGTTCCCATAAATGCAATTAGGTGGAATTTGAAAATAGTGAAATGACATGTAAGAGGGAAAAAGGAATGACTTAAATGCCACTTGGCTCAATGCACAAGGACATGTAAGAAGGAATGAATGTCTTGTTGGAAGGAAAAATTCCACTTGGAGGGATTTTCAAATTTGAAGGAATATTCTCTAAAGATGTCAAGTTGAGACAAAATAGAGATTTAATAAACGAATTAAATGTATTTTCATGTGCAAGAGGAAAAATCTAGACAAATTTGGAGATTAGGATTAAATTAATCAAGGTTTAATTAATTTAATGAGGGATTAGATGATGTGACTATTTGATTTAGATTTATGGGTTGATTTAAATTAAAAGATGATAAGGATGTGATTTAGAGACTAATTCAATAAAGATTTTTGATTTATTTAATTAAAGGGGATGAATTTTAAATTTAATCAAATAAAATGAATTATTTAATTAAATAGAGATATAGGGTTAATTAGATCAGATTGATTGATTTAATTAACAAGAGAGAATGACTTAATCAGATAAATGATTATTTATTTAATTAAGGAATGAAGAGTGATGATAAGCTGAGAAGGTGATTCAGGATGAAATGGTGCTAGTAATTGGGATCAAGTGTGTCAGTACATTTTCCATGTCTGCAACATCTTATTTTGTTCATTCATCATTCTCCATTCATATTTCGTTATATTTCAAGGTTTGATTACCAAAAACGGGGTTTGAGCAAGGAAAACCCCCTATCCACTAACCCAACAACAATTTTCCCTCTCCTTTGTGTGTGATTTGCAGGTGTAGGTTGTAGATTTCCTAAGGAGCAAGGTTGGAGAAAAGTTTTCAAAACATTCAAAGTTATTAAAGTTGTCATCAAGTCCTAAAGAACATTGGAGAACACCTACAAGTTGCAAATCAAGGTTTCAAATCTAGAACTCAATAAGGAAGAACAAAGGAGAAAGAGAAGAGCAGGATCAAACTTTGAAGCTTCAGAAAACCCTAACTAGACTAATTCACCACTTTTGGCGAATGAGTCCCAGTTTAGGTCAATTTTAAGATTTTTGTAGATGCAGATACCCTTTTGGTAGATTCCTATTCCCACACAGTTTTCCAAATTTTGGACTGATTTTCCCAGCTTGGTGAAAGTCTTACTCAGCATTAAAGGAAAATTTTCTATTGTTTTAGACCCCCATCTAGTCATTTCCAAATTCACAGGTGCACACCTTCTATCTTGCATCTTTCTATTTTTCTTTATTTGCATTTCTAGGTCATTTAAATCAAGTTTGTATCATATTAGGGTTTCACATTTTCATCTTGCATTTCATTTTCTTTTCCAAGTCTAAACTTGGTGGTGAACCTCTTATTAGTTTTCATTTAGCCCCTAGAATAGCCCCCTTGCAAGATCTATTTTCCCTTTGCATTGAGATCTCAAGGGTTTGTTCTTGAGTGAAAGTTAGTGAAGGTTGTCCTTCTAGGTCCTAAACCCTAAAACGAAAGCAAACAATTTTCCACCTTTTAGAAAGAAATAGAATGGAACTTGTTGGGAGGAAGAAATTTTGTGCTCCTAAAAATGTTGGAGGCTAGGGGATAAGGATAATTAAACTCTAATAAATCTCTTGCATTCAAGTTGGGGTGGGATTTTCTAGAAGGATCCAAGGACTAGGTTAGGATCCTTAAACCTAAATATCTAAGAAAGAGAGACTAGGGTTGTTTCCTTTTTGATTCTATGCTGCCTTATGGACCAGTCTTTTGGAACCATCTCCTCATAGCTAGAAGTATGTTAAAATTGGGTGTTAGGAAGCACATTGGTAATGGTAAGGAAATTGATTTCTAGAAAGACTCTTGGAATAGTGGGTATCCTCTCACACCTATTATCCACCTCAACCCCTTAAAAAAAAGACTAATTAGAACTTGTGGTAAGAAGGTTGTTCGTTATATTTATTGGGATGGTACAAAACCTAATTGGATCAACTTTAATAATTTAAGTTTTTGGGAGCTAATCTAAGGGGTGCTAGACAAAAAAACTGGTCCCCTACTATGCAAAGGCTTCACAATTTAATAGGGGAGGTTGCCCTCTTCTCTAGAGATAGGAAGGATGAGTGGATTTGGACCAAGAACCCCCCAATATTTTTTTTGTTAAAAATGCCTATGTGAAATTAGAAAAACCCCTTTTATAGGTGTTTCCAATGGAACAAGGTTTGGATAAAAAATCTGACTCCAAAGGTTAACTATTTCTGGTGGGCTACTTCTCATGGAAAAATCCTTTCTATTGATTATCTAGTTAGAAGAGGGTTCCAATTTGTTATCACATGTGATATGAAACTAGAAAAACCCCTTTTACAGGGGCTTCCAATGCAACAAGGTTTGGATAAAAAATCCGACTCCAAAGGTTAACTTTTTCTGGTGGGCTACTTCTCATGGAAAAATCCTTACTATTGATAATCTAGTTAGAATGGGGTTCCAATTTTTTAACACATGTGTTCTTTGTAGAGAAGAGGAGGATACTATTATGCACTTGTTCTTCCACTGTTCATTCTCAAGAGAAATTTGGTCTTTCTTCCTCCCCTTGTTGCTCATTAAATGGGTTTCTCCACCTTCTATGAAATTGTTCATTGACAGTTGGTCCTTCTACCCATTCTCTCACAAGATTATATTGGATCTTTGGAATCAAGTCCCTCCCTTTGTTTCCTTGGGGATTTGGAAGGAGATGAATAATCAAATTTTCAAAGAAATTGAGAGAAACAATCTTGATTTATGTTTTTCTATTAAGACCCAAATTTAGGAAAATGTGGAAGTGAGAGGTTACAACTACTCTAAGGTTTTCCCTTCCTATAAAGAGATGAGAATCAAACAACTATGGGGCCTCAAAAAGGATCTCACCAACTTCAATTGGGCTACTTACATATCAAGGAATACTATTATGTGGATTCCCCCTAAGAAGGACAAGGTTAAATGCAATTTTGATGGATTCTTTAAGGGTAACCCTGGTTTGGATGGGGTGGGAGGTTTAATCAGGAATCATAATGGGGATTGTATTGTTGGTTATGGTAAAAATATGGGATTTTTATCTAATAACAAAGTAGAGGCCATGGATGGTTGGGGTGCAATTAAACTGTTGAAAGATTTAGGCTTCCAACAAGTCATCTTGGAAGGAGATTCAAAGCTGATTGTTGATATTTTGAAGGGGAGAGTGCTACTCCTTGGTAATTAAGAGACATAGTGTATAATTTCAAGCTACATATGCAATTTTTCTTATTGTAGAGTCCAACATGTTTACAGGGAAGGTAACTCTTCTACTAACATCACTGCTAATGAGGATCTTAAGTGTAACACTTGGACTCATTGGGAGTATGGTGGGTTTCCTAGGGAAATAAAAGATAGATTTTTAAAATAAAAATATGAACATGCTTATACATTATAAGTATTGGATAAGGGGTCTCAACAATGTGTTTAATAGACATGGTGATAGGATGGAAACTAAGGTTAATAATTTCAAGTTTGTTATGTTTTACATTATGGAAATTGTTAAGGTGATTTTCATCATCTAGAAATGTGTCATTATTAGACTTGGTGATTGGATGGACATTAAGGTTAATAATTGCAAGAGTGGTAGGTCACATATAATGAAAAATGTAGATATTTTATTTGGCCAAAAATTAAATGAGTTCATCATTTTCAAGGACCCTTCATATCACATGATTGTTTATAACACCAAAGCCTTCGTCACTTCAAATATTTTTAATGTTCCATACATCTTTTTCTACTCCATTTTTGATACTCAGCTCGATCTTGTTAATCTAGCTATATTTATTATGGTAAATTTTAATCATGTCATTTATGTCTTCGAGCTTGTGTTTCTAGCCTATTTCATCTGGCAGGATAATCCCCATCATAATGATGATGATAATGTTGGCCATCCCTAGGTTGTTGTGTTGTTGAACCCTATGCCTAACCCTAGGCCCCCCACTCCTCGTGTGGAACCTATGGATGGTAGCCTCATGAATGCTTCCAATCTGGCTACCCTCGGCTCCAAATCATCTACCTCTAAGTCCAAGCATGCCTCTATGGTGAATCCCCTCGAGTTGGAATTCCTCAAAGCTACCCCTAAAAAAATGAATCATTCACCACTGCTCTTAGAACCCCCCAAGATTAAGATCTCAAAAAATACCTACAAAAATTGAATCATGGAAATGTCATTACCATAGTTGAAAACCCTGATGGTCCTCAAAGGAGGAAAATTTAGATGAAGGGGTATGTGGGAATGTTGTATGGTGGCCTACGTTTAGATAGACTGGAAAAGGTTGATATTTCAAATAAAAAAGGTTAAATGAAGGAGATTCAAATTGAGGAAGAGGAACAACTATTTGTTGATTAATTCATACTCCAAGTGGAGGAGGAAAGTGAAGGAATGGATTGTAATGATGAAGAATATGACATGGAAGAAGAAGAACTAGAGGAGGAGGAAGATGAAAATGTGGAGGAAGAAATTGTTAGGGAAGAGGATCTGGAGGTTTTTGATGTGGACATTGCCAAGGGTACTACAATTTCTTAGGACACTAACATTCTTCTTTTGAAAAGTAGAATCACTTTTCTACAGGTTCAAGTTGAGGACATGGAGAAATAAATCATAAATATCTTTGATGAAGGTGACTGATGGTTTGATGAGGTGTGTTGTGATTGGATTTTTTTTGGTCAATCAACAATCAAGAAGAAACTAAAGAAAGTTGGGAAGCAGGAGGGCATGAAGGACTTGACCAATGATGCTGGACTAGAATGGAGGGAGTTCATCTCTTAGATTGGTGAACACTGGGGTTTGATTGCTAATGCAAAATAACAGTATTTTTCTTGCTCTATTTTTTCTTTGGTTTTATGTCTACGTATAAACTTTGATTCCTCCATATGATAGTTCAGAATTGTTACTTTTTGCTTGCTAGGATTTCATTTAGAACTTGTTGGACTATGGTTATTATTTTATATGTCTTGCATGCCTAGTTTTGGGATAGTATGTGGTTTGATTATTTTTTAAATTATAACTATAATGATCTTGTGGATGCAATACTAGTAATTTGGCCTATGAGCCCCATACAGCTACTTTTAGTAGTTAGTTTGGTTGCTATTTTTTGGGTGTGGCTAGTGTTGTTTCCTAGTCTGTCTCATTTCTTGCTATTTCAACTCTTTCTATTACTATGGGATCAAGGCCCTTCCCTACTTATATAATCAAAAAAATTATAGAATATGAAGCTTTAATAACCGATCTTAAAATGGCAATTCAATACAAAATAAAGGAACTTCATGTTTATGGAGATTCATAATTGGTTATAAAGAAAGTGAATGATGATTATTAGATAAAATATGAAAATATTCTCCCCTACAAGAGGATGGTATAAGTCTTATACAATACTTTTCAACTATCATTTTAGCAAAAATATCAAGGGAAAATAATAGATTTCTTAATGCTATGGCTACTATTAGATCTCTCTTGAACATTCCTCATAATCCTCATCATTGTGAGTTCCTGGTAGAGAAATTATTAATTGTAGATTTTGATGTTCCTAAATCCAAACTGTTATGTGAGCTTGTTGGTCTAGATTTCCCTTGGTGTCATGATGTTTACATCTACCTACATAATGGTACTCTTTCGCCTAACATATCTAGTGCTCAAAATAAAAAATTCATTCATTGATCTTCTTATTTTTCATCCTTGGTGATACCCTTTATCGATGGATTCTTGATGGTGTCCTCGTTAGGTGTCTAGACTCATAAGAAGCTAAAATTTTCTTATCTAAGGTACGTAAAGGTATTTTTGGGGCTCATTGTAGTGGACCTACTCTTGTTAAGAAATTGTGAACAACATGGAGATTTGATTCATCCACTTGTCCAAGAGTTACAAATGATAACTATTCCTTGGACTTTTTCACAATGGGGACTTAGCCTCATAGGAAAAATCCATCCCCCCTTATCTAATGGTCATAAGTTCATTATCGCTAACATTGAGTATTTTATGAAGCGGGTTGAAGTCATTCCATTATCCAATATTATAAAAAATAAAATAGCCATATTTATCCTAAACTATATCATTTGTCACTATGGTATCCCTCGTGTTATCATTACAATGGAAAGACTTTCAAAAACCAATATTTCCATGATCATTTTCACCAATTCCATATCCAACATCATTTTTCCACTCCTTATTATCAACAAGGTAATGGTCAAGTTAAGGCCTCAAACAAAACTATATTGAAAATCCTTAAGCAAATGGTCAATGAAGTTGGTCATGATTGAAATTTCCAAATTAATTCTACTTTATGGGCTTGGTCGCACTAGTATTCACACACCTATAGGATCCACTCCGTATTCCCTCACATTTGGAACTAAAGAAAATTTTCTTATTGAGGTTGAGCTCCCCTCCTTAAGGGTGTCTTTAAAGCATGTCATTGAAAAAGAAGAATGTTGATTATCTAGATTGAATGATCTTGAGTGATTGGATGAAAGGTGTCTTAATTCATTAAACCATAGAAAATCTTATTAAAACCATCTTCATCATAGCTATAACAAAAATATCAAAATTTTAAGGTTTGAGATTGGAGACTTGGGCCTAAAAGAGAATCAAAAGAATCAACAAGATAGAGACAAGGAAGGAAATTTTGAACCTAATTGGTTGGAACCCTTCATTATTATTGAAAATTATGGTTTTGAATGTTATAAACTTTCTACACTTGAAGGAGAACATTTGGAATAATCTATTAATAACATTCATCTAAAGATTTTTTTTCTTGACCCTCAAGGTATTCTAGCATTTTGTATATAATAGTCTCATCATTGCATATATAGATTCCATTTCATCCCCTATTTTTCATCTCATTCACCTATCATAATCCATTTCCATGTCCTTTTCTTTTCATCCATTATTTGGTTTTTCATATGTATCATTTTCATGTATTTTATCCATGTCAATTTTCCTTTGAAACTAGTTGGGGGAACCTTGTGCCTTGACCTCAGTTTTGGGTTGGATTCTTGTATCTTGAGATCACAAGTAAATATTAAAAAAATGAGCTTTAAGTAAAATCATGAGAAAACAAATTCAAATGTTGAGACAAATCTTTGGCTTGCATAACTTGTTGTCTATCTTTTGGTATAACTATCAAAACATGTTCATGTCCTAATGGAATTATCTTTCCTATGATGGAAATTTTCAAAATAAATATATTGTCTTAGTAGATGTATCCTTCCTATAATGGACCTTAGATATCAAAACTGAGCTTATCCTTTTGGAAAGAGATATGTTGGTTGTTGATTTTTTTCTTAGTTGATTTTATTTTATTTTCTTAGTTCTATCTTGTCTCTCTTATTTTATCAATGAAACCATATCTTAATATGCTTAGATCATCTTAGGTCATAGTATGAGTGTATTTATGTGCATGTTTTACTTTCTTTCATCCTTAATTTTCTTGATGATGGCCTATATCTTAATATGCTTAGAGTAGCTTGGGTTTAGACATGGATTTATTTCTTTATTGTTTGTATGTGTCTTATGTGTATGTAAGTTGGGTAAAATGACAAGTATTATTCACTTTTTCAGGGTCCTCTTCAAAGTAACAATGTTTCTTTTTTTTCTTTGTTTATTTTTTTCCATTTATTCATATCATCTTCTTGTTGTATCTTATTTTTATAGGTTTCATCTTAATATGTGATCCTTAGTGGAGATTAATTTTACCACATTCACAAGTGTTAGTATGCATCATAATATCATAATCATAGCATGTAATTCATAATCATAGGTTATAATCCATTATCTATAACCATAATAAGTATTAAAATTACATTTACCATACATGTGCATGGTCATAATAATGTCATATAATCATAATGTAAAGTGAACAACATAAAGTAAGAATTGCATTATCATAACATAAGATAACCAACATAGTGAAACATAAGCATCTCATATGTCAAATCATAATAATTTATATTGTCCATAATCAATTTCAAATGTCATATAATACAACAATATAATAAAGATATATGTAATGAGTTGCATGAGCCATATGAGTATAATATATATACAAAGGCTCATATCCATGGTATTTACATGAATAATGTACATAAATCAAATAATACATAGTATAATATATGTGTACATGGGATATACACTATCTCAAACTCCCCAAGTGCCTAAATGGGCTAGAGATCTGCCTCATCCAAATGGTGGTCATGGAAAAAATGGCTCCATGCTCCCCACACTATGTGATCCTCTCGATATGGTTACATTGGATTGCCTATGTTTGTTTCCTAAAAGAGAAGGTTAGAGCCAACTTATCCCTAGGTACCCCTCTCTTATAAAGATTCCTATAGTATTTTCCTCCCTTGTAATCCTTCTAACCTTAGCCATGACCTATTGTGTTGGTATCCCCATGCTTGCCTCAACCTTTAGGCATCATTCCCTCTTGACATACCTCTCCAAGGTCACTTGCGGAAGTTATACCTCTATCTACTACCTCTGGGCCATCTCTATATCTCTCTTAGATTTCGCATATGCCTATTCACCCTATACTTATTCCAATTGTGCTTGTAGTCTATCTCTCTCTATGGTAACTTGGGTAACCTATACTTGCATGATATCTTGCTCTACCTTGGCCTAATCTATATCCCCTTGGCTCTTTAGAGTTATCCCCTAGCCTCATCCCACTAATATCATGTCATGTCCACCTATATCTGAGGGTCTCTCCCTATATTTGGGGAGGTCCTTGCTCCTCCACTAGATTATCTCCTTATCCATCCTATCTTTTAGGTGACTGTTAAGCCACCTCTATAGCTATATCTCTTTGATGTACCACTCTCCTCTCCCTCCCATCTTTACCTGTTGTAGCATGTTTGACCATCTATCTTGGTCTTGTCAGTCATACAAACCTATGTTGCACCCACCATGTCTCATACTTTGTAGTGGTCCCTATATTTGCAATGTTTTTCATCAGATCCTAGGGTACTAGAGCAAGTTCCTTTGGATCTATGCGTGTTTGCTGTAAAATAATAATGGGTCCCCAATCCATTATCTCCATTTGTATCTTGGAAAATATTACCTCTTTGATGGGTACATCTTGTCTCTACCCAAGCTGGCATCTAACCCTCTTTGGAATGTATCACTCTATAATATGGATGATCATTTTGATTAGGTATCTAGGCTATCTATAGAATTGGAGATGGTCTCCATCCTTAGACCAAGTCTCATAATCTTTCCATGGACTCCATATGAATGTGTTGAGATCATCAATTTTTCATCACTAATACCACATGTCACCCATATGTCATACATATATACATATGGAAATCCTACACCCCACGCTCTATAAGGCACCGGCCTAGTCATTTCCATGTACTCCCTATCCCATATGTGTTCCAGTGTCACCTCGTATGTTAATCTTGCACCATACTTGTACACTACCTTATGCATATCATGGTAGAGGTTTGTTAGGACACATGGTCCTCATACATAGACTATCACATCCTCCATCACCCACTCTAGAACTATCCCCTAATTAATGGAGAAGCCTCAAGACATCCTATTAGGTACCAACACCACACCAATCATCCCTGCTAGCACCAAGGGTAGTGGGTCAAAGCGACCCATGGCCCATTGTAATTCTATCTTGCTCTCCTCTATACCAAGATCGTCTATAATGAAAAATTGTCTTAGTGCACTCTAACCATGAATAGTTTCATAAATGACCCTGTCCACTTGGATTGATATCTAGAGAATCCTCCAAATATCCACTAGAGTGATGGTAGCCTCTCTAGTAGGAAGTATGAATGTGTTATGATCATTGTGTCATTAATTTTTGCCCTTGATAATTTCACACTATGTTTTTTCTATGCCTTAAATAATTGGACCTAATTGAGAACCTAATTTCTTAAATTATGCATTATATGGCCCATTTTATGACTTACTAGCAAATTGCAAGCATAAAACAAGTTCACTTATTTAATACTTTCCCCCGAAACCTTAATTTTTGAAAAATAGGGCTAGGACATAGTCGCCCTAGGTGACTTAGTCCACCTATTTTGGCTCCAAATTCAATATGTTAGCATCAATATTTTATTACTTGTAATTCAATGTCCAAAGTTAGCTATCAGGATTTAATTTTTGAGAAATTAGAATAATTGCATATAAATACCTAGTCTTTGCATTATTTGAAAACTAACAAGAAATTATTGGAGAAATTATTTTCAAGTGCATTATCAAGCAAGTCAAGAGAAAATATTTCAAGATTTATTGCAAAAATTTAAGATCCAAGCATCATGTCAAATTGATCATATGTGATTTTATGCATGTTTATGTTATCATATTATTTATGAAGACTACCCCTTTGTAGGTCTCCAAAAAATTCAAGTAAATCAAGCAAGCAAGATCCAAATCTTGAGGAGATTTGTATGACTTCATTCCTTTAAGGAAGCCATTGAACTATGGTGAGCTTCAATACATTTTTTATTCATCATTCCTTCCTATAATTTATCCTTTTATCATTGACATTTCCATCGTGGAAGTGGAAACACTAACATGGGGTTTGACAAAGGAAATCCCCTAAATGGCCCAACCTCCCTTCTCTCTTTGAATGTGCAATTTTTAGATCTAAAGAAGATTAGAAGTTTGAAGATCAAATATTCATCATTACAATCAAGCACTACACCTTGAAAATTTTATATAATAGTGATCTGATAGTGTGAGTAGCAAGAAATGAAAGCTTTGATCTAGCTCCCGAGTACTGTGAAAATAAATATGAATTTGGTCAAAAAGGACATTGTCTCCTTGGGTAACTTAGTCCTCCATTTTCAACCCCAAATTCAAACCAAAGGTGCACAATACTATGCTCAGTCCATTTATATTGTTTGAATTTTTCTATGATTCTTTTTGTTTTCTGTATTTTCCTCAAAATATAAATTTGCATCCTTAGCCTATTCATTGCATTGCATTTCATCTTTAGGTCCATTTCAAATATGGTCAAATTATGGTTGACTCACCTTTCAAGATGTAATTCAATCATATATCTTGTGCGAGTCCATCAAACCCCCATTCACAAGTATATCATCCCATCTCCCCCTTTCATAACCCATCAAATTGGAATAAGGTGTCAAACCAAGAGTGCAAATCTCCAAAGGTATTTCCCTTTTTCCAACAATTTTTTTTGGTGAACTTGACCTGTTAACATTATATACCTTCTAAAATTTGAACCTAGATATAGGTTTCATATTGCATTACTTTGCATTGTTCATTCAGGAATTCATTTTTGCATCATAAAAGGCATAAAATTCAAAAAATTACATACAATATAGCATTATAGGGTTACTTTCAGTCATCTTAGGTTAGATTTACATTTAAATTACATTCACAGATCTTCATTGGGGGATTTAAATTTGAAATTAAACATGAAAGTGTTTATTTCATGCATTTAGGTATCTTTCATATAGCTCAAAAAAGTGAAAAAGTGTATTTTTTTGTTTCAAATTTGCATCATAAACATCATTTTCAGATTTAGGAACATTAGGATAAGTGGATTCTTTCATATTAGATCTATAAATTGCATTTATAATTATCTTTTATTGCTTGAAAATTTTGCAAATTGTTACAAATTTGATTTTGAATTACATTGTCATAATTTGAGCAGATTCTAGAAATATATTCACTACCAAACCTATTTGCACACAGATACAAAATCCTTACATAGTCTCATAAATAGTCAAAATTTCAATTTTTGAAACCCTATCTAGGACATAGTCACCCTGGGCAACTTAGTCTTACTATTTTTGGCTCAAATTTTTATCACTTTTTTTGTGTTTTTTGTTTACTTTTATTTTTTAGTTTCTTCTCTTGAGTTTTTTGTTGTCTCTATTTGGAAATTTAGTGTTCATAGTGGGTGCATATAGTGTTTTGAAACTCATATGAGATTCATGAATTGGTGTCCTATCACTAATACTTCGGTGAGACAGAGTTGTAGACTTATGGCATCCCACACTATTGTTACATCTATTGTGGATCTTGAGTCCTCCAAATCTTTCATGTAAGGTATTGCTAATACCATGATAATTTTGGACTCTATACCTTATCCTACCATACCAATGGCAACTTCACAAGAAATCACCTTTATGGATGTTGAGACTTTTATTGCCCATGTTCCTAAGGATAAATTGAAACAATTAGACAAAGACTTAGAAGGATTGCAAGAATACCTAAGAATTGAATCCTTAGCAAGACAAATAGTTCCTATAGTAGGAAACTCAATGAAATAAATCAATGATGCCCAAGGATTAGAGGTTTCACACAACCTAGCCCACATAGTAGATTCCAATATTCCTACAATGGCTAGTTGCGCTCAAGATTTGGGATTCACTCAAAGCCAAGGAGGAAGTAAAATCTCTCTCTCTCTCTACAACTATACCCTCTATTCCTACATTTATATTACCAACTGTAGCTTCAATGATACAACCAAAGAGTGGCATACTCCAAGATTAGGGCTTTCAAGTGGGCACCCTTATAGTTTCATGACTTCACATGTGACACATCAATATTCATTTCCTTTAATAAAATTGCAACATAGTTGTCCACCAAGCACTTACACAATCCCACCATGTTCACCACATTCTCAAAACATGTCAAGCAACTACTTGGTCATCAATCAAAATTTGAAAAATGTAACCTCACTTCAACAAAAATTCTCAACATTGAACCAAGTGCATGGAAAACTATCATAATATGTCAAAAGGAGCCCTTTTTCACTTGAAATTTTGAAAACAACCATGTCTCTAAACACTGAAATCCCTAGGTTTGAGAAGTACAATAGTAAGGGAGATCCTAATAGTCATGTATCATCTTATACGGTATTGTGTAGTGACTTCATCTTTGAAGATAATCTCCTAGCAAAACTCTTTCCTAGGTCATTGAAAGACATGGCCCTAGAATGGTTTTTCCCATTTCCAAATAACTTGTTTCATTCATCCAATGAATTTTTTGATGCATTACTACAACATAGGTCCACAAATTCTTTTAACTAATTTAGTGAGGTTGAAACAAGGAAAACATAAAAAGTGACAAACTTTGTAGGACGATGTCAATTACTATATTCACTAATCAATCTTACTCTTCCTAATGCATATGTTCAAAGAGTGTTCATTGATAATTTACAACCTAAAAAATTAGGGATAAGATCTTATTGATGAGATATCCATCCTTTACATACTTGTGTATGGATTTTTGTGACTATCAAAATGTGGTTAGTCAATATGAAGAAGAGTCTTCCTCGACTCCTACTAAGAAATTTGAATCCATACCTCAACACAATTATCAATCATTCAGTTACGTGTACAAAGATGGGGGCCAAAAAGTGGACACTTCACTTTTTGGTCTCAAAATAGTGAAAATGTGAGCGTGTAATAAGAAAATTCACTCACATTATAGGTTGGTAGTGACCAAGCCAAATCATGAGCATGTTATGGTTTGAATTTCAAAAAATGTGAGCATGTTATAACACACTCACATTATTTGAATGCATTGACAAAACACAAATGCATTATAATGCACCCACATTATGTTCTATATTGAAAAAAATTCTTCTCTTTTTTCTCTTTCTTGTCCTTATGTTTTAGGGAAACTATATACATGACATTTACATTTACATATGAACATTTACTTTCTTATAATTTAAGTTATATTTCATTTATATACTTTTAGAATGTTTGAGAGTAGTTTTGGATCTCTATGAGTTATAATGAAAATTGGAGCTCTTGGAAGATCTTATAATTTTTTAGACAGTAAAATTTTAGTGATCATCATGTCAAATTTTAGTAATTTGGAGGTCAAATTTTAATAATCAACAAGTTGTACAATTTTTCTCTCTATCTCACTCATTTTTTATCCCTTACACTCTAGACCTCTCTTTCGCACTCTCTCCTTCCCTCTCTACTTCTCTTTATCTCACCATTCTCTTTGTCTCTCTCCCTCCTTCCCTCTATACTTCTATCTATCTCACCTCTATCTCTCCCTGCCTCCTTTCCTCTTTCACCCCCCTCTCTCTCTCTCTCTTCCTTCCTCCCACCCACCTTCCCTCTCTAATTCACTCTATCTAACCTATCCATCTCTCTCTACTTCTCCCTCCCCCTTCTATCTCTCCTTATATACTTATCTCTATCTCACACTCTCTCCATCTCTACCTCTCCCTCCCTCCTTCCCTCTCTCTTCCTCTCTCTCAATCTCCCAACTCTCTCTCTCTCTCTCTCTCCATCTCTCTCTCTCTCCTCATATTTACCACTCCCTCCCTCCTTCCCTTTGTCTCTTTCCATCTCTCTCCCTCTCTCTCAATCTCCCAATCTTACACTTAACCCTATACCCTCAACCCTCAACCCTCATCCTTATACCTTAAACCCTAAACACTATACCCTTAACCCTCATCCCTATACTGTATAACCTCAACCTTATACCCTAAACCATAAAAAATTATCCCTCAACCCTATACTGAAACCCTTAACCCTACACTCTCAACCCTTAACCCTATACCTTATACCTTCAACCCTATACACTAAACCCTATACCCAATATCCTAAACCCTATTTAATAAACCATAAAAACTCAACCCTCAATCCTATACCCTAAACCATACACCCTCAACCCTCATTCCTATACCTTATACCCTTAACCCTAAAACCTCAACCCTATACTTAAACCCTAAACCCAATACCCTCAACCATATATTGAATATCCTAAACCCTAATCCCTATAATCTATAGACTTAACCTTATATCCTTAAACCTAAATAGTATCCCTCAACCCTCAAACCTATACTTTAAACCCTAAACCTTGAACATTATCCCTCAACCCTATACTTTAACCATAGACCATACACTTTCAACCCTTAACCCTATACCTTATACCCTAAACCCTAAATCATGTACACTTAACCTTATACCCTCAATCCTCAAACCTATACTTAAACCCTAAAACCTAATCCCAATACCCTCAACCCTATACCCAATATCTTAAACCATAATATTTATACCCTATAAACTTAACCCTATACCCTCAACCTTGAACACTATCCCTCAACCCTCAAATCTATACCTTATACCCTCAACCCTCACACCTATACCCTATATTATCAACCTTATACCCTAAATGTTGAACAATATCCATAAACCCTCAACCCTCAACCCTATACTTAAAACCTAAACCATACATTCAACTTTGTACCCTAAACCCTCAACCCTTAACCCAATACCCTCAAACCTATACCCAATATCCTAAACTCTAATATCTATACCCTATACACTTAACCCTATACCCTCAAGCCTAAACACTATCCCTCAACCCTCAACCCTATACTTTAAACCCTAAATCCTACACCCTCATCCCTATACCCTAAACCCTCAGCCTTATACCAAATATCCTAAACCCTAATCCCTATACCCTATACGCTTAACCTTATACCCTGAATGTTGAACACTATCCCTCAAACCTCAACCCTATACATTAAATCATAAACCCTATTCCCTCAACCCTCATAGGGGGAGAGATAGAGATGGGGGGAGAGGGAGGAAGGGAGAGAGAGAGAGAGGGAGATGAGAGATAGAGTAGAGAGGGAAGAAGAGAGTGAGAGAGAATTAGGGGGAATGTGGGAGAGAGGGAGGGGGTAGAGAGAGATAGAGTAGAGATAGAGAGAAGTAGAGGGGAGGGACAGAGGGAGATGTAGGGAGGGAGAGGTAGGGAGGGAGATAGAGGTTCATGTGTGTGTGAGAGAGAGAGGGAGAGAGAGAGGGGGGAAGGGAAGGATAGAGGGGTCTAGAGATACTGAGAGGAGAGATAGAAAGAAGGGGAGGGAGAATGAGGTCGAGAGAGAGAAGGATGGATTGGGGGATAGTTAGGGAGGGTGATAAAGGTGTGCGTGTGTGAGAGAGAGAGAGGAGAGACTAAGAGAGAGAGAGAGAGATAATGAGGGGGGAAGAGAGGGGGATAGATATTGAGAGAGGGGTAGGTAGAGGGAGGGAGAGGAGAGATAAAGAGTAGAGAGGGAAAGAGGTAGGCAGGGAGACATGGGTGAGGTAAAGAGTGATGGGGGAGAGGTAGGTAAAGAGAGGGAGAGGGGAGATAAATAAAAGTAGAGGGGTATGTAAAGGATCAAGATGGTCCAAAAAGTGGCGATATGATGGGTATATGTAGGGTATGTGGCCGATGGCTTTTTTTTTACCCAAAATTGATGAAATGAAAAGGGCTTTTAAAGGAGATTCTCAGCTTTCCACCAATATAAATTATGATTTACTTTGAATTTAATAATTACTATTCATTTCTATTTTGAATTGTTTTATTAAAGTCCTAATTTCGATACGATTGAAAACATCTATAGCTTCAACAAGATCACATTTTTTTGAATCCAAAACATACATTCTGTTTTGGTATATTATAGGATTAAAAAAAAAATTTAATCACAGTTTAGACCCGCTACGTATTCTATTACATGAGTTTTATATTTTAAAAAAATTGTAATAAAAAATTAATAATTAATTATTTACTTCAAAAAAAAATTACAAAAATATGCATCACATCAGACATGAGTCCTCTACTTATATATAAATCTTATAAAAAATATTATCATTTTATTGTGGTTAGGGTGGTCGTAAAACACCTACTTTATTTTTCAAATTATACCGTATTGAAATTTCAAATTTCACCAAATAGATTTTTTTTTTTAAATAAACTAGTAGTTTAGAAACTACATTTGATTTGCTACAAATTCTATTCTTACATATTTTTGAAATAGTATAGATAATTTATTCAAATTTTTACGTCAAGTTTCCTAACTCTGATTTTTCTGAATTTTTTGCCACTTAAGGGCCTATTTTTTCCATGATGATCTTGCACATACCCAGAGGGAAGGAGAGGTAGAGAGAGATGAGAGATAGAGAGACGTAGAGAAGGGAGGGAGAGAGAGAGAGAGAGAGAGAGAGAGAGAGAGAGAGAGGTAGGTAGGAGATAGTGGTGTGTGTGTGAGAGAGAGGGGTGAGATAGATAGACAAAGAGAGAAAGAGAGGAGAGGGAGGGAGGAAGGGAGAGAGATAGAGAGAGAGAGATGATAGATATAGAGTAGAGAGGGAAGGAGAGAGTGAGAGATAAAGATGATACAACTTTCTAACTACTAAAATTTGACCTCTTGATTACTGAAATTTGACATAATGATTACTAAAATTTGACTATTTGAAAAATTATAAGATCTTCCAAAAACTAGAATTTGCATTATAACTCCTGGAGATTTGAAACCACTCTCAAACATCCAGAAACTATATACATAAAACTATAACGCACTCACATTGTGTCTTGCTTTGGGAATCTCCAAGACTTTGGCTAAGATTTTCTTAGGATTTCCAACCCAAAGGCTTCCAGACTACCTTTCCAATGCCCAAAAACATTTTTTTCATATTCTACAAAATTTCACATAATCTCGTTTGTGCTAACCATAAGGTTTGCATGCATTTCAACATCGAGTAAAATAAACACTTGGGTAATGTTAAGCTTGTCCTCGCTCTTAGCTATTTAATGATGTAATTTTTTTCATATTTTAACTTTGTTTAGGCTTTCATCTTTAATTTCTTTTGTTGGTGTATCCATTTTTTGTTAGCAACTAAAGTTTGGTATTTTTTACTTTATTTTCTAACCATTTATTCAAATTATAAATAAATTACATTTTTATAAACCAGAATCCATTCTACACATATTCAAAAGGAAAATGATTTTTGATTAGTTTTCAAAACTTATAGGGGTAACACGGTCAAATTTTTATTTTTTCAGGATGTGTCCACTTTGAAAATTAGTAAAAAACTATATACATTGAAAAATTATCAGAAAAATATAGGTCTGCACGATACGTTGTTAGCTAATTTGTCACAAAAACGATTTTAAAAATACAAAAAAAAAGGTTAACATTTTGATTTACCCACAATAGACACTATGTTATGTTTTTTTGAAAACAATAGGACCAATTTGTGTGGGTAACTTTTTTGAACCCCTTAATCTCTACCATTTTCAAATAAAATTAGTAGTTTAGAAAATCCATTTGAAGCACTAAGATCCTTACTTTTTTTGCACATTAAATTTTTTGAGTGTAACTATCCTCAATTTCTCATCCAAGGTCAGTATTTCTTCATTTAAAAAAAAAAGTGGCCACTTAAGACCCATTTTTGGTCCCTCATCTTTGTGGGTATGTTCAAGATCATGATGGGCAAAAAAGGGGAGATATGATGGGTATGTGTAGGGTATGAGGCTAACAACTTTTTTTTTACCCAAAATTGATGAAACGAAACGGGTTTTTAAAGGATATTTTCAGCTTTCCAACAATATAAATTCTGCTTTACTTTGAATTTAATAAATAATTATTATTCATTTTCTATTTGAATTATGACTAAAGTCTTGATTGATAGGTGTATATGCATAAAATTGGTCATATTTAATTATTCGTGACATTTAATTAAATATTTAATATTTAATTATTTCCTCTAAAATTCTTCTATACGTAATTAAATTTATTTAATTTAATTATAGTATTCATTCATCCCACCATAATTAAATAGATCTATTTTATTTAATTATTCCACATTCTACTTGATTAAATTAAATAAATACATTTTATTTATTTAAGTTAATTATCATCTTTTGAATTTAATTAAATCTTTTTAATTAAATTTAAATATCTCTTTTCTTTCTATTTTAAAACTTTCCTCTAATTAATTAAATACTTTTATTTAATTAATTTCATTCTTTCAAATTTAATTAAATATTTTATTTAATTAAAGATTTTCTGCTTTCTTCAAATCATAATTAGATATTCTGTTTAATTATAAAATCTTCTGATTTCCTCAAAATCTTAAATATTTATTTATTTAAGAAAAAATCAACATGCACTCATAAATAAATAATTGAATTAGATAATTCATTATTTATCTGATCATAATCTTTCCATTCTTTTCTTCTAAAAAGATGATTTTTAAATCATCTCATCTTATCTCTTCCATTAAAATGGAAAAATCTGGCTTTATTCGTTTTCTTCTATTTTCTCTTCAATCTCATTTATCTTCAACCGTTTGATCTGTCAGGAATTATCATGGCCGTTGACCAAACCAGCCAATCAAACTCGTTCGAAAACTCTATAAAAGCATGTGCAAATCCAAGCCTTGGTTAATCATCCACATACACTCTGCATAATCGCTCACATATGCACACTTCGTATACTCATTTACATAGCCATATTTTCATCAGCCTTTGCATGCATATTAGTTTTAATAGCATAGCAATATTTCTCATACTAGCATAGCTTTCTTGCATTTTGCATATTATTGCATTTTTAGATTTCATCTCATTCTTCATGCTGCCATTTTGTTGAGCTCTACCTGCTGATCTGAGAGCCATTTCGAAGCAACAAAACGCTGAAGTTAGAGGAGGATAAGACGGTTTCGAGAAGCTGCTGTTACGGTTTGCGTATTTCATTTTTCTTTTACAGCTTTTTCGATTTAATGTTTTATTAACATGTGTTTGAATTTTTATTTAGATTTGATCCAATTTTCTCACACACATTAATTTGGCGCCCACCGTGGGGCATTTGCCCTGTTTTTAATATCTACTTGCAGGTTTTATTGATTTTTTTGATGCAGATCTGACAATTTTTGGACAAAACTGCAAGTTTTACCAATTTCTTGATATCTTCTACACAGAAGCGAATTTTTCTACAATATTTTTACAGAGTCTTTGAAATCATCTCAAGAGGCTACAGTAAAAAAATTGAGAGTGTATCATCGTTTTTGTAAAAGTTATCGTAATTTTATGTTTTTTCATAAAATTGGTTTTCTGAATGCAAATCAGCGATTTTTTTTAATTTTTTTACATTTTCGGAAATCTCTTTAAATTCTAATGGGGGTCTGTGTTTTACAGATTTAATTTTGAGGTCAATACAGTGTGAAAAAAATCCGATCTTCATTTTCTATGTGATTTCCATAAATCCGCGTTTCTGAGAGCAAAACAGAGAATCTTTCTGACTTCTTTACATTTCTGGAAAGCTCGCAGAAAATTAATAGGGATCTTTTCTTTGAGTTTTCATTTTTTAGATCAATAAAATTGTAAAAAACTGAAATATAATTCAGCTATGCCAAAAAAAAAAACATGTCTCTAAAATTGCAATTTGTTTTGATGAGTTTATTTAGTTTTTTTTTGGCTGCATTATAATCTTTTTTTTATCTTGTAGGTGAATCACACGGAGCTGGAAAAGCATTGAGATCAATTAGCACCTTTGAAGATTCCTACAGCGCCTCGGATGTCTGTTATAGCACACTTTTGAAAAAGGTTACAAATTGTAATTTGTAATTTAATTTGATTGAATCCGACGCAACCGCGGACAGTAATAACTTTAAAAGAATGAAGCAATCCTAGGGTAGTCACATCTGGATAAAATGAAGCAATCCTAGGGTAGTCACATCTAGATAAAAAGAAGCAATCTAGGATAGTCACCAAACATTTGAATCTTGCAGTTAAAATTGAACAATCTATTTTTGGTGAAGCAATATCTTCACCTAGATTAGCTCATCGTTATTTGGGTTTTAAAAAAAACATTTTCTTGTTGTGATTGTGGCAATAGGTCTATGCTCTCCCCTTAACTGGGTGATCAGAATACCAGACTTGCCTTTTAAATTCATGCAATGTTATTTTTCTTTTCAATTACATCCTTTAGAGAGCCTGTCGTAGTGGGAAAAAGTACTCACCCTACGGGAACGACTCAAGTGGGTTCAAGCCAAAGCCAGGCTATTCCGCCCCACTATAACATTTAAAGCGAATTTGGGGAAACCCTCTTTTTCTGGTAGTGTGCAAGATAACCATCCCCAAAGCCTTTGTTCTAAAGGTTGGGAGGTCTCCTGAGGGAGTTTATTATTGCCGCACCGAACGGAAATCCTTACTACAAACCTAGTGTAGTGGCCAGCCGAGTCAGTTGCCAAACATTCTGATAATCACAATGCAAGGGGAGGGAAGAATCTGCCCCCAAGATACTCACCATATAACTGCCAAGGACCGTTTTCTCAGGGGACCCGGTATCCACTTCCGTAACTCTGAGTACGCGCCTAGAAAAGACAAAAACATGGGCACCCCTTCGGGGGTGACACGGCTATGTGAGTCGACGCAGTTCTAAGATGTGGGTTGTTGATTACTAGAATGACCTACTTGAGCACTGAAGAGTGAGTCTGTCTGAACTGTCTTTCATGTGCAAAAACCTGTGAAAACATTTGATGAAAAACATTTCTTGATCAAACACTTCATGTTAGTATAGTGCTTTAAGGAACAACGGTTTTCAAAAATGTTTGTTGTGTCTTCCATTACATTAATTTAGATAAAGAGATCATTCAAAAGAAACATGAAGAACAATAACTGAAAGCCACTTAAGAGTTTTTGTCATATCATTGCTTCAAAAACATTTCCAAATACCTTTCTCCATGCTTAGGGATTGGAAGTTAACAAAGTTTCTCAAGAAATCAGTTTCCAAGAGAATCAAAAAACCTAAGAAACCCTTAGGATACAAGAAAACACTGCAAAAGAGGAAATTCTTATACAAAAGTTGACAAGTCTTGCTTCACTATCGAGGATTTCTTCACAGATATCAGAATTTTGTTAAAGGATTCACTGATGAATATGTTGTAAATCCCTTAGATTCTCGAGCTTATTATCAAAGAAGAGCTTTATCACAACATCATAATCATAACCAACCTCTTGAATTTGACAACATACCACAACCTTCCATAGAGTATCCTTCACATCCCAATCAAATCCTTCATTAATTTTGGAACCTTTCTTCAAAAATAAAGATCAAAACCTTAAGAGTGCATCTCTCAAACAGCTTTCTTATTTTTGGTTCAACTTCCCCAACAGGATTTAGAAATCCTTCATCAATTGGAAGCCACAATCAATAAATTAGGAGCATCCTTGATCATATCATAAGATTCTACATCTTATCGGATCATTATCATCGCACTTGTCAAAATCATGATCTAAGTCTAGAAGAATTTTTCAAAATCATATGCCTATCTTCACAAGATCCCAATTCAATAAATTGAAGGACGAAATTCAACAAGAAGGACATACTCAAAACATTCAAGAGGAGGGTGAAAGTAGCAATTCTCTTTACATCATGAATCGTAATCCACTTTTTTACAAAGATACAGATAACAGAGAAGAAAATTCGTTCCATCAATACAAAGACATGAACCGAACACAGATAGATAGTGATGAGGAATAAGATGAGGAACGTCTTAGAGAGGCTGAGCAAGATCCAAAATTCCATAAAGCCATTGAAAAGATCTTGCAGCGAGACAAGGAAAAATATTTTCGCTATCTAGCCGAACAAGGGGCTAAGTTGTACCTCATGACTTTAATACTGAAAATTTGAAAAACAAACCTAAAGAAACACCCCTTTCTGATCTTAATGCCTTGACCCAACAAATCAAGGCACTTCAAGGACAAGTTAAAGAATTACAAGGGGGAACAACCACAAAGAAATACACTCTTGAGGACATTTGTCCTTATCCTTTTGACCAAAGTCTAAACATGATTCTTTTTCCCCAGCATTGTGAAATACCAAAATTTGATCGCTATAATGGGAAAACGGATCCAATTGATCACGTTAGAGACTTCAGGAACATGACATTGGAATTCGCTCACGAAGATACTTACTTGTTGCGATTGTTTCCTAGGAGCCTTGGAGTTAACTCTATGGAATGGTTATCTAAGATTACACCTCCCGTCAAGACATTTGAAGAATTGATCAACCTATTCATATCACAATATGCTTACAACATACAACACCCGATCACCATGATAGATCTTTGCAAAGTTGCACAAAAACCTGGTGAATCCTTCATTACGTTTCTACAAAGATGGAGAAGAATGTTCGCCAGATATCCACGTCCTGTTCCTGAAAAGGAAAAGATAGTTACTTTCATTAACAGTTTAAATTCAGAGATGAGCTATCATTTGAACTTACATTGCCCTTCTTCTTTTGAGAAAATGATTGAAGATGCCTTAACCATTGAAAATGCTTTGGTCAAAAGAGGGATAATAAAGCATGACAAAGAAAATCCCAACTCATCCAACCATCACAATAATCAGGACAAATCTAAATTCTGGACTCGCAACAAAAATATGGTGAATGATGGTGTTGTTGAGGCAAATCATGCCTCAACCAAGCCCTTTGTCCTCAGCACTCCAAACACTCGCAACAACAATGTCAACTCAATTGCAAATCACGAAAATAATCCTCCTCCTCAGAGGAACAATACAAATCAGCATTCAACTTCCCATCAAGGGACTTCAAACAACAACCAGGGTTATCGAGGAAATAATAACAATCACAATTCTTTAGGAAACACCTCAAATTCAAATCCACAAAGATTTTCGTTCTTCTCCAATAGAAGATCTTTCACTCCATTGGGTCAATCCCTAGAATCCGCATTCAAAGAGTTGATGGCCAAAAATGTTATTACTTTACCACCTCAACGAAATTATGAACCCACTATAAAGCCTCCATCATGGAATGAGGCATACTATTGTGATTATCATCGATGTAAAGGTCACCGCACCAACAACTGCCAAGCCTTGAAAAATGACATTCAAGACTTGATTGATAATGACATCATCACAGTAGAAGGAAATCAACAAACCAATGCAAACCACCAAGCATTTCGCAATCCTTTACCTAATTATCAAAAAGGTGAGTCTTCTAAAAAAAAGGTGAATCACATCAATGATGACCATATCATCAACCATCTCTATGCAGATGATGAGTGGGTGAATGTCATAAAAGTCAACCAGAAGGTGGAATATCGAGAAGTCAATGCAACAACAAGAGCACAAGCCAAAGTGGTCTTAAAGGGTGCCTCCTCAAGATCCATTGAACCTCCACCTCAACATCAATATGATTTGGTCAATCAACTTTGAAAAACCCCCGCTCAAATTTCTATTTTTGAACTATTAAAGATTTCTCCGGCCCATAAAGAAATTCTTGAAAAAGCCCTTATTGAAACCAACGTATCTACTGATTTGGATGTGAATCAATTTCAAGCCATGGTAGGGCATTTGTCCTCGCCCACTTGTCTTTCATTTTCTGATAAAGATGATGTTTCCATAACCCATCCTCATAACTCCTCTTTGTACTTAGAAGTCATGGTCCATAAATTTTGCATTAGACGAGTTCTAATAGATGGAGGTGCTGGTTTGAACATCTGTACTTTGAAGTTGGTAAAAGCCTTAGGATTTTCTGAGGACTCTATTGATTTCAGAAGAAAGATTACCATAAAAGCTTATGATGATGAAGAAAGAGCATCCAAAGGTCTAATCATGCTGCCAATCAGAGTGGGCCCTGTTATAAAGAATACTTTTTGTCAAGTACTGGATCACGATCTGGCATATAACATTTTGTTGGGTGGTCCTTGGATCCATGAAATGCAAGCCGTCCCATCAACCTACCATCAATGTCTCAATTTTCCTTATGATGGACAAGAAATCACAATACCTGCTGATAATTCCAACACTCAAACTTGTGCCAACATAAAGGCCAGTCAAGATACTTTGGTCCCTAATAATCGAGAAGCTCATACTAGTACTTCTCTAAAGATTGACACACAAATCAGTCAATTGACCAATAGCTTTGACAAAAAGATGAAATTCAAGGATCATGGAGTTGGAGAATACTCCCTTTGTCTTGTCAATTTACCTACATCACCTCGATCACATGGACAACCATCTATCAAGGAACATCAAACATCAGCAGCATCAACATCAAAGCAAACACCAATAGAGCCAATTATAAAATTTAATGGACAATTCATCAAAGAAAAATTCCCCATGGAACATCCTGAGGATATAGAAATTTTAAATTGGCTCTATAAAGGTGAAGATGAAGCAGTCTCTAATGTCAAATTACCCACGGACAAATATGGAAAAGGGTACTCAATCATGCAGAAGATGGGCTATGATGAAGGTCCTATCAGAAAAAGGAAGGAAGGAGTAGTTGAACCTATTCACCTTCACGGACTTGCTGCAAAAGAGAAAACTGGATTAGGTTATGATACTCACTCCAAAGAAAACACATCCAAACAACTACATGGCGCTGTCTTCGCATTGCAAGAAAGCTCAGATTCGCAAGAAGCATGCTTGACAACAGTTCAGAATTTCGTGGATAACAATTCTGACACAGACTCGGCTGAATATGAATGGGACACCATTTACAATGATGAATTTTGGAGAGATAAAGAGGTTGATGTAATACACCAGTATGCCCCAACTCTAATTGAAGGTGAAGGGTCAGGGTCCCAACCACAAGAATCTGAACCACAAATCAACTATGATTCTAGTGATACTGAGTTAGATCTAAATGAACAAGATTATCATGAGGATAGTATCATCATTGACTCACGTCATACCTCAGATCCTACCGATCACTCTGTTATGACCATGACCATAGCCGATTTCACACAACCTAACGATCCTATACCCTTGATTTATCTGGATCTCATTGATTGGGATTCATCTGAACCTATCAATATACCTATGTTTCCAAGTGATGAAGCTATCGTAAACTTCCTTTCCGCAGATGATACAAATGATTGTTCCACCAATGATTTTCGACATAGAGTTTTTGATCAGGAGATTGTCAAGTCTCCTAGCTGCAAAAGTAAAAGCAAAAAAGAAAGATCTAATGGTGAAAACCAGAATCTGGCAGTATTAGATCAAATAAAAGATAAAATAAAGAGCGTATCTGATGGTGAAAACCTCTTAGAGGCACCAAACGATGGGAATTTTGACACTCTCCCGGAGCACTACCATGAGCGATCGCCTATTCTGATTGAGTCTACAAATGCTGTCGATCTCGAGACTTCTGACAAACCAAGAATTTTGCAGTTAGCCGCATCTATGACAGAGAAAGAAATACCAAAGTTTATGGAATTCCTGAAAGCAAACCAAGTCAATTTCGCATGGTCTTATGCTGACATGCCTGGTCTGGATCCTAATCTTATCATGCATCATTTGTCTATCAAACCAGGGGTCAAGCCGGTAAAGCAAAAACTCAGAAAAATGCACCCTCATGTTGCATTATTAGTTAAAGAGGAACTGAGAAAACTTCTTGATGTGGGCTTCATCAGACTAATCGACTATGCAGAATGGATCTCCAATATTGTACCTGTATCCAAACCAGATAAAACTGTTAGAATATGTACAGATTTCAGAGATCTTAATAAAGCATGTCCTAAGGATGATTTCCCACTGCCAAATATCGACACCATAGTTGATCTAACAGCTGGCCACACCATGTATTCATTAATGGACAGTTTTTCTGGATATAACCAAATTAAGATTGCACCCGAAGATCAAGAGAAAATAGCCTTCACATGTCCATGGGGAACTTATTGTTGGAATGTCATGCCTTTTGGTCTGAAAAATGCTGGAGCTACCTACCAAAGAGCCATGACTACCATCTTTCACGACATGATGCATGTCTTCATGGAAGATTATGTGGATGACATATTGGCAAAATCATACACCAGAGAAGGACATCTTGAAGTATTGTCCAAAATATTTGCAAGATTACAGAAATTCAAAGTTCGCCTCAACCCTAAGAAATGTGTTTTTGGGGTCAAGTCTGGAAAACTCTTGGGGTACATTATTTCAGAAAAAGGAATTGAAGTAGATCCAGCAAAAGTTCAAGCAATTATGGAAATGCCCCCACCAAAGAACATCAGTCAGCTAAGATCACTACAAGGACGACTTCAATCTATACGGAGGTTCATCGCACAATTGGCTGACAAGAGTTTACCATTCACACATCTACTGCATAAAAATGTTCCTTTTAAGTGGGATGACAAATGTGAATTGGCTTTTCAGAAAATCAAAGAATATCTAATGACTCCACCGGTTCTCATATCACCAGATCTAGACAAATCACTCATCTTATACATTGCTGCAACAGAAACATCTCTGGGGGCACTGCTAGCACAAGAAGACACTACCGGGAAGGAACGTGCAATCTACTACATTAGTAGAACATTAACAAGTCATGAGCTCAACTACACTTCTATTGAGAAGGCTTGTTTGGCAGTAGTCTTTGCTTCACAAAATTTTTGGCATTACATGCTGACCCATATGGTCAATTTGGTTTGGAAGATTGATCCACTCAAGTATTTGTTGAGCAAGGCCTCATTGACAGGAAGGTTAGCGAAATGGGTAATGATTCTAAGTGAGTTTGACATACACTATGTTGACCGCAAGGCCATCAAAGGACAAATTATAGCTGATCAATTAGCAGAAGCACCACTACAAGCAGATCATCCCTTGCACATTGAATTTCCAGATGCAGATGTCTTCATTGCAGAATCCAAACAACCATGGTCATTATACTTTGATGGTTCTTTCACTCAACATGGATCGGGAGCAAGCATACTTTTTGTCACCCCTTAAGGACACACCATTCCTCATTCATATCGGCTAATGTTCCCATGCACCAACAACATAGCTGAATATGAGGCATTAATCACTGGACTCAAGATAGCACTGGAATGGAGAATAACAGAGTTACAGGTATATGGTGACTCACAATTGGTCATTTGTCAGATCAATAATGACTACCAAACCAAAGATGAAAAACTGCTACCTTATAAAAAGATGGTGGATGACTTCAAGAAATAATTTGTGGACATCAAATTTACACAAATTCCAAGGCTTGATAATAAAGCAGCTGGCGCTATGGCTATGATCGCATCATTGTTACAACTCCCAGAAACTCAACATTGTTATGAATTTCTGGTGGAACAATCATTTATACCTGCTTATGATACACCCGAAAACCAAATCGTTTGTCATTTGGTAGGATCCGATTCGCCTTGGTATGGAAAAATTTATGCCTACCTCAAAGACGACATCTTACCACCTGATCTATCTCGTAACCAAAAATGCAACTTTATCTGCCAATCCGCTCGCTATACCCTCATCGCTAATACCCTTTATCGCCGTGGTCTTGATGGTACTTTACTCTGATTTCTTGAACGCGAAGAATCTGATAAAGCTTTACAAGAAGTTCATGGTGGCATCTGTGGTACTCGTTCGAGTGGACTGACCTTATCTAAGAAACTGATTAGAATGGGTTACTATTGGCCTACAATGGAGAGGGAATCATTCACTTTTGTGAAAACATGTTCAAAATGTCAGATTCATGGGAATCTCATTCATGCTCCTGCACAAGAACTTCAACCATTTACACCAACCTGGCCATTTTCTCAATGGGGGTTAGATCTAGTGGGCAAGATTCATCCTTCTTCATCAAATGGGCATAAATTTATCATCACAGCAACAGAGTATTTCACCAAGTGGATTGAGGCAGTCCCTCTTACCAAAGTTACCGGCAAACAAATATCCTCATTCATACTTAACTATATTATTTGTCGGTATGGCATTCCCAACTCCATTATTACAGATAATGGACGTCCATTCAAAAATCAGGATGTTGATGAACTTTGTGAGAGATTCCACATACAGCACAGATATTCAACACCATACTATCCACAAGGGAATGGCCAAGCAGAAGCCTCAAATAAAACCATATTGAAAATCTTGAAAAAGACTGTGAATACATCAGGGAAAGATTGGCACGTTCAACTCAATCCTGCTTTATGGGCCTACAGAACCAGTGTCTGCACACCAACAGGGGCAACACCATTCGCCCTTGTTTATGGAGCAGAAGCTATATTGCCCTTAGAAGTTGAGATTCCCTCACTCAGAGTATCCTTGAAAGGCCTCACAACAGATGATGAATACAGAGTTTCCCGCCTTCAAGAACTGGAACTTCTAGATGAAAAGAGGCAAAGAGCTGCTGATCATTTGAAAGCCTATCAACAAATTATGTCTCGTAGCTACAACCATAAATTAAAGCCATGTACCTTTCAAGTGGGTGATCTTGTTCTGAAAGAGAATCCACGCAATCAACAAGACAGAGAGAAGAAAGGAAAGTTCGAACCAAATTGGCTAGGTCCTTATGTGGTTATCGCCGTCTATGGTTCAGGAGCCTACAAGCTATCAACGCCAAAAGGGGACCTGTTTGACGAGCCTATCAACAGCATGCATCTAAAAAAGTATTATGTCTAAGGCGGTTATTATCATCAGAAAAAGTCTGAAAAAAAAATCCAAAAAAAAATCAGAAAAAGTCCTGAAAAAAAATCCAAAAAATCAGAAAAAGTCTTGAAAAAAAAAAATCCAAAAATCGAGAAAAAGAAAAATCCAAAAAATCAGAAAAGTCTGAAAAAATCCAAAAAAATCAGAAAAGTCACTAAAAAAAAAAAAAGTCGGAAAAGTCACTAAAAAAAAAATAAATAAAATAAATAAAATTAAAAATCAAAATCAAAAAATCAAAAATGTCATAGGGTGAAAACACGGCAAGCAGGCCCTATTGACAAGAAAAATGCAATAAAAACAAATAGTGAAAATCTGGCAAACAGACGCTATTTGGAAGCTCTCCATCTATTAGTTCATGTTCTGCACTTAACTTTTCAGTCTTCATTTTCATGCATCTTTTCCATCATCTTAGGGTCACACCAGCACCATGCTATCATCATTTGCCTTGAGCGATAATGTCTTATCATGGCTTGATTATTATTCACTTCAACAAGTTGTGTCGATACCTAGGGAAAACGTGGGGCATATTGGGGGCAATCAACTTTCAAACGGTAAGACAATGACATCGAAGCCAATCACCCAAAACAAAACAACCAAATTAAACCAAAACATCCAACCATTGATCCATATCGCAGTAGCTTTCAGTTGCGTACCTTATCATGACTCATATCTGGATGATCTCTAATCTGAATAATGTTTGGAATCACAGTATTTCATTTTTGAATAATGGTTGTTTAATTTTCGATATCATTTCTCTGGAGCACACTCGATGATGTACTGAACTAGAGTGGCGAGGAAAGAGGATGATTTTTTCTTTGTCTGTTGTCTAGAGGTTAATCATTTATCGATTGCAAATATGTCACGAGACATGATGATTTATCATTGATGACAGTTCCAAATTTGCATCAGATAGTGGTTAGTCTTTGTCTGTTTACGCAAGAAATGCTCAGGTCATCTCGGTTCAATTATACCTAGATGCTTGTGTTCACTTGCTATATCAAAAATCATGAAAGTTGTACTCAGGTCATCATTGGTGCTAATTTCCCCTCTGATGCTTGTACATACCTCCAACATTTTAAAACGCTCTATGATGATTCCAGAAAATATACCAACAAGCTCAACAAAATGGTCAGTTTCATTTAGTTGCATTTCATTTTAGATCATTTATACATACCTGCATAGTGGATTTGCACTCGAGTTTTGAAAGGATGATAATCACATCAATGGATGTCATGTCTCTTTGGACTGCTTGTGGAGGACATTTGAACATTTGTTTCATCATCACCTTTCACCTGCATTATCATTTATCATTTATCATTCATTTGCATATCATTTAGTTTCTCTATCATCTTCATCTCATTAACACTTTATCATTTTCATATTCATTTCATGTTCCTTTTATACATTCACTATTATTTCATTCATTATCATTTTCGTTATCATATCTTACCATGCAGTTCATTTCATATCACTTATCATTTTCATACATGTCATTATCATTGCATTTCATTTTATCATTTCACTTAATCATCATTATAGAACATTTACATTCATATTGTATCGTTAATCATCCTATCATTTTCCATATCTTTTCATTTTGCAAATTCATTTGTCATCCTTTATCATCTTACATTTGAACATTCAAAAAACAAATACTCCATATATACATTTTCATATCATTTTCATAAGTCATCCACCTGCATGACATCATTAGTCTATATCATCAGTCATCATCATCATCATAAAAACATCATATCGAATCATCCTGCAAATCATGGTAGTCATCAAATCATTAAAATTCATATCAAAATCCATAACACATAGAAAAAAAATGCATATCACATCATAAATGCACATCACATCATCACAAATCATCGCCGCTGCATATCATTACTCATCAAAAATAATACAAATGTCCAATGTCCAATGAAGCTAAAAATTCCAAAGAGATACATGAGATATGACCAAAATAACGTACATGCTCCAAACATAATAGACATCGAGATGTGTGAATGAATCAATAATGATACATCAAAAATATCAGAGCCCCCTGATAGGGTTGGCCTCTGTGATGGAAGTCTTATCTCCTGCCCCAAGATCTCTGTGTGGTCCCGACACACCTCGATTTTGAAAAAATCAATCAAAATCTCTCTATCTATCAATGCCTCACAGCATGCAATCGCAACCCATATCAAAGTGACCAATATCAGTGACTCATCTCAAATGACCCATATCAATGGCCCATATCAGAAACCCATATCAAGTGAACTATATCAGTGACCGATATCAGTGACTCATACCAGTGCATCATATCATAGACCCATATCACCCAATCAATCCTATTAGGCAAACCAGTACACAAATTTATCTAGCTGGATATCATATCAATCTGATCTACCATCAATCACTATTTATTTTCTATCGCAGAAAGCAAATTTATCAAAAATGAAATCATTCATCTACTATTTGTTTTCTATCGCAGAAAGCAAATTTATCAAACACTTTATCAATCATTTACTCTTTGTTTTTCTATTTTTGGGAAGCAAAGTTATCAATTCATCACCATCATTTCATCATTTCCATCAAAAGGGGCATCATATCAACAGGGGCATCTTTTTCATCATTTATCGGGAGCTAAATCACTGTCTCCTTGGCGGAATATCATTATCCAATCTTCTTTGTCATATTTTCAGACTTCATATCATTCGTGATTTACCTCCCGAGGGGGCATCATCAGTAGCAACATCGAAAGCATATCAAGGGCAAAATCTTATTTTCTTTGAAGCAATGTGTTTTACACATCACTTCAAAGAGGGGCAAAATGTATATGCATAAAATTGGTCATATTTAATTATTCTTGACATTTAATTAAATATTTAATATTTAATTATTTCCTCTAAAATTCTTCTATACGTAATTAAATTTATTTAATTTAATTATAGTATTCATTCATCCCACCATAATTAAATAGATCTATTTTATTTAATTATTCCACATTCTACTTGATTAAATTAAATAAATACATTTTATTTATTTAAGTTAATTATCATCTTTTGAATTTAATTAAGTCTTTTTAATTAAATTTAAATATCTCTTTTCTTTCTATTTTAAAACTTTCCTCTAATTAATTAAATACTTTTATTTAATTAATTTCATTCTTTCAAATTTAATTAAATATTTTATTTAATTAAAGATTTTCTGCTTTCTTCAAATCATAATTAGATATTCTGTTTAATTATAAAATCTTCTGATTTCCTCAAAATCTTAAATATTTATTTATTTAAGAAAAAATCAACATGCACTCATAAATAAATAATTGAATTAGATAATTCATTATTTATCTGATCATAATCTTTCCATTCTTTTCTTCTAAAAAGACGATTTTTAAATCATCTCATCTTATCTCTTCCATTAAAATGGAAAAATCTGGCTTTATTCGTTTTCTTCTATTTTCTCTTCAATCTCATTTATCTTCAACCGTTTGATTTGTCAGGAATTATCATGGCCGTTGACCAAACCAGCCAATCAAACTCGTTCAAAAACTCTATAAAAAGCATGTGCAAATCCAAGCCTTGGTTAATCATCCACATACACTCTGCATAATCGCTCACATATGCACACTTCATATACTCATTTACATAGCCATATTTTCATCAGCCTTTGCATGCATATTAGTTTTAATAGCATAGCAATATTTCTCATACTAGCATAGCTTTCTTGCATTTTGCATATTATTGCATTTTTAGATTTCATCTCGTTCTTCATGCTGCCATTTTGTTGAGCTCTACCTACTGATCTGAGAGCCATTTCGAAGCAACAAAATGCTGAAGTTAGAGGAGGATAAGACGGTTTTGAGAAGCTGCTGTTACGGTTTGCGTATTTCATTTTTCTTTTACAGCTTTTTCGATTTAATGTTTTATTAACATGTGTTTGAATTTTTGTTTAAATTTGATCCAATTTTCTCACACACAATAGGTGTATTGAAAAACATCAATAGCTTTCAAATGGTATCACTTCTTTTGAATTCAAAATATGTGTCACATTCTATGCTTCACATACTATAGGATTAAAAAAAAATTAATTTCATGAATTTTTTACCAAGTTAAGGTGGTCAAACATACTAGTTTTTATATTTTTAAAAGTTGTAATAAAAAAATCATAATTAATTATTTACTTGGAAAAAAATTACAAAAAATATGCATCACATCATAACATGAGTCCTCTACTTATATCAAAAATCTTATAAAAAAAAATTATCATTTTATTGTGGTTAGGGTGGTCAGACATACACCTACTTCTTATTTTTTCCCTAAAATTTAAGTACTATTGCATTGAAATTTCAAATTTTCACCAAATAGTTTTTTTTTTTTTTTATAAATAAACCTAGTAGTTTATAAACTACATTCATTTTTTATAGATTCTATTCTTACATATTTTTAAAATAATATAGATAACTTATTCAAATTTTTACATCAAGTTTCCTAACTTTGATTTTTCTAAATTTTTTGCGACTTAAGGGCCTATTTTTTCCATGATGATCCTGCACATACCCTTGTGCAATTACCCATTCAAAAAGAAAAACAAGAAATATATCAAGATAAACACACCTCAAATAGCTAACCACATTGAACCACGAGTTGTGGCCATATGTTCAACTCCATACCAATTTAGATCAAGAGATAGATAGTTCACCCAATTACTCGATACTCTTCCTTCAATAATGTTGCAAATATTAAGCAAGAACTTAATCTAACTAGGTCTCTAATTAGACCCATGGACACAACCAAACTTGTATCTCCAAACTTCAACCCAAAATACTTTTAACAATATCATCATAAACATGGACATGATGTGGAATGATGCATGCATCTTAAAAATCAAGTTCAAGACCTCATAGACTCTAATCACATTTATTTGGATGATGTTAATGACAAAGGAAACAAGGTTGTTTCCCCACCTAGCCAAAACTTACAAATTTTCACCAATCTAATGCCAAACCATCCATCTAACTTTGTGTGGTCTTGTGATGTTAAGAATGATGATAAGGTTGACAACAAGAATGATGATGAAGATGGTCTAGATAATATGATTGCTTTGGTAGATGTTCAACCTCATAAGGGCCAAAGCACTTTAGTACTTGACATCACTTTCACACAAATTGATGCATCTATGCATGCACTAGATGGTCCTCTCTATATCATTAGATATATTAATGACAAACCTATAATAGGGACACTCATTGATCTTGTGTGTGTAGAGAATGTGATCACTGGAGAATTCCTATTTGTGCATGATCTTTACCAAGATTCTTATGAACAATTGAAAGCATGGTTAAAAACTCATGATGGTTTTGCTCACCCTATGATAGGCCCGATCACTCTTCCTCTTAAAGATGGATTGAAACAATTATATGTATCATTATACATCATCCCAATGTTAGATCAATTCCATGTGAAGTTAGTCTATCCTTGGCTTCACTCCATGAATGTCATCCTATCGATTATTCACAAGTGCATAAAGTTCCCATTTGACAACCAAATATACATAGTGCATCATAGTGGGTTTAATCCTTTGTATTCCTGTGGGAACTTCTCATTGGATTTATTTTAGCCTCAACCTATGGAACCAACAAGATTTTTGAGGATTTCTTTTTAGATCATACTAAAAATTTAAGGCAAAGCATATAACAGAATTATACCTTAGCAATATTCTTGAGAATGATAAGGCCATGGTCATTCCTCCCACCCTGCAAGTTGTGCCTGAAGCAAAAGGCCTTCCAAATTCATAACTTATTTATGCTATAGTTCATCCCCCAAGGGAAGAAAATATACCAATGGTTGAGAAACACACTCTTACCCCTTCACAACTTGAAAAGGAAGAAGAAGAAATAGAAATGATAAAGAGCATAGGGATAGATGTGTTATTACTCGTCAGTTGGAAGAAAATAGCAAAGTATTACCTGATGAAAAAAATCTATGCAAATAAATCAAGATGAATTACAACTTTCACCAAAACATGACATTGAACCATACATGACTCAACCAAAACAAAGAATGAAACAAGAACATAGAACTGACATTGTCATAAAACCTCCCATTGTGATAAACTTGGATGATGAAGATGGGAATGTTAAAATTGATGAACAAGTGCATAAAGAGCTATCTTTATTGTTTTCAAAATCTATGGACTTAGATGACAACAACCATGATGATCCTCCTAATGAGAGTGAATCATTGCGTGTTGAACTTGGTCATGCTCCTAGTATGATACTTGTTGTAGTCCCTTTGTCTAGTTGTCTTCCTTCCATATATGATGAGCAAGATTGGAAAGAACATGATTTTATTTAGGTTGGCTCGCATGTGTATTATTCTTATGTATTTTCTTGCATGTGATGTGACCCTCCCTTGTGTTGTGCTACTTTGCGTGTTTGTATGCTTGTGAGTTTTCCTTGGAGGACCCTTGTTGCTTTGTTGGTGCTAGGATACAAAGGAAATAAATATTTCATGAAATTCTTCTATTTGTATCTCAATTATTCTCTACGTTGTGAACATTGTCTTTTTTGTATTTTTTTTCATTTTGGGGAGGATGCAAGGCATTGAGACATTTAGGTCTCTTCCATGTTGATCCAAACATTTTTTCGTTCTCTCTCTCTCTCTATGTCATTCTTCCACTATGTTCATTATTCCATGAGTATTATGGGAATGATGTCAGTTTCGAGCTCTATTATATCACTGTAGAAGAGATGTATAATGACCCTGAATCCATGGATCCCTTATGTGATCATCTTAGTGTTGTCTATTGCATTTTATTGGGGGAAATCCTTTATCATTATGTAGCTTTCTTTGAAAACATATCATTGGCATAGGGATCTCCAAATAAGCTCTCATGACCTTTATTGTATGCCATTTATAATTTTTATACCTCAAAGAAATTTCTCATAGCATGGTGTTTTGCAATTACTTTAAGGTGGGGGCATACATTGGAATTTTTGCTTCACATTTTCACATGCATTGGACTTAGTGATGTGTTGAAATTGATATTGGGATTTTCTTGCTTCACTTTGTTCACACATGTTGAACTTAGTGTTGTGTTGGTATAGCATCTTTGTAGCACCTTATCAGAGTTACCAGGGAGTATAATTCTTGGTATGGTTGACATGGGTGCACACCTAGTGAATATCAGACTTCACTAGACCTTGTGTGTTTCTCATTTTCCTACCTTATCTTGGGGTCTCACCTAGTGAATATTAGACTTCACTAGCTAATGGTGTCTTTGATTTGTGATTGACCTAGAAAAACTATCATACTTTGTTAGCTTATGAATCATGAATTCCTTTTGAGTATAGATCATTGCATAATGCAGCTTGCTAGTCTATGATATTCATACCCTTATGCATTTCATGTTGACATTGTGTATGTGTATGTTGTCTTGCTACATTACATACATGTGTGTGTTCCTTTGTGTGTATGTTTGTTTTACATGGGATCTTGAATCATGGGGTCTTGTGCACTTCCTTAGATTCATTGTCATCCTATCTCTTCAAAATTTGGACTTGATTAGAACCCTCTTGACATATTTTCTACTTTACTGTGAGCCTCGATGTAAGTTCATCCTCTCACTAAAGTGGGGGCTAAATGTTGCATCATAAATTATCACCCTTGACAATTTCACACTAAGTTTTTGCTCCCCCTTAAATAATTGGACCTAATTTAGCACCTAATTTCCCAAATTATACATTTTGTGGTCCATTTTACCAATTATTGATGAATTTCAAGAATAAAAAATACATTTATTTAATACTTTTCCCCCGATACCTTAATTTTTGAAATATAGGGCTAGGACATAGTCGCCTTGGGTGACTTAGTCCACCTATTTTGGCTCCAAATTTAGATATTCTAGTGTCATAATTTTATTATTTAAAATTCAAATATTCAAAGTCAACTATCGAGATTTAATTTTCGGGAAATTAGAATAATTGCATATAAATACCTAGTCTTTACATCATTTGAAAACTAACAAGTAATTATTGGATAAATTTTTGTCAAGAGCATTATCAAGCAAGTTAAAAGTAGCCAAATTAGAAGATTTATTGCAATAATTCAAGATCCAACCATCATGTCAAAACATATGTGATTTTATGCATTTTTATGTTATCATATTGTTTGTAAAGACTAACCCTTTATAGGTCTCCAAGCAATCCAAGCAATTCAATCAAATCAAGAAAGAAAGATCCAAACCTTGAGGAGATTTATATGAATTCATTCTTTTAATGAATCCATTAAATGGTGATGAATTTTAGTACCTTGTTGATCAATCATTTCTTCCTATCATTTCCATTTCCATTGCCATTGTAGAATTGGAAACACTAACATGGGGTTTGACTAAGGAAAGCCCCTAAATGGACCAACCTACCTTCCCTCTTTGAATGTGTAAGTTTTAAATTTGAAGAAGATTTAGAGAAGCTTGAAGATCAAATATTCATCATTGCAATCAAACCCTACACCTTGACAACAAATAAAAACTCATTTATAGAATTATTTGACAATACAACAAGCAAGAAATGAAAGCTTTGATCTATCTTTTGAGGACTACGAAAATAGATCTAAATTTGGTCAATAAGACACCGTCACCCTGGGTGACTTAGTCCCTCATTTTCAACTACATATTAGAGCCACAGGTGCTCAATACTCTACTTAGCCCATTTTTATTGTCTGAATTTTTTTGTGACTCTTTTTTTTTTGCATTTGCATCAAAACAACAATTTACATTGTTAGCCCAGTCATTGCATTGCATTTCATATTTAGGTCCATTTCAGATTTGGTGAAATGTTGGTTGACTCACCTTCTAGGTTGTAATTCAATCATATATCTTATCCAAGTCCATCAAACCCCTATTCACAAGCATATCATCCCATATCCCTCTTTATAACCCATAAAATTGGAAAAAGGTGTCAAACACTAAAGAGGGAAAATCTCCAATGGTGTTTCCCTTTTCCAATAAAATAACTTTGTTATGCCATCACTCCACCAAAAGAGTCACCATTTCTTTGTGATGAAGAGCTAGGAGGATCACAATTCAACTCAACCAATCATTCAAAGCAATGATATAAAATCCTTTCTCTTGTTTGTATCCAAGGCTATGATTCTCTCTTCCAACTCTCTGAGTTCCCTTTCATTCCTATCTTTCATCTCCTTCATCTCTTTAGCCATATCATTCTTCTTTGGAGGCATCTTGTCAACCTTGCCTCTTCACCTTCTTTTTCAACCCTACAAAATGCAAACAAAATCTACTCCCTGCTCTGATACCACTATAATGCAGAGCCAAGGTGGAGAAGATTTAAACTAATCAGTCTTCAAAACAACAACCTTTGAAGTCACATTCAACCATCTTGGATCAATAATCATCAACAAGGTTAAAGGCTTCAAAACTCAACAATTTGGATTATCTTTTAGAGAAGGCCTCTCAAGGACCATCTCATCATCATTCTAGCATTTACTCAGACCCCCAACACAATTCCCAAACCAAACATACAAGGTTTCTTTACAACTTCTTGGAGAACCATCAAACTGCCCTGCAAAAAGGCTACAAAATTAGCCATGTTTTACTAACAAAGTGATCTTTAAACTTCTCCTAACCCCAAAAACTCTTGGACAGTCATCAAACATGTCACATAACTCCTAATTTCACAGGTTTTAACAATTTCTCAACTTCTAAGCCACCATTCTTTAAAACCCTTAATTTCCCCACAAATACCTAGGGTTTTCAGGTTTTCAACCTTCTAAGGCCTTCCAAGCCCAATCAAGGTAAAAAATTACTTGCTTAGGGTCTGAACATGCATTTCACATTGATTCCTAGATAGTGTCATCATCAAATGATCAAAACACATTACTAACCCATCCATTCTTGCATGAACAATGCTTTATTCCACACTGTGGTGACATCCTATAGGCTTCAACCCACTTTATTTCCACTCCAAAACAAAACAAAAAAACATACCATAATCGAAATCCATGCCTCTCCACTAAGAAAAAGGTTGAAACAGTAAGTGGGGTGGCTTAGAACATAAAATAAACTCAACCGGTGCCCTCACTGCCCTATACAGGCAGATCACAGAATACCAATACAACACTCTTCAAGCTTGTGATTAAGACCTCAGAATTGGTTTATAAGCATACTATTTCCACATACTACAAGATCCACAAGGATTTAGAGCATCAATATACTTGTATGGCCTATACAATGAAAGAAAAACATAGAAAGACAGTGGTAATGGAAGAAAACAATGAATTAACAGAAAAATTGTTGCTTTCTTCAATGACTGTTCACCACCATTGATCCAACAACCTTTCCTCATGCCTTTCAAAGGACTTTATACATTTTGAATCCATGAAAATATTCCCCAACTCCTACAACCACCTTGTAACCACCTTAACTTTCTATTGGCTTAAAAGTAGTATTATTGACAAGTAATTGCTAAATGACACTATTATAAAAAATTGTTTGTTCAAGACACCAAGAACCATTTGGAAACCTTTATTTTACCCTTAATGTTACTTCTAAACTCCTATCTTTCACTTCTATTTACAAATTCAAGAACTTTTCTTCAAGAAGCTACAAGGACTCTTAGGTGCAAGATGGCAACTTTACACATTTTCAACCCAAATGACTCAAGATGTTTTCAATTACATTGTGATTGGTCTTTTTAGACCTTATTAACCCTAAATAAGCACAAAACACTCTTGTATCAACCTAAAAACCTATCATTAACTTTTTATTACCTTCAAGCATGGAGATGTGTAACTAAATGGTTAGGTGTTCCTGCACCACTTTGTAAGCCCAAATATCTAGCATGTGAGCAACATGCCATAGACCTATGAATCCTAAGACTACATCCTCCATCTATATCAGTTGTGATACTAGATGCATGGTCACAGGATGCCACTCCTATGACAGGATTTGATCACCTTCATACTGCATCCATTATTTACACATCATTAGCTTTACATTAAAACACTTAAAAAAAGAAAAAAAATCAAATTTTGCATTACATAGTTTTATGCTAGTTGCACTACATTCTTGCACATTTGTGCAATTCTTTCAATTGTGTCATACTTTCCTCCATAGTGCAACATTTTTAGCCAATCATGCAATTTTATCAATTGTGTATCTATGTGCCCCATTTGTGCAACAATTCTTTGCATTTACGTAGTTCTGCCAGATGTGGCACATTTTCTACCAAATGTGTTTTCTTTCTAACCATTTGTGCTCTGTTACCAAATGTGGAGATGTATGATCCATATGTGTTGTGGTTTTACCAATTGTGATACAAGCTAGTAGCATAGATTTTTTTCCAAATACACCACATTGAGCCATTTGCATTGCTTTTTTTTTTCAATTGTATCATCACACCAAAAGTGTGACTCAACCCATAAGGGGCCAATTTTGATTTTTCCCAGTTCTACTTGCCATTAATAAACCTAAATCTACCCATCAAGTTCCCAAGGTTATGTACTCACTGACTCTCCTAAATTGATTGGTTTTCTAATCGATCAAACTCACTCTACTTTGTGTGTCTCCCTAAGAATGCATGTTATCTCACCTACAACTTCTCTCTAGAGTGTTCTAAATCCTCTATATTTTTTGAAATTGTGAGTGTAAGTGAGTATTTTTTCCCTCCCTCACCCTACTTGTAGCCTTTCTAGCTCTAGGGTTTCCTCCAAGGTCCTTTTTAGTAGTCCCTTTTTAGCCTAGTGTCTTTTGTAGCTTTTTGTTAGTCCTTTCTTGTCAACCTATCCTTTCTTATCATATTCCTTCTTGTTGAGACCTCAACCGGAAAGTTGTTTTTTGGCCAATCTCTCAAGGGGACATCATATCTCCATCATGCATTTTGTTGGCGCATGTTCATCAATCTTTTTCTTTGAAACAACACTTTAAAATGTATTGTCTCAAAGACAAGTGAAATGTAGACACCTAAAAATGACTAATTCATTTTCATATTGTCATTCCTCTTACCATTTAATTAAATAATTTTTAATTATATAGAATTAAGCTAACATTTTTCTCTTTTCATCCATAATAATTAAATTATTTTTAATTATTTAATTATCTTAATCTTTTTATCATATCTATATTAATAAAATATTTTTTAATTATTTAATTAATTCATCTATTATCATTTCCCTTCAACATTAATGAAAATTCAAATTTAAATTATCTTTGGTCCTCTAAATTAAATAATTTTAAAAAATTATTTAATTAGGTAACACTCGGGCTCTTTTAAATAAAGTAAAGGAAATAAAATTTAAATTAAATATTTTTTCTAAAATAATTAATTAATATGTATTTATTTCCCGAATCTATCATTTGAATTCCCTCCTTCAAATTCAAAATTTGGATCTTACTTTATCTTGAATTTTCTTATCCATTGATCTTACAAATCAATCTCTAGCATTGATCAAATGTTAAGTGAAGTATATAAATAAAAATCCTTCATTTCATTCAAAACCCCTAGCATTCTTATGATCAAAGTTACTATAGCACTTTTATCATTCAAGTATTCAAGCATTCAAGAATTATCAAGCATTTTCAAGCATTTCAAGAATCATCAACCATTTATCATTGTCATTTATCAAGCATAGGTATCATTTATCTTTGAGAATTTATCATTACCATTGCATCATATCATTATTGTTCTTTCATAGTTTGTTACTTTGAAGAGAAACCAACAATAGAGCAAATCAAGATCTTAGCTATGATGACTTTAGCTTGTTATCTACATTCTATATTTTGAGCCAAGATCTTGAACTTCATTGCTTGATTGTGAGAGTGTGAGTTTTGCATTTTTTATATTTGTGATTCACATCTTCATCATCCACAATTAGCACCTAGACCAAGTTTAATCATATACTAAGAGCATCACATATTGCATAGTAGCTCAGAAGATTATAATCGAGGAATTACAAATGAATTGTGCTTATAATTCATTTTAAAGAAGATAAAAGTGTTATTCTATTGTAAACGCTTATAGTAAAGACCAATAACCTACACATCCATCTATGTTACCTTGAATTAATTGAAGGGAGTGTGTTAAAAATTATCATACATATATTTATGTTGCATGTTTCTTGCAATAATTATGTTATTAAATACAAGACTAATCAAATGAAAGATGTAACCTCTTTTTCATTTAAAGACTTAAGATTTAATATTTATAGTAGTTCATAGGAACTTTCAAAATTCTCTCATTAAATTTTCTAACATTCCTAATAAAATAGTTTAATTTTTAAATTCATCCCTAATTTATATATATTGTAACAAAATAGAAAATTGTCTCATTGACCACTCTTTTCTGTACAACATTAATTTGAACCAACTACTTATACTTAAAAAAAAGAGTAAAGAATATTTAGTTGACTCACATCAGCCTTTTGGTTGTAGTATAATCATAAGCCATCACACTTGATTGAGGTTGGTTATATGTAAAGTGACCTGAACTATACTCATTTATGAATGCATTTATACCTGCAAAGGGGTTAGTTTAACATATAACTAAAATATATTTTATTTCTATCAACTTATAATACTTGAACATTGTAAAATCTTATTAGAAATAAACATGTAATGAGTTTTTTTTTTAAATCCCTCTTAGCTTCATCATTATTTATGGTAATTAAATTTTTGTAGTTATGACTAACACTGAACAACAACATAAACGTTTTCTACATTCTTTTTCTAATTTTAATTTTATGTTCTACAAGTTTAAACAAAAACACGTGGAAAAATATAAGGTGGGTTAGGCATCAATGTAGGTTCATTATATTTTAGATAATTTGTAGTTTAGTTGTTTGAAATGATATTAGTCTAATTACTATAGTTCTAAGAAGTGTGTGTGTATATGTGTATGTGTATGTGTATGTATGTGTATGTGCATGTGTATGTGTGTATATATATATATATATTCAATTTTAAAATCATAAAAAAAAAAAAAAATTATTGTTCTTTCATAATCTGTTGTAAATAAAAATATACTGATTTAACTTTTCTTAATAAAATAAACATAGTCAAGTAGTAGAAAAAGATTGAAAATAAAATAGAACTCACAATTCTTTAACAAATACAAGTGGTCATAATTATTAATAATTTAAAGAAGACATTCGTATCCTGTCATTTCAAACTGATTTTGTTATGTGTCATCTAGATCCTACAATTTAGTTTAAGATTTAAAAAATTCGATGTTACCAATTTAAAGAAAACTAGTACTAGCACTTGCACCTATAGGAGGTTCAAGGATAAGCCGATAGGAAATTAAAGATAAAATCTAAATGTGTTTTAATATTACATTAAATGAATTATTATACTTATTGTACCAGGCAGAAAGTTTTGTCCATTTGATCTTTTACCAGCAGTGTAGTGTCTTCTACAGAAAAACAAGTGATGGCACAAATGAAATAGTTTAAGATTTTTTTAGGAAATTCAAAGAATAACAACTTGGGAGAATCACAAGAAGCAGAGCTCATGAGCTCATGGGAAGGTTTGCATGAGAACTCTTGTTCATGATTCAGTGTTAAGACAAACACAATCTAATTTGCTAATAAGATGACTAGCAAGTGTAGTGTGTTATGTAAGACTGTAAGATCCACTGTATGGGGGGGCACTTGAAAAATTAAGGGAAGGTCTAAAGAAAACAAAAATAGCATTTAAATCTAAACTATCATGTTTAGATACTGAATTTGGTGAAAGAAAAATTGTTGTAGATGATAGTAACCTCATTTGAATTTCAATCATAGCATCACGGAGGGAGTATTTTTATCAAATATTAGGGTAAACATGCTTGCAAAATGTGGAAGCATAGAAAGGGCACGTGAATTGTTTCACAGAATGCCTCAAAGAAAAGTTATCTCATGGAATGCAATGATTGCAGGAAATGCAAAAAATGGATTTTTTAAAAAAGCTTTTGAAACTTTCAAGCAAATCCATTGGCAGGTGTAAAGATTAGAAGTGATCGGCATTGTTGTAAACAAGGTAAAGCCAATAGTTTGAAGGTTGTAGTAGCTAAACTGCATTTGTATGTATAAATAGTGTAAACTTTGGGGAGGTTGTTTGTGTTTGTGTACTTGAACAGTGGATCATGATGTTTGCAAAGCATGATATGCATGTCACCACTCATCTACTATACAGTGGCCAACTTCAGTTATATTGATTTGACAATAGTCCATTCACCTGCTATACCATGTACATTGTTGGCCAATAAGTCTTAGGGCTCATTAAATTTGTGCACCGTATGAAGATGAAATGAGAATCACTGTTAATCACCAAGGTTGAGAGCATCAAGAATGGCTCTGTGGAGAAATTGGCATTTTTCGCTACTCAAACAAAGGAAAGTATAGACTTCTAATGTTGTTACTCCCAAATCACTTTGACAGTGAGGAACTGCATTGTGGGTAAATGATGAATATGTAAACCAAGGGTCCCTGCTAGACTAATAAACTGGATACCAAATTATTTTAAAATCACATTCTGGTTCTAATATTTTCTTCAGAACACTAGTGGAAGTAGATAATGCATGTAAAAGAAACCATTGTATAGTAATGTTTGACTATACTTAATTGTGTAAAATACTTTAAGACACATTCCTGCATAAAGATAGAATTTTGAATTTTCAAATATTTTTATTTATAATTTATTTAAATAGTATAACCTGTTAGATGGTTCTACAAGAAACATGCTATGAAACTGGGGAAAATTTTGATAATCTTTTGCAGACAATCAAAGACACGAAGAGGAAAATATAATATATTATATATGTGTGTCTCTGTGTGTGGTAATTAAGGACAACATATCTCACTCACCAAAGCGAGATGCAATAAGAATTTGATCGGAAACTAAATAAGGGATGATACACACATAAGTCTAATGCATTATTAATAATGTTTAGTGGAGGAATCTTAGAGTTGACAGTAATAGCTTACAGGAAATTGCATTTCTACCAACTATATCATCTATTCATGCCTTAAACAAAATGATAATATCAATATTGGACACCCTACATGGGAAAGAATGTCCACCTTAGAAGTACAAAGGATATCAAACCAGGGCACAATCAACAATGACATAATTTGACTTCCAAATAACTTACAAATCATTCGGGCACACAATCGGTTCTTATATTTTCTTCAAAACAATTAAGGAGAGTGTATAGTTGCATTTAAAAGCACCCATTTCATTGTTATACTTGACTGTAGTTATGAAAAAAGAATTGAAGGTGCATTCCTGCCTTTGCATTGTACTGCTCTGAAATATTTTTAATATTTTATATGTAAAATCCTTTCGGAAGGTTCTACAAGCAACATGCCTTGAAACCAAGAGAAAATTGTATCTCCTTTTGCACACTTCCAATAGAAAATCATGGACCAATCCCCTCTGTTTCCATCATTCGATCCTCAGTCTGCACACAACATGTCTGTGTTCTTTTCTTTTCTAAAACTCCGTGACCTCTGATAGCAAAAGAAGAGAAGGCTCTCTTGGTTTCTTGATGCGGGTCTCTTCTTCCCTAACCGTCCTTTTCCTCCTGGCAGTAACTTCATATAAAAATGGGGCAAAACGTTCTTGTAACTGCCTCTGTCTTTCTGCAACGATAAGGAGCAAAATTCGGGCAAACAAAACTCAGACAAAAATAAAAACCAAAAAATGTGCTAACTGAAAATTGGCGATGCAAAGGGTGATGCCCCTGCATCAGAGGGTATTCAGCAAGGCCCACAATAAAAAGAGACATTATAGCATATATTATGCAGAGTTCAATCTATACCAACATTTTAATATTTCAATTAAAGCATTGTATGCTCAAAGCTCGCATGGCAGCAAAGAGACTGCATGGAAAACTCTTTGCAGGGATTCAATTACTAAAAGGGATTTTAGCAAAAATCTCTGAATGCATACAGTTCCAGTAACGAAATGCAGCATGAGATCATATGCACCTTTTTTAAAATCGCGAGGACTTCCAATGTATATCACCAGCTCCAATGAAAATCCTGATACGTCCAGTTTTTCTTTGATGCCCTGCAATCAGATACCATTCTCTGCTGCAAATTTTTGCGTATTTGATTTTGAACGCGGCTTCTGCTTTACAAAATCCTGCTCTTTCTTCAAAATTGAAATAAATATCAACATTCCGCTCTTTTTTAAAACTCTGAGTCCTCTGCATCCGTGTACTTTCTCCGTCTCTATCTTCATGTACTTTCATATCATTTTTGAGCTGTTGTGCAGTGATCCTCATAAACAGATTGGTGTGCTTCAACACCTCCATTTTCAGCTGCACCAGTCATCTGGGGATCAGATATTGTATCCTCTGTACCTCCCAAAGACTTCTCTATCTTCAGCAATGTCAAATCATGTTCGTATTGATTCTTTTGTTTCTTCTTTTTCTTAATGCCTTTGCTTTCACATCTAGGGCTTTGCCTTTCAGCTTAAGTTCCCCCCCTATCAAGATAAAACTCACTGAAACCAGGGAAAGTAACTTACCTCCAGATTAAATTGTGTCGTGCTGCAAAGTTGAAAACGATGTCAAAGAGAAAAAATGGGCAAAGTTCATTAGCCTTTCAATATGAATTGCAAATATATTAGTACCCAAATGATTCATTCTGGACAACCAGGTCTCTGTAACAGTTAAGTTGAAGATTTTCACCCAAACAATTAATAACCTCGCACATCATTAACTGTTCATTATGAAATGCAAATATTTTAATCTACCCAAGTGATTCATTTGGCAGACCCCTTAATCTGTCAAGTTCAAGATTTTTTACAAGACCAATTGAAAAAGTTCCTCATCTTCTTACAATTTGCAATATAGATATATTAGTAAGAAGCAATAATTGTTTTATTTTGCAGAATCTGCCTCCCTAATCTGTCAATCAGAAGTCTTTCACTTACCTGTTTCACAAGAGCTTCTGGCCCACAACCAGCTTCTGAGAGCTCATTTCACGAAGGCTTGTTTGTGAGCGAGAGATAAATCACATGTAATCAGACGGATTGCACTGTGACCAGTATTCCGCGACAAGCTTTGCAAACGAGGACGATTTGTTTTCCAGAAGCGTTGTGGGCTTATCATATTCTGCAAGTATGCCTACAAACAGACCACCCATCAAGAGTATTATGACAGGCCTTCACGAGCTGAAACAAAAGTTAAAGAAAACTCCAAAATATTGAGCATACCATCTAAGAGGGCCAGAACCATATCACTGTCAATAACAGTGGGTACCCTGTGGGCAACCGATACCACTGTGCAACTCTAAAACTCTCATCTAATAACTTTTTGAAAGATGGCATCCGTTGCAGAGTCAATAGAGGCAGTTGCCTTATCCAGAACCAGAATCCGGTTGCGCTTCAGGAGAATACAACCCAAACACAAGACTTGCCTTTGGCGTGAGACAAAAGACTACTTGGGCGACGTACTTACAATCTCTGCCCCCATGATTCTAGCTGCCCGGATAATCGAAGTTGTGAGCCAAAATTGAAGTTTTGCAGAGGCGTGTAAGGGAAGCTAAGTATTCATTAAAGTATCACTGATAGTTTGAAACAGGCGTCGTACTCTGCCGTTTCTAAGAAACCATCCCTGCCAAAAATATGATCACACAATAAAATTTAAATTGGGCTCCACTATTTCACGTGGGGTTGAGTAGGCGATCAAATGGTTTACCGAGCCATAAAATGGTTTGCAGGGAGCGTGTGAGACAGGTTTTCCGATGGCTTGTAGACTGGAAGTCCACAATAAAAGCCTATCGGCTAATTATAAAAATTGAATATTTACAGACTGCAAATAAATATTGGAATAGTATAAAAACCCATCTCAATTACCGTAGTATTTTTTAACAATTTTAGAGAGACTAATGTTTGTAAGAAAAATTTAAAAATTGAGTCCTCAATCAAGGCAGATTTATGTGCATTAAAATAATCTAGTCAACCAATTATTCCGACGCTGAGTTTTCTACTCACGTGTTTTGTTTTTCATGGACGACATCTAAAGCTATATTCATGTCACTGATGACGTGGATCGTACTCACAAGCATATGTCACTTGATGACGTGTGTAACCTACCTGACCCTCATGTTCAATGCCTTTCTATGTAATTAGTCAATATTCATCTATTTCTCCTCTTGATGATGGATCAGAGAGTGTGATCCGAAATGTTGATGAAAACAGCTTTAACACAATCTAATCTAGAAACAGATTCAAGCAGCAATATGGATTGTGGAAATTTATTTTTATTAATATTCATCTAATTTTATTTCTATATTTATATAAGTAATCAACGATTCTTTAAGACGATCAAATCGTAAAGTAAGCTCTACTAAATAAAAGATACATACTTTTGGCAATTAAGATTGAGATTAGGAAGGTTCAATTTTTCTTTGCCTTTTTTTTGGTTATATATTTTATTAGAAGGTGGTCTTATTTGTTAGAAGTCACTTTCATCATATTGAAGTTGTAGACATTTAAAATTGATCAATTTATCATAGTTTGTCTTATTTTTTATCTTTAAATATTAACTAACACTTGTTATATCTAAAGAAGGTTAAAGGATTACGCAAATAGAAAACTATATGTATGTTAATATGTTGGAGAGTGTGTGTTTGTACGTGGATGCAATGGAAATTCTAGTTGCATGTAGCTAGGTTAAATAATTAATAATAAGTGCTATATAATGAAATGAAATAAATTTAGACATCTAATTTTTTTTCCTTAAAGAAATTAAGTATTATATGATTAGGAAATATTTTCTTACAAATTTAAAACAAAAAACAATGCAAATGAAAAAAGAAAGTTTCCATCAAATTTACAAAAAAAAATATAAGTGGAAATAGAATGTTGCCATCCAATTGTCAAACCAATATATATCTGGCTTTTATGTGATAAGTGAGATTTTTACTTGATACTTCGGAAGCCTTTACCATTAAATGATAGTTGGTTTACCATTAAATGTCAGCTAAAACTTGTTTTTCGATGACTCAACAATGGTTTGTGCATGTGAGACTTGTTTTAGGCACAAATCTCACACTATATGTAGCCTATCAGCTAATTAAATAATATTTCTATTATTCTATTATTTAATTAATATTCACTATCTGCATATTCATCTAAAATAATTCCCTCTATTTTTCCTAAAGCTCAACCTAAGATAAATAATTATTCTTAATTATTTACCCATCTGTATCCCCTTTCTTCTAAAAATTAAATAAATATTTTTTTATTTGTTTAACTCCTCTCACAAGTCCCATCATCCACCATTTTCCATTAACACTTAATCTTCACCTAATTCACCTCCCTAATCATGTGCACCTTTAATCCTTGATTAAGGTCAAATATCTCTTCACCCACTTTGTGCCCTCAACATTAATTTTTTCCCTTTTAGAAAAGACCCAATGTTATTAGGCACATGGGTCTTGCTTCCAAAAGTACCCAATATCACTCCTCCTTTGTTCCTTTGGAGTGGGAGGACAAAATTTGTCTTTAATTGGTATCAAAGCTTTCTTCTGGGATTTAATTTTTCCCTGCATGTGTAGGTTTGTGAGTTGCATGCACTTGCATGTGTTCATGTACCTGCATGGACTCACATGTGGCTTGCATGTGCTTGCATCTTGATGCATGTAAGAATTCCTGGTGTTTAAGGTTTTGGGTATTCCTTCTGTGAAGATTTCTTAGCCTGGCAAGTTTGAGGAAATCGACTGAAGATTGATCCTTTGGTGAGTGGAAGTTTTTTCTTTTTTGTTTTAATTTCAAGAGACAACACACAGCTTGAAGAATGGTGAAGAAAAAGAAAATAGAGTTGGTCATATTGAAATGATTTGATTTGAAGCTCCTAGTTGACAGTGGAATAATCCTGGTGCATGGGGTGGGATAATTTGCTTTGTGGTTGTGTTGCAACAAATATTTCATATTGGATGTCTATGATAGAGGCTCCCTAGTGATACAAAGAAGCTTGGGTTGTTTTTCAGCTATGGAGTAATGTGGTTATGTTGGGTTTGTTTTCTTGGTATTAGAAGGAACTGCTTTTGTTACCCTGATTGCATGTAGGCTATGGAGTTGATCATTGGATGATCTGGAAGCTTCTGCAATAGCCCATCTCCCTTGGATGCATGTGCATGTTGGTGGTTATGAAGTTTTCCTAGAATGGGCCTAGAGTTCCTAAAAGTTCTACTTTATCCTTTTATGGATACTTTGTACTTGCATGGATCCTTGGATTTGAAGGTTTTGTAGATTTTCCTAAAAAAATTCTATCATTACGCTCACCTATGATAATCCATTATTTTGGTTTAACTAATATGGTGTCTTTTTAGACTTTTGAGTCTTACAGATGTGAAATGGGTGTGGATGCACGTGGTTGTTTTTCAAACATCATGGTTTTGTAGGTTTTACATGGTTAAGATAAAACTTTAAATTTTGTGGAGCTATGGTTAAGCTATTTTCTAGAACCTAGATTTTGGGGTATTACTAGATGAGATAGTTGTAGTTTTGCATACATTCTTCATGCATGGTGTGAGGAGGTGAGATGCTTTCTCTGCATGCGATTGTTGGTACGTGATTAGTCACTCAAATTTTTTGTGGTGATGCTTGGTGGCTTCCTTGATTATGGTGCTTATTGTGGATATGATTGGAAAATCAGATTTGAGATTGATCTAGTGCTTGAGTCATGTTGTCTACATGGTTATTCTTTCTGAGATCTTATATTTGTAATTTATAGTGCGATAATGGGTTTGCATGTTGCATTCATTGGATCTATGGGTTGTGCAATATTGTGGCTTATCATTATCTACATGATTGCATAGATGACTTGGAAGTGGACTATCTATATCCATGAGGTTTGATTTTGTGTTGATGCAAACTAGTTAGCTATCCTTGTCTGTGGTCACTTGTGCATTGGTGTAGTTTCTTTGAGATGGGAGGATGGATAATACGAGAGTACTTGGATAGTCAGTGTTGGGGTCTTGTAGCATGGTGTATTTCCTTGATTTGAAGATCTTGGTTTCACTTGGTGTGATCAATAATAGACTTGTATGTGTGGACCTAGAGATGTTTTTTTCAGATTTGGGGGATGGTGTGTCATGTGCTTAGAAAGATCGTTAGCATAGTTTAGTGGGAGTTTTAGCAGTGACTTTGTATAATTCATCAAAATGTGGTGAATGATCTTCTTTAGTGATGCAAATATATTCTAGAGGGACTCTTAGATCTTGTTGTTGCAGAAGGGTTTCTTCACATTTGCATGTGAATACTATTTGAGAATTTGTAGCATCTCAAAGCCATGGAGGACTCTTGTAGTGTTTGGGTTGAGGTGTTGGTGGTGTTATATAGGTGATGGTTTAGAGTATGGTGTTATTATGTCATGATATACTCTTTATTCTAGATTAGAGTTTTGGCATGATGGATTTCTCTTGGACCATGGTATGCTCACTTGGGGAATGGGATCTCCTAAGGGGGATGGTAAGATCATGATGTCATGATAAGTTCTTGATTCATATGATTAGAGATTTGACAATGGTCTTGTGATTCTCTTTGTTTTGGGTGCATTGGTCATATGCTTGAGAACTTCATGATAGTGCAATGATTCATTTGAAGTTTAGCATGAGATGATTGTTTGTAGGTGCTCATGGATGCATAGAGAATGAGGTGAAAATGTATTTCTCTTGAGATGAGAGAAGTGTTGTTGAGATGGTTACTCTTGATGAGATCTCAACAAAAAGTTTGAGGAGCCTACACCTTGGTTGGATGTGAGTTCAACAGAGACCTATGAGGAGATTTCTTTTGGATGAGTCATCATGACTTGCATATCTTGGAGGAGCGTTCTCATTCCCCACTCGTGTTCTAATTGATAACTTATTTCTTGAGAGGTATTACCCATTATTTCTCTCAGGTACTTTATGCTTTCTTTCATAACCATGGATCTTGAGCTGCTATTAGATGGTTTTGGAGGATTCATTGTGAGAGATGGATAGCATGGTTATCTCCTTGGGTTTGCATTTTCATTTATGATGATTATAGGGGATGGTAGTGGGTTGATTTATTGAGAAGGTAAATGGAGTAGTTTGATCTCCTTTGAGAATCTTACATCCATGTGGTTACATGATACATATGTTTTGTTTGGTCTCTTGAGATTGAACAATATTGGGTATTGTTATATCTTTTCTCTTGGGGTTGTGGAGGAGATCATACTTGGCATAACTAGCATTTAGAGGTGTATGTAGAAGGACATGATGCATGCTTATGGTTTGCAGTTTCTCTCTTTGGTCTTTCTATTTTTCCTGGATGTTCATATTCACATGACTTTGGATGTGAGATTGTGTGTGGAGCTATGGTGATCACTAGTTTCTGTTCATGTGTTGTCACTTGGTGATGACATAGAGGTTCCTATATCTCTTTCTTTTATTAGATGTGTAGAACATGGGAGAGCAATGGAAGGTTTTTGAGAGAGATGTTTCTTGTATAAATTTGTTACAGGATTAGTAGATCTTTGTGGATTGTCCTTGGTACTACATGGCTACACATTCTATGTACTTTGATTAGTGGACTTAGTATCACTCTGATCATTTTAGATTCAATATTACCCATGTAGTAGGAGTTCCTAAATGTCTGTGGTCTTCTTTTCACTAGTTGGCGCATGGAGCTTGTATTTGTAGTAGATGGATTGGCTATGTAGGTGGCATGAATTTTCCGATGTGGATACATTTGAGGTATGGGTGATTGGATGGATTAGCACTTGCTTTGAGTGTTAGTTTCAGTCACATGTGTTGGTCAGTTGGATGGGAGTAGTTAGTTTCTTGGTTGTTGTTCTAGCTAATGCACTATCTTGTTTTCTAGAGGATTTCTTCACAGTTGTGTTTGGGTTGCGAGCTTTGAAGTTGATGTTGTTGATGATTCTATAGAGCTTGTGAGCATAGTGAAGTGATGGTAGTATTCTATAACCTTTTCTATTAGTTGGATCTAATGCTTGTTTTCTTTAGATTGGTGCATATATACACCATGGGTTGTTCCTTTCCTTTGGAGGATGGCAAGAACTATTTCCTAAAATGGTGGACATCTTGGATGTTGTTGCAGATGTCTTGGTTGGAGCAAAAAAGCATTGTTCAAGATTCTTCTGATTGCGCGTATGGCTATGATGATGTGTTTTCATTAGTTGACTCTTATTAGTTAAATCCTATTACTTTCATGGACTCTTCAAAGGTGTTCGACAAGTGGGAGAATGTTAGGAAAATGAAGGTGTCTCAACCTTTGATTTTTCCATAGCATTGATTTTTTAATTGTTGCTATTTTTTCTCATGTTTTCTTTTGAATTACAACTTGTAGTTTCTTTTTCTGATGAGGAGTCAAGTTGGAAATTTGATTTTACAAGTGGAGTTGTGCAAAGGAAATTTATATTTCTATGTTGAGTTTTAACAGTTGATTTAGAAATGTCTAATTTGTGCATTGTAATCTCTATAAATATGAGGCTTTTCTTGAGGAGTTAAGATAGGAGAGACTAAATTCATAGGGGTTATGTTGTTGGATTTTCTCTAGATGGAACAAGATGTAAATCTCCATGTAAAATCTTAGAGCTTGCAATTATATTGTAAATGTGTATTTTGTTGCTAAATAATACAATTTGGATTTGTGTTTTTTGAGGGTGGGGTTTTTTACCCGAAAGAGTTTTCCCCATGTAAATCTTTGTGTTCATGTATTCTATTATATCTTTCATGTTTAATTATTTTGTTTATTGAATCTTTTTAATGCATGTTGTTGAAACTAGTTGATCTTGAATGATCTAAAATTGTATGAACTTACCTCTAAGTATTAATGGTGCAAAATAAACTATGTCTAATTCTGCTTTATGGCATAGTAGTATGTGTTTTTGAGGTTCTCTAAAGAAACATAACTTACTTAAGGCACCTACTAATTTTAGATGTTTGTTCTATGATGAATCAATTTTCCTTCAAAAATGAATTAGGTCAAATATGGAGACAAGGGCAATAAATTCTTCTTCAATATGTTGAGGGTGAAACATGCCATTGTGTCTACTAGACCTATTAGGGTCAATGACTCTTGGATTCAAAAAAATGAAGAGATATAAAAATTCCTCTATGAAATCTACAAGAAATTATTCACAACTAAGGATAAAACCATCTCTTGCATTAATTCTCAAGATATATGTAAAAAAAAAATTCCCAAAAAATTACAAAAGATATAGAGGTAAAATTGAAAAAAGTGATATCCAAAGAAGAAATGTCAAATGCTATTTTTTTCTTTACATAATGGGAAGTCTCCTAGGGTAGGTGGTCTACAAATTGAGTTCTATAAAGCTAATACAGACTAGGTGGTAGATCACATATATGAGGTGTATCAAGAGGTTATTGAAAAGGGATCTTTAGGGAGTAAAAAAAACAAAGGTATAGTAAAGTTGTTTCCAAAAGATGGTGATAAGAGTAATATTAAAAATTGGAGACCTATTACTATCCTAAATATGTCCTACATTTTTTATTAAACTGTTCCAACTTTGAGATTAACATAGATCCTCCCATTGATTATAAATGATACCCAAACAAGGTTTATTAAGGTGGATATATTTTATAAAATTTTATTACTAGTTGGGAGGCTCTAGATTGGGCAAGAAGAAATAGTCAAGATGTAGGGATCCTTCTTATTGATTTTTAAAAATCTTAAGATAAAGTAGAGTGGTCATTTTTAATATCTATATTAGAAGAAATTGGTTTCCCAAATAAATTTTGTAAAATGGTAAGGCTACTATTTAAAGATGCAAATGCACAAGTAGAGGTAAATGGTTCTCTCTCTGATCCTTTTCCACTTGGTAGATCTATAAGACAAGGTTGCCCCTTAGCTCCTAGATTATTTGTAATTGCATCTAAAGATTTTTTTTGTATTTTAATAACTGATATATTCAAAGCTAAACTAAATAGAGTTGTGCTTCCAGATAAATATTCCTTGCTTCATATGAAATTTACAAATAACACTACGCTTTTTCTTGAATTGACTAAAGAAAATATGGACAACCTAGTGGCCAAGTTAAATTCTTTTTGTCATGCATCTAGGTCTTAAATATCACATGTTAAGTCCTTATTATTAAGTTGAAATTTCAAAATCTCCCAAGCAATTCTTAATATTTTCTTACCAATAGTGTGGTCTTGAAAAAGTTGATAGATATATGAGCATCCCTTTCTTTGTTAGTCTTTCTTTAAAAGAAATGTGGAATTGAATGTTTACAAAGATTTCAATAAAAACTAAAAACCTGGAATAATAATTATCTTTCCCTTGCAAAAAGGGTGCAAGTTTTCCAAAAAATTCAAGTTCATCCTACTCCATATATTATGCTTCAGTGTGGTTTTTTTCCAATTATGAAAGTAATAATGTAAAAAAATTATAAGGAATTTTTAGTGGTTGGATGGAAAAGGAAACGATAAGAAACATGTAGTTAAGTGGGAGTGGTTTTGTGTAGGAAATAAGATGGGAGTTTGGGGTTAAATTATTTGAGGATTCAAGGCATGGCCCTAGCTTCTAAATGGATTGTAATGGCATTGGTTGGTAACGAATCTAGGAAAATTCTTATAAGAAAAAACCTTCAAGAAGTTGTTCCAAGAAAGGAAAAGCAATGGAAAGCATATTCATGTTGTCTTGTTTGGTGATTTTAGTATAAAACCCAATGGATCGGTGGTATTTTCCAACATGTAGAAGGACTAGGAGTCTTGTAGGCATCTAATTTTAGGTTGTGAGGTGGTAAATAAAAATAATAACATTATCTTGGGGTTTAAATTTGTATGGTGGAATTTGACTAATAGCAACAAGCCTTTCACACTAGTACAAGGTTGATCAACCAATAAATGGAGTAGCAAAGGAATCTCTCACTTTAATGATATTTTGTGTAATAATAAATAAAGATTTGGGCTCAATTAAAAAGTGAAGTTGATATTCTAGAATCTAATAAGAGATCATATTCAGTTATTAAAAAGGCTTTAGAGATAATGTAATTCTCAATTAACATTAAACCTAATGAGGAAGGTTATGGAAATTTCACTTCTATATTGATGGCTCTCCCCTCCTAAATTTCAAGTCTTATAATCTATATAAAATGTTAAACCACTCCCAAGAGGTTCTTGACCATGTCTTAATCAACCTTGGAAGTTGAGATTGGAGAAAAATGATTGGTCTAATGTTGCCAAAGTTGTTGGTCCAACAAAATTGAGCCAAAAAATGTTGTTTAAGATGGATGTTGTTGATAAAGAAGTTGGTTTTCCTTCTTCATTGCTTTTTTCTATATGTAACTTTCCAAAAGATATAGACCATATAATTTTAAATGTCATTATTCTTGTACAAATTGGTCAATGTTCATGGGTAATTTTCTAGGCTAGGATTATAGAAATTATTTCTTTTGGTTTGAAATTTTATGTGGATATGTCAAAGGTCTTAATGTTGTGTCAAATTTGTTTTGGTCTATTTTGTCTACTAAAATTTCATTGGTTTTATGGAAGAGGAGGAATGAGAACTTGTACCAATGCAAAAGGAGGGTTCTTACTGAATCTAAATGTAGACTCGCATTTCTTTTGATTATTGAACATGTAACTTTAACCTTGTGAATTATTGTAGATAAGCTCCTGAAGATCTTAGATGAAGTTTCCACTCCACTATTTAAGAATAATTTTTAAGAGGTTAATTATTGGCCTCAAGATTTGAGGAAGATAGATAATAAATTACAAGAGTATATAGACTTTCAAAACAAGTACACCAAGCTTCATTAGTATGAGCTTCAAAGAGATGCAATAGTGAGAGGCTTGGAAGTTTCCGATCAAAACTTTGGCAATAGTAGTTGGGAACACATATCACCTCTGATCAGAGCTATTATTAGGTTTGACTCATTCAAAATGAGTAAAAATGTTCCTAGTAAGAAAGGAATTTAATAAATTATAGTAACATATATGATATGTAATTAATGATATTTAACAGACTTGTTTTAATTTGTAATGTTGATATATTGAATCTAATCCTAGAGCCTATTTGAGGCTAATATATGTAATGTGACTGCCTTGGTCACATACATATTGGAAACCAAACTCTTTTTATTAGTAATCAATTTCAATTAAAAAAAAATAGGAGATGAAACTCAAGATGATGAATATTTAAGAATAATATGCATTTGGAATCAAACATATCAATCTTTATTCATTCCATTCCTATTTTAACCCATGTATTAAGTTTTTTCAATCAATAACTTAGTATTAGTATGATGACCACATATTCTCCCATGGGAATCTTGAAAGGTCATAAAAATTTCTTATGATCATCAAGGAATATAAGAAAAATATTTGTAACTATGCTTATAAATTATTCTCATAAAAACTAAATATTTATCAAGTAAGTTATGGATGCACTTGTATAAGTATTTTTAGAAAAACTAGGGGAAATTTCCATTGAATAAATGTAATAACATAAATATTATGAAAATACTCATCAATAGTCAATATGGAACCAACAAATAAATAAGTTTCTTATGTATTTTAAAGAATGTAAAGTACAACTACCATCATTTATACTCATAGATGAGGTAACACTTGCAAGGGAATTTGTAATGGGTAAACTTACAGAAGAGAATAGTATAATATGAAATATGCTCTAGAAATACTTGATAATAACTGAGAATAATAAGCAACTTAGAGGGGGAAAATCTCTAATTATATGTAGTGAGATCACATTTTTACAATGAGAATGATCTACTAACCACTAGCTCCTATATACTCTACTTATGCCTTGGATGAAACCTAGGCCAACTTAGATAAAAAAATAAGACTATAGTACTTATCGTATGGGTAAGTGCACCAATATCTAACACAATTTTGGTGTCAAACTAAAAAAATTCACAAAAAAAGCTTGAAATTGAGCATTTGGAATATGCCAAATGAAAATATAAATTAAAAGAAAAAAACACATTTCAAACCTACATTTTCATTTCAACCCGCGGCTTGGCTTGGAGGATTTAAGCTTTGCAACTTGCACTCGCCAAATCTTATCCATTTTTTGCACTCTTAGCTTGCTATTTTTCACAAGGATGCAACCAACACATCAAAGAGGTTGAAGATTGCGAAAATGTATATCTATTTATTCTATTTATTTCAAATTTGATTTAGAATGTTTTTTTTTTTTTTTAACGAGGGGAATCGGGTGCAGCACGGCCCCCCATATAACGCCCCACCGCCGGTAAAATTTTTACCGTGACCGACAGTGCTAGCAGGACACACCAACCGGTACCACGGGAGCGCCGAAGAGTCGAACCCATGGTGGGTGCCCTGCAACAGGGAACACCTTAACCAACTGGGCTCGGACTGGCACCCCTTAGAATGTAGATTAACATAGGTTTTTATAATAAAATTTTGTTCTAATTCTCAAGGAATGAATCTCCACCTCGAAACATTGAGAATTCATAGTCACCCCCTCAAGAAGAGCCTGCTATGCAAGAAAAAATTGAAACCTCTCCATCAATTCATAGGCATCCTCAAGGAACACAAGAAAATATTCTAAATCAAATTGAAAACAATAAAAGAGACATTGAACAATTAATTGGAAGATTAACCAAGCATGTCGAAACCCACCCTTATAGGAGAGGGATTGTTGAATCATTGAAGTCAATTGTATCTCATGTAGGAGAAATGAGCAAGAAAATAAATTTTTGGTCAAATAAGAGGAATGAGATGAGACAATTTTATGCTACTGGTTTGTCATCTGTAAATGTTAAAAAGCAAAAAATTACCAAAGCTGACTTGTGTGCCCTATTTATAGATTCGAGAACCAACACACCTTTGTCTCATGCATGCAAGAGGTTCCCCATCCATTGGTGCCACCATGAGTTAATTAAAAATAAATTTTGGGAGCGATGATGGATGGTATTTGACCAACCTCTATGCAATAACGATGAGGTACCACAATACATTTTGAGAAAACTCTATTGTGACTTTGTCCTCAATAAGATGCCAAATTATTTTGACATCTTAGACTTTCAAGGTAGAGGTGGGGGCTCCACACATGATAGACTTGTTGCACAATGTAATCCATAGTTGGCACTAAGACCCTTGGCCAAACCCATGGTGGAGCATGTCATCATTCCTTCCATTGTTAAGGATAGTGTAGAGGTCAACATGCTTGAGTATATTATCTCACTCACCCAGGCCATTATATAGTGTACGAGGCCTCTAATAGAGCCTGATGGAGAGGAAATGTGTAGTATTCAAGCTCCACCCCACCATTGTGGTGCTTGCGATGTTGTTTGGATGTACGATTATCAGAGTGCTCGGGATACAACTAAACTTCTAGATTGATGGCTCTCCCCTCCTAAATTTCAAATCTTATAATTTATATAAAATGTTAAACCACTCCCAAGAGGTTCTTGACCATGTCAATCAAACTTGAAAGTTAAGATTGGAGAAAAATGATTGCTCTAATATTTCCAAAATTTGTTGGTCCAACAAAATTGTGCCAAAAAAATGTAGTTTGAGATGGATGTTGTTGATTAAGAAGTTGGTTTTCCTTCTTCATTGCTTTGTTCTATATGTAACTGTCCTAAAGATATAGACCATATTTTTTTAAATGTCATTATTCTTGTACAAATTGGTCAATGTTCATGGGTAATTTTCTAGGCTAGGATTATAGAAATTATCTCTTTTGGTTTGAAATTTTGTGTGGATATGTCAAAGGTCTTAATGTTGTGTCAAATTTGTTTCAGTCTATTTTGTCTACTAAAATTTTATGGGTTTTATGGAAGAGGAGGAATGAGAACTTGTACCAATGCAAAAGGAGGGTTCGTACTGAGTCTAAATGTAGACTCACATTTCTTTTGATTATTGAACATGTAACTTTAACCTTGAGAGTTCTTGCATATAAGCTCCTGAAGATCTTAGATCAAGCTATCACTCCACTATTTAAGAATAATTTTTAAGAGATTGATTATTGGCCTCAAGATTTGAGGAAGATAGATAGTAAATTACAGAAGGAGTATACAGAATTTCAAAACAAGTACACCAAGCTTCATTAGTATGAGCTTCAAAGAGATGTAATAGTGAGAGGCTTGGAAGTTTCCCATCAAAACTTTGAAAATAGTAGTTGGGAACACATATCATCTCCGATCAGAGCTATTATTGGGTTTGACTCATTCAAAATGAGTAAAAATGTTCCTAGTAAGAAAGGAATTTAATAAATTATAGTATCAAATATGATATGTAATTAATGATATAATATACTTGTTATAATTTGTAATGTTGATATATTGAATCTAGTCCTAGAGCCTAGTTGGGGCTAATATATGTAATGTGACTATCTTGGTCATATACATATTGGAAACCAAACTCTTTTTATTAGTAATCAATTTCATTTAAAAAAATAGGAGATGAAACTCAAGATGATGAATATTTAAGAATACTATGCATTTGGAATCAGACATATTAATCTTTATTCATTCCATTCCTATTTTAACCTGGGATGTATTAAGTTTTTTCAATCAATAACTTAGTATTAGTATGATGACCAAATATTCTCCCATGGGAATCTTGAAAGGTCATAAAAATTTCTTATGATCATCAAGGAATATAAGAAAAATATTTGTAACCATTCTTATTGTTGGTGTAAATAAGTATTTTACTTATTACACTTTACTTAAGCTTACTTAGGGAATGCATATCATTATAGGTTGCACTTGTGACACCTAGTTATTTTAATCTTGCATCTAGGTTTGTGCATACATTGAGAGATATGAGTTGGACACTTAGGGAAGTGTGTGTAGGAGAAATTCCACTCTTTGTGGTGTGATCTAGTTATCACCTTTTTATCTCCACCTTTCGTGGTGCCATGATAATTCCACTTTAGGTGAGTGATCCACCTTTCATGGAATTATCTATTATTTCTCTCTACCTACCCTACACATTATTGGAACACTTGTCTCATTCATGGCCCTTCATTGTGTCCTAGCTTGCCTTTATAAGCAAGTCTTGTACATGCTTGTAATTGTCCATCTTCATAGTTCATCTTCATTATCTATCTTCATGCATATTGAGAATAAAATATCATATTCTCTCATCTTGTCTCTCTCTTTTGTGCTATGTTTAGTCTCTTGATCCTATTGTTGCTTTTCATAAGTTCTTACATGGTATTAGATTGGTTGGAGGTTCTTTGCACAACCATTATTGGGAGATCTTAGCTCGCGTGAAGGTGGTCAAGAGGAAAATATGAGGAGCAGTAGCATTTTGGTGTGTCCTAGACCAGATTTGACCTCAAATTTGGATTCAAAAGGTTGTTTTCAATCAAGATAGCCTTTCGTTTCGTCAAAATCGGACTTTAGGAGCTCCAAATTGAAAAATTGCCTATTTGGGTATTTTTTCAATTTTCTGAATTTTTACATAGTTTTGGAAAAAATATTTTCTATTAAAAAATCTATTCATTTGTAAGAAAATTTTTGAATATTTTTGAAAAATTAGAAATCCCCCCGCTATTTAATTTTTTGAAAATGTGTATTTGGGGATTTTTCAATTTTTGTAAATCAAAATTTTTGTTATATTTTTTGATTTTATATAAATCAAAAATCAAAAAAATCTTCTGTAGTATTTTTTTGTATTGAAAAGTTTTAATTTTAAAAAAAAATTCAAAAAAATCAAAAAGCAAAAAAATTTTGCGGATTGTAGTTTTTGCAGTATGCAGGGTACTGCGTACCTGACATACGCAGGTACCGCCTATCACCCTGCCATGTGGGGGCCCCTTAGCCCACCTTACCATCTGCCACGACCGCGCCCCACACATTCTGTGGCCTCCCACATCACAAATTTGGTGTTTTTCATAGAATTCGACACCAATAATCTTTACCAGCAGCTCCATTTTATCATCAGCGGGCTCCTTTCATCACTAGCAGCATCCAGAAGAGAAATCTGGCAACATCCACACAATAGCCAAAAATCTTCATTTCAAACATCGGCATTTTACTCCCAGTTGGCATCATTTAAAATCCAACGTCGGCTTCCTTTTTCATTAGGCGTTAAAGATCCCAGTATCGGAGTATTCCGAAAGATTCCTAAGGATTCTACCATCGACAAAGATTTCAGTGACGTCTAAATAGGCGTCAAATTTGAGCTCATGTTTCTACAAAATATTCCACTCAAGGAGCATATTCCTTTTTGACGGGTCATAGGTCATCAAATTAAATCACTCAGTATGCTGAAATCAGCTCCACGTCAGTATTTTCTAAAAAAATTTGCCCCCTCATGGATGAGCTTTTAAGTTTTGCAGTTCAACTTTGGAAGGCTATATCTTGCTCATTTTGAGGCCTTTTTTTGAGCAATTTTTTTTAATTTGGGCTAAGTTTTCATGTACTTCACATTTGTCTATTTGGTTTTTGATTTTGGTGGATAGATTTTCCAATTTTTTTAGTTTTTCAACTCTTTACCTATCTAATCCTCATTTTTGCAACTTCTGAAGCTTCGTATAGGTACATACGAACTCCTTTTCAATTGTCATTTTTTTTTAAAGTGCAAGATTTCTCATCTACTTCTTCAATCTGCAATCAGTTTGAAGCAATCTTGAGTGAATTTTTTACTTTCAACATATGGTCCTTTTTGGCCTATTTGGCACTTGTATTGCATAGATCTAAATTCTGGTCTTTGCTTTATTGTTCTAGTATGTTCTCAACCTATTTGTGGCAAGTTGTAAATCAGAAATCATAAGCCCACTTAGCCAAGTTGTGAGTGGCCTATTGTACATGCACTGCATTATAAAGTGCCAAAATCATCTCTTTGGGGGGGGTTACTTTGATTGAGTGAATTTGGGGGGGTGTCTCTTGTGTGGTTTAGCCTATTTTCTCTCTTTTCCTCTTGAATTCCATCGTGGGTTCATCTAAAGTTCCAATCTTAATTGCACATGATTATGCTACATGGAAAGTATGTGCATGGAGTAAACTAATGGAAAAAGGTTTAATCTACTACATTGATGGAACCATAACTGCACCTTCAAATCCTAAGGCAGATCCAATAGTATATATGGATTTTCTCACTAAAAATTCTATGGCATTGGGTACAATAAGAAAGTTCATTTCAGATGATCTCATTTTCCATGTTGATAAATGTATTACAGCTAAGGAAGCTTGGGATAAGCTTGCTAATTTGTATGGCAAGGTTGATAAGGTTAAGGGGTACAAGCTTGAACATGATCTCCTAAGCCTTGATCCCAAGGATTTTGACACAATTCAAGATTATATCACTAAGGAAAATGAGCTAAGAGCACAACTAAAAGATTGTTGTATTGAAAAAGAGGATGATCAATTGGTCTTCAACTTGTTGGACAAGCTTCCATATGAGTATGCAGCCTTTGTTTCAAGTTTTCAAACTCAAAGATTGACAATAAGTAACTTCACATCACCATGTTTTGAGGCTCTCATAGATCTTTTGATTCTTGAGAAAAATAAGTTGATGAAAATGGGAATTCTCAAGTCTTCAACTTCAAGAGCATTGGTGGTCAATCATGGAAATAAGCAAGGCAAAGGGAAAGACCAGAAGCAATATTCACCAAAGCCACAAAGAGAGAACAAACAATCCACTCCACAACTAAGCTCAACTTCATCTTCTTCAAAGAAGTACAACTATTCAAGTAAGAGGGAGCAACCAACATGTGCATATTGCAAAAAGTTTGGTCATGAGGAGCATTGCTGTCATGTTAAGTGAATTGATGAGTTGAAACATATCCTTAAGAAGAAGAACATCAACTTGCCAGTTGCATATCAAGAGAAGGACTCATCTCCTTCCACTTCATCTTCTAAGGGAAAAGGTACAACTCTCATGGCAACAACATAAAGCTCTTCACCTTCTTCTACGTCATCTCAACATGAGAAACATAAGGGGCAAGCATTTCTTGTAGTTGCAGATTCCAATTCAGATAGGTGGATCCTTGATTCAAGAGCTTCACGTCATATGAGTTCTTCAAAGGATATGTTCCCTTCATTTGATTCTTGTTCATCACCACCCATTTTGATGTCCAATAACACTTCTTTGGCAGTTTGTGGGAAGGTTTCTATTGAAATTGAAGGTGGAGCATTTAATGATGTTCTATGTGTGCCTACTTTGTCAAGGAACATCCTTTCCATCTATCAGATTACACATAGTGGTACAAGAAAGAGTGTAGAGTTCACACCAAATTTTGTCATTATTCGAGATTTGCATAGAAAGGCTCTTGTTGTAGTTGGGGAGGTTGATAATCGTTCTCGGTTCTACACCTTCTCATATTTTTCTCCTATTGATGATTTAGTTCACCCTCTAGTATGGACACACTTGAGGAGAATGAGTATGGTTAAGTTTGAATCTTGGAGTGCTCACTGCTCTTGAGGTTCTTGATCCTATTGTTGATACTCCATCTCCTACATTGACCGATGTACCTAATGATACTTGTGTTCTGACAGTTTTAGTTCCTTGTGATTCAGTGCAACAGTGCATACCTTGTCCTCCATCAACAGTTTCATGGGATGACTACTTGATAGACATTGGCAGCTTGTTTGTGGAATCCTACATTGTAGATTTGGGAGACACATTTTATGACTTATATCTTCTCTTTGATGAAGGTGATTCTTCTTCAGTTGTTGCGAGGGAACACTCTGACCCTCCTCTACATGATCATTCTTTTGAGGTTGATGTGATTGTGGATGCATTTGTACAATAGTTGGAGGAGGCCACTTTCTCTCTTGAGGAGACACTTGCATCTTCAGAGTATTTTCTACCTTCATCCTTGCTAGATCTTGAGTTGTCTTTTTCAACAAATGAGAGTGTTGTTGCAAAGCATTTCTCATAGGTTCCAGGAAGTAACTACATTGCAACTTCACATGGTTTGGGAAAGGCATCTTTTAGCATCAACACAGGGAAATTTGAGCAGATTTCAAAGACTCCTTACATTTTGAGGGCTCTTCCTTCTTCACTTGTGGATTGGGGAGACTTCATTCATGCACCTTTGGTATTGTTTCTTCCTAAGGGGAGGAACGTTTTTCGATATTTTTGGAGCAGCTTCTTCATTCCTTCTCGAGCATCTTCCATGGGTGAACATTGTACATTGAGGGGGGGGCTACCTTGTCTCTCTTCTTCTCTTGTATGGGGGGGATTTTTCCTCGCATGGGGTTTTTTCCTTCTCATTCCATGTTCATAGGATTTTGTATTTCATCTCTCTTTTGGGGGGTCATTTTTTCCCTCTGGGTTTTTCTATCTTTACTCCAATTGTGAGAGATTGCATTGCATTTGTACATGGGTACCTAACATGGCTCAGTTGTCAGGACCCATCTTGCATCTTATCTTGCATGGTTGGCTTGAGTCTTCATTCCCCAAGTTGCACTTAAGGGGGGGTGTTGGTGTAAATAAGTACTTTACTTATTACACTTTACTTAAGCTTACTTAGGGAATGCATATCATTATAGGTTGCACTTGTGACACCTAGTTATTTGCATCTTGCATCTAGGTTTGTGCATACATTGAGAGATATGAGTTGGAAACTTAGGGAAATGTGTGTAGGAGAAATTTCACTCTTTGTGGTGTGATCTAGTTATCACCTTTTTATCTCCACCTTTTGTGGCATGATAATTCCACTTTAGGTGGGTGATCCACCTTTCATGGAATTATCTATTATTTCTCTCTACCTACCCTGCACATGATTGAGATGCTTTTCTCATTCATGGCCCTTCATTGTGTCCTAGCTTGCCTTTATAAGAAAGCCTTGTACATTCTTGTAATTGTCCATCTTCATAGTCCATCTTCATTATCTATATTCATGCATATTGAGAATACAATATCATATTCTCTCATCTTGTCTCTCTTTTGTGCTATGTTTAGTCTCTTGATCCTGTTGTTGCTTTTCATAAGTTCTTACACTTATAAATTATTCTCATAAAAACTAAATATTTATCAAGTTACGAATGCACTTGTATATGTATTTTTAGAAAAACTAGGGGAAAATTCCATTGAATAAATGTAATAGCATAAATATTATGAAACTACTCATCAATAGTCAATATGGAACCAACAAATAAATAAGTTTCTTATGTATTATAAAGAATGTAAAGTGGCAACTACCATCATTTATACTCATAGATGAGGCAACACTTGCAAGGGAATTTGTAATGGGTAAACTTACAGAAGAGAATAGTATAATATGAAATATTCTCTAGAAATACTTGATAATAATTGAGAATAATAAGCCACTTCGAGGGGGGAAATCTCTAATTATATGTGGTGAGATCATATTTTTACAATGAGAATGATCTACTAACCACTAGCTCCTATATACTCTACTTATGCCTTGGATGTAACCTAGGCCAACTTAGATACAAAAATAAGACTATATTATTTATTGTATGGGTAAGTGCACCAATATGTGACACAATTTTGGTGTCAAACTGAAAAAATTCACAAAAAAAGCTCAAAATTGAGCATTTGGCACATGCCAAATTTGGCGTACGCCAAATGAAAAAGTAAATTAAAAGCAAAAAATGCATTTCAAACTTGCATTTTCATTTCAACCCATGGCTTGGATTGGAGGATTTAAGCTCTGCAACTCGCACTCGCCAAATCTTATCCATTTTTTGCACTCTTGTTTGCTATTTTTCATGAGGATGCCACCAAAACATTAGAGGTCAAAGATTGCAAAGAAGTATGTATTTTTATTCTATTTATTTCAAATTTGATTTAGAATGCAGATTGAAGTAGGTTTTTATAATAAATTTTTCTTCTAATTCTCAAGGAATGAATCTCCACCTTGAAACATTGAGAATTCATAGTCACCCCCTCAGGAAGATCCTCCTATACAAGAAAAACCTGAAACCCCTCCATCAATTCATAGGCATCCTCAAGGAACACAAGAAAATATTCTAAATCAAATTGAAAACAATAAAAGAGACATTGAAAATTTAATTGGAAGATTAATTGAGCATGCCAAAACCCACCCTTATAGGAGAGGGATTTCTGAATCATTGAAGTCAATTGTATCTCATGTAGGAGAAATAAGCAAGAAAATAATTTTTTGGTAAAATAAGAGGCATGAGATGAGACAATTTTATGCTACTATTTTGTCATATGCAGATGTTAAAAAACAACAAATTAGCAAAGTCGAACTGTGTGTCCTATTTATAGACCTGAGAACCAATGAACCTTTGTCTCATGTATGTAGGAGGTTCCCCATCCATTGGTGCCACCATGGGTTAATTAATAATAAATTTTGGGAGCAATGGTGGATGGTACTTGACCAACCTCTATGCAATAACCATGAGGTACCACAATAATTTTTGAGGAAACTCTATTGTGAGTTCTCCCTCAATAAGATGCCAAATTATTTTGACATCTTAGACTTTCAAGGTAGAGGTGGGGGCTTCACACATGATAGACCTATTGCACGATGTAATCCACAGTTGGCACTGAGACCCTTGGCCAAACCCATGGTGGAGCATGTCGTTGTTCCTTCCATTGTTAAGGATAGTGTAGAGGTTGACACACTGGAGTCTATTAGCTCGCTCACCCAAACCATTATATAGTGTGCGAGGCCTCTAGTAGAGCCTGATGGGGAGGAGACATGTAGGTCTCAAGCTCCACCCCACCATTGTGGTGCTTGTGTTGCCGTTTGCACGTACAATTATCAAAGTGTCAGGGATGTAGTTACATAACCTACATTAGTTGTAGACATGATGACTTTCACATATGATTTGTTGAATGATACATTCAACATTAACACTCAAGTAAAATTCTGCAAGCTCATTTAATGTTGTTTATTAAATTATATTTTGAATTTTAAGAATAACTAAATTAGTAGAATTTTGATATGATGAAATTTCAAGGTTGGAGTGTTAATGAGATGTGCTCCATTCCTACAGACCCTTATTTTTTCTTGATGTTGAGTCCATAGATATGGAAGTAGTATTAAAGATATTATTATTGCATTTGAATAGTTGAATGTTATATTTGAATGTTTGTCTTGTAACATGCTTTGGATTTCAAACAGTTTCCTAGTGGACCTTTGACCTCCACACCTCACGCAATTCATTTCCTCAAACAACTTACACTTAGGTAGCCTTTATTCATTGATGGTGTTGTCAAATAATGTTAGCTAGTTTTCATAATTTTGCATATACAAATCTAAAAAATTGATGAGAAACACAAACATTGCATATGTATTCCTTGATCATGTCACATTACCTTCTCCTAATTCACTTCTTGCTTTATTCCTTCATAATCTCATCCCATTAACATTTAATATTTCACCCTATTTTCCATGATCCCATCCTAGCCCATCCCACTAATATCTTCTAATCCATCCTATGTGTCATTATTCCCTTCTACTCCCATCTTATTGTACCCATTATTATTTCACCCTAGATTTTCCATGATCCCCTATTTTCATTTATTCATTCTATGTTATACCATCTTTATCCATGTTTCATTCTAGATAACTCTTCTCCATTATTACTACACACAGGTCAAGTTCCCACTTCATATACTATAGTCAAACCCTATACACCTCCTATTTAACCCTATGTTGCATTATTCCCTACTAATCACATCCCATAACCTCTATTTTCCCACCCTATATTTTGTTATTCCATCCTATCCCATCCCATCAATCTATACTAGTCCATCCTATGTTCCATTAACCCCTTCTATTCCCATCCCATTACCCTCTCTTATTTCACCTTATGTTCCATTATCCCCTCTTAGTCTTGTCCTACTATCTTTCCCTCCCTTTATTCCCTCCTAATCCCATCCCATTAACCTCTAATAGTTCACGCTATATTTTGTTATCCCATCCTAGCCCATTTTGGTAATCTATTCTAGTCCATTCCATGTTCCATTATCACATTTGACTCCCATCCCATTGCACCCTCTATTATTTCACCATATGTTCCATTATCCCATGTTTATCTTGTCTCTTTATCCCTTCTATGCTATAGCACCTCCATCCAAATTTTATCATATACAGTATTAGAAGAAATATTTCATTCCACTCATTATTGAAAAAAGTTGTCTTCTCCATTACTGAGTTGCACACCTCAACAACCAACTTCATGTACTATAGTAAAACCCTAGACACGTCCTAATTAATCGTATGTTCCATTATCCCTTTGAAAGCTACTACTAAAATAGTAATCCTCAATTCATTCATGTGAACTTCATTGTGGCATTATCACTATGTTGACAACATGCCCTCATTATCAGAGTAGTTGATTTGACATTATATTTTCTATTTTATGGTCTATTATAGAAAATTTTCATGATACTTTTATGTAGTTTAATTTCTATCTTGATGGTTTCTACAGGTGGGTGTCACTCCAAATAGTGCACATGGTAATGTTGTAAATGTGAATGATAACTATTTTTTTATGGTAAGTGACTATATTTTATTATAGGGGTATGTGCAAGATCATGATGCTCCAAAAAGTGGCAATATGATGGGTATGTGTAGGGTATGTGGCTGACGACTTTTTTTTACCCAAAATTGATGAAACGAAAAAGGGTTTTTAAAGGATATTCTCAGCTTCCCACCAATATAAATTATGCTTTACTTTGAATTTAATAAATTATTATTATTAATTTTCTATTTGAATTATGACTAAAGTCATGATTGATGATTGAAAAACATCTATAGCTTTCAAAGTATCTAATTTTTTGAATCAACATGCTACATTCTCTTTGCATACTATAGGATTAAAAAATAAAAATGAATTTCATGAAGTTTTGACCAAGTTAAGGTGGTCAAACATATGAGTTTTTATATTTTTTAAAAGTTGTAATAAAAAAATCATAATTAATTATTTACTTGGAAAAAATTACAAAAATATCATCAAATCGGACATGAGTCCTCTACTTATATCTAAAATCTTATAAAAAATATTATCATTTATTGTGGTTAGGGTGGTAAGAAAGACACTTCTTATTTTTTCCTGAAATTTAAGTACTCTGCATAGAAATTTCAAATTTTCACCAAATAGATTTTTTTTTATAAATAATCATAGTAGTTCAGAAACTACATTCAATTTGCTACAAATTCTATTCTTACATATTTTTGAAATAATATAGATAACTTATTCAAATTTTTACATCAAGTTGTCTAACTTTGATTTTTCTAAATTTTTTGCCACTTAAGGTCCTATTTTTTCCATGGTGATCCTACACATACCCATATGTCATTCCATAATTCAATTTCTATGTATTAACATCTATACTTTTTATTGTGTCAGATGTAGCTGTGGAGGAGTCTAGAGAGGAGGTCTAGTGAGCGTGTTTGAAAGACAAGAGAACTAATAGGCACTCCATCTAGCCAAATTTCTAAGGAAGCATGGGATCTTTTTCCCTCCCCTAGAGGGAAATGACTGTATTTGGGTCATTTTTTGTATGCCTATGTGGCATTTTGGAAAATATGTTTGGTACTATCGATATATCCGTGAAATTTTATGTGGACATATGGCTCTTTTATACTAATATTGTATGGAATTTTTGGATATATTATATATACTTTTATCAATATATATCATTGTATAGCCTTATGGCTTTTTGATTAAAGAAAATTTTATTTTTCTACTGTCACTCTTGAATGATGTTGTCATGTGTATTGTGTAAATTGTATGCTTGAATGTTGTAGGCATGGATTTTGTTTACATATAATGCTTAATTAATTACTATCAATTGCTCAATAAGCTCCATCTAATGCATATTGTGTAAATAAGTTCCATTCCTAGTGGTTTGTGTCCTTTGTAATGCTTAAATTACTTGTGCCTCATTTATTCACATGTATGCTTCACTTATTCATGAGAATACTTCACGTATATTGTGTGTATTCATGTATATGCTTCATGCTTCCAATGCATAGCAACAAAAAAAATTGGGGAAAAATTAGGCAAACCAAAAGTATAAGAGTTTTTGAAAAAATTGGGAAAAAATCAGAGAAAAATCAGATTTTAAGAAACGTAAAAAATTATAAAGGAAGAAGAGATAAAAACTATTTTTTTTGAAATTGAAAGGTATTTCCATAGTATAGAGATATAGAGAGCAGATAAAATAAATATTTTAACTATTGAATTGTAAAAAATAGAATTTTGTAGTTTATATTCATATCATTGATTATATTGCATTACACATCTTTCAAACTCAAAGCATCACTTCACATTGCATAACTAATAACTAGATACTAATAGATGAAAAAATTCCAATTACAATATAGCTTTTACAAAGTCAAACTAAGCAGTTATGCAATTACTTCACATTGCATAACTAATAACTAGGAGCACTTGCCAATTCCATTTTATTATCATGGCATTCTATAAGACCAAATTTCTTTGAGGTATTTTTTCAAATAGTTCACTGCCTTGTCTATGTTACCACATTTTTCATGCATGTCTACCAAAGCATTTTTTCAAACTGTTCATTGCCTTGTTTCTATGGCTAAAATCCTAAAACAAGTGCTTTCAAACAAGCTATGGATGCTTGGAAAAAGCCTATCAAAAGTATAATAGCAAGCAATAGTATAGACAAGGCAATGAAATGCTTGAAAAAATGCCCTAAAGAAATGTGGTCTCATGGTGATGGAATGCCATGACAAGAAAATTGCTATGGATTGTCATGGCATTCCATCACCATGAGACCATGTTTCTTTGAGGCATTTTTTCAAACAATTCACTACCTTGTCTATGCTACCATATTTTTCATACATGTTTACCAAAGCATTTTATCAATCAGTTCATTGCCTTGTTGCTATGGCTAAAATCCTAAAATAGGTGCTTCCAAACAAGCTATGGGTGCTTGGAAAAAATCTATCAAAGCATAATAATAAGTGATAGCATAAAGAAGGCAATGAACTATTCAAAAAAATTCCTCAAAGAAATGTGGTCTCAATATGCTTGTCATGGCATTCCATTACCAGGAGACCACATTTCTTTGAGGTATTTTTTTCAAACAATTGACTTCCTTGTCTATGCTACCACATTTTTCATACATGTCTACCAAAGCATTTTATCAATCAATTCACTGCCTTGTCGCTATGGCTAAAAGTCTAAAATAGGTCCTTTTGAACAAACTATGGATGCTTGGAAAAAATCTATCAAATTGTAATGGTAAGCAATAACACAGACAAAGTGAACTATTTGAAAAAATTCCTCAAAGAAATGTGGTCTCATGGTGATGGAATACCATGAAAAGAAAATTACTTGGATTGTCATGGCATTCCATCACCATGAGACCACATTTCTTTGAGGCATTTTTTCAAATAGTTTTCTACCTTGTTTATGCTACCACATTTTTCATACATGTCTACCAAAGCATTTTATCAAAAAATTCACTACCTTGCTACTATGGCTAAGACTCTACAACAAGTGTTTTTAGACAAGCGATGGATGCTTGGAAAAATTCTATCAAAGCATAATAGTAAGAAGTGGCATAGACAAGGTAGTGAACTGGTTGAAAAAATGCCTCAAACAGATGTGGTCTCATGGTGATGGAATGCCATGACAATCCATAGCAATTCGCTTGTCATGGCATTCCATGACACCACGAGACCACATTTCTTTGAGGCTTTTTTTCAAAAGTTCATTTCCTTGTCTATGCTACCACGTTTTTCATACATGTCTACCAAAGCATTTTATCAAATAGTTCATTGCCTTGTTGCTATGGCTAAAAGGCTAAAATAGGCGATTTCGAACAAGCTATGGATGCTTGGAAAAAATCTATCAAAGCATAAAAGTAAGCAATAGTATAGACAAGGCAATGAGTTGGTTGAAAATTTTCCTCAAAGAAATGTGGTCTCATGGTGATGGAATTCCAAGAAAATCCATAGCAATTTTCTTGTCTTAGCATTTGTCATGTCATTCCATCAACATGAGAATGCATTTCTTTGAGCCATTTTTTCAAACAATTCACTGCCTTGTCTAGGGTCTCATGGTTTTTCTTCACACGAAAATCAACATAATAGTAAGCAACAAGCTAGATGGTCTCATGGTTTTTCTTTATGTGAAAATCAGCATATGACATCAAACCATATGCCATGGATCTAAATATCTAGATCTAATGTTTCACTAGTAGACTAAGTTTTGCATCTCAACAAGGGTGCACTATTTGGTGACAACAATTGCAGTTTAAACTCTTAAGGGATTTAGGCAGTTGAATGTAGCTCGAAGAGATTCGACGTGTTTGGGTGAAAAAGAGGACCATGCCTAGTGTAAACATACCCACTCAGACACGTTGGAACAGTTTGTTTGGTCACATAAGTTGCAGAACAAAAGTTGTACCACTTTGCAACTTTGCACCAATTATATTTAACAACTTTTTCCCCAAGTGAAAAGTCACCACCACGGGAAAACACCTCTGAGATAGTAAAAACCAAGAGAATTTATTATAAAGGGGCCCAACATGATCCCATAGGCTTAGACGAGAAGTTTCTAAGTGTCATAGTGTCCAAGTAACAACATGTTGAAGCTTGTAGTCATTTTGCACTTTAGACTCTTAAGAGATTTAGGAGGTTGAATGTAACTCGAAACGATTCGACATGTTTGGGTGTGAAAGAGGACTATTCCCAGCATAAATGTACCCACTCGGATATGTTGGAACAATTCATTTGGTCATACGAGTTGAAGAACGAAAGTTGAACCACTTTGCAACTTTGCACTACTTATATTTGACAACTTTTTCCATAAGCAAAAATTTTTCACCATAGAAAAATACCTCCAAGATAGAAAAACTAAGAGAGGTTATTGTAGAGGGACCCAACATGATCCCATAGGATCATATGAAAGTTTTTTAGCATCATGGTGTTTGAGTAACAGTGTGCTGAAGTTTGTAGTCATTTTGCACTTCAGAGTCTTGAGGGATTCAACTGGTTGAATGTAGCTTAGAGAGATTCATTTTTCTTGAGTGAAAAAAAGGACCACATGTACCTAGTGTAAATGTACCCACTCAGATGTGTTGAATTTTTTTTTTTGGTTACATGAGTTGTAGAATGAAAGTTGCACCACTTTGTAACTTTGCACTACTTGCATTTGACAACTTTTTTTCCAAGCGAAAAGTTTTTGGTCATAGGAAAATACCTCTGAGATAGAAAAAATTGAGATATTTTATTGTAGAGGGGCTCAATGTGATCTCATAGGCTTAGATGAGAATTTTCTAAGTGTCATGGTGTCCGAGTAATGACATGTTGAAGTTTGCAACCATTTTTCACTTCAAACTCTTAAGGGATTCAACCAATTGAATGTAGTTCAGAGCAATTTGAAATGTTTGGGTGTGAAATAGGACTATGCATAACATAAACATACCCATTCAAATGTGTCAGAATAGTTCATTTGATCACACAAGTTGCAAAATGAAAGTTGCACCACTTTGCAACTTTCAATTACTTGCATTTGACAACTTTTTCTCCAAGTGAAATGTCACCACCACGGAAAATGCCTCCAAGATAAAAAAGAAGAAGAGGTTATTATAGAGGAGCCCATCATGATCCCATAGGCTTAGATGAGAATTTTCTAAGCATCACAGTGTCTAAGTAACACCATGCTAAGTTTGCAACTATTTTTCTTTTCAAACTCTTAAGGGATTCAACTAGTTGAACATAGCTCAGAGTGATTCACCATGTTTAGGTGTAAAATAGCACCATGCCTAGCATAAACGTACCCACTTGAATGCATCAAAATAGTTTTTTTGGTCACATGAGTTATAGAATGAAAGTTGCACCACTTTGCAACTTTGCACTACTTGCATTTGACAACTTTTTCCCCAAGCGAAAAGTCGCCACCATGGGAAAATGCCTTTGAGATAGAAAAAATTGAAATATTATTGTAGATGGTTCCAACATTATCCTATAGGCTCAGAAAAAAAAATTTCTAAGCATCACGGTGTCTGTGTAATAACATGTTGAAGTTTGTAGTCATTTTGCACTTCAGATTCTTAAGGGATTCAGTCAGTTGAAAGTAGCTCAGAGAGATTCGCCGTGTTTGGGTGCTGATAAGGACCAATCCTAGTGTAAATGTACCCACTTGTACATGTCAAAATAGTTTGTTTCATCACACAAGTTGCAGAATGAAAGTTTCTCCACTTTACAACTTTCAACTACTTGCATTTAACATTTTTTCCATCAAATGAAAACTAGACACCACAAAAAAATGACTCTGAGATAACAAAAAATGAGAGAGGTTATTTTAGAGGGGAATAACATAATCCCATAGGCTTAGACAAAAAATTTCTAAACATCATGATGTCTAAGTAACAACATGTTGAAGTTTGCAGTCATTTTTAATTTCAAACTCTTAAGGGATTCAGTCAGTTGAACATAGCTCAGAGTGATTTTTTTGTGTTTGAGTGAAAAAATGACCATGCCTAGTGTAAACATACCCACTCAGATGCATCGAAATAGTTTTTTTGGTCACACGAGTTGCAGAATGAAAGTTGCACCAATTTCCAACTTTGCATTAGCATTTGACAACTTTTTCTCCAAGCGAAAAGTCACCACCATGGGAAAATTCCTTTGAGATAGTGAAAAATGAGAGATTATTGTAGAGGGGCCCAACATGATCCCATAGTCTCAGACAAGAAGTTTCTAAGTGTTATGGTGTCCGAGTAACAACATACTAAAGTTTATAATCATTTTTCACTTTAGACTCTTAAGGGATTCAGTCGGTTGAATGTAGCTTGGAGTGATTCGGTGTGTTTGGGTACACAATAGGACCATGCTTAGTGTAAGAATACCTATTTGAATGCGTCAAAATTGTTCGTTCAATCATATGAGTTGTTGAACGAAAATTGCACCACTTTGCAACTATGCACTACTTGCATTTGACAAGTTTTTCCCCAAGCAAAAAGTCACCGTGATGGAAAAATTCATCAGAGATAGACAAAACCAAGATAAATTATTATAGAGGGGACCAACACAATCACATAGGCTTAGACAAGAAGTTTATAAGTATCACAGTCTTCGAGTAACAACATGTTGAAATTTGCAGCCATTTTGTACTTTGGACTCTTAAGGGATTCGATCGGTTAAACGTAGCTCAAAGTGATTTTTCATGTTTTGGTGTCGAAAAGGACCATGCTTAGTGTAAACTTACCCACTTGGACACATCAAAATAGCTTGTCTGGTCACATGAATTGCAGAATGAAAGTTGCACCACTTTGCAACTTTTAACTACTTGCATTTGACATTTTTTCCATCAAATGAAAACTAGACACCATGAGAAAACAACTCTAAGATAACAAAAATTGAAAGAGGTTATTGTAGAGGGGTCCAACACAATCTCATAGGCTCAAACGAGAAGTTTCTAAACATCACTGTGTCCGAGTAACAATATGCTAAAATTTATAGTCATTTTGCACTTCAAACTCTTGAGGGATTCAACCAGTTGAACATAGCTCATAGCAATTCACCATGTTTAGGTGTGAAAGAGAACCATGTCTAACATAAATGTACCCACTTGAACAAGTTGGAATAAAATGTTTGATCACACGAGTTGTATAACAAAAGTTGCACCACTTTGCAACTTTTAACTACTTACATTTGACACTTTTTTCATCAAGTGAAAACTGGACACAACGAAGAAACGACTCCAAAATAACAAAAAATGAGAGATGATATTGTAGAGGGTCCCAACACAATCCCATAGGTTAATACGATAAGTTTATAAACATCATGATGTCTGAGTAACATCATGCTAAAGTTTATACCGATTTTACTCTTCAAACTCTTAAGGTATTTAGCTAGTTGAACGTAGCTCGGAGTGATTCGCCATGTTTGGGTACAAAAGAGGACCATGCCTAGTGTAAACATACCCACCCAAACACCTTATAACAATTCGTTTGGTCACATGAATTGCACAATGAAAGTTGCACCACTTTACAACTTTCAACTACTTATATTTGACATTTTTTCCATCAAGTGAAAGTTGAACACTACAAAAAAAAATGACTTTGAGATAACAAAAACTAAGAGGTGTTATTTTAGAGGGGTTTAACGTGATCCCATAGGCTTATACAAGAAATTTCTAAGCATCATGGTGTCCGAGTAACAACATGTTGAAGTTTGTAGCTATTTTGCACTTTAGATTCTTAAGGGATTCAATTGGTTGAACGTAGCTCAGAGCGATTCACCATGTTTGGGTGTGAAAGAGGACCATGCCTAATGTAAACTTACCCATTTAAATGCATAAGAACAGTTCATTTGGTTACACAAGTTGCAAAACAAAAGTTGTACCACTTTGCAACTTTCAACTACTTGCATTTGACACTTTTTCTATCAAGTGAAAATTGGACACCACAAAAAATGACTCTAAGATACAAAAACTGAGAGAGGTTATTGTAGAGGGGCCCAAAGAGATCTCATAGGCTTAGATAAGAAGTTTCTAAGCGTCATAGTGTCCGAGTAATATCATGCTGAAGTTTGTGGCCATTTTGCACTTCTAACTCTTAAGGGATACAACTGATTGAACGTAGCTCAAAGTGATTCGCCATGTTTGGGTGTAAAATAATACCATGCATAGCATAAATGTACCCACCCAAATGAATTGAAATAGTTTGTTTGATGACACGAATTGTAGAACAAAATTTGCACCACTTTGAAACTTTTAACTACTTGCATTTGACACTTTTTCCATCAAGTAAAAATTGGACACCATGAGAAAACGACTCTAAGATAACAAAAACTAAAAGAGGTTATTGTAGAGGGGCCCTAGCTGATCCTGATGGCTCAGATAGAATGCCCATAATTAACACAGTATCCATGTAACAAGCTATCAAATATTGCATTAACATTGATGAAACTCACAAAAAGTAATGGTTTGTATTATTTTTCTTCAACAAAACTTCATGGACCCAAATCCCTACCTATCTAAACTCATTACATTGATCATCAGACCATTACACTGGTGGAATGAGTTAAAAACTCAATTTTCTCCTTTCAAACCCTCAAAACCAGGGTTTTAGGATAGTTTTGAGAAAAAAACACTAACTCTCACAAACCTTTATGAAATCAGATGCCACAATATTCAAATGCAAGCTAATTTATCCATACATCAATTTCAACACCCTCAATAGGTCTCAAATAGGCTGAATCAACTACTTTTAGTCACTAGAACCTTCACTAATACATAAAATCACTAAACCCTTATTTTAGGCCAATTTCATGCTTGGACATGAGGGTTTATTGAAAATAAATACTCCTAGCCTCCTATCACTTTATCAATGCCTCAAGCCCTTCACAATAGGTCTTCCCATGCTTAATAAACCATCACACAACCTTAACTCATGCATTTTATACAAATTTCAACTTGGAGCCATCATTTCCAAGTTAAAAACTTAGGAAATACAACTAGGGCAACATTCCATTCTCTCCAAATAGCCTTCCTTACTCAAATAAACCTCACAAACATCTAGAAAGCCTACCCTACACACCCATTCCACCAAGTTATAAGAAAATATAACGATGGAATGGGTGTTTATCTCATTTTATTCACCTACAAACCCACTATCAATAAAAAGGGTATAAAATGCTTGAATCTTTATGAAATTCGATCAAACAAAAACCGAAATACTCCTAGCTCATGCCATCACACATTTCACTACATTTTAGATTATTATGCCTCAATATAGAGCCATATAGAGATTTGAACCAACAAGTTTTCAGGAAAAACACATAGAAAGTAATGGTTTGTATTGCTTTTCCTCAACAAAACTTCAACTAGAGAGTTTGCCTCGAGTTCTTACAACATATCTAAAGCTTATACATCAAGAATCGACCAATCAAGAATTTTAGGAGTTTTTGGCGTAAATGGATGGCTAGATGCCAGGGTTTGTATAAATTCCTTTGGAATTGGTCAAGTAAAGGTGGGATGATGTAGAGAAGGGAGGTTTTTCAATTAACAAACACAATTCAAGTCCCTTGCAACAACTTTGCAACCCTTTAAAGTCTATCACACCAACTCTTCACAATTTCACCTAGTTTTCACTTGTAGGTTTGTTGACCTAGTTTTCCCTTCAAATCTCAAAAAAGGAAACTCAAATTCACAAACCCCAAGGTGTTTCAGACACCCATTAATGCCTTCAAAAACATACTACAATATCTCATATGACTTCTTTGGAACAAACTCTCCAAACTAAGGCTTCTATGATGTCCCAACTAGGCCAATTAGGCAACATTTACAAAGTAATACCTATCCAATCACTTTCCCAATTGAAAAACTCTACTTAGACCTTCTCCATAGGTCTTAAATAGCCCAAATCAATAATTTTTAGAAGGAAAAAGTTCACCAAGACCCCAAATTACAAAACCCTCACTTTATGCCATTCCAAATGGGGTTTATTAAAAAACATTGTTATAGGCTTCTACACAGCCAACCAAGGCCTCAAAAACCTTTATTTATGTATGCACATGCTTGAAAGTTCATCAAAATCTTCTTCCCCTGAGAGTTTATAAAACTTCCCTCCTCTAACTATCAAATTTCACTCAAAACCCACAAATTTGACAACTAGGCAACATGCCCAAACACTCAATTTTCCTTCCATGCTCACAATAGCCATTCAAACATCTCAAACACATTCCAAAATTCTTTCATATTCTTCCTAAGCCTTTTCCAAGCTTTTACCACTACATTTTATGCAAAACTTCACTTGTACCCATCACCTTTCAAGTAAAATCTCAAGAAATTCAACTAGGGTAGCCTCTTAAACTTCACAAACTTCACTCCATAGACCTAAATATTATTCCTACATCTAATCCTACCATTTGGGACCCATTCCACTGAGCCACGGGTATGTGCTGGATCAAGATGGGCCAAAAAGTGGCGATATGATGGGTATGTGGTTGATGACTTTTTTTTAACCTAAAATTAATAAAATGAAAAGGGTTTTTAAAGAAGATTCTCAACTTTCCACCAATATAAATTATGTTTTACTTTAATAAATAATTATTATTCATTTTCTATTTGAATTATAACTAAAGTCCATTAATAGCTTCATTGAAAAACATTTATAGCTTTAAAATAGTATCACATTTTTTGAATTTGAAATATGCACCACATTCTATGCTTCACATACTATAGGATTAAAAAAAAAAAATGAATTTCATGAAGTTTTGGCCAAGTTAAGTTGGTTAGACATATCAGTTTTTTATATTTTTAAAAAGTTGTAATAAAAAATTGATAATTACACTCATTTATATTGAAAAATTACAAAAATATGCATCATATCTGACATGAGTCCTCTACTAATTATCTAAAATCTTATAAAAAATATTATAACTTTATTGTATAGTTGGTTTCAGGGACAAACACCTACTTCTTATTGTTTCCCCTAAAATCTCTATATTACCGTAGATTAAAATTCTAAATTTTCATCAAATATATATTTTTGAATAAAACTTAGTAGTTTAGAAACTATATCCAAATTGCTACAAATTCTATTCTTATATATATTTTGAAATAATATAGATAATCCTATTCAAATTTTGCGTCGTTGTTTTAACTCTTATTTTAATTTTGGCCACCTAAGGCTTGTTTTCTTTCCATAGATGATCTTAAGCATACCCCTACGATTTTAGGCAATAGGGTGGGATGAGTAATTATTTCAATTTATGCCTTCAAACCTTAGTTCTGACACTATACAAAATAACAACATTTAATTAAATAAACGTAAAATTGCATATAAATGACTAATTTTAATAATGCGACCATTAGTATTTTATTGCCGATCATTTATAATGCGACCAAATTTATGACTAAACTATTTTCATCATTTATCTAGTCATTGATTTAGTCATTGATTTGGCTAATTTTGGCTGATTTAGTTACAATTTAGCTGATTGCTGTTAATTGGCTACGCTATTTAGTCACAGTAGTGATTTATTAAGCTCAAGTATACGGAATTCAATAATTTAGTCATTGATTGTTGTTAACTAGTCATTAATTTAGTCACATATTTAGTCATTAATTTAGTCATTACTTTAGTCATATATTTAGTCATTAATTTAGTCATTACTTTAGTCATATATTTAGTCATTATTTTAGTAATGGTAGTCATATATTTAGTCATTGTAGTCATATGTTTGGTCATTGTATTCATTTATTTTAGTCATAGTAGTCATTTATTTAGTCATGGTTTAGTCATTTATTTGAGTCAATCAATGATTCAAGTTATAAATCAAATTTAACTTAATTAATTCTCACAAATTTATGCATATATACTTCAAATATCATAGATATTCAATTTTTTTTTTTGTATTGGATTAACATGAAAAAAAATATAATCAACAAACAACTTTATGCATATAAAGCTCAAATATCATAGATATTCAAAAAAAAAATTGTATTGCATGAAAAAGAAAGAATATACAAACAAATAGCTGCATAACCAAAGGAATTGCAAACAACATACAACTGTATAAACAAAGATCCAAGAAATAAATCATTCATTGCACTCTTTGGTTGCCATGGAAGACAAATCCAAGATACAGTACAAATGCTACAAACATTGAAGGGAGAAAAGACATGAAAATATATAGTAAATGTAGTTATATTATTTGTGGTGCATATATTGTCCAATTTAGAGTAGCCTTGCCCTCCCATTCTAGCTGGACAACCCTTGAGAGAAGATTGGAAGGATTCAAATGAGAAGGATGAAAAATTCCTATCTAGAAATCTCATTGGTCATGGTCAGATGAAAGTAAAGAGTGCATGTTCACATGTCCAATTTGACGAGCTGCAACCTAAAAATAAGATTTCAATGAGGGTTTTAGAATATGTTTATTAAAATGAAAATACAGTTATTAAAATGAAAATACAGCCAAGATCTAATAATAAGCACATTTATATTTTTACAATATGGCAATATCCTTTACCTGTTTCAAAGATTTTGTGAGATTTCCCATTACAGTGACTATGGTAGAACACTAATCTGCAATATGACTGTGAGCTTGCTTAGTAATGGATTCAATGGTGATAAGACTAAAAGGTGCAACATCAACAACAGTACCACTTGATACAATTATATTTGATAAGGCACATTCAAAAGCTATCTAAATGTTTATCTTGGAGGAAATGCATGTCGACTTATGATAAAACTAGAACAATGCCTTCAACTGTCATTTCTCCATTATACAACTATGCCCGTGTGAAACAAAGAGCTTCTAACAACCACATTTTATCCTTTGTGATACTCCATAGCTTTCAATGATACTGTCTGACAACACATAATTCTTACAACTAGAACAAAAGACCAAGGGTCATATGCTTGCAATGATATTCTATTTGTTCCTTCTTTGATGCATGTTCTAATCTACAATAGGTTAAAACAAAGCATGTTACAAATTGAAAAGAAAAATAAAATGATATGAACATAAAATAGTAAGGCACTTGACATTTCAAGAATTATGCTAAGAATGGACACAAAATAACTACAAAGAATAATATAGTGCACCACTATGAAGAGTATGCAAAATGGATAGAAATTGCTCAGAGCTTTAGTTGCTAAGAGTGTTAGAAAATTGGATGAGCAAAAAACAATTAGTACAATGTAGCATCTTAAGATGTTAAAAGGAATCCACCCTAGGACCATTGTCATGACCATTGGCTCCCAGTAATTGAGCCCTCAGTTTGTTTGTAAACTTAATTGATATTCCTGTACCAAAAGACAAAACTCATATAAGACTTTGGCATGGCCATATAAGAACATAAAACAAAAAAAAATATCACAACTCTGCATCTTCTCTTTCATGCCCACCATGTTACAGTTTCTCTATTTTTTTTAGTTTTTACCTAAACCTCTAGATACTACAAAGTACAAAAAACCCTTTAAAATAAAATACAACAAACATTCAAGTGGCCTGAGAATTGAAAAAAAAGATCAACTGGTGACTTCTTCCTATATTTTAGATTATTTTTGCTTCCTTAAACTGAGCATCATATACAACAACAAACAACATCAGACAATAGAGTATGCACCATAAACATATAATCCTTTAATATAGTAGAATTTCAGAGGGTTTTTCAATATATTCACAAGAAAAATATTAAAATCAACTTTGTACAACACAATTGCATGTATCACAGCCACTGAGCAGAGAGATAATGAAGCATTCTCCAACTCTTATTATAATGAGAGATCATAACCTAAGAGTTCCTCCAACAGCTATAAATGCAAGGCCACACCCAACTAAATTCTGCCTCAAAATGCCTTGGCATTATAGAAGCATTGTTAAGTAACATACAAAAACAACAGGTTGAAAGTTCATATCTCTAAGAAGAAATCAATATAAGAAAATCAGTCATGACATATAATGCATGAGTGTGAATAATCAACATTGGATTACCTCACCACCAAATATCTCAAGAAAAACTCTCCTATTGACCATAGTTGTTACCGTCACATCATTAAGTGAGCAAATGAATGCATCTAGCTGCAGTGATCATTACACAAATTCAGTTTCAAAAAACAAGCATAACAACCTAAACTGAGTCCACAAAATATCCAACTTAAGATCAACTTGTTGTCAGAACATAAATAAAAGTTACCTGACAAATAATTTTTCCATTGAAAGTGGCTAGGTTAATCTAGAAAAGTTTCCACAAATTAGAAATTAAAGGTTATTCATTGTTAATAGAATTCAACTAAGATCTAAGAAAAAATAAGCATTGCACTCCCTACTCTAGGGAGAACAAGTATAGATGCAGGTAGGTTAAGATCACATACCAAAAGAATTCTAGAAAGAGATGGTGATGCCACTCCAACAAAGCCATCCTGGGATCCCACATTAATGAATTCTATATTTGCAACACTCTTTCCAAAAACCCATTGCCACATGCCACCACCATTCTTAGGAGGTAAGACATTTTCCATCTGAATGGATCCAGACATATAGCACATTGTACCTACATTATATCTTGTTTCAATCCTTAAATGGAAGGAAAACCTATATTCTCTACTGAAGCATCCAAAAAATAAGAAAACTATGTTCAATTCTTAAACCTCAACACAATATAAATAAGTGATTTTGCAACATAGGAGAAAAGAGATAAAAGACAAAAGTATTAGAGCTTGAAACTGCACGAAAATAGAAAAACTAGAGTAATAGTTTTCCAACATTGGTATCTAATAAATCTCAAAGCAAGACATCCTAGGGTTGAGTCAAACCCCATCAACCCTTGAATCAAAGGAAACAGGAAACAAATGCGATCGGAAGGGTTGGGTGGGCCCCTACTATCCTAGGGTTGAGCCAAACCCCATCTACCAAAGCATTTTATCAAGCAATTCACTACCATGCTGCTATGGCTAAAAGCCTAAAATAGGTGCTTTCAAACAAGCTAT